>CM045735.1:17944748-17972248 GCA_024760905.1 Plotosus lineatus | reverse complement strand
TATTCTTTTAAAACATACCAGCCTTTATTGTACTAGACTTCGAGGGTTTGATAGAGACTAACAATACAGCCTCTGTTAAATACTCACACGACCCACAAACACACGCCAAGTGCGCAGGCACAACTGCACTGGTTTACACTTCAAAGAACACTCTCAGGGGAAACCTGTGTGTGTGTGTGTGTGTGTGTGTGTGTGTGTGTGTGTGTGTGTGTGTGTGTGTGCTTGTACTTCCTACATATAAAGGACAGGAATATGCTTTTTTGTTCAACACAGCGAAAACATTTCGTCTGGTCTTCTCTTATAAAATTATCTGGGGGATTATTTGGGGGTTAAGACTTGGTTTTAGGGTTCAGGTTAAAATTTGATTGAGATTAGACGTTAGTGTTAGTGCAAAGTTGGAGCAAGGGGCTAGAGAGATTTTGTGTTTGTGTGTGTGTGTGTGTGTGTGTGTGTGTGTGTGTGTGTGTGTGTGTGTGTGTGTGTGTTTAAATATTCCATCCATCCAAACACTTAATGAATCGTTTTATCCTACTAAGGAGCCTGTCATCCATCTCTGGGCAAAGATGGAGTACACACTAAACAGCTTGCCAGTCCATCGCAGGGCCAGCATAAAAGGTAAAGGTAAAGTCTGTTGGGTTTTTACATCCGAGCCAAGTGGCTCATCAGGCCGGTGCTTATCTCCGGTTTCTGTAGCTTGAAGCGACCAGGAGTTCAACTCCTCCTGGATGGGACTCGAGTCCATCGCAGATTACCTTCACAGTATATTTTTACTGGTACCCATTTATACTGCTGGGTGAACAGAGGGACACTTGTGGTTGAGACCTTGCCCAGAGGTTTTAGCACAGTGGGGGTCTAACTGGGATTTGAACACACAAACCCCCCCCGGATCATGAGTGCAGCACCCTAACCAGGACCCCACCCGCCCCACAGAGCCAGCATACATACACAATTATCCGGACTCACACCCAGGGGCAAATTCAAACAGACAATTAGTCTGACATGCATGTCTTTTATCTGGAGGAGGAAACTGGAGCACCTGAAGGAATTTCACACAAGCTCAGGGAGTACCTGCAAGCATGGCGTTACATTGGGCTTGAACACCTGACTTTCAGACCAGTAATCCAGAGCCTTAACCACTGAATCACAACTACTCCAATGTGAGCCCCTGTTTCAAAGCATGTATCAGTGTGTAGAAGTGCATATCCACCTGACCGCAAGAAGGTCTCGGGTTGAAATCCCAGGTTTGGCTAGGGTGTTTCTATGTGGAGATTGCATGTCCACCCATGCTTTTGTGGGTTTCCTCTGGGAACTCTGGTTTTCTCTCATAGTCCAAAGACATGCACATTAGGTTAATTGGCCGTTCCAAATCACACCCTAGGTGTGAGTGGGAATATAAATGGTTGTGTGTTGGCTTTGCGATGGCCTGACAAGCTGTTCAAGGTGTAGCCTGCCCTTGCCCAGAGTCAGCTGAGTTGAACTTGAGCCTCCCTGCGACCCTAATTAGGATTAAGCAGCTCAGAAAATGAATGAATGAATGAAATTGACCCTAAGTCAGTGCTTCTCAAATAGTGGGGTGCGCTCCCCTTGGGGGGGCACGTATGATCCTGGGAAACATGCTTTTCTGGAATAGTGTACGAAAATTAAGTGTAATTGCACCACCACTCCAGTAGTTAGCAGTGGCGCTCTCATTGTCATGCTATGGTGCAGCAGTTTTTCGTACGAGCAAACGATATGAAGTGCAGTAAACAACCCCTCAAGAAACGACACGGAAAAAAATTCTAACAGGAACGAAGAGAAAGGTGGAACGAGATGGAGATATTAAGACATAAATAAGGTGAATGAGTTTAAATAAGAATTTATTTTTTATTTCAGGCACATTGGTGCACTTTAAATCTTTTCTGTTGCAGATTAAAATTTTTAATGAAGTTTTTATTTATTGTAAGTTGGAACTATATTTCTTTCTCTTTTTTGTTTTTAATGTTAATAAAGATACAATGTTATGCAGAGGTGTATTAATAACAATTTTATAGACAAATAATACTATTTATAGTCACGGAGTGGTGGGCGAGCGTGAAATGTTTTCTCTTCCAAGAGAGGGCGCCACAGAAAATAATTAAGAAGTACCGCCCTAGGTGTAAGTATGAGTAGTTGTGTTGCCCTGCAATCGACTGTTCAGCTACTCAGCATGTGTCCCCTGCCCTCACAAGACGTCAGCCGAGATAGGAACCAGTCTCCCTGTGACCACAGTAGGATTAAGCAGTTAGGTAAATCGAATAATAAATTTACTAAAATAATTATTTGCCTCAAGCTAACTGCATAGCCTTGAATTGAATAAACTATTTAATAAACTATTTAGCAGCATCATATTTAGCAGTGGTGGTCTAGTGGTATAGGGCGCTGGATCGCTGATCCAATGGTTGGGGGTTCGAGTCCCACTCTCCACAAGGTTGCCACTTCCCCCCCAGTGCAGCTAACTGGGTTATCAAAGGCGGGCCATGTCTCTCACTGTCTATGGTGTGAGGCATGTAAAAGAACCATTGCTGACTTTCGTAAAGAGTAGCTGCAAAGTCGTCAGCGTGTTTCTGTCCCTTGCTAAAAAGGGTTGTGACAGGAAGGGCATCCGACGTAAAAACCTCTGCCAAATCAAACGTGCGAATCAGATGATTCGCTGTGGCGACTCCTGAGTAAAAGGGAAAAAGCCGAAAGGAAGACAGACAGACAGACCCTGTGCTTTCGTGGGATTCCCCTGGGTACTCCAGTTTTCTCGTACAGTTTGAAGACATGCACAATAGGTCGACTTCTAAATTGTCCACTGGTGTGAGTGCGAGTGTGAATTATCGTTTGTCTCTGTGTTAGCTCTGCAATTGTCTGACAGCCTTTTCAGGGTGTACCCCACCCTTCAACCTGGCTCCAGCTTCCTTGCCACCCTAAAGGGATAAGCAGCATGCATAAAGAATGAATGAATGAGTGTGGGTGGGAGGAAGTAGGCTATATCACATGCTTTTTATTCACTTTTTGTGTTGTTGAGATAATAATGACAGGGGTCTTATCCACAAAGGGCGAGTATGACTACAGGCTTTCATTCCAGCCAAGCTGAAGGCACACCTGAGAGCTGACTTTGGACTCAGAACAAGTGATTAAACACACGGAATCAGATATGGCTCCTGGCCAATTGGAAAGAAACCTTGCAGTCACTTCACCCTTTGCCGATACGCTTGAAGACCTCTGAATACAATAAAGGTGAGGCTGTTTGGAAATGCAGTGTTCTTCAATGAATACTCTCCCATTTAAATGTAATTTTACATGACACATTGACCAAGAACTTGAATATTCCCTTTTGGCTCACTTTACATTTATTTATAGTATCGTTACCAACAAATTAAATCCTCTGTTATAATAAATGCTCAAGCAAAGGTCATGAAAGATCTTTCATATAGTGACTGTGCCTGTACTTTCCTTAAGTCCTTGTGGGACGTGTTCCGAGAGTACGGCGTTCTGGACCCGTTGCTACAGGCCATGCGATCGCTGTATCACCGGGGCCAGAGTTTGGTCCATATTGGTAACAACAGGTCGAATTCGTTTCCGGTGAGGGTTGGAGTCTGCCAAGGCTGTCCTTTGTCACTGATTCTGTTCATAATTTTGATGGACAGAATTTCTAGGCGCAGTCAAGCCATTGAGGGTTTCTGGTTTCTTGGCCATCGGATCTCATCTCTGCTTCTTGCGGATGATGTTGTCCTTTTGGCTTCATCAAGCCAGGACCTCCAGCTCTCATTGGAGCGATTCACAGTCGAGTGCGAAGCAGCCGGGATGAAAATCATTACTTCCAAATCCGAGGCCATGGTTCTCAGTTGGACAAGGGTGGAATGCACCCTCCAGGTCGGGAATGAGGTCCTAACCCAAGTGGAGGAGTTTAAGTATCTTGGGATCTTGTTTACGAGTGAGGGAAGGATGGAGTGGGAGCTCAACAGACGAATCACTGCAGCCTCTGCTGTTAAACGGAGCCTGTACCGGTTCGTCGTGGTGAAGAAGGAGCTGAGCTGCAAGGCGAAGCGCTCAATTCACCAGTCGATCTACGTTCCAACCCTCACCTATGGTCACGAGCTTTGGGTAGTGACCGAAAGAACAAGATCATGGATACAAGCGGCTGAAATAAGCTTCCTTCGCCGGTGGACGGGGCTCTCCCTTAGGGATAAGGTGAGAAGCTCTACCATCCGGGGAGAGCTCGGAGTAAATCCGCTGCTTCCCCACATTGAGAGGGGCCAGTTGAGGTGCCTCGCACATCTGGTCAGAATGCCTCCCGAACGCCTCCCTGGTGTGGTGTTTTGGGCATGTCCAACCCAGAAGAGACCCCGGGGTTGACCTAGAGCATGCTGGAGGGACTGTCTCTCGGCTTGTCTGGGAATGCCTCGCGGTGTCCCCCTGGAAGAGCTGGAGGAAGTGGCGGGGGAGAGGGATGTCTGGACCTCTTTGCTGCCCCTGTGACCCGAATCTGGATGAAGATGATGAAGAAGATGATGATGAAGAATACCAGTGTCCACAGCTACATAATTGAAATGCTTCCTACTCATGCAAAATATATGGACATCTTGTAAATGTTATAAGAGTAATAAACACTAAACAGAGTCTGAACAAGCTCAGTGACCTAACAGCAACACTAAATACTGATGAAGTCCAATATTTGAGACAGAGCCACTGTTGGTGTCCATCTATTAGTCTCTGCCTCGTTCTGCTGCCTGCTGTTGGGCAAATTGAATGATTCTAGTGGGCTTGGTTTAAAAAAAATACTAATACATAAGGAAGAATGTGCAAAAAGAAGAATCTGCCTCCATCTCACCCTGTCCTCTGCATCTTCTACTCTTACTCCAACGACCTTCATGTCCTCCTTCACCACATCCATAAATCTCTTCTTTGTTCTTCCTCTAGGCCTACCTGCCTGGTAGTTCCAACCTCAGCATCCTACTACCAATATACTCACTATCGCTCCTCTGTACATGTCCAAACCATCTCAATCTAGCCTTTCTGACTTTGTCTCCAAAACGTCTTACATGTGCTGTCCCTCTGATGTACTCATTCCTGATCCTATACACCCTCGTTACTCCCAAAGAGAACCTCAACATTTTCATCTCTGCTACCTCCAGCTCTGCCTCCTGTCTTTTCCCCAGGGCCACTGTCTCTAAACCATACAACATCGCTGGCCTCATCACCGTTTTGTACACTTTTCCCTTCATTCTTGCCGATATCTTCCAATCACACATCACACCGGACACTTTTCTCCAACCATTCCAACCTGCCTGCACACGCTTCTTCACCTCTCTTTCACACTCTCCATTGCTCTGGATTGTTGAACCTAAGTACTTAAAATCCTCCACCTTCTTTATCTCTGCTCCCTGTAACCTCACCGTTCCTCCTGGGTCCTTGTGTGTTAAGAAGGGCATCCGATGTAAAAACCTACACCAAATCGAATATGCAAATCATTCCTATGACTTCCATGAGGATGGAGGCAGATGATTCGCTGTGGCGACCCCTGAAAGGTAACAGCCGAAAGGAAAAGAAGACATAAGGATGAATGTAATTTTAGAGAAATATACAATGTTTATTAATGTTATCTCAACCTCTAAATATAAACAAATGTGTACAGGCCAGTCATATTTTTATAAGTCTGGTATTGTGTAAGAAAAGTCAGATATGATAGAATTTTTTTTATTCGTTTTGCTGTTTGGGACTTTAGACCTGGCTGTGTACTGTGGTGGTGTCACAAATCACACCCTGTACTCGCCCCCTCACTCACCATACACTAATAACAATGGCTCCAAAATGACTTACCAACTTGCCACACACACACACACACACACACACACACACACACACACACACACACACACACACAGTGTAATAAAAGCCTGGAAAAACAAAAAGAAAAAGTCCCAGTCTTGTTAAACAATAAAGCACTAATCAACCCACTAGCATTAGTCCTAATAAAAATATCGTCTAGACATTTTTTTAAATGAAACACTGTTTATGTCTGAAAAGACACTCAGCATATCTTGTTTTCCACGGGGTGCTGAGTCAAGGGGAAAATAAGAAAAAGACACATACAGAAACTGACAGACTGACATATGTTAGTGATACTATGATCAAATATAATTTGCTGTAGACAGCTGTAATTTAACTACAGGGATCCCTCACTTTCCGTGGTTAATTGAGACCAAGATCCCCTCGCGACCATCGATTTCCACAAAGTAGGATCTCACACACACACACACACACACACACACACACACACACACACACACACCCGACTGACGTATACGTACATGTATATGTGTATGTAATATCAATAAATACATATTCAATGCTATAAATGCTTATAACAACAATTAAACATTAAAAAAAACAATGTGTAAGATGTAAATAAAATATAAATACACACACACATACAGACGCAGATACGCATGCATGCACTCAGATGCACACCTCAGAAAAATGTACTTAGTTTTGATGGGAGGTTTTTGGGTTGTTTTTTATTTAGGGTTGAGGGGGTTTTGAGGGTTTTTTGCATAATTGGCCTTGTTTTTGCAGCATTTTCCTTAACTTTTCCCCCTATTCTTCCTTAATTTCCTTGTTTTTTAATTCGATGAATACAGACGCTCCCCGACTTATGTTTTTGTTCGGTTCCGGATGGCCCATATGACGTTCATACTGTACTATACATGCATAAATACCATTACCGCATCTCATAAAACACCCCTTAATCAATTATTATAAACATAACATTGTAAAATAATATCAACATTAATTTCAAATAAATTAAATTCAAGCAAAATAGTTTCGAATAGATAAATTTTAATCAAATGCACTCATCAAATATCAAATACAGTATCAAATATAACCTTTAACATGCTCTGTGATGCAATCTTTCTGCATGTAAATGGTTCCGATGGTCGACGGAGCCATTTGGAAGAAACATGCAACATTTCATATGTTTTTCACCAGCATCAATTTTCTTGATAATAGCCATCTTCGTTTCTAACGAGATGGATTGCCGCTTTTTCTGATTACCATCGTCACTAGTAGGCTTACGCTTCTGACCAACTATATTCGCTTAGGGTTTCAAAAGTCCGCAAAACAGTGTAAACACAAAGATCACAGAGATGACGTCTTAACACAAGGGTAACACACAGTGAACTGGGAAGTAGGAGGGGCACGTTCAGTCTGTCATTTGTAAACAATGGACACAGTGTCATGTGTAAGCAGCGTACTACGTCAATGTACTAAGATACAGATAAGATAAGATAAGATACAGCTTTATTAATCTCACAATGGAGAAATTCACTGTTACAGGCTCTTGAGGTACTATCAGTAGGGGGTGCAAAAATAGATACAAGTACAAACATACACACATACATATATTATATAAGTAAATAAATAAATAGATACATAAATAGTATAAATTAATAAACAATAAAAGAAAAGAATGGAGCAACTTTATAGACTGGCCTATATTAAAGTGTAATGTATCTGAGTGCAGAGTAGATGGGTTGATATGGTTGACAGTCAGTGGGGTAGATGTGGTTGATTAAAGTGCGCGGGGGTTTTTATTGCACATAACCGGTATTTTCACAGACAGTTACAAAGTGGCGTTGTACAGTCTGACAGCGGTGGGAATGAACGACCTGCGGTAGCGCTCCTTTCTGCACTGAGGATGCCTCAGTCGTCCACTGAAGGAGCTACTCAGCTTCTCTACAGTCTGGTGAAGTGGGTGAGAGCTGTTGAACAGGATGGATGTGAGCTTTGCTACCATCCTCCTCTCACTCACCTCCTCCACAGAGTCCAGTGGGCAGCCGAGGACAGAGCTGGCCCTCCTGACCAGCTTGTTCAGTTTCTTCCTGTCCCGCTCTGTGCTGCCCGGGGCCCAGCAGATGGCAGCGTAGAGGTTTGCAGAGGCTACCACAGAGTCATAAAAAGTCCTGAGCAGAGGTCTGCATACGCCGAAGGACCTGAGTCTCCTCAGAAGGTGGAGGCGACTCTGGCCCTTCTTGTACAGGGTGTTGGTGTTGTGGGACCAGTCCAGTTTATTGTTAAGGTGAACACCCAGGTACTTGAAACTGTCCACTGTCTCAATGTCCTGTCCTTGGATGTTCACTAGTAAGTGTGTGTGTGTGTGTGTGTGTGTGTGTGTGTGTTTGAGTGCTTCTCCTGAAGTCGACCACCATCTCCTTCGTCTTCCTAGTGTTCAAGCACAGGTGGTTGCGCTCACACCAGTCCACGAAGTCAACGATGACCGACCGGTACTCCAGCTCGTTCCCCTCTGACACACGGCCCACGATGGCGGAGTCGTCCGAGAACTTCTGGAGGTGGCAGCTGTTTGTGTTATATATGAAGTCCGAGGTATAGATGTTAAAACGGAAGGGTGAGAGGACGGTGCCCTGCGGTGCCCCGTGCTACAGACTACCACCTTTGACTTACAGCCAGCAGCCGCACGTACTGTGGACGGTTAGTAAGGTAGTCAATAATCCAGGCAGCAAGATGCCCGTCCACTCCCACGTCCTCCAGCTTCCCCCGCAGGTGCGCTGGCCTGATGGTGTTGAAGGCGCTGGAGAAGTCAAAGAACATGACCCTCACAGCGCTGCCGGCGATCTCCAGGTGGGTGAGTGCCCGCTGCAGAAGGTAGATGACGGCGTGTTCTACTCCGATGTTGGGCCTGTAGGCAAACTGCAGCGGGTCTAGGGTGGGGCTCACCATAGAGCGGAGGTGTTCAAGGAGGAGCCTTTCCATGGTCTTAATGAGGTGGGAGGTCAGGGCGACAGGTCTGTAGTGGGCTGGTTCCTTCGCTTGAGCTGTTTTGGGAACCGGAACCACACAGGAGGTCTTCCATAGGACGGGAACCTTCTCCAGGCTGAGGCTCAGGTTGTACAGGTAGCATAGTACCACACAGAGCTGGTCTGCGCAGGTCCTCAGCAGCCTGGGACTGATGCCATCAGGTCCTTCAGATTTCCTCTGATTTAGTCGCCTCAGCTGTCTCCTCACCTGGTCTGATGTGAGGGAGAGGGGGGGCTGGGGTGGGCTGCAGAGGGAGGGGGATGTGTCTGTCGGGCTGTAGCAGTCAAGTGAAGTTGGCCTGGGGAGGGGGGAGGTGTCAGCTGGTCTGGAGACGTGTGAAGAGGGGAGGGGAACGGGGAGGGGTGCAGAGGGGGAGGGGGGAGAATCAAACCTGTTGAAGTAACAGTTTAGTTCATCCACCCAGCGCTGGTCACCATCAGCTGTCCCTCTGACACTCTGCCCAAATCCAGACATGGTTTTTAGTCCTCTCCAGACCTCCCGCACGTTGTTCTGAGCCAGCTTCTCCTCCATCTTCTTCCCATAGCCCTTCTTTGCCCTTCTGATCCTCCACTGGAGCTCACGCTGGACCTTCTTCTGCTCCTCTCTGTCCCCCGAGATGAAAGCCCTCTTTTTCTGGTTCAGGAGGACTTTGAGCTCAGGGGTGACCCATGGGTGGTTGTTGGAGAAGCACCGTACTCTCCGTGTTGGCACAGTGCTGTCCACGCAGAAGTTCATGTAGTCGGTGATGCAGTGTGTGAGGCCGTCGATGTCATCACCAAAGGAGTCACAGAGCATGCTCCAGTCTGTGGTCTGGAAACAGTCCCTAAACCTCTCGTTGGTCTCCTCGGTCCACACTTTCACAGACCTCTTCTGTGCAGGTTCCTTTCGCACCCTGGGTGTGTATTGGGGGAGCAGGTAGACCAGGTTGTGGTCTGATCGTCCCAGTGGGGGGAGGGGGGTGGAACTGTAAGCGTCCTTCACATTTGCATAAAGTAAGTCCAGTGTTTTATTGTCTCTTGTGGCGCACTTCACGTATTGCGTGAACGTCGGAAGAGAGGCGGAGAGAGGGGCGTGGTTAAAGTCCCCGCTGATCAGAATCATGGCGCGGGGGTGACGAGTCTGTGTCTGATTAACGGCGCTGTGTAGACGCTCACACACGGCCGCCGCATCAGCCGAGGGCGGAATGTACACACAAAACACAATCACGTGTGAAAACTCCCTCGGTAGATAATATGGCCGCGCGCTTACCGCGAGCAGCTCCAGGTCCCGCGTGCACAGCTGCTCCTTCACATGCACGTTTGCCGGGTGGCACCATCGTTCCACGTACCATACGTAGGTACGTCTCGTACTACAGTGAGCACGTTAAACTCAAAATTTGACTTAGAATTTTTTTTTTTTTAAACGTAAAATCGAAAAATACGTAAAACAAATAAACGTAAAGCAGAGTGTCTGTATTTAAAAAAAAAAACAAAAAAAAAACGTGATACACTGAAGCCGCATGAATTGAAGCACCAAGTAGCGAGGGATCCCTGTATACAGATTTGGTCAGTTTTTCATCTGGGCATGATGAGCAGAATAACAAGAGGGAATGAGGCGTACTGTAAACATTCTTCTCAGTTTGTTTAAACAAAATGTGTGACAATGTAATGTTTTATGAATTAAAAAGACAGCACACACACCCACACACACATTATTAAAATTATTACTGCATCTTTTTTTCAATGACCCAGTTTTCCAAGAGCAGTGAAAAATTAGCATCAAGTCACATACAGGAAAAATGCTGGAGAAGTCAATATGTTCTGAAAAACATAATTTTAAATAAATTAACAAGCTGAGAAAATGATCTTCTTTCTAACATGTAAATTCGTCCTCAGGATGCAGTGGGACTTTTGCAAGTACAGTATTTAAATTTTGAAAAAGTAATATTAATTAAAACATAAATCTCATATTTAAATTGCACCATTATTTTATTACTATAAGACAGTTGATTAGTGCAAACCTCAGTTCATCACACTGTGTGATTCATTTAACTCACTCACTCATTTGCCAAACTGTTTCATCCTTCTAGGTTCCCAGGACACTGGCTGAAGGTGGGCAGACCCTGAACAGCTCATCATATCATTGCCAGATCATTACCGAGACCTCCATTCATATTCACACTCACACCTAGGGTCAATTAGCTAAATTACCCTAATGTGCCGAGCCTATTGTCTTTGAAATATGGGAGGAAACCTAAGTACCCTGAGAAAACAACCACAAGAGAAAGAAACAGAAGATGAGACGAGACGGAGAGGACATGCAAACGCAACACAGAAACGTCCTTGCCCAGCATGGAACTCAAACTCAGGACCTTCTTCATACTGTGAAGCAAATTTGCTCACCACTACGCCACAGTGCAGCCCTCACTTAAATACTCCCCTTTCAAAATTTTGCAAGCCTTTCTATCATGAACGAGCACGCTATTGGTCAGTTGGCTCTTAGGCAAGAGTTTTGCTTGCTTTCAGAATAGCCAATGATGCTACCAGATTCAACATTGACTGTGTGTTTCAGTCCATCATCATAATACTGAGTGAATATTTCAATATTTCACCAAAAACTGTACAGTATTAGAAACATCAGAAATACACTCTGATTATAATACAGGAATCCCTCGTTACTTCGCGCTTCCATTCATGCGGCTTCAGTGCATAGCTGTTTTTTTGTTTTTTTTAAAATATTAATCGAATTAAAAAGTAAGGAAATTAAGGAAGAATAGGTGAAAAAGTTAAGGAAAATGCCGCTGAAACAAGGCCAATCATGCAAAAAAAAAAAAACCCTAAACAAACACAAGACAAAAATACAACCCAAAACCTCCCATCAAAACTACTTACATTGTTGTGAGGTGCACATCTAAATGTGTGCACACGTGCCCTTCTGTATATGTGTGTCTTTATATTTTATTTATATCTTTTGCATTATTTCTGAATGTTTAATTGTTATTATAAGCATTCAATATGTATTTATTGATATTATATACATATATACACGTACGTTTTAGTTCGGTTCCGGACGGCCGAACGTAAGTTGAAAAAAAAAGTTGTTACTGTATGTTCCAGTGACGTATGACGTTCATACTGTACTATACATCCACAAATACCATTACCGTATCTCATAAAACACCCCTATATCAATTATTATAAACATAACATTGTAAAATAATATCAAATATATCAAATAATATCAACATTAATTTCAAATAAATTAAATTAAAGCAAAATAATTTCAAATAGATAAATTTTAATCAAACTCACTCATCAAATATCAAATACAGTATCAAATATAATCTTTAACATGCTCTGTGATGCGATCTTTCTGCTTGTAAATGGTTCCGATGGTCGACAGAGCCATTTGGAAGAAACGTGCAACATTCACGTGTTTTTCACCAGCATCAATTTATTTCTTGATAATAGCCATCTTCATTTCTAACGAGATGGCTTGCTGCTTTTTCTGATTACCACCATCACTAGTAGGCTTACGCTTCTGACCAAGTATATTTGCTTAGGGTTACAAAAGTCCGCAAAACAGTGTAAACACAAAGATCACAGAGACGACGTCTTAACACAAGGGTAACATGCAGTGAACTGGGAAGTAGGAGGGGCATGTTCAATCTGTTGTGTGTAAACAATGGACGCAGCATCATTACGTCATTGCGTCATTACGTCAGCATACTACATAGGTATGTCTCGTACCACAAGGAGCATGCTAAACTCAAAATTTGACAATTTTTTTTCTTTAAAAAATACGTAAAACAAATGAACGTAAGTCAGGGAGCGTCTGTATACGTCAGACGGGGGGGTTGCGGGGGGGGGGGGGGTGATCCTACTTTGCGGAATTCGGTGGTCCCAGGGAGGGATCTCGGGCCCAATTATTTGCAGAAAGTGAGGGATCCCTGTATAAGCAAACTGAGACTCGGGGAAAATTTTACTGTATGTACTGAAATATTCAGATGAATAAACATCCACTGTAGTGTGAAAAGGGTGAAAAGTCAGTGAGAAGAATTTATAATAAGAGCTATGATCAGAGATGTGACCTGATATTCACACAGGATATGCAATAATACAGCCTGCAGTGTTCAAGCTCCTACGATAATAGTGCTCTGTATACAGTATTTGGGACCATGCTGCAAAATTATTTATAGTACATCACAAAATGGAGAACGTTTTAAATGAGTATCTTAAACATTTACATAGACTGGGAGTAATCTTCACACAGAAAAAAATATTACACTAAAATAAATTAGATCAGTGAAGCTGTTCCATTAGCATTCTCCCAGAAACACCAGCGAGCTGTTGAATTATTCATATTTAGCATTAATGAAGTAAGAAATCTACATTAATAAGCTTCTGTGTGATAACCATGACTAAACATCTGAGGCTGAATGCTAATAGATCATTAATCTATCATTACTGCTGCTGTGATTTATTGATATTTAATTAATTACTCAAAGAGGATGCTTATGAATGGCAGATGAATATTTTATAGCTTGAATGAATTAACATTTGGCTTAAAACTGAAAGTGTTATTGCTCTTCATTTAGCCATTTGATAGAAAAGTTTTACTCTGAAATTGCCCTCTATAGTCATGGAGGCAGGGAATGCAGCCGTGAGGGAGGGGCACAAGCCAGTGTCTCGCTCTCACGCCGGTCCCAAGCCCGGATAAATGCAGAGGGTTGCGTCAGGAAGGGCATCTGGCGTAAAACAAATGCCAAATAAAAAATGCAAGTCACAACAAAAAATTTCATACTGGATCGGTCGAGGCCCGGGTTAACAACGACCGCCATCAGTGCTGTTAACCAACAAGGTGCTGGTGGAAATTGGACTACTGTTGGTCGAAGACATCAAAGAAGGAGAGGCAGGAAGTGTGTCCATAGGCAGAGAGAGAAGAGGAAAGGCATGAGCCTAGGACTGAAAGTAGAGACTTTGAATGTTGGAACTATGACAGGACAAGGTAGAGAGCTTGCTGACATGATGCAGAGGAGGAAGGTGGACATACTGTGTGTTCAGGAGACCAGGTGGAAATGTAGCAAGGCTAGAAGCTTAGGAGCAGGGTTTAAGCTGTTTTTTCATGGTGTGGATGGGAAGAGAAATGGAGTAGGAGTCATCTTGAAGGAGGAGTTTGTCAGGAATGTTCTAGAAGTAAAAAGAGTGTCGGACAGAGTGATGAGTCTCAAGTTAGAAATTGAAGGCATGATGCTCAATGTTGTTAGTGCTTATGCCCCACAGGCAGGATGTGAACTAGAAGAGAAGGCGAGATTCTGGAATGAGTTAGATGAAGTGATGCAGAATACCCCAAAGAAGAAAGAGTGGTCATTGGGGCAGACTTCAATGGACACATTGGTGCAGGAAACAGAGGGGACGAGGAAGTGATGGGCAGGTTTGGTATCCAGGACAGGAACACAGAAGCACAGCTGTTGATAGATTTTGCAAAAAGGATGGAAATGGCTGTGGTAAATACTTTCTTCCAGAAGAGAAAGGAGCATATGGTGACTTATAAAAGCAGAGGTAGGAGCACACAGGTAGACTACGTCTTGTGTAGGCAATGTAATTTGGAGGAAGTCAGTGACTGCAAGTAGTAGCGGGTGAGAGTGTTGCCAAACAGCATAGGATGGTGTTGTGCAGGATGAAGCTGATGGTGAGGAAGGTGAAGAAAGCAAAGGCAGAGCAGAAGATAAAGTGGTGGAAGCTGAAAAAGGAAGTGTCGTGTTGTCTTCAAGGAGGAGTTGAAACAGGCTTTGGGTGGTCAGGAAGTGCTTCCAGATGACTGGACAACTACAGCTAATGTGATCAGGGACACAGGTAGGAAAATACTTGGTGTGTCATCCGGAAGGAGAGGAGATAAGGAGACTTGGTGGTGGAATGAGGAAGTGCAGGAGTGTGTACAAAAGAAGAGGCTGGCAAGGAGAAGTGGGACATAGAGACGACTGAAGAGAGTAAACAGGAGTACAGGGAGACACAGCGTAAGGCGAAGGTAACGGTGTCAAAGGCCAAACAGAGGGCGTATGATGACTTGTATGCTCGGTTGGAAAGTAAAGGGAGAAAAATGATATATACAGTTTGGCACAGCAGAGAAATAGAGATGGGAAGGACATGCAGCAAGTTACAGTGATTAAGGACAGAGAGGGAAATGTATTGACTGATGACAGAAGTGTACTGGGAAGCTGGAAAGGGTACTTTGAGGAGCTGAAGAATGAGGAAAATGAGAGAGAAAAAAAGTAGAAGAGGTGACTGTTGAGGACCAGAAAGTAGCAAAGATTAGTAAGGGTGAAGTGAGGAGGGCATTGAAGAGGATGAAGAATGGAAAGGCAGTTGGTCCTGATGACCTACCGGTGGAGGTATGGAAGTGTCTAGGAGAGGTAGCAGTAGATTTCCTGACAAGAACATTCAACAAGGTCTTAGAGAGTGAGAGGATGCCAGAGGAACGGAAGAGAAGTGTGATGGTGCCCATTTGTAAGAACAAGGGAGACGTGCAGAGTTGTGGCAACCACAGAGGGATAAAGTTGATGAGCCATACGATGAAGTTATGGGAAAGAATAGTGGAAGCTAGACTAAGGGCAGAGGTCAGCATTTGTAAACAACAGTTTGGTTTCATGCCAAGAAAGAGCACCACAGATGCAGTGTTTGCCTAGAGGATGTTAATAGAGAAGTACAGAGAAGGTCAGAAGGAGCTGCATTGTGCCTTTGTGGATCTGGAGAAAGCATATGACAGGGTGCCGAGAGAAGAACTGTGTTATTGCATGAGGAAGTCTGGAGTGGCAGAGAAGTATATTAGAGTGGTGCAGGACATGTATGAGAGATGTAAGACAGTGGTGAGGTGTGCTGTCGGTGTGACAGAAGAGTTCAAGGTGGAGGTGGGACTGCATCAATAGTCAGCTCTGAGCCCCTTCTTGTTTGCTATGGTGATGGACAGGCTGACAGACGAGGTTAGACAAGATTCCCCATGGACTATGATGTTTGCAGATGACATTTTGATCTGCAGTGAGAGCAGAGAACAAGTGCAGGAAAATCTAGAGAGGTGGAGGTATGCCCTGGAAAGGAGGGGAATGAAGGTTATCAGTAAGACAGAATACATGTGTGTGAATGACAAGGACCCAAGAGGAACGGTTAGGTTACAGGGAGCAGAGATAAGGAAGGTGGAGGATTTTAAGTACTTGGACTCAACAATCCAGAGCAATGGAGAGTGTGGAAAAGAGGTGAAGAAGCGTGTGCTGGCTGGTTGGAACGGTTGGAGAAAAGTGTCTGGTGTGATGTGTGATAGGAGCAAGAATGAAAGGAAAATTGTACAAGACGGTGATGAGGCAAGCGATGTTGTATGGGTTAGAAACAGTGGCTCTGGGGAAAAGACAGGAGGCAGAGCTGGAGGTAGCAGAGATGAAAATGTTGAGGTTCTCCTTGGGAGTAACAAGGATGAATAGGATCAGGAATGAGTACATCAGAGGGACAGCACATGTAAGACGTTTTGGAGACAAAGCCAGAGAGGCTAGATTGAGATGGTTTGGACATGTACAGAGGAGGGATAGTGAGTATATTGGTAGTAGGATGCTGAGGTTGGAACTACCAGCCAGAAGGCCTAGAGGAAGACCAAAGAGACGATTCATTGACGTGGTGAAGGAGGACATGAAGGCAGTTGGTGTAAAAGAAGATGATGCAGAGGATAGGGTGAGATGGAGGCAGATGATTCGCTGTGGCGACCCCTGAAGGGAACAGCCGAAAGGAAAAGAAGAAGTCACTATAAACAAGGCTAACATTTAGCCAACGGTATACATTCAAGCTTTTTTTCTTCATCACTATTACTAGAGTTTCTGGTACACAAGTCTATGGAGATGAAAATGTTGACGTTCTCTTTGGGAGTAAGGAGGATGGATAGGATCAAGAATGAGTACATCAGAGGGACAGCACATGTAAGATATTTTGGAGACAAAGTCAGAGAGGCTAGACTGGGTGGTTTGAACATGTGTAGAGGAGGAATAGTGAATACAGTGGTATCTCACTTTACGAAATTAATCTGTTCCAGAGCCTTTTTTGTAATCTACATTTTTCGTAAATTGAATTGCATTTTACATGTAAAACGAGTGATTCGTTCCAAGGCTCCCAATACTACCCCTAAACCCTCTAAAAATTATAAAAGCACACCTTTTTAGACCTCCTTCTGCTTCAATATCGTACCGATAGTAGACGGGTTTGGCCATATTCCTTTGTGATATCACTTGAGCCCGTTTCTTCTTCTCATTCGCATCGGAAATCACGTGTGTTGACCATGTCTTCTGGTCGAACCCCCAAACTTAGAATCAGCGACCCAGGGCCCTATATCACTCAGCCACCCTTGCATTACACTTAATGCATTAAAATAAACTGTGAGTTGACTCTGTACTGCTGTCAGAGTTGCTATAAAAACAAATAAAAGTATCTAAACACCTTTTGACCAATCACAACCTCATAATAGTTGGAGGGGGCTTCTGAAAATCACATTTCACTTTAATTGTCATGGAACTATAAGAGAGTAAATTTAATTGTAGTGCGAGTTCACAAGCAAGACCACGAACACTTTGAGTGCTAAAATTAACCTTTGTTACACAATCCATTACAACACTAACACATTGCATAAATACCTGTAATAGATAGCTGAAGATAAATGAGCTGCATCAGCTGTGTCATCGTGTGTGTGTGTGTGTGTGTGTGTGGGAATATGTTTTCCCACAACAGTTGTTCTTACGACATACTTCCGGCCCAAACACAGAGTTGCTATGGTAACATTGCATGCCACCAAACAGTTGTAAGCGAAGTGAAAGTGGGCGGCGTTCCTTTGACCCGAGTTACTTTTGTACTGTGGCCACAGCAACTCTATAGGTGTGTGTGTGTGTGTGTGTGTGTGAGAGAGAGAGAGAGAGAGAGAGAGAGAGAGAACATTCCAGAGGACACACCCAGGGTTTCCCTTGCTGTGTTGTTGCTGAGGTTGGACTTGCTATGACAACCAGGTGCGCCTTCATTGTTGATTTGGGGAATCCGTCTGTCAGCTCCACATTAATGAAAGAGCTGTATGTGTGTGTGTAGTGACAGATAAAAAACATTCCGTAGGTCACACCGCCCTCTATAGGATACGTGACATCTATGCTTACTCCTGTTACCATGGAAACACTTAAGAGGCGACGCAAACACAGATCAATGTGTTTCACAGAAAACTCAAGTTGTTGATTTTTGTTGTTTGGATAATAAATTACACATCTTCTTTTCATTTCGGCTTTTTTCCCTTTCTCTGGAGTCGCCACAGCGAATCATCTGATTGGATGGTTTTTACGTCAGATGCCCTTCCTGTCACAACCCTTTAGCAAGGGACAGAAACACACTGATGGCTTTGCAGGTACACTTTACGAAAGTCAGCAGTGGTTCTTTTACAGCCTCACACCATAGACAGTGAGAGACATGGCCCGCCTTTGATAACCCAGTTAGCTGCACTGGGGAGAACAGTGACAACCCTGTGGGGACTTGAACCCTCAACATTAGGATCAGCGATCCTATGCCCTATCCACTAGACCACCACTGCCCCGAATAATAAATTACACATACTCTCTGAAAATATGTTAGAGAGAAGTGTCAAGCAAAGCTTGATGTTCCCTTTGGGAGTAACGAGGATGGATAGGATCAAGAATGAGTACATCAGAGGGACAGCACATGTAAGAGGTTTTGGAGACAAAGTGAGAGAGGCCAGATTGAGATGGTTTGGACATGTATAGAGGAGGGATAGTGAGTATATTGGTAGTAGGATGCTGAGGTTTGGAACTACCAGGCAGAAGGCCTAGAGGAAGATTGATGGATGTGGTGAAGGAGGACATGGTGGTAGTTGGTGTAAGAGAGGAAGATGCAGAGGATAGGGTGAGATGGCGGCAGATGATTCGCTGTGGCGACCCCTGAAGTGAACAGCCGAAAGGAAAAAAATAAGAAGTGCCAAACAAAGCCAAGGCAGTCTATAAGGAAGCGCATGGGCACTTTTGACAGAGAGGTTTGAATTCTCAGTGTCCTTGAAAACATGACAGTGTTGAAATTATCAAACCTTTGTTCATCAATTAATTCAAGTTATTGCAAGCAGCATGTAAAACTCCATGGACCGCATGTCCCAAGGTGGAACATTTGTCTGATCATTACATGGAACATCCCATAGTCATTCATGTATTAATTGGCTGGACTGCTTCATCCTACTCGGGTCACAGGGAAGCCCATCTCAACCAATGCTGGGGAGAAGCTGGATGCATCCAGGACCGCTCACCAGTCCATGACAAGAACAACACACACATCCAACTATTCGCATTCACACCTAGGGACAATTTGAAACACACAAGCATACTCACTCAGTCTGGGACTTGAATCCAGATCTTCTTTCTGGGAGACAGAAGTGTGAACCACTACATGCATGTGCAGTAGTCACGTGTTTCGTCTCTCCCTGGTTAGTGGTGGTTGTATGTGATAAGGAGACAATACTTGACGGGTGGGAATTGGATCCGACTAAGTTAGAGGACAACATTTTACTACATTCCCAATCCTAATGCATGTCAATCCAATCCAACTGTTCATCATCAATATATTCGGGGATGAGAGCAGTGTTATAGCAATGCATCAGTATGTGTAAGTTCCTATGATTAATTCCCATGCCATGCCTGCCCACATCATATGAGCCAGCCAAGGCTAGCTTCCAGTATACCTTCTGAAAACTTTGGTATGATGGAGTGTATATTGAGTGACTGGGATGTACAGTTTACAGCTTGCATATGGAAGACTTTCATGAGAAAAGCTGGCAACATCAGTAAGCTTTATATCTGGCTATTACCCTGAAGATAACATCCAGGTGTGAAAGTCCAAGCAAGAGATCAGAAGGATGGTATCTACGTACCTTCTGTCTGGACACACAGGGTGACTGAGCTCAATCTCCTGAGCTAAACATGTGCAGAACTACTTAAGGCACTTATCTACCGGCCTGACCCTGTTTCAGTGCTCCAGTTTGTGATGTATTTGCTGTTGATATTGCTGCCCTGATTCCGAGAATGTTGTATGTTTTGTAATTGTCTACTTTTTAAAATATATTAAATAAACGTTTATCCCCAAGTGTATCCAGTCTGCTCCACACAGTAAAGATAAAAGGTAAAAGTCTGTTGGGTTTTTACACCCGAGCCTAGTGGCTCATCAGGCCGGTGCTTATCCCCGGTTTCTGTGGCGTGAAGCGACCAGGAGTTCAACTCCTTCTGGATGGGACGCTAGTCCATGGCAGGTTACCTTCCCAGTACAGTGGGACCTCACTTTATGAAAGTCCCACCAAATGAAAAATTCAGGTTACGAAATGCATTTTCCTAAAATTTTTGTCTCTGGATACAAAACAAGTTCACGTTACGAAAGCGCCATTTCTCAAAAATTCAAACGCACCATTCAAGCATTCAAACAATGCGCGAGTTGCTTTCCCATTGGTTGTCTCCCAACATCCTGTCCCGCTGGCCTCCCATTGGCTAGGAGGGAGCTGAATCTCAATAATACAGTACTGTACCCATAATGCTTTTCGTGTGCCTTTGACCCATTGTTCGACACACGTGTGAAGGACAGTTGTACTGTCGGTTCGTGAGTTTCGTGAGGTTTTTTGAGTGTGCTTATTGCAGCATTATTTTTCGTTATTAATCATGAGCCCCAAGAAAGTGATTCCCGGTGAGACTGAAAAGAAGAAGCGGGCTCCGTTATCAATAAAAGTAAAACAGGAGATGATAAAAAAATATGAAAGTGGGATGTGGTTGAGTAAAATCGCAAAGGAGTACGGCCGAAACCCCGCTACAATCGAGACGATATTGAAGTAGAAGAAGGCCTTAAAAGCGGAGATACAGTGACGAAGGTGATTATTTTGGAAAAAGCAACCGCCATATTTAAGGACCTCATGAAGGAGGGTGGGGGTGGGGTGGGGTGGGGGTTCTTCAGACCAGCAACCCCCGGACTTTAAAGCATCGCATGGGTGGTTCGAGAGATTATTAAAAAGGTAAATAATTATTTTTTTACTTTTAACACATATTTCATACAAAATTGGTGTACAGTAGTATACCTCACTTTACGAAAGTCTGACCAAACGAAAAATGCAGGTTACGAAACGCATTTTCCTAAAATTGTTGTCTCTGTATACGAAACAAGTTCACGTTACGAAAGCGGCATTTTAAAAATTCAAATGCACCATTCAAACATTCAAACAATGCACGAGCTGCTTTCCCATCAATGACGTTCAAACATCCCGCCCCTCTGGCCTCCCATTGGCTAACAACTGAGCTGTCATTCATGTCACCTTCACTCGAGTGCCATCTTGGACAGGGATGCACTTGGACTTGTAAAATGCGGTTCAACTTACGAGAAAGGCGCTGGAACGGAAAATTTTGTAAGGTGAGGTACCACTGTATATTTTTACTGGTACCTATTTATACTGCTGGGTGAACAGAGGCACACTTGTGGTTGAGACCTTGCCCAGGGGTCTTAGCACAGTGAGGGTCCCAGTGAGACTAGAACTCATAACCTCCCAATCATGAGCAGCACCCTAACCACTACACCACCTGCCCCCCATACAGTAGCATAGTGATTAATACTTTCTCCTTCCAGGAAGAAAGTCTTGGGTTTGAGCCCATACCCAGCATGGTGCTTCACTGTGGAGTTAGGATGTTGCATGGGTTTCTTCTATGGGTTCTGGTTTCCTCCAACAGTCTAAAGACATGCACATTTTGGTAATTGGACATCCCCAACTGTCCCTCTTGTGAATGTGAGTGTGAGAGTTGTGTGTCTGTGTTGGCCTCGCAATAGCTTGACTGAGCTATTGAAGGTGTACCCTGCCTTAGCCCAGATTTGGCTGGGATGGTCTCCAGCCTCCCTGTGACCCCCCATAAACAAGTTGTTTTGGAAATGATATTAAATGTATAAAACACCTGAAACTGTGCTACTGTACTATAATCCTATTGGCTAAAAGTCTAATTAGCAAATTATATTATATTTTACTACTGTATATTATTAGCACAGTATAACATTTGCATTTTACAAGATTTCACACCAGATCAATCCTGAGAGTCAGACACTGAACCTCCAGATTCATGAGCGTGTGCCTGTTCACAAAAATTTGCCAGTATGCAGTCGCCCCCTGGTGATGGTTTTCAGAAGTGTTTGTTTTAAAATGACTTTCACTGGGACCAGAATAATAATAGTAACAGATTTTCTTTAACAGACCTAACAAAAAACCAATTTCAAAATATTTAGAAACCTAGAACTAGAAAAATAGCAAGCATTAAATACCAAATTAATCACATTTCTAATTTTTAAACACACACTTGAGCTGAGCCAAAATTAAACCCAAACATGATTTGCAAATTACAAATTTATTGTTAAATGTAACCCATATGTAAAATAATATAATGAATAAAAAGCAATAAAGTTGAATAATATTATATTCATAATAATGCTAATAATAAATTCTGAATTAGCATTATTAATATTTAGACCTGAAATTAAGTATACACAGAATACATGTGTGTGAACGACAAGGACCCAGGAGGAACGGTGAGGTTACAGGGAGCAGAGATAAGGAAGGTGGAGGATTTTAAGTGCTTATGCTCAACAATCCAGAGCAATGGAGAGTGTGAAGAAGCGTGTGCAGGCTGGTTGGAATGGTTGGAGAAAAGTGTCCGGTGTGATGTGTGATAGGAGGGTATCAGCAAGAATGAAAGGAAAATTGTACAAGACGGTGATGAGGCCAGCGATGTTGTATGGATTAGAAACAGTGGCGCTGAGGAAAAAACAGGAGGCAGAGACGGAGGTAGCGGAGATGAAAATGTTGAGGTTCTCGCTGGGAGTAACGAGGATGGATAGGATCAGGAATGAGCATACCAGAGGGACGGCACATGTAAGTGGTTTTGGAGACAAAGTCAGAGAGGCGAGATTGACATGGTTTGGACATGTACAGAGGAGGGATAGTGAGTATATTGGTAGTAGGATGCTGAGGTTTGGAACTACCAGGCAGAAGGCCTAGAAGAAGACCAAAGAGGAGATTTATGGATGTGGTGAAGGAGGACATGAAGGTCGTTGGAGTAAGAGTAGAAGATGCAGAGGATAGGGTGAGATGGAGGCAGATCATTCACTGTGGCGACCTCTGAGAGGAACAGCTGAAAGGAAAAGAAGAAGACCTGAAATTAAGTAGAATATCTTATTTTGTCTATTGGGCTGCATGATGATGTTGTGGAAAGCATGTCGGCCTCAGAGCAGGAAGATCTTGAGTTTGAGCCTCAGGTTCAGCAAAAGTGCTTCTGTGTAGATCTTGCATGTCTTACCCATTGTTGCCTTGGTTTCTATCGGTGAAAACATGAGAATGCACACACACACACACACACACACACACACACACACACACACACACACACACACACACACACACACACACACAGATAGGAATGCTTAGCATGAAGAACAAAATGGGGTAATCCAAATGATATGGAAGTGCAAATTATTAAAAGAATCATTATGTGGTACAAACGTTTATTCAAAGTGATATTGACAAAAAAATAATTGATAAAAATAAAAATACATAAACATGTCAGAGAAAATCTGAAATCCCATTAAATGCAATTTAATCTAAGAAAAAAATTAATATACAGATGTGTTTATTATTGATGTACAGCTCTGTGTGGACCTCTAGGGGGTGACTCCATCATACAACTGCAGCTGTCTATCTGCAATGAATGGCAACACACACACACACACACACACACACACACACACACCACTTTTCTCTTTGCTGTCCAGCTACCTTGTTTATTTTCCTCTTCTCAAAGACTTAAACATTTCAAAAACTCATCTGAGATATTCTGAACCTGTGTAATGAGTTCTTTTAATCGAGTTTTCCACGACACAATATTTGGGTGAATTTTGCTTACAAATTATATGTATGCTGTCGGGTGTGTATTTGTCAGGATCGTGGGAGAAACTGAAACAAATTCCAGTTGTCTTCAGGCAAGAGATGATGTACAACCTGAACAGTTTGCCAGTCGATTGCATCGCTAACACAGACACAAACAACCATTCACGCTCATATTCACCTTTGTTCAATTTTGAATAGACAGATGACCAAATGTTGATGACTTTGTGTTATGAGAAGTAACTGGAGAACCCAGAGGAAACCCACCCAAGCACAGGGAGAACAGGGAGCCTTTTTTGCCCTCTCAGAAACACAGGCGCTATAAAAGGCCTTTTCAGCACCCAAGCACACAATTGTACTCTGTATGACAAATAGGTGACACATCTTGTGGGTCTTTGCCTCTTTGCAAAATGGCTGCCTATAGGCTTGCAGCACCTGAAGGTGAGGGGGAAATTCTTATCAAATTACAGCAAAATGTGAAACAAACATCAAGAAGTTCATAAAGTAGTGTAAAGATGATCATAGTTTACATATACAGTGGTACCTCACCTTACGAAAGCCCCAACAAACGAAAAATCCAGGTTACGAAAAACATTTTCCTAAAATTTTTGTCTCCGGATACGAAACAAGTTCAAGTGACTAAAGCACAATCTCAAAAATTCAAACAATGCACGAGTTTCTCTCTATTGACTACATTTCCCAACATCCCGCTCCGCTGGCCTCCCATTGGCTATCTCCCAACATCCCGCCTAGCTAGCCTCCTATTGGCTAGGAGGGGTGACGCAGCTCCATCCTATTGACAATTCTGGAGCACCCATATTGCTTTTCATGGAAAGGACAGAGTTACTGTTGTTTCATGAGTTTTTCGAGTGTGCTCAATGCAACTTTATCTTTTGGCTCAGGTGTTTAACCTTGCATGAACATTTGTAACATTATAACTCTGCTAAGAAGACATGGTCAACACACACGCATGCACACACACACACACACACACACACACACACACACAAACACACACTCACATGTGTGATTCTCAGTGAGAGAGAAAAGAAGAAGCGGGCTCGTGGCATGCAGTTGAGTGATATCGCAAAGGAATATGTCCAAACTCGTCTACCATCAGTACAATATTGAAGCAGAAGGAGGCCTTAAAAAGTATGCCTTTATAATTTTTAAAGGGTTTAGGGGGTAGTATTGGGGGCCTTGGAACGAATCACATGTTTTGCATGTAAAATGTGGTTCAATTTAGGAAAAATCCAGGTTCCGAAAAAGGCTCTGGAATGGATTAATTTCGTAAAGTGAGGTACCACTATCGCACATTTTGGGGCTTGAACTACAGACAAGCTTCTGTAAGGAATTTTTTCAAAAATGTCAGGTACAATTGTACATTCTTCTTTTCCTTTCAGATTTTTCCCTTTTTCAGGGGTTGCCACAACAAATAATCTGATTTGCACGTTTGATTTGGCATAGATTTCCTGACACAACCCTAGGGACAACTACCAAGGGACAGAAACACACTGACGGCTTTGCAGCTACTTTTGTCGAAAGTCAGCTTTGGTTCTTTTACATGAACCTCTCACCATAGACAGTGAAAGACATGGCCGGTCTTTGATGACAATCTTGTGGAGAGTGGAACTTGAACCCCCAACCTTAGGATCAGCAAACCAGCGCCCTTTACCACCAGGCCACCACTGCTCAGGTACAATGGTACATTGTGTAACTCGATTCAACCATATTCAACTGTGGTCAAACCATGAGTGGGGCAAGATTTATTTTCTGCGGGTAGGTACCCTATAAAGATCTTCAAGGCAACAAAAAGGTTTTTCCTTTCAGAATACTGCAAGGTTACCGAAGGGGTTAAGACTCTTTGGTGTTCACAAGATTTTAACTTAGAAACGTTTCATTGTGAGACAACAGTGCTAACCACTGAGCCACTGTGCCACCCATCAATGCATAGCTTAAAAGAAATCATTGGTTGTGAGATGGTTGGTCTTAGAAAGCGTTCTCACCAGTGATTCAAAGCTACTGGTTGAAAGCCACAAATAGTAGGACAGCAAATGAACTTTCAAGAATGTTTGTTTTCAGGAAATCCCATTTGTATTCAGGACGTATTCCTTTTCTTTAACCATTGCTGCAATCAGATAATTTTTAACTTTATAACCTAAACCAGAGAACAATGCTATAGAATGGTCAATATTTTACTTGGCTTTTGTAATCAAATCACACCGTAAAAGTGGCTTAAGAGAGCACAGCCTTATTCTATGCATGCCTCATGCAGGGAACACACAGCATTCATGCTCCCTACGTAGGTGCCCTCCTGCAGAGTGAAATGTAGGTGTAAGTGGGTAACTGAAGGGATTATTAAAACAATATAATGGATATTGAAGATATTTGTGTGTGTGTGTATGTGTGTGTGTGTGTGTGTGTGTGTGTGGTCTCTCAGTCAGCGGATCCACATTCCAGAATATCAGACCACAAAAAGGACTTTAAGTGGCCTTGGAAGTGGGAAGCTGAAACATAGAATTACATCACTGATGACCTCCATGTTTTTGAGCTACAAAGTGGAGGAAAAATGTGTGCACGCCTCCATACAGTCTTTTGTTAGCAACATTTTGGCCAGCTGTGAGGAATGATGTATTTATCTTTGTACAGCATAACTCATTTAATAATAAAGAAGTGCTATTCTGTTTACTGTTTGTGCTGTGGGAAACCATGCTAATTAGAGGAGACCGTCCTGATTTTTGTTTATTCTTTTTTTTTCTGAATTGGAGGTTATAGATTCTGAGTTATGATTAAAAAAATAATAATCATTAAAAAGATTTACTTCCTGAGTGTGTCAGAGCTGAGGTGGTGTCCTGATGTCACACTCCAAAACATTTCTCAATACCAACATTTCACAAAAACAACAATTAACATCAGCATCCACATGTTTAAAAGAAAACTTCAGTTCAGTTCATTTTCTGTAACTGCTTAATCCTAATTAGGGTCGCAGGGAGGCTGGCGCCCATCCCAGCCGACTCCAGGCAAAGCAGAGTACACCCTGGACAGCTCGCCAGGCCATCGCAGGGCGGAAACACACTGACGGCTTTGCAGCTACACTTGTCAAAAGTGAGCAATGGTTCTTCTACATGAACCTCTCACCATAGACAGTGAGACACATGGCCGGCCTTTGATAACCCAGTTAGCTGCACTGGGGGGTTAGACAGTGACAACCTTGTGGAGAGTGGGGCTTGAACCCCCAACCTTAGGATCAGTGATCCAGCACCTTAACACCAGATCACCACTGCCCATGGAAACCTGAGTTTAAATTACAAATACCCACAAATCATCTTTAATTCAAATGATACTCAAATGGAATGTTAAAGGCAAACATGTAAAAATGTAAAAATACAGGCATTGTATTCCAGGTTAAAACTATACGTACTTTGTGTAAAAAGAATAGAATCACCTCTTGTACTTCCTCTGTTTTCAAGCTGTGAAAAGTTCAACTTATACCACTAACAAGCAATTGAATGATATAATAGCAAAACCTCAGTTAAATAAATAAATCTGTAATTTAAAAAATCTAAATGGCTGAACGGGTAAAGTGATCACCCCCTCCTAAAATACTTGTGAACTAGTCAGGTAATCATCTCCACTGTACATCAAGCTAATTGTCTTACACCTGAGATTAGCTGTAATAAAAACACTTATTCTGAAAGTATTACAGTGCATGGAGTCTCACGTAAAGTTAACAATCATCC
>CM045735.1:17922248-17939748 GCA_024760905.1 Plotosus lineatus | reverse complement strand
CACACACACGTGAACTCACACGCACACACACACACACACACACACATACACTCAAACACACACACATGAACTCACACACACACACACACACACACACACACACACACACACACACACACACACACACTCAAACACACACACACACACACACACACACACACACACACACACACACACACACACACAGGGATTAGTGGGCAACCAACAATTGGGTGTTAGCTGCTTGCTCAAGCCCACTTCAGCAGTGGAGGTGAAGAAGAAAGGGGAATGTGCTGCTCACTCCCCCGCCTGTTTGTATTTTTCGGGAATTGAACAGCCCCTTTACAGTCAAAAACCTGCTTGTCTAACCTTAAGGCCACAACTTCTGCAATGTTGTATCAGACACCGTGAAATGTTGAATACATTTTATTGGAAAACGTATCTGTAGTAATTATTTATATTTATATTTTCCTGAATGATAGGGGCAGTCGTGGTCTAGTGGTATAGGGCGCTGGATCGCTGATCCAAAGGTTGGGGGTTCGAGGCTCCACAAGGTTGTCACTGCCCCCCCAGTGCAGCTAACTGGGTTATCAAAGGCGGGCCATGTCTCTCACTGTCTATGGTGTGAGGCATGTAAAAGAGCCATTGCTGACTTTCGTAAAGAGTATCTGCAAAGCCGTCAGCGTGATTCTGTCACCTTGTTAAAAGTGTTGTGTTCGGAAGAGCATCCAACGTAAAAACCTATGCCGATCAAATGTGCAAATCATTCGCTGTGGCGACCCCTGGAAAAAAAAGGGAAAAAGCCAAAAGGAAATCTCAAACTAAGTCAGATTGAGCTTCAGATCCAGGACTGGTGACTGGACATGCTCCTGGAACATGTCTTCCAAAAAGTGAATTAATTCATTCTGTTCATTTTCTGTAACCGCTTAATCCTAATTAGGGTTGCGAGAAGGCTGGCGCCCATCCTAGCTGACTCCGGGCGAGGGCAGAGTACAGGCCATTGCAGGGCTCTTCCAAAAAGTTTCACTGAACCAGTTCATCACAAGGCCAATACACACAACCATACACAGATACACGCCCAGCTTAGGGCAATTTGGAACAACCAATTAATGTTGGTGTCTATGGTTTGTGAGGAAAAAGGAATATTTAGAGGAAACAGATGAAAGTACAGAAAGAACATGGAAATGCACACAGAAACTTGGGGCAACTGTGGCCTGATGGATAGAGAAGCGGGTTTGGGAGCAAAACGTTGCTGGTCCTATTTCAAATCCATCAGGAAAAATGTGTGGCTGTAGGGGGAGGGGGCTGCACCTTTCCTTCCTCCACATTCAAGGGTTAAATGTCCTTTGCAAGGCATCTAACCCCCACCTGCTCTTCAGGAGCTGCAGTGTGTGTGTGTGTGTGTGTGTGTGTGTGTGTGTGTGTGTGTGTGTGTGCGCGTGTTCACTTTGGATTGACTAAATGCAGAGCCAAATTTCCTTTGCGGGATAAAATAGACCAAATCAAAATGAAAAAAATTAAAAAAAAACACCCTCACCGAGTACAGGACTCGAACCCAGGAATTTCTTGCTGTGAGACAGATATGCTAACGATTATGTTACCATGACAGTATATTCCAAAGTATTTTGGGGTAATTGATGTGTTTTTAGGAAACTTTAGGTGAGTCTTTAGTTCTTTTACAATTGGTTTGTGCTTTGCCAATATCCCACTGACATTAACTGAGCTGAAAGAAGCCTGGAGCTCCTTAAACATTTTATGTTTATTTGTTTGTTGGAGATTTTTTTTTTTTCCTTGGGTGGGGGGTGGGGGGTCCTTTTTGCAGTCTTGGATATGTTTTCTCCGTGCTTTTGCATTATTTTACTATACAGGCCACCCCTGGGCAGATTTACCACTGTTCCATGTCTCCTCGATTTGGAGATAGTGACTCCCACAACAGCTCACTGCGGTCGCAGAGCTTCACAGATTGATTTGTATCCCTTTCCAAACTGATATATATTTCAATTCATGTCCAGATTATTCGGCAACAATTCTCTTTAGTTGGTTGTAGTTGGCCTGTGGATGTCCAGCAGCTCTTACTCTTGTTGCTTGTGATGGTGGCTGTGGCATTGTTTCCCTTTTTTAAATTATTTTAGTTGGAAGTGGTAATATAATTACGTAGAAAATTAACCCTTAAAGGATATCTCTCATAGCTATTGTGAATGTGCAAACTCCTGTAAAACACACAAAGTTAACATACCAAGTCCAGTGCGACTTTTAGAATATTTAATAAACTGGTTCATGTTGAAAACACAGTGGGTTGCATAATCTCATTTAAGAGTTGAAGCTGAGAGCACACACACACACACACACACACACACACACACACACACACACACACACACACACACACACACACATCATATGTGAGCACAGAACCACATACACACACACACATCATATGTGTGCACAGAACCACATACACATACACACACACACACACACACACACACACACACACACACACCACACACACACCATATGTGTGCATAGAACCACATACACACACACACACACACATACACACACACACACACACACACACACACATACATACACACAAACATGCACACAACCACAAACACACACACACACACACACACACACACACACACACACACACATAGAAAGAGAGAAAGAGGAAAAAAGGTGCGGAAATTTACGAAGATTGCCAAAGCTATGTTTTTATTTCTTTTTAGGTGAACACAAAATCAAAACCACCTTGACAGAGCCCCTTTAATTATGCACTAATCAGTGTGAAATCTGATTCTTGTTTTACGTGTTAGACACTGGGTAGGTATAGGTAGTCTGTTGGGCTTTTTACACCTGAGCCTAGTGGCTCATCAAGCCGGTACGCTAGTCCATTGTAGGTTTCCTTCCCAGTATATATATATATATATATATATATATATATATATATATATATATATATATATATATATATATATATATATATATATATATATATATATATATATATATATATATATATATATATATATATATATGTATAGAGAGAGAGAGAGAGAGAGAGAGAGAGAGAGAGAGAGAGAGAGAGAGAGAGAGAGAGCGAGAGAGAGTTTTGAGTAGATGCTTCCATATGAGCGTGCTCAATACTTTTTCATAGCGCAAATATAATTTAAAAAAAAAAGACAGATCAAAGACTTTCTATTGAAACTGAAAACTGAAAACTGAAGTTTCAATAGAAAGTCTTTGTTCTGTCTTTTTATTTTTCCTTTTATATATATAAATATGTGTGTGTGTGTGTGTGCATTCTCATGTTTTCACCGGATAGAAACCAAGGCAACAATGGGTAGAACATGCAAGATCTACACAGAAGTTGCTGAACCTGAGGCTCAAACTCAAGATCTTCCTGCTCTGAGGCCGACATGCTTTCCACAACATCATCATGCAGCCCATTATACAAAATAAGATATTCTACTTAATTTCAGGTCTTCTTCTTTTCCTTTCGGCTGTTCCCTTCAGGGGTCGCCACAGCAAACCATCCGCCTCCATCTCACCCTGTCCTCTGCATCTTCTTCTCTTACTCCAATGACCCTCATGTCCTCCGTCACCAGATGCATAAATCTCTTCTTTGATCTTCCTCTCGGCCTTCTGCCTGGTGGTTCCAACCTCAGCATCCTACTGCCAATATACTCACTATCCCTCCTCTGTACATGTCCAAACCATCTCGATCTAGCCTCTCTGACTTTGTCTCCAAAACATCTTACATGGGCTGTCCTTCTGATGTGCTCATTTCAAATCCGATCCATCCTCGTTACTCCCAGAGAGAACCTCAACATTTTCATCTCTGCACTGTTTCTAAGCCATACAACATCGCTGGCCTCACCACCGTCTTGTACACTTTTCCTTTCATTCTTGCTGACACTCTCCTATTGCACATCACACCGGACACTTTTCTCCAACCATTCCAGCCTGCCTGCACATGCTTCTTCACCTCTTTTCCACACTCTCCATTGCTCTGGACTGTTGAGCCTGAGTACTTAAAATCCTCCACCTTCGTTATCTCTGCTCCCTGTATCATCACCGTTCCTCCTGGGTCTTTCTCATTCACACACATGTATTCTGATTTTCTGAGGCTAACCTTCATTTCTCTCCTTTCCATCCAGGGTATACCTCCACCTCTCTAGATTTTCCTCCACTTGTTCTCTGCTCTCACTGCAGATCACAATGTCATCTGCAAACATCATAGTCCATGGAGATTCTTGCCTAACCTCGTCTGTCAGCCTGTCCATCACCATCGCAAACAAGAAGGGGGTCAGAGCTGATCCTTGATGCAGTCCCACCTCCACCTTGAATTCTTCGGTCATGCCGACAGCACATCTCACCACTGTCTTACATCTCTCATACATGTCCTGCACCACTCTAACATACTTCTCTGCCACTCCAGACTTCCTCATGCAATACCACAGTTCTTCTCTTGGCACCCTGTCATATGCTTTTTCTAGAGCCACAAAGGCACAATGCAGTTCCCTCTGACCTTCTCTATACTTCTCTATTAACATCCTCAAAGCAAACATTGCATCTGTGGTGCTCTTTCTTGGCATGAAACCAAACTGTTGCTCACAAATGCTGACCTCTGCCCTTAGTCTAGCTTCCACTATTCTTTCCCATAACTTCATTGTATGGCTCATCAACTTTATCCCTCTATAGTTGCCGTAACTCTGCACGTCTCCCTTGTTCTTAAAAATGGGCACCAGCACACTTCTCCTCCATTCCCCCGGCATCTGCTCACTCTCTAAGACTTTGTTGAATGTTCTTGTCAGAAAATCTACTGCGACCTCTCCTAGGCACTTCCATACCTCCACAGGTATATTATCAGGACCAACTGCCTTAACATTCTTCATCCTCTTCAGTGCCCTCCTCACCTCACCCTGACTAATCTTTGCTACTTCTTGCTCCTCAATGGTCACCTCTTCTACTCTTTTTTCTCTCTCTCATTTTCCTCATTCATCAACTCTTCAAAGTACTCTTTCCATCTTCCCAGCACGCTTCTGTTATCAGTCAATACATTTCCCTCTCTGTCTTTTATCAATCTAACCTGCTGTATGTCTTTTCCATCTGTATTTCTCTGCTGTCCAACCTATCATACAAGTCACCAAACGCCCTCTGTTTGGCCTCAGCCACTGCTACTTTCGCCTAACGCTGTGTCTCCCTATACTCCTGTTTACTCTCTTCGGTCCTCTCAATGTCCCACTTCTTCTTAGCTAACCCCTTCCTTTGTACATACTCCTGCACTTCCTCATTCCATCACCAAGTCTCCTTATCTACTGTCCTTCCAGAGGACACACCAAGTACTCCCCTACCCGTGGCCCTGATCACATTTGCTGTGGTTGTCCAGTCATCTGGAAGCACTTCCTGACCACCCAAAGCCTGTTTCAACTTCTTCTTGAAGACAACACGACCCTCTTCCTTTTTCAACTTCCACCACTTTGTTTTCTGCTCTGCCTTTGCCTCCTTCACCTTCCGCACCATCAGCGTCCTCCTGCATACCACCATCCTATGCTGTTTGGCAACACTCTCACCCACTACTACTTTGCAGTCACTGACTTCCTTCAAATTACCTCGCCTACACAAGATGTAGTCTACCTGTGTGCTCCTGCCTCTGCTTCTATAGGTCACCCTATGCTCCTGTTTCTTCTTGAAGAAAATATTTACCACAGCCATTTCCATCCTTTTTGCAAAATCGATCAACATTTGTCCTTCTGTGTTCCTGTACTGGATACCAAACCTGCCCATCACTTCCTCGTCCCCTCTGTTGCCTGCACCAACATGTCCATTGAAGTCCGCACCAATGACCACTCTTTCACCTTTGGGGGTATTCTGCATCACTTCATCTAACTCACTCCAGAATCTCTCCTTCTCTTTTAGCTCACATCCTGTCTGTGGGGCATAAGCACTAACAACATTGAACATCACACCTTCAATTTATAACTTGAGACTCATCACTCTGTCTGACATGCTATTCACTTCTAGAACATTCCTGACCAGCTCCTCCTTCAAGATGACTTCTACTCCATTTCTCTTCCCATCCACACCATGATAAAACAACTTAAACCCTGCTCCGAAGCTTTTAGCTTTGCTACCTTTCCACCTGGTCTCCTGAACACACAGTATGTCCACCTTCCTCCTGTGCATCATGTCAGCCAGCTCTCTATCTTTTCTTTGCATAGTTCCAACATTCAAAGTCCCTACTCTCAGTCCTAGACTCAAGCTTTTCCTCTTTTCTCTCTGCCTACGGACACGCCTCCCGCTTCTCCTCTCCTTCTTCGACGTCTTCGATCAACAGTCGTCCAATTTCCACCAGCACCCTGTTGGCTAACAGCACTGATGGCGGTCGTTGTTAACCCGGGCCTCGACCGATCCGGTATGAGATTTGTGTTTATGGTTTGCATTCTGTAAATTGCCAAAAGTTTTACACCGGATGCCCTTCCTATCTCAACCCTCTGCATTTCTCCGGGTTTCGGACCGGCATAAGGGGGAGAGACACTGGTTTTTTATATATATATATATATATATATATATATATATATATATATATTGGTATCCATTTATACTTTAATAACTGGTATCCATTTATACTGCTGGGTGAACAGGGGCACACTTGTTGTTAAGCTCTTGCCCAGGAGTTTTAGCACTGTGGGGGGAAAGTAACTGGGATATGAACACACAACTTCCCTGATCATGAGAGCCCAGCACCCTAACCACTATGCCAACGGGCTCATGTGCTAGGCACTGGAGCCCTTTAATTCCCGCATTAGCTAATCTGGGTTAACACTGGGGTACAATGCCCACGATCGTCATGACTTGAGTGGACTGTAGTGAGTGGGGGGGGGTCATGGGATCCAATTGCGATGATCTTAAGGGAACTTGGTGGATTCCTGCTAATTGTGCTGATTATTCCACAATATTTTTGACGTCATTTATGATAGAAAATAGAAGAGCGCAGCAGAGCTTAACAAACCTTAACCAACACTAACTTAGCATAACAAACCTTGATGCGCCATTATAGGGGTCTTGATGAATTTGGCAACAGGATTCCTTTGTGTTTCATCTCCTAAAATATGAATATTTCTTTTTTGTACCTTGAGTGTTCTGCAAATGTGCATATAAATCATGGGGCCTGTGTTTTTTTTTAAATCACGAATATCGCAGATCTCATGCCCCAGGTATAAACCATGGAAACTGCGCATACACTCACCCGAGTAATGCAGCATAGTCAAACTACTCTCTTCTGAATGTTATTTTTCTCCACAGGGCCTCAAAATATAAAAATTCTAAAAATATATAGAAAACCATTTTATATACAACATACAGTGAGATTATAATCCGAGATCGTCTTCCATTTTGTGCAGCACACAATTACAACACAAAAAAGGAGAACCTATTAAAGCTAATCATCATCATCCTCTTCCGCTTATTTCAGGGTCGGGTCATGAGGGCAGCAGTCTAAGCAATGAGGTCCAGACATCCCTCTGCCCAGCCACTTCCTCCAGCTCTTGTAGGGGGACACTGAGGACACCCAGACAAACTGAGAGACATATTCCCTCCAGTGTGTTCTAGGTTGACCCTGGAATCTCTTCCTGGTCGGACATGTCTAAAACACCACACCACGGAGGCGTTCGGGAGGCATTCTGACCAGATTCCCGAGCCACCTCAACTGGTTCCTCTCAATGCAGAGGAGCAGGGCTTCTATTCGGAGCTTCTCACATTATCTCTAAGGGAGACTCTTGCCACCTGGCAAAGGAATCTTATTTCAGCTGCTTCTATCTACGATCTTGTTCTTTCGGTCAATACCTAAAGTTCATGACCATAGGTGAGAGTTGGAATGTAGATTGACTGGTAAATTGAGAGCTTTGCCTTGCGGCTCAGCTCCTTCTTCATCACGATGGACCGATACAGGCGACGCTTTACAGCGGAGGCTGCAGCGATCTGTCTGTCGATCTCCCGCTCCATCTTTCCCTCACTTATGAACAAGACCCCAAGATACTTGAACTACTCCACTTGGGGCAGGACCTCATTCCCAACCCAGAGGGTGCATTCCACGATTGTCTGACTTGGCCTCAGACTTGGAGGTGCTGATTTTCATCCCAGCCGCTTCGCAGTCTACTGCAAATCACTTCGATGAGAGCTGGAGGTCCCGAATTGATGAAACCAAAGGGACAACATAATTCGCAAAAAGCAGAGACAAGATCCAATGGCCACAAAACCTGAACCCTTCAACGCCTCGGGTGCACCTAGAAATTCTGTCCATAAAAATTATGAACAGAATCGGTGACCAAGGGCAGGCTTGGTGGACTCAAACCCTCACCGGAAACGAATTCGACCTGTTGTTCTCAATACAGACCAAACTCTGGCTCCAGTGATACAGCGATCAAATGGCCCATAGCAATGGGTCTGGAACGCTGTACTCCCAGAGCACGCCTCACAAGATAGCCTGAGAGACATGCTCGAAAGCCTTCTCCAAATCCATAAAACACATGTGGACAGGTTAGGCAAACTCCCATGCCCCTCCAAGATCCTGTGGAGTTTATAGAGTTGGCCAAGAGTGCCAGGGCCAGGACGAAAACCACAGTATTCCTCCTGAATCTGAGGTTCAACTATCGGTCCTATCCTCCTCTCCTTTTATTAAAGATTTATATATATATATGTGTGGGGCAGTGGTGGTCTTGTGGTATAGGGCGCTGGATCGCTGATCCAAAGGTTGGGGGTTCAAGTCCCACTCTCCACAAGGTTGTCACTGTCCCCCCCCCAGTGCACCTAACTGGGTTATCAAAGGCAGGCCATGTCTCTCACTGTCTATGGTGAGAGGCATGTAAAAGAACCATTTCTGACTTTCGTAAAGAGTAGCTGCAAAGTCGTCAGCATGTTTCTGTCCCTTGCTAAAAGGGTTGTGACAGGAAGGGCATCCGACGTAAAAACCTCTGCCAAATCAAACGTGCGAATCAGATGATTCTCTGTTGTGACTCCCAAGAAAAAGGGAAAATGCCGAAAGAAAGACAGACAGATATATATATATATATATATATATATATATATATATATATATATATATATATATATATATATATATATATATATATATATATATATATATATATATATACACATATATAGTACAGAATTGATATGGAAGAACTCTACATGTCTAGGTAAGAACATTAGTGAATAAGTATAGAATTGGGAAACCTCTTTCTCTCTCTCTCTCTCTCTCTCTCTCTCTCTCTCTCTCTCTCTCTCTAACAGCTGTTTGTGGTCAGTATATTTTCCAAACTGAAATCATCACTTAGTTTGTGTTAGAAGTTATAAATAAGAGAATAAAGAAGTTTGTGGTCAGCAGCTGGTGAATCATAAAAACAGGGCTGTAACGGTACATCGCTAAAAACAGTACACTGTAATAATCACATGTGAACCTGCTCCACCGAGACATTTACTGACACACACGGCACACGTTACACTCTGAGATTAATGCAGAACATCTTTATGGATTAAATTATGGTTACAGTTTGTCATACTTACATTAACACCTGTGTTCCAGCCACCAAATTTCAACTTTTGTTTGGCTGATATATACAGAATTACAAACACGTTTCATTCCACCTTTCATTTTCCATATGATTATGAGTGAGTAGATTAGGATTTGTTATATAAGTGTACAGTAGTGGCAATATATATATATATATATATATAAAGTATTTTGAATATATATATATATATATATATATATATATATATATATATATATTCAAAATACTTAAAATTTGACTTTTTTTTAACAAAAAAAAACCGTAAAAGCGAAAAAACGTAAAAAGTATGAACGTAAGTCAGGGAGCATCTGTATTAGCGGTTAAATTACTTCCACTCACTCATTTACCAAACCGTTTACTTCTACTTGGGTCGTAGAAAGGCTGCAGCCTCTCTGAGCCAACACTGGGGGAATGCAGGGTACACCCTGTGCAGTTTTCCAGAATATTACAGGGCCAACTCATACACACACACACACACACACACACACACACACACACACACACACACACACACACACACACCATTAGCCTGATGTGGATGTCTTTGGACTGGGAGGAGACTGGAGTACCCAGAGGAAACCCACATATGCAAACATGCAAGCTCCAGACAGAAATGCCTGAGCCCTGAACTGAAATGCAGGAGCGTCCTGCTGTGAGGCGGACATGCTAAAAACTACATCACCATGCCACTTCCAATAGCGTATTTGCTATATGTAAATATTTATCTCAAAGTACTCAGAAACTGTAGTGTGTGTGTGTGTGTGTGTGTGTGTGTGTGTGTGTGTGTGTGTGTGTGTGTGTGTGTGTGTGTGTGTGTGTAAAGGTCATCTGTTGATGTATTTTTGAATTTGTAGCAGCTGTACAAGGATAGAAGTAAAAAATAAAACAACAAAACCAAAAACACAATAGCAAATCAAAAAACAGCAGCTGATCACACAACGCAGCAATAAACCAAGGTTTCTTCTTCATTTCATTTCATTTCCAGTGTCCTAATGTTGCAAAATTAAAGTATATGGAAAGCAACAGCATATTAAACTGTTATACATATTAGATATACATATAATATACATATTAGCATATGTAGCTATGAGCATCACTTGATTAGTTCAGTTCATTTTCTGTAACCGCTTAATCCTAATTAGGGTTGCGGGGAGGCTGGCGCCCATCCCAGCCAACTTCGGGCTAGGGCAGAGTACACCCTGGACAGCTCACCAGGCCATCGCAGGGCGGAAACACGCTGACGGCTTTGCAGCTACTCTTTACGAAAGTCAGCAATGGTTCTTTTACATGCCTCACACCATAGACAGTGAGAGACATGGCTGGCCTTTTGATAACCCAGTTATCTGCACTGTGGGGACAGTGGCAACCTTGTAGAGAGTGGGACTCGAACCCCCAACCTTTGGATCAGCGATCCAGCGCCCTATACGATTAGACCACCACTGCCCACGCATCATTTGATTAGTTTAGTCTTATATTTCCTCTTATTATAAGAGTCTTTCGGGTCTCTCTTCTTTCGAAGAAAGCAAGCATGTGGTGTTGAATAATGATGGTTGGATGTTTTCAGGTTTTATGTTGGGCTGGTTTTGTCATTGCCTTTTACGTTTGTTAATGTGATTTGAACTTACAGGCCTCTGTATCAAAGCGGCATTTAATAATGTAATGAGATGATGGGTAACATCACGGCATATTCACATTATGACATTCTGGGTCAGGTCATTACGGTGTATTAGGAGAGAAATCCTTGGTATATTGCTCTTTCCGTTCACAGGAGACATGTACAGATGGAGAGAATGAGGGAGAGAATGAGAGAGGGAGGGGTGCTGACTTGGCATCTCATGAAAGGTGGAATAAAAAGCCATAATTAGATGTTGGGTTAAATGTAGACCACATGTCCTTCATCCCCACCGTTTCTATGCTAACTATAAAAATAACATTAATAAATAAAAAATAAGCAATTCCATCGTTCATTTCGTCGGTGGATGGATATTCACACAAAAGTGTTCTTGGCTATTTTGTTGGTGTTCCACAATCTTCTGTGATGTCCAGGTTTGACCTTTTTAAAAATCACGAGGCTTTTATTTGAGACACATAGACATGCTTTGAAATGGGCACACATGTTAGGTGGCTCAGTGTGCAGTAGAACTGAAGTGGTTAACGCGCTAGGCTAACCATCAGAAGGTCAGACGATCAAGCCCCAGTACCACCAATCTTCTTCTTTTGTGTGCTTGATCAAGGACCTTAGGCCTAAAATGAGATAAAAAGCTAAGTTGCTCTAGATAAGGTTGTCTGCCAAATACTATAAATGGAGAACAGTGCAGATCTGTACACAGGCATACAATCAAATATGGCCTTGATCAGAATGACCAGGGGTGTAATTAGCAGGGCTTTAACCATCTGCACCATCAACTTTATATTCGAACACACTAAAAAGATATACAGTCATGTGCACTGAATTCAGAATTGCGTCATTTTCACCCCTTGTGCATTGTAACTACAAAGTGATGGATGCCTTCAAATAAATCTTTTATTATCAACAAGGGCAATGGTGGTCTGGTGGTAAAAGGTGCTGGATTGCTGATCCTAGGGTTGGATGTTCAAATCCCACTCTCCACGAGGTTGTCACTGTCCCCCCCAGTGCAGCTAACTGGGTTATCAAAGGCCGGCCATGTCTCTGACTGTCTATGGTGAGAGGTTCATGTAAAAGAACCATTGCTGACTTTCATAAAGGGTAGCTGCAAAGCCGTCAGCGTGTTTCTGCCCCTTGCTAAAAGGTTGTGTCAGGAAGGGCATCCGACGTAAAAACCTATACCAAATCAAATGTGCGAATCATTCGCTGTGGTGATCCCTAATAAAGGGAAAAAGCTGAAAGGAAATCTCATCTCATTGGATTAAAAAATAAGGAAATTAAGGAAGAATAGGAGGAAAAGTTAAGGAAAATGCCACAAAAACAAGGCCAATTATTAAAAAAAAAAAAAAAAAAAAAAAAAACCTAACAAACACAAAACAAAAAAGAACCCAAAACCTCCCAACAAAATTAGTTACATTTTTGTGAGTTGCACATCTGCGTGCGCGCGCGTCTGTATGTGTGTGTATTTATATTTTATTTACATCTTATGCATTATTTTTGAATGCTTAATTGTTGTTATAAGCATTTATAGCATTGAATATGTATTTATTGATATTATATACACATATACATGTACGTATACGGCAGTCGGGGGGGTCGTACTCGTGGAATTTGATGGTCGTGGGCGGTCTCGGTCCGAATTCACCATGGAAAGTGAGGGATTCCTATATTTTTGTGACCACATGCCTTTTTGTTTTTTATAGTGCCTTTGCTAACCTATGCTAATTAAAGGGAACCTGTACCCAAAATTTACAGCATTCAAAAAATATCCACTATACTTTATTATTAACTTTTAAACATCGCGTGATGTCGGTAGGTTATGTATAAGTCCACATTTCCTTTTGTTCTATATGACATTCCTTGCTAAGGAAGGTTGAGCGCGTGGACATGTTGGCTTCTTTTCACTGGGGTTAAAGGTCATTGTGGCTTAACACCGTTGACAGTTGTATAGCCAATTGCAGAATATCAGTATATTTTCCTCAAACAATTCGTGTTCTTTACAACAATAGCACTCCTGATTGGGTTTTTTTTGACGCACGCATTTTCCTCAAGAGCACCAAATATTTGCTGGTTGTTTGCTACGATTTTCCCGTCTAAGAGCTTTTGCCGACTCTCCAATATCGTCCTCTGAGTCGTCACTTTCCTGGTCCGATTTCACTAAATGTGGATAGTTCAGTGGTTCATATAAATAACCTTCTAATCCTTCTATGAAACTGTCTTTGTCCATGGTCTAAAAAAAAACTACTATACCGTCTGTTTTTTCCAAGTTTCCGTGAGCTTGTGTTGTATATGTCAGGTATATAGATAGCCTTACGTTTACATTGCAATCTCGCAGTTCCGGTCGAGGCTTTGTCAACGATATGACGTCACTTCAAATGCGCCCTTTTAAAACTCCTGTGCTCTGAAGCTTGACGTTAGTGAAACCCTTAAATCGCTTAAAGCTGGATTGTGAGAGAATATAATAAACGCTTTATAGGTGCATTGTCACTAGCTATACACAATACATCAAATTAGGTATATGAGCGCTTTCACTACAGGTACACTTTAAAGCAAGTGAGATGAGCTTTAAATTAATGACAGATTTTTCTTAAGAAAAAATTTAAGAAGATGTTGTTGAATGAGGTTCATTGTTTATATCCTTTATTTGCCTTCTCACAGTTTTTTTTAAGTTACTGACAGTTCTCTTTGCCCTCCACATGGCTAGAGCAGAGGGATCACTCATTTCCCCCACTGCAGTCTGTCTGTCTTCCTTTCGGCCTTTTCCCTTTTACTCAGGAGTCGCCACAGCGAATCGTCTGATTCGCACGTTTGATTTGGTATAGGTTTTTACGTCGGATTCCCTTCCTGTCACGACCCTTTTTTAGCAAGGGACAGAAACACGCTGACGACTTTGCAGCCTACTCTTTACGAAAGTCAGCAATGGTTCTTTTACATTTCCCCCACTGCAGGAAGGATAAAATCTTTCCCATATTGGCATCGGACCCCCTTGTGATAGAATCCACTGAATGTGTTTTTGCTTCAGAGCCACCTGTATTGTGACGACCCGTGGGAACCTAAGACCTCACGCTAATAATGTACAGTCCTATTCTGTGTCTCATTTTCTGTAGCGACCACAGGAGACACTTAAGTCTTCTTCTTCTTTTCCTTTCGGCTTTTCCCTTCAGGGGTCGCCACAGCGAATCATCTGCCTCCATCTCACCCTATCCTTTGCATCTTCTTCTCTTACACCAACGACCTTCATGTCCTCCTTCACCACATCCATGAATCGTCTCTTTGGTCTTCCTCTAGGCCTTTTGCCTGGTAGTTCCAGCCTCAGCATCCTATTACCAATATACTCACTATCCCTCCTCTGTACATGTCCAAACCATCTCAATCTAGCCTCTCTGACTTTGTCTCCAAAACGTCTTACATGTGCTGTCCCCCTGATGTGCTCATTCCTAATCCTATCCATCCTCGTTACTCCCAATGAGAACCTCAACATTTTCATCTCTGCTACCTCCAGCTCTGCCTCCTGTCATCTGCAAACATCATAGTCCATGGAGATTCTTGTCTAACCTTGTCTGTCAGCCTGTCCATCACCATAGCAAACAAGAAGGGACCCTTGATGCAGTCCCACCTCCACCTTGAACTCTTGTGTCACACCGACAGCACACCTCACCACTGTCTTACATCTCTCATACATCACAGGAGACACTTAAGTGTTTTGTCTTATTACTGTACATCCATTGACATGTTTTTTTAACATCTGTTGGATGAATAATCAGGCCCCTCCCACTGTTACACATTTAAACTACAGTACTCAGGTCTCTCTCTCTCTCTCTCTCTCTCTCTCTCTCTCTCTCTGTATATGTGTGTGTGTGTGTGTGTGTGTGTGTGTGTGTGTGTGTGTGTGTGTGTGTGTGTGTGTGTTTTTTTCAGTGACCCTCTGGAAACCTGTGTCTCTCCTACCCACAGAAATACTGGTGCTGTTTTCCATTTAAGTGTGTGTGTGTGTGTGTGTGTGTGTGTGTTTTAAATGTCTGACTTCCTCACATTTGTCTTTGAACATAATTAAGGGCCGTGCTTGTCTGTTTGTGTGTAAAGTATGTAGTACTGTGTTTCCACTTTTACAAATGAAAAAAGAGCAGCTTTCTCTCTTTCTCTCTTTCTCTCTCTCTCTCTCGCTCTCTCTGTCTCTCTGTGTCAGACACACACATATATACAGAGAAAGAGAGAAAATACTTCCATCCTGCTCAATGTGGGTGGCAGAGCAACATTTCTCATAGAAGCTACACACACACACCGACAGACAGATAGACACACACACACACACACACACACACACACACACACACACACACACACACACACACACACACACACATATGCGCTCAGTGAGGTTGTCATTATCAGGTACAACTGTACAGATATGACAAATTACATCAATATCACTGAGGTAATTTAAAGTGTCTGGAACACAACACGCTGCCATCTCAGACACGATGGTGTGAGCGTTGAGCGTGATGGTACAGTTCTGTATACCAAAGTGAGAAGGTCAGCCATCCTGTGTAGCTTGTTTCACTAATCAGGAACTCCAACTATGACACTAATTGTCTTAGGGTTATAGTATGACCCTAAATTTAATAGTCCGAAGAAAAGCAGCAGGTCCGGAACAGGAAGTGGCTTCACTCAGCGTCATCCTGTGGAAGTGTAATTATTGTGCTAATCTGATTGTTGTTTTTATAGAAAGGCTATGTGTGTAGCATCATCCTTCAGTGTCAAGCAACCAAACAAATCAAAACAGGCAAGGTTTACTATGACAGCTATGAGCAGTGAGGTCAGGCTCCATTCATGCTGTGAGGACGCATGTTGTTTGTTCGATGCTTGTTAAGATGTGAATTGAATTTAAAATGTCATTAAAATCATTATTTAAGACTGCTATAGAATTCTGAATATCTTTATCCTAAAAATAAAAAATGGATGTTTTGATTTATTGTGTAGTTTACAACGCACAAAAATTTTGCAAAGTACCCAGAACTTGAGGATCAGTGGTGGTTTAGTGGATAAGGTATTGCATTGTTAAGTCAAAGGTCAGCGGCTCAATTCCCACTGCCATCACTGTTGGGCCCTTGAGCGAGACCCTTCACCTTCAATTGCTCAGTTGTTTAAAAAAAATAATTGTAAGTCCCACTGTATAAGAGCATGAGATATATTCCATGCAACACTACACCACCTGCTATAGTACTACATTATGCTGTAAATACTCTGCTCAGCCAAAAAAAGTCGTCATACACCCTAATATTTTCATGGATTGCATCTAGCGTTGATCACAGCTTTCATATCAATGGACTTTCCTGGTGGCACGAATATAAAATGAGGTCTCAGATAATGAAAGCGGGGTTCAAGGAGCATGAAGAATTATTTTCACATATGTATTAGCCCCCCAGAGTCCTGACCTTAACCTTGTTGAAAGTTTTCGGGATGTGCTGCAGAAGACTTTATGGAGTGGTTCGATTTATCCTTCATCAGTTCAAGACATTGGTGACAAGATTAACTCAACACCGGATGGAATTATGTTATGCTCAGGGTGGAACAACAACATATTTGTGTGTGTGACTTTTTTTTGGCCGGGCAGTAAGTGTGTAGCAGACAGAGCGGAGAATTCTCTCAAGACTGATTATCTTGGGCTCCCAAGTGGCGCATCGACAAGTTTATTAACCCAGAGATCGCAAGTTCTACTTAATGCCGTAGCCATCCATGACTGGGAGTCCATGGGAACTAATTGGCCGAGCTCTCACAGGAGGGTGGATCCTCAAGCAAATGCTCACTTCCCTGTCACTCACAGTGATTGCCATGCAATCATGTGTGTCTGTGAGCTCATTTATGCAAGTAGGCAGATAGCGCTTTCCCTCTGAGCGTGTTAGACCGCAACCAAATATGCATGCGGAGCAGTTTTAAAAGAGGCTAGTGGCTAGCATTGCATGTTATGTAAGTGGGAAATGGAGGAAAATGGAATATAAAAGAATGATAGTTTAATCTAACGAAAGCCATAAGGGACCTCAATACCTTCAGCATTCATCAGGCACAAAAAAGGTTTTCCTGGTGAGACTGATGTAACCATGAAGTTTTCGCTGAATATGACAATAACAGTTTCTTGAGAATTTATACAGCAATATGAACTTGTAGAACGGGACAGTGATGTGGTGCTTAGCATGTCCATCTCACACTGTAGTACTTTGTATAATTTGGTATTTTCAAAGTGTGCGTGTATGTGTGTGTGTGTGTGTGTGTGTGTGTGTGTGTGTGTGTGTGTGTGTGTGTGTGTGTGTGT
>CM045735.1:17772248-17919748 GCA_024760905.1 Plotosus lineatus | reverse complement strand
TGATATAAATCATGTAATTTGTGTTTTCAGTGCTTAGTGTATAAAATCCATTGTGATCTCAGCTTTGTGTACTAGTAGTGTGTAGTGCTTCAAAGTAGGCTGTAGTGTGTGATGATATTGTGCACTCTGATTGGGTGGTGCACATTAATAGTGTGTAGTGATATTGTGTAGCATGTTTTCGAGTGGGTAATGGACTTATGTAGTGTGTATGAGATTGTATAGAGGTTTATGGTCATGTGTAATAGATTTATGTAGTGTATAGTGGGATTGTGTAGTGTGTAGTGCTCTGTATTAGTGTGCATTACATCAACTATACAGTAATATCTGAGTGTTATAATAGGGTATAGTACCACAAAATATAATGTAGTAGAGATATACTCATTCAACTCATTTGCTGAACCACATAATCCTACGACTAGGGTCATGGAAATGCTAGAGCCTATCTCAGTCCACACTGGGCAAGGGAGGGGGTGCACCCTGAATAGCTCAGCAGACTATCACAGAGCAACACACACAACCATTCACACTAAGGGCAGTTTGGAACAGCTAGTTGGCCTAGTGTCTTTGGACTATGTGAGGAATTATTAAGCGTGCAAAGTAGTATTTTAGGGTTTATCATGGTGATTTAGAATGTAACGTGGTGTTTCAGGTGTATAGTGTCGTATTGTGGTGAACCACCTGGAGACAGGACATTAAAATAAACTCTGTCGTGCTGTTCAGTTATTTTATAGTGTGAGGGTGAGATAAATGAAAGCAATAAATGTTTGCATTGCTTGATGCAAATGGGTCTCACTAAGGTGTGTGATTTTTCTGTAGCACTTAATGAATGCCTGGAATTCCATCTATCCATCCATTATCTATTCAGCTTATCCATCAGGGTCACAAAGGAAGCTGGAGCCAGCTTCACTTAACTTTGGTTTGGAGACAGTCTACACCCTGGACAGGTGGCCAATCTATTGGAGGGTGTCTGGAATTCTCCACACTCTTATATTTTCTTTCTTCCTTTCGGCTTTTTCCCTTTTTCTCAGGAGTCGCTACAGCGAATCATCTGATTCGCACATTTGATTTGGCGTAGGTTTTTACGTTGGATGCCCTTCCTGTCACAACCCTTTAGCAAGGGACAGAAACACGCTGACGGCTTTGCAGCTACTCTTTAAGAAAGTCAGCAATGGTTCTTTTACATGCCTCTCACCATAGACAGTGAGAGACATGGCCCGCCTTTGATAACCCAGTTAGCTGCAAACTCCTCCTGCAGTCCGTCTGTTTGTACATATATTTAGTGCATCCAGGCTGACTGTATTGTTATGGTTTTCCATAACTGTGTTTTCCTTTGTGTGTGTGTGTGTGTGTGTGTGTGTGTGTGTGTGTGTGTGTGTGTGTGTGTGTGTGAGTGATATCTCTTTCAAAGTAACAGTCAATAGCAAGCGTTGTAATAAAACTGCCTTTAAATGGTAAATATTAAACATACTGCCTACAGTTTGGTTCATGATGGGACTGAATGATTTTGAGCAAAATGAAAGAGAGAAAGAGCGGGATGTGTTTATGTTGTCAGGAATTTCAGCGAGTATAAAGTGATATACAAAGCTGAGTATAGATACAGGTTCACACATTCTGCAGGTGCTGTAGAAATGTCTGCTAAAGTTCTAAATTCTCTACAACCTCTGCTACAGCTGAGAAAACACAAGAAAACTTTCTTCTATCTTCCAGAACACCACACTAAAACACACACACACACACACACACACACACACACACGCACACACACATACATATGTATACAGAGATCTGATTTCCACTTTTACTGCATAAGAACCCTGTAATCTACAGCTCTCTTTCTGTCTCTTTCTCTCTCTCTTGCTCCTCCCCCCTCCGTGTGTGTGTGTGTGTGTGTGTGTGTGTGTGTGTGTGTGTGTGTGTGTGTGTGTGTGTGTGTGTGTGTGTGTAACATTTTTTTTATCTGTTTCGCTTTTATTCCATCCCAGTGCAGCTTTAACACACTGACCTGCAAACAGAACTGAACAACAAAGTAAAAGGAAAACAATGTTGGATAGAGGAAAAGCATAAGGAATGGGTAGACAGGAGAATATAGGAGAAAGAGAAAATGGTTCCCAACCTCTGCCATACCATACAGTAACACTACACAACTATGCACGACCATACAGTAACACTACACAACTATGCACGACCATACAGTAACACTACACAACTATACACGCCCATACAGTAACACTATACAACTATACACGCCCATACAGTAACACTACACAACTATACACGCCCATACAGTAACACTACACAACTATACACGACCATACAGTAACACTACACAACTATACACACCCATACAGTAACACTATACAACTATGCATGACCATACAGTAACACTACACAACTATGCACAACCATACAGTAACACTACACAACTATGCACAACCATACAGTAACACTATACAACTATGCACGACCATACAGTAACACTACACAACTATGCACGACCATACAGTAACACTACACAACTATGCACGACCATACAGTAACACTATACAACTATGCACGACCATACAGTAACACTATACAACTATACACGACCATATAGTAACACTACACAACTATGCACGACCATACAGTAACACTATACAACTATGCACGACCATACAGTAACACTACACAACTATACACGACCATACAGTAACACTACACAACCATACAGTAACACTACACAACTATACACGACCATACAGTAACACTACACAATTATGCACGACCATACAGTAACACTACACAACTATACACGACCATACAGTAACACTACACAACTATGCATGATCATACAGTAACACTACACAACTATGCATGATCATACAGTAAAACTACACTACAACACATACACTTCACATAGTAACAGTGCACACCCATCCAATAACACTACACTAATGCAGTCTCACTACACTAACACACTGTACCACAACACAATTACAGATACACTAAGACACAGCAACCATACACTAACACAAAACACCATTACACATACAGACATACACTAACACATCAACGCTATGTGAGCACATACACTAACACCAACACACAGTGCCTCAACACTAACATATATACAGTGAGACATATCAACAGTACACTAACACAAAATTACTTGACACTAACACATGCACGAAAACACACCAACACACAATAGCACAACATTAACATACATACACTAACACACACTAACACACAATACCACAACATTAACACACATGCACTAACACACAGCAACACACAATACCACAACATTAACACACATACACTGACACACATGCACGAAAACACACCAACACACAATAGCACAACATTAACATACATACACTAACACACAATACCACAACATTAACATACATACACTAACACACACCAACACACAATAGCACAACATTAACACACATACACTAGCACACATGCACTAACACACACCAACTCACAATACCACAACATTAACACACATGCACTAACACACACTAACACACACCAACACACAATACCACAACATTAACATACATACACTAGCACACACCAACACACAATACCACAACATTAATCACATACACTAACACACACTAACTCACAATAGCACAACATTAACACATACACTAACACACACCAACATACAATACCACAATATTAACACACATACTCTAACACACACCCACAGTACACTAACACAAAGTACTTCAACATTAACGCACCAACACTACACCAGCACAAAGTACCACTAAACTAACAACACGTGAACACACTCTGAGAGTACATGGACAACTAACACTACAGTAACACACACCAACACTACACTAACACACACTATAAGACACACAAACATTATATTACCACAAACTAACATGCATACAGAAGTTTACAAAAGTACACATTTCACAGTGAGGTAACAAACCATATCAACCACCAACTTCACACTAAATAGGAATAGATGAAGCATAAGAGGGATAATGAATGATGGATGATGGTTGACATGTTTTCGTGGTTCTGATTTAAAGAGATTACAGAGGTTTAGAAGAAACCTGAGACTGTTAATCTCAGTGTGTGTTTGGGGTGGGGGTGGAGGTGTTGGGTTCTGGATGCAACCTTAAACACTGTTATCAGCTGTAGACAAATCAGTGCTCACTGTGTGTGTGGGGGGGTGGGGTGGGGTGGGGGGTTAAATTATGCAGTCAAACACGCACACACACACACACACACACACACACACACACACACACACACACAAAAGATGCATTTTTAAGACACATAATTATGAAAAATTCATGTTGTGTGTGTGTGTGTGTGTGTGTGTGTGTGTGTGTGTGTGTGTGTGTGTGTGTGTGTGTGAGAGAGAGAGAGAGAGAGAGAGAGAGAGAGAGAGAGAGAGAGACTCAGTTATTAGTGTCCATTTTCCTGTCTGTATGTATCACTACTCTGTGTGATGTATGAAGTGATCAGTGATTCTGATTGTGTTCTCTGCCCTACAGTGGCATGGAGTGTGCATTTAGAAGATAAACATTACTGTGGGAGCCTTCCAATCAAAAGTATTACCAAACTTAATGTTCGCTAAATAGCAGTGATGATGTCATTGTAAATGGTGCAAAGTGATGCTACACAGTTTTAGCTCACGATTAAGGAAAGTATGAGAGTTGGGGGCCAACCATTTGTAACACGTCCACTCTTTGTTGGCAATTCCATCAGTTTTTTTAAAATCAAAGGTATGTGTTGAATAATTTTCAATTTTACACTTGAAATGAACTTTCGTTCAAAATGAAGGGACTAACCTCTCTCTCTCTCTCTCTCTCTCTCTCTCTCTCTCTCTCTGTGTGTGTGTAGGAGAAAAAAACGTCCATGGTCTTGCTTGCTCAGTAGGATGTAGGAGAAAGGGGGGATAGAGAAGAAGCAAAGCAAGAAATAAACAACAAGAAGAACAACAGGAATTTCATAGCTGTAGCAAAGAAGACAAAGACAGAGACAGGTATCACAAAAGGTTGTGATCTGATAGGACCTGGAGTGGCTGGTTCACTCCACATTTTGTCTGCTGCAATTCCTTGTCCATCCCTGTCTCTCCATCCACGCCCTGCACGTTCTTTTACCAAAATTGCCCATACTGACACCCTCTGATATCAACATGTGTCATGTAATTGTGACATGCCGCTCCATGCTCTGGATGCTCCTCAGTATTGCCGCGGCCTTCAGTGAGTTGATTGCATTCCTTAGCACAGATTGGCTTGTGGGGTTCCCACGTGTGCCTGACTCTGCTCCCGATGCATCTAGTGAGGTCTACCGCCCCACACTGGGGATTTTTGGGAGGTGTGTGTTTGTGGGCAGAGTCATGTGTGGCCCTTATGCACTGACATTCAATGAGATCGCAAGCGGCTTCTGGAAGGCGGCAGCCATTTTTCTAGCAACAGGAATCCTGCTACTCAGTGCCGTGGCCTTCACGTCCATTTTCACCATCTGTTTCCAGAGCATCATGAAAAAGAGTATCTTCAATGTGTGTGGACTACTGCAGGGTATAGCAGGTATACACACACACACACACACACACACACACACACACACACACACACACACACACACACAAGTAATAATTATTATGTGCAATCTTCAAGGAGTATTCAAGTATTATCTAACTCAGTGCTTTTCAAATAGTGGGGCGCGGTATGATGCCATGGGGGCCGTGGTGTCATGCCGGGGGGAGCGCTTATGACCCTGGGGAACATGCGTTTCTGGAATAGTGTATGAGAATTAAGTGTAATTGCACCTCCACTCCACTAGTTGACAGTGGCACTCTCATTGTCGCGCTATGGTGTATCGGTTTTTCGCACGAGCAAACGATATGAAGTGCAGTAAACAACCCCTCAGGAAACAACATGGAAAAATTTCTAGCAGGAATGAAGCGAAAGGTGGAAAGAGACAGATATTAAGACATAAGTAAGTTGAATGAGTTTAAATAAGGATGTGTTTTTTATTTCAGGCACATTGGTGCACTTCAAATCTTTCCTATTACAGATTAAAAAACAACATTAATGGCTTTTCTTGATTGTAAGTTGAACTATATTTCTTTCATTTTTGTTTTTAATGTTAATAAAGATCCAATGTTATGCAGAAGTGCACTAATAACAATTTTATTGACAATAATACTATTTATAGTCGCTCGCGGAGCGTTGGGGGTGTGAAATGTCTTTTTCTTCCTAGAGGGGGCGCCACAGAAAATAATTGAGAAGCACTGATCTACCTGCTTTTCTGAGTACTGTCTGTCTTCCTTTCGGCTTTTCCCCTTTTACTCGGGAGTCGCCACAGCGAATCATCTGATTCGCACGTTTGATTTGGCAGAGGTTTTTACGTCGGATGCCCTTCCTGACACAACCCTTTTAGCAAGGGACAGAAACACGCTGACGACTTTGCAGCTACTCTTTACGAAAGTCAGAAATGGTTCTTTTACATGAACCTCTCACCATAGACAGTGAGAGACATGGCCCGCCTTTGATAATCCAGTTAGCTGCACTGGGGGGTACAGTGACAACCTTGTGGAGAGTGGGACTCGAACCCCCAACCTTTGGATCAGCGATCCAGCGCCCTATACCACTAGACCACCACTACCCCGACTTTCTGAGTACAGTAAAACCTCCGCTGACGAACGCTTAAGCTCACGAACTTTTCGCCTCAAGAACATTAAATTTGCGAGCATATAGTCTCTGCTGACGAACTAGTTTTCGGCGGACGAATCAAACCACGTGGTCGAACAGCGCCACGGTGGCGGCCACAAGAAGCTGGCCTTGCGCTCACGGCGTCTGATTCGTCACCCCCTTTCTTTGAATGCGGAAGTGTTTTGTGTTTGATAGACATTTTGGACCATATTGAGTGTACTTTTGCTATTATGGGACCGAAAAAGACCCCACCACAGGCGGAGATCATTGAAAAACACGAACGAGGTGTGCGTTTGTGTGACTCAGCGTCCCAGTACCAGTACGCTAAGTCTACCACCATCCTTAAGTACAAGGAAGCTATTAAGGGTGCGTGTGTGGCTAAGAGTGTTTCCAAACAGTAGGCGTTTCCAAACACTCCTTCCAAACAGTAAGTCCCTCCCTCCCTCCCTCCTCCTCCCACTCCATTCCATCAAGCCATCAACTACCATCACAAAGGTAAATAAAACGACTTTATTATACAGTACAGTTTATTTCTTTCATTACAATACAATAGCACATTTATTATACATAAAATAAGGTATATTTTTGTGTAGTTTTAAGGCTTATTTAGTAGAAAATTATGTTTTATGGGGACCTGGGAACGGATTATTCTCATTTTAATGGTTTCTTATGGGAAATAAATGTTCAGAAGACGAACTTTTCGCCTCACACACACTTTCTGGGAACCAATTATGTTCGTGAGCAGAGGTATCACTGTACATCATTTATATTATTAAAATCACCAGAAGGTACAGTAGATCATGCCTGAGTCTGGTATGTATAATGTTTAAGTGAAAAAATGGCAAGTTATAAAATAAATAAATAAAAATGTTTATACTAATATGTAATTTAATAAATCTTACAAGAGTCTCGTAAAGCACTGAAGTTAAGTTTTGGCCCCTCAGTTTCTGTAGTATGAAGCGATTCGAAATTCAACTCTTCGTGGATGGGACACTAGTCCATCACAGGACCCTTCCCAGTGCTTTACCCAGTACCTATTTATACTGATGAGCGGACAGAGGCACACTTGTGGATAAGATCTTGCCAAAGCTTTCTAAGCATAGTAGAGCTCTAAATGGGATTTGAACCTATCACCTCTTGAACATGAGCTAGCGCCCTAACCACCACACCACATTGAATCTAAAATGTCAAAATACTTGACTGACAGAAAGTCCAGAAGAAACCGGCTGCACTTTGAGTTAACATTTCTTCATCTATCATTCATTACATTTACTGATTTATTTAAACTTCACTACAGAATTGACCATCATGTATCTACGACAGTAATCAAATATTTTCTCAGTGCATGGATTGGTGTTGATGCTATACATGCAACTATTATTTATTTCTCATACAATATTAAACACATGGGGGCAGTGGTGGTCTAGTGGTATAGGGTGCTGGATCGCTGCTCCAAAGGTTGGGGGTTCGAGTCCCACTCTCCACAAGGTTGTCACTGTCCCCCCCCAGTGCAGCTAACTGGGTTATCAAAGGCGGGCCATGTCTGTCACTGTCTATGGTGTGAGGCATGTAAAAGAACCATTGCTGACTTTCGTAAAGAGTAGCTGCAAAGTCGTCAGCGTGTTTCTGTCCCTTGCTAAAAAGGGTTGTGACAGGAAGGGCATCCGACGTAAAAACCTCTGCCAAATCAAACGTGCGAATCAGATGATTCGCTGTGGCGACTCCTGAGTAAGAGGGAAAAAGCCGAAAGGAAGACAGACAGACAGACAATATTAAACACATGCTAGCTACTTAGCCTCAGATAGATAGCAACCTTTATTTATAAATGACAATCAGCCATTTAATTGTAGAAATTTGCAGTCATTTATTTGTCAGTGCACGCACACGTACGCACACATAATACATTATCGGGTGCAACTGATAAATGCGCTCCCTTGATGGATCAATATTAATAAAATATCTCTATCTGAAACTAAGCTCTCTGGATAGATAATTTGACAGACTGATCACACTGAAGAAAGGAGCATGCCAACCATAAGAGCAGCATTGGAATGGATGTCCCTGCATATGCCTGAGCACAAAAAATCCCTAGTGTGCAGATGCTGGTTGCAAATTTGACAAAATGGCATATTAAAATGGCTTTCTTTCCATGGAATCTCGATGCGACAGACAGACAGACAGACAGACAGACAGGCAGGCAGGTTCATAAATTATACTGTAAGCAGGGTGATGTCACTCCAGACCTTCCTGCTGTTTAAACATTTACCACTGCAATAAAGAGCCAGCTGCTAAACTAAACAACACTACTCCCCTGAGTGTGTGTGTGTGTGTGTGTGTGTGTGTGTGTGTGTGTGAGAGAGAGAGAGAGAGAGAGAGAGAGAGAGATTCACTAACAATGATCTCATAGAGGTAAGAGGTCAAACACAGAGCTCTTTTTAACTACATATCCATTCAAAGTGACTCAAAATATTTCACCATTGTGTCATCTCCATTTAGGATTCTCTCTCTCTCTCTCTCTCTCTCTCTCTCTCTCTCTCTCTCTCTCTCTCTCTCTCTCTCTCTGGATGGATGGGTGTGTGTGTGTGTGTGTGTGTGTTTAAGTGGGTATATGCAGGCTTGGGAGTCATTTGAGAAGCTGCTTATTTTGGTGTAAATAAACTGACCTTTCACCTTTAGCAAGTTCCACTGAGGTGTGTTTTGCATTCTTGGTGTGATTATCTATAACATTAGCCCTTTGTTGACGGATCTGGAACCTTTCCACTGCAGTACAGCGCTCTTGTCTCACCGGAACAGTTCAAATATGCAGAGTTGTGGTGCACCGATCAAGATTTCATCCACTCATTACATTAAGCCAGTGGTTCTTAACCTTGTTGGCGATACTGAACCCCACCAGGTTCTTATGTTTATTCACCGAACCCTTCTTTATTGAAAAATAAAATATGATTTTTTTTTTCAAATTCAAGACATAGATATGGGGCAGTGGTGGTCTACTGGTATAGGGTGCTGGATCGCTGATCCAAAGGATGGGGGTTCGATTCCCACTCTCCACAAGGTTGTCACTGTCCTCCCCTGCAGCTAACTGGGTTATCAAAGGCCAGCCATGTCTCTCACTCTCTCTGGTGTGAGGCATGTAAAAGAACCATTGCTGACTTTTGACAAGAGTAGCTGCAAAGCCGTCGGCGTGTTTCTGCCCTGCGATGGCCTGGTGAGCTGTCCAGGGTGTACTCTGCCTTCACCCAAAGTTGGCTGGGATGGGCGCCAGCCTCCCCGTGACCCTAATTAGGATTAAGCGGTTACAGAAAATGAACTGAAGACATAGATATATGTTTTTATTGGGGCACCAAAATGAACCGTGCATTAACATCGCTGTGTTCAAAAAACAAAACCAATACAATGCATGAACTCCCCATCACAACTACTTACATTTTTATGTGAGGTGCGCATCTGAGTGCGTGCACGCGCATCTGTGTTTGCGTGTGCGTGTCTATGTGTGTGTATTTCTTTTATTTACATCTTATGCATTATTTTGGAATGTTTAATCATTATTATAAGCATTTATAGTATTGAATATGTATTTATTGATATTATATACACATATATATGTACATATACGTCAGTCAGCACAGGGTTGATCCTACTTCGTAAATCATGCAGATAGGACGCTGACTAGCATCACATTCCTTTATATGTGTGAATCCATGTTGTATATATTCGTTCGACCACTTTCTTTTTTGCTCAACATAGTATGGATTAAAACATTAAGAAAGAAATCAAACGACGTACCATCACAACAGTCACAAGTTGACTACTGAGCGCACCAAATTTCCTGCAACACAGATCGGCCAAGCAATGTAGCGTGATCACCTACAGCCAATGATGGCCAAGCGGGGCGTGTCGTCATGAATATGAGTTGGGGTGTGTGTGTCTTGACCTCCGCCGAACCCCTGAGACTGACTCACTGGACCCCTAGGGTTCGATCGAACCCAGGTTAAGAACCACTGCATTAAAAATAAACATTTGTCAACACAGTAAACAAGATAGCAGTAAAACGAGGTCGCATTGATTGTGGTATTAATAATAACAATAATTCATTCATTCATTCATTCATTCATTTACCACATAGTCGATCCTACTAGGGTCATAGGGAGGCTGGAATTTATTGTAGCTGAATCAAGGTGAAGGCGGGGTACACCCTGAACAGTATTTTTTTGCTGGGCCAACAAACATAATCATTCACATTCATACCAAATGTGCATATCATTACACTGTGGGAGGAAACTGGCGTATCTGTTGGAAACCCATTCAAACAGAATGTGAATGTGCACACGCCACACAGAAATGCCCTCAGTGCGCCCAGGACCTTCTTACCATGAAGTGGAGTTGTGAACCACTATGCCACAGTGCTGCCCATTCACAATAATGTTTGGAGTGAATTGCTTTCTATTCGTCCTAGTGTTGGGCATCTGCAATTACAGCTCGAGTTATTGATCCGAATCCAGTAATTTAAAGAGAACTGTGTTGTCTGCATAGATAGAAATTAGTACTGCAACAATGACTCGATAAAATCGATAAAAATCGATTATTAAAAGTGTTGGCAACAAATCTCGTTATTGTTGCAGCAATTGAGCTAAGAGTAGTACTACACAAGTGTGTTTGCTTGTCACATGATCTAAAGTAGATCCATCAAGTCTAGATGGCAGCTGTCATGCTCCTAGCGAAGTTGTCTAACCTTTACCGGAATGTGCGGGCTGAAATGTTGTACGATTGTGAAAGTTCATTAAACTATTTGAAATGTTAAGCTTGTTTGTCATGCTCACTTCATTAGCATTTAATAATTGTTTATGTTAGCATTAGAAACTCATGCTGAGTGCGGAGAAATCGCTGTATTGTTTAGCAATAGACCTCTTTCATGAATCGCAATTTAGTCATGCTAATAGAGTGGAGAACAAAACATCTCTACTGATGCTTTAGAAAACACAATTTGCATGAAAATTGAAATTTATGAATTTTAATTTATAAAACTAAATTTAAGCTTTATACAAAATCAGCTAAAATTAAGTCAGTATTTGAGAACCATGTAATTATAAGCTTTAGCATGAAAAAATTATATTCATAAATAATAACTGCATACACACACACACACACACACACACACATATATATATATATATATATATATATATATATATATATATATAGATAGATAGATAGATAGATAGATAGATAGATAGATAGATAGATAGATATATATATATATATAGTGTGAGATGGAGGCGGATGATTTGCTGTGGCGACCCCTGAAGGGAGCAGCCGAAAGTAAAAGAAGAAGAAGATATAGATATATATATGGGGCAGTGGTGGTCTAGTGGTATAGGGTGCTGGATCGCTGATCCTAAGGTTGGGTGTTCGAGTCCCACTCTCCACAATGTTGTCACTGTCCCCTTCCCAGAGCACCTAAAGGCCGGCCATGTCTCTCACTGTCTATGGTGAGAGGTTCATGTAAAAGAACCATTGCTGACTTTCGTAAAGAGTAGCTGCAAAGCTGTCAGCGTGTTTCTGCCCCATGCTAAAGGGTTGTGTCAGGAAAGGCATCCGACGTAAAAACCTATACCAAATCAAACGTGTGAATCAGATGATTCACTGTGGCGACACCTGACAAAGGGAAAAAGTCGAAAGGAAATCATATATATATATATATATATATGTATGTATTAGTAGATTATTTATATGAGTATGTTCAGCTATGATTAACTACCTATCACAGAATTAACAAATGACTAGATGTACACTCAGTTACTCACATATGGACTGGCAATTTGAAAACCAATGGTCTATTTAATTTTGAATATAGGAATGGAAATTAAAAAATGTTTGTGCTGGAGGGGCAGTGGTGGTCTAGTGGTATAGGGCGCTGGATCGCTGATCCAAAATTGGAGGTTCGAATTCTACTTTCCACAGGGTTGTCACTGTCCCCCCAGTGCAGCTAACTGGGTTATCAAAGGTCTGCCATGTCTCTCACTGTCTATGGTGTGAGGTATGTAAAAGAACCATTGCTGACTTTTGACAAGAGTTGGCTGCAAAGCCGTCGGCGTGTTTTCGCCCTGCGATGGCCTGGTGAGCTGTCCAGGGTGTACTCTGCCCTCGCCCGGAGTTGGCTGGGATGGGCGCCAGCCTCCCACAAGACCCTAAGTAGGATTAAGCGGTTACAGAAAATGAACTGAATTAAATGTTTGTGCTCCTTCCAATTAATCGGGGGGAAAAAATAATCGACCGATTCATCAGTTATTAAAATAATTGTGAGTTGCAGCCTTAATCGAAATATGAACACTCACCTTGAAAGCCACGAATGCACAACGTACAATTAAATGAAAGCTGCTGAAAGGTGAACATTTAGAGCTGCATAAGCATATTGTATACATAAAAGTAAGTTTTTGTTGTTTTATGATGAAATGTTGTTTTTTAAATAGCGATCTGAGCCCACAGCATTTAAACTCACAATGTGGAAATGGCTCTTATCAATAAACTACTCAAGAGTTAGCTGGCTAACTATTCTGAATGCATCCAATAAAATGTCTCCAATAAAATGCATCATGCATTGGGTCGTGGTGACTCAGATGGTTATGGCTCTGACTTACTGATCCAAAGGGAAGAGTCAAGCTGTCACTGTTGGGCTCTTGAGTGCTCAAGTCACTCTGGATAAGGTTGGCTGCAAAAGCATTTCATAAAATGTGGTACTAATTAAGCTGAAGACATTTGGACAACAAAGTTCTTAAAAAATTAAGCCAGACAAACAAAAAAATCTGACTTTAATTATTGTGTAATAATTACTGGCAGTAGAAAACCGAAAACCATCAAAATCTAAAAGGCATCGAGAGACAAAATTCATTCATTTTCTCAACCACTTAATCCTAATTATGGTCACAGGGAGGCTGGTGTCCATCTCAGCTGACTCTGGGTGAGGTAAGAGTACACCCTGGATGGCTCGCCAGGCCATCGCAGGGCAGAAACACGCTGACGGCTATGCAGCTACTCTTGTTGAAAGTCAGCATTGGTTCTTTTCCATGAACCTCCACTATAGACAGTGAGAGACATGGCCGGCCTTTAATAACCCAGTTAGCTGCACTGGGGGTTTTCTTTGTTAGAGAAGGTTTCACTAAGGATTATTCATCCATTTGTCCAATCACTTAATCCTATTAAGGTTCTAGGCAGGATGGCGCTCATTACAGCAGACTCTGGGCAAATGCCACGGTGCGCCCTGACCACTTTGCCAGACCACCGCAAGGCCAACACACACACACACACACACACACACACACACACACACACACTCAAACATGCACACTCACAGTCTCACCTAGAGGAATTTTGAAACAGCGATTAGCCTCATATTATGTCTTTGGACAGTGGGAGAAAACTGGAATACCTGGAGGAAACCCAGAAGGCACAGGGACGAAATGCATACTACACACAGAAATGTTCTCACCAAGCCTAAGACTTGAACCTTGAACTAAAGACCTTGTTGCTGTGAGGCAGATGTGTTAACCACTATACAGTACTCCATGCCACCAGGAAGCTGAGGGATTTGTGAAAACATTAATGTGAGGGGTTTGAGTTTCTTTACTCTGTCTGTCTGTCTGTCTGTCTGTCTGTCTGTCTGTCTGTGTGTAAAAGAGGTCAAAGATTTTCCTCCTGGACTGTGGGGCACTATCCGAATGTACCAGTTGCTCTCTTTAAGAGTTCATTGTACTGCTCTTAATTAAGTTGATGGAAATGGAAAAAAGACATTTTCATTGAATTCTTATTTGGAGGAAAGTCCCATCATGATTTGCTCCTTACTGGCCCTTTAGGGAAACAGTGATGACATCACCCCACACACACACACACACACACACACACACACACACACACACACACACACACACACACACACACACACACTCATACAAACAAACACAATGATCTTCCATATATATACAGTGGTACCTCACCTTAGGAAAGACCCAACAAATGAAAAATCCAGGTTACGAAATGCATTTACCTAAAATTTCCGTCTCTGGATGCAAAACAAATTCACGTTATGAAACGCACCATCTCAAAAATTCAAACAATGTGCGAGTTGCTCTCCCATTGGCTTTCTCCCAACATCCCGTCCCACTGGCCTCCCATTGGCTATCTCCCAACATCCCGCCCCGCTGGCCTCCCATTGGCTAGGAGGGAACTGCATCTCCATAATACCCATGATGCTGCTCCCTCCAATTGGATATTATGGAGCTGCATCTCCATAATACCCATGATGCTTTTCGTGTGCATTCGACCCATTGTTCGTCACGGAGTTCTAACACAGGTAAAGGACAGAGTTACTGTTGTTTCGTGAGTTTTTCGAGTGTGCTCATTGCAACTTTATTTTTTGGCTCATTTGTAGGATTATAACTCTGCTCAGAAGACATGGTCAACACACACACGCGCAGGCACACACACACACACACACACACACACACACACACGTGCACACACACACACACACACACACATGCGTGCACACACACACACACACATGCACACACACACATGCACACACACACGTGCCCGCACACACACACGCACGTGTGATTCCCAGTGAAAGTGATTTCCGGTGCAAGTGAAAAGAAGAAGTGGGCTCGTGGCATGTGGTTTAGTGATATTGCAAGGGAATATGGCCAAAACCGTCTACCATCGGTACGATATTGAAGCAGAAGGAAGCCTTAAAAGGTATACTTTTATAATTTTTAAAGGGTTTAGGGGGTAGTATTGGGGGCCTTGGAACGAATCAGGCCTTTTACATGTAAAATGTGGCTCAACTTATGAAAAAATCAGGTTACGAAACCACTTCTGGGATGGATTAATTTCGTAAGGTGCGATGCCACTGTATATATATATATATATATACATACATACATACAAAAATATTTTCTGAATTATGTTTTGGGCCCTAAATGACCATTCGGGTTACAAGTTGATCTGTGATTATCTGTTCATGGTGGTGACCTAAATTGTGATTGGCATTTTAGCTCGTGGTGGAGATGACGGTGATGACAAAGAGGATGATAATGATGATGATAATGATGATGTGTGTGCCGATATTAAAATCCTACATGTTAATTTCATATTTGAGACTCTGAGAAAGAATTCTGACTCATCTTGTCTCTCAAACCACTAATAAAGTGCAGCTGCACGTGTACACCCATGCATGTGTGTGTGTGTGTGTGTGTGTGTGTGTGTGTGTGTGAATTGAAACTGTGCCTCCTATCAGTCAGCAGCGGTTGGGCGACATGTGGAAAGAATTTATGACCCAGTTTTCATTTCCTCATCTAAAACAGAGAAAGAGAGTGAGAGTCAGAGGGAAAGAGTGGGGGAGAGAGAGACAGCCGTGGAGAGAGTGAGACAGTCTGTTTTTCATCTGCTGAAGTTTGACTGGAGTGGCAGAAAGTGGGGTAGAGAAACCCAGACCATTCTTTATGTTCAAAGGTTTGTCTCACTAGTTCTGTGTGTGTGTGTGTGTGCAGGTCTTTTCCTGATCCTGGGTCAGTTGCTGTATGCAGCAGGGTGGGGAAGTGAGAAGGTGAAGCAGTACTGTGGCGTGAACTCGTCGGCGTATAACCCAGCACTGTGTTCAGTGGGCTGGGCCTTTTACACAGCTCTGCTCGGGACTGTGCTCAGCTTCATCAGTGCCGTGTTCAGCGCACAAGCCGAGATCGCCACGTCCAGCGACAAAGTCCAGGAGGAGATCCAGCAGGGCAAAAACCTCATCTGTCTCCTCTGAGAACGTACAACAGGAGAAATGGAAGCTTTAATGTCAGTCACTTTAATGCCAGCATGACAGCAATCTAATGACAAGAAAACAAAACCACTCTAATGTCCTCTCCGCACTAAAAGCCCACTTCTGTTTGTGTTCTCATGTGGTAGGAAACCCTCCTCCTTCATTTTTTTTTTCTCTCTGTCCTTTGGCTTTACTTATTAATTTGTTCTTTTGTATGGTTTGTTGTTTTTTTTTCCACTGAAATGAAGAATGAAATTGTAAATAATTCTGTATATAGTGTACATAATGTTGATGATAATGAGGAGGAGGAGGAGGAGGAGGAGGAAAAATCTTAGTGATGAAGGTGCTGAAACCACTAAACCACTGTCACTTCCTGTTACGGGTCGAAATTCTGCACGTTTATCCAGGAAGCAGGAAGTTTACTCCCACTTTTCCTGCATCAGTTCCTGGCTGTAAAACAAAAGTAGACCTGAACGGGTGATACTGACTCTGGATCGGTGGACCAAAAGAGTCGAGGCCTTTGTTAAGACTCTTCGTTTGTTGTATTTTAACAGAACTCTTCCTCCTTTGCTCTTCCCGATTTCTATTCAACCCTTTTCTTTCCCCTTATTATTTTTACATTTCTCTCTCTCTCTCTCTCTCTCTCTCTCTCTCGCTCTCTCTCTCTCTCTCTCTCTCCCCCCCTTCATTTATTTGATATTTTCCCCATATCATTTCCTTTTCCTTGTTTACTTCGCCCCAGTGTCAGGACAAGAAAAAAGAGGAAGAGAGATTGTTGTACAACAGGAAAAAGTCCTGTTTTCATACATCGATTGTGTGTGTGTGTGTGTGTGTGTGTGTGTGTGTGTGTGTGTCTGGCTGGCTGTCTGTCTGTGTAAAAGAGGTCAAAGCTTGAGTGAGTGAGTGAATAAGTAAATGTGTGAGTGAATGCATGCACAGCAGACAGAGAGAGAGAGAGAGAGAGAGAGAGAGAGAATAATCACCAGCCACATAATCACTGCTCTCTGCCAAATAAATAAACCTGACTGAACTTTGCTGGTTCTCCCTCTGCCTGTTTTTCCTTTCAGACTTCCAGTAAAGCCCAACGGTGTGTGTGTGTGTGTGTGTGTGTGTGTGTGTCATAGATCTTGAGCCAAAAGCTGATCACCATTCTGTATGACATCACCTTCTCTAATCCTAACGTGTGTGTTGTGTATGTGAGTGACTCACATCCTGTGTCAATCAGTGTGAACAGACTCATAGCAACAGAACAATGACAGAAACACACACAGCACAAAGGAGAAAAACAGATCCTGCTGGGAGAGTGTGTATGAGACAGGAGAGTCAGAAAGACAAGGGAAAAAGTGAGAGAAGCAACAGCAAGATTGTTTCCAGATTTTACAGTTTTTATTCCCAGCACTGGACGCTCCTGCAAGAGACTCGGAGAGGAGAAAGAAAGACAGAACGAACGATTGAGTCATTAAGAACTCATTTAAATGGGTCAATTGTAATTCACATAAAACCTGACGTTTCATGTCATTCAACCAACCACAGCTAAGTACAATACCTGAGTTTCCAATCGCAACTCTATAACATCTGACCTGCCAATCACAGCTCGGCACCGGCTGAGCTGCCAATCACAGTTGAGTACAATACCTGAGCAGCCAATTACAGTTCGAGACAACACTCAAGCAGCCAATCATAGTTTATTACAACATTCAAGCATCCAATCACAGTTCACTACAACACCTGAGGAGCCAAACACAGTTTACTACAACGCCTGAGTAACCAATCAGAACTCAGTAAAACACCTACGAAACTGATTACACCCAAGTACGTAAGGAAAATACCTGAGTGACAGCTTTGTGAAACATTCAAGGAAACTGCCATGTCTGTCCGTGCGCGTGCGCGTGCGCGTGTGTTACCGTGTTTTTAAGAATATAAAAAAGATCAGATCAAAGGGTTCAGGCTGACTGCTGGGGCAGTTTACTGTGGGAACGCTGAGTGTGTGTATTTTATCCACAAGCAGCAGGTTTTCATAGCACCATGCTGATACGCGCGCGCGCACACACACACACAACACACAACACACACACACGGGCTCATTGCAGGATGTTCTTGTGCGGTGTGTTTGAATAAATAAATGAATCTGGTTTTGATTAGAGAGAGGACAGTGTGGAACACACACACACACACACACACACACATACACTCATATAAGGTAAACAGTACTTGTGTGGTAACAATGTGAGTATGTTTGCCTGGGTGTGTTTTAAACATGATCTAGGAGGAGAGGGGAGGGGAGAGGAGAGAGGGGGAGATGAGAGGAGGGGAGGAGAGGGGAGGGGAGATGAGAGGGAGGAGATAAGAAGAGGGAAGGGGTGACAGGAGTGGAGAGGAGATGAGAGAAGAGGAGGGGAGGGGAGGAGCGGAAGGGGAGGGAGGGGAGCTGAGGGGAGGGAAGGGGAGGGGTGACAGGAGGGGAGATGAGAGAAGAGGAGGGGAGGGGAGATGAGAGGAGAGGGGAGGGGAGAGGAGAGGAGGGGGAAAGGAGAGAAGAGAAGGGGAAGGAGGGGAGATGAGAGGAGGGGAGGAGGTGACAGGAGGGGAGGGGAGATGAGAGGAGGGGAGGAGGGGGATGAGAGGAGGTGACAGGAGGGGAGGGGAGATGAGAGAAGAGGAGGGGGAGGAGAGATGAGAGGAGGGGAGAGGAGAGGAGGAGAGGGCAGGAGACAAGAGGAGGGAAGAGGAGGGGAGGAGAGATGAGAGAAGAGGAGGGGGAAGGGAGGAGAGGAGAGGAGGGGGAAAGGAGAGAAGAGGAGGGGAGAGGAGGAGAGGAGGGAGGGGAGATGAGAGGAGAGGTGGGAAAGAAGAGAGGAGGGGGAAGGGAAATGAGAAGATGGGAGGAGGGAAGGAGGAGGAGAGGAGGGAAAGAGGAGAGGAGAGGGAGATGAGAGGAAAGGGGGAGAGATGTTTGTTACTACATTTGTTGGTTTTTCGCTCAGTTCTGTTGCATTTATTTGTTTACAAGTTGCTGTCAGAAGTTTAGGATGCAGTCAGCCTGGTGTCGTCTCTGTGAGGGCTTCATCTTAGTTCTTCATTTCCGTCCCACGTTTTAATATTTGGAGATACTAAAGAAGAGATTTATGGATGTGGTGAAGGAAGACATGAAGGTCGTTGGAGTCAGAAAAGAAGATGCAGAGGACAGGGTGAGATGGAGGCGGATGATTTGCTGTGGCGACCCCTGAAGGGAGCAGCCGAAAGTAAAAGAAGAAGTTTTAATATTTGGAGATAGCTGGATTTGGATATGATAAATTACCCCAGATGTAAATAAGTGCATGTGGTGCCCCACAGTGGACTGGCATCACATCCAAGATATGCTCGGGGTTTTTTCTTGGTTTTTCCACACCCATGAAGTTTTTCCTTCCCTATCACATGACCACCAACAACCAGGGAGGGGTGAAAGCATGCACATGCCCCCTCTATGACATACAGTGCTGCCACCCACCTCTTTACGAACTGCTGGGCATGCGTATTTGGGGGCAGCCAGTCGTAACACACTCAGAGAGAAAGCATTATGCGCGCCATCGTACAGATGAGCTCACAGAAGGCAAGTAGTCAAGTTGTTTAGGGTAGCCTTCCTTCACCCAGTGTTGGCTGAGATAGGATCCAACCTCTCCATGACCCTAATCAGTGTGTTTATATGAAATAGTGTGTTTCTGCTCAGAGCCGTGTAGTGAGAGAGTTGCGACAATGACGCTGCAGGCGCCATTTTTTGTCCAAATGACGTTTTCGTGAGCACAGTACTGAATGGCCTGAATAAAGTCTCGCTGTGTTTTCGATGTTACATAGACATTAAATCAAATCGAATTGACCCCGTTTATAACATATGGATCGATTAAACTTCAATGATTAAAACGATTGTGGTCTAACAATAATAAAACTTTTTTTAAGAGCCAAAAAACAGCCGACACGCAACACACTAACATCGGCAGAACTTGGGCACTTTATCATTCTCAAATGCACCAGTACTCGTTGATGCCAAGCACAAGAACTCGTTAAACCTAATTACTAATATCACAGAGCATGCGTGTTCTTTTTTAAAAAACCTCAATGAGAAGGCAATATCGAATCAGTTTCATTTGTCAGTCCCGCCAATGTACTTTAAAATCAGAATTTAGTGACAAGTCTTAGAACATCCTTCACTTGCCCTGGACAAAAAACCTTACTGTCTCTGACATTTCTTAAAATTCTTGGGGGATCATACAGAATCCACCAACATGGTTATCATATAAGATAATTAATAACATAAGATTTTTTTTTCCAAAATAATTTCCCAGGAATAGTAACTCGGATAACATTAATCCATATTTGTTTCTTCAAGTATTTATTTGATATAAAATTGTTTTTTTTATTTTATTTTTGGATTGGAAAAAAAAATGCCTACAATTAAATTAAACATTTGTGCACGTGAAATATATTTTGGCCTGTACCATAGGCTAGTAATATAGTCCTGTAGTGTACAGTTCTATCTATAAATTAACTGTACACCGTCGCCTTAAATTTGATGTAAATTGCTTAATAATGATAATTTAAATAGATCTTCTAAAAAGATAGGTAGATAGATAGATTCTTTTTATCAACAGTCAGCCCTAACACTAACAAAAGTAGAATCTAACAACACTTCTACATCTACTAGATCTAGATCCATGTCACTAGATCTATGCTAGTTCTAGTCCACTGACCACTGGCACTGTCAAACCGTATTAAATTGCGTAAAAAGTTAGGCCTAAATCAGCAGATTTGACAGGCAGTCATCATTTAACTAACGCCAAGACCCAACCTTGCACAGCCTGGAATTCTTGGTCGATTTCCACAGGCTAAGTCCGGTTGTCGTCCTGGATTCAGACTCAAAGGGTTCTGCCTCACACCGACTGACAGCCACCTCCCACCGCTTACGACGATCTGGGTCTGACGCTGGAAAGGCGAACATCTGGTGACCCTTTTCGCTTCTATTTGTACATCCAACAGCACAACACCCCGGCATGACGTTAGATCAAGCGCCTATCAAATCCACTCAACAAAACACTTAATATAAACAGACGACAACGACAAAACAAGACACCAAAACGCAAAAACGCCAACAGTCGATGTCTCTTTGACAAGTCCCGCGCGATCCAAGTTGGACAAAAAATGGCGGATTTGCTGAGGTCTCGTCGATTCTCGCTAAACTCTCGAACCGTCATTGTCGCAACTCTCTCACTACACGGCTCTGTTTCTGCTCTGCGATGGCCTGGCGAGCTGTCCAAGGTGTACTCTACCCTCGCCCAGAGTCGGCTGAGATGGGTGCCAGCCTCCTCACAACCCTAATTATTATACATAGTTTTCGATCACGTGACATTTCTGACGAAGTCCGCCATATTGGAGGTGGAGCGACACTAACCTACTTATCGATCACAATTTTGTTTGTAAACAAGGCATTTAAATACCTATTTTTGTTGAAAGATGGATGAAAAGGAAAAGAGTTGTCCGCGGACATATCGTGATTCACTAGATGTGATTTCTAAACAGCGATATGATGATAAAATCTCATTAATTGAGAAACAAGACCCGTACTCCGTGGAAAAGCAGAGATGGTCTCTTGATATGGAGAAGTGGGCAGGCGTTGCCTATCCAGACATAGTGAACTTTCTATTGTATTCGACGAGTTCTTACACCTTAGACGAACTGAAATCGTACAAAGGACTGGAAGCTTACAACCAGTTCATCAGTGGATGGGTGCGAGATGTTAAAGTAGTGGAGATAAATGGTCTCTGTTTACATTCGGCAAGGGTAAATAAACATCCTGCTAAAATTTATGTAGTTGTGTGTACACATTAAAAGGGGGAGCAACTTTATTTTATGATATATCTTTATCATAGCTAAAGCTTCCTACAAACATGACACATATGCTTTAACTACTAAACATGCAAATATTTTTTAACAGAACATGATATGAAAAAGGAATCAACATCTAACAAATAAGGTAACAGGTGTAGTGTCTAGACCAAATTTTTCATACTTGAACATGTTTAAGTTCTTTCAACAGCACAAGAAAATATACATGTAAAATTATGTTTAGACATGTTGAAAATGTTTTTTCTATCAAAATGATTTGGTTTCTAGCTTTTTTTGTGTTTTTACAACATGCATTAGAACCATATCATTTATTTAATTATTAGGCCTTACTCATCAGGTGGCTTTATGGCTACCACGACAGTTTTTTTCCCTCTTTTTTTCAATTTCAAAACATGAACATATTCACATTTATATACAGCATACATTGTAACTCAGTCAAGACTGTTTCACATTTTAATAATTTCATCAATCAAAGGACACAACAGATTTGCACAAATTTGTCAATGCACAGCAAACAGTCACTATCTTGTCAATGGTTGGTGTAGATCCATCTGTTGAAATCAAAAAGTCTAAAGGAAGTGTGTCTTGCAATATAATGTATTTGTTGCGTACAAGACCTATAACCCTCTCTACATGAATCCTCAAATGGGCTAGTTTACGAGTTTTTTCCACTTCAACAGGGGAGAGCTGTGATCTTCCTTTGGTAAATGCGGGTATTAACACCTCACAACTAGCTTGGGCTACACTTTCGGCAATGTCAAAACCCCTGTCTGCTAATACCACATCTCCATACTCTAGTTTATCTAAAAAAACCCACAGTTATTGGTCATAAACTTGTCCGATGCTCTACCACCATAACCTGGGCTGATGTAGCATACACTTCCTTGTGGAGATCTTCTTCTTTTCCTTTCGGCTGTTCCCTTCAGGGGTCGCCACAGCAAATGATCTGCCTCCATCTCTCCCTGTCCTCTGCATCTTCTACTCTTACTCCAGACTTCCTTGTGGAGATATCCCTATCAAATACTTTGCTGTATTATGATGTTTGTAGGACGACCATGTCTGTGCTCTGGCTTTCAGGTTGGACGGTCTTTCTATGAAAATCTCGAAACAGTCAATAATCACTGCAACTTTTAATCCAAAATATTTTCGGAACTCCATTGGCATAATTGCCACACGCTCATCTTTGGTCGGCCAGTATACCAGAGGTTGTAGTTTGATGAACATGATGTGAAGGGTACTTTGGAATGATTTCGAGATTGTTCCTTGAGAAACACTAAATTTATCAGCTAGATATTGCACAGATAAGTTCAATTTTAGACGGAGTAACACTAAAATCACTTTCTGAAATTTGGTAAGTGAGCTGTTGTGTGATTGTGTTATGGCTGGCTCTATGAAGTTAAAGACTATCATCAGAACTGCATATGATGGTAAACCAGTATACAATTTTACTTTTTCATCATCATTCTTAAATGTTTCTTCTGAAATGGTCAAGTTTGCCAATTTTTCCTTCAACGTGACATTTTTAACAGTCAGTCTGTTAAGTTCTTCTTCCATACCGACGACAATAGGAGTTGTAAGCTCGGTCAGTACTGTTTTGTTGTTGTCCTCATCCTCAGCAGATATGTTGTTGTCGGTCTCTGTTGATGCCTCCTCCTCATTTGTCTCTGCGGTGTTGAAAAGTGTAATTAAAGACTGTGCTGCCTCAACTCTTTTCCTCTTTTGTTGTCTCTCTTTGAGCCTTAAGCCACGCTCTGGAACTGGTGTCTTAGATGGTTCATGCTTCTGATGGCCAAGTTTTAAAGATGGTGCCCAATCTACGTCGCCTTCTGGGTACAGAGGTGATGGCTTTCCTGTAAAACAGAAAGATAACAGTCAATTACTGTTCAAAAATTAATATTAAGTTAATCAATAGCTATGGTTCATGTACATGCATGCAGATATATTCAATTGAAAGGTATACATTTACCTGTATCATGTGTATTGTAAAGCTGCACATGTAAGCACTAACTTGCTTCATTGTAAAAATATGTAACTGAATGATTTGACTTCACACATGCTGCATTTCAATTTTTCAAATAACTAAGGCAATTTTAATCAGAATACTTTAATCTAAAATCTTATTTTTGTATTATATTTGGCTAGGTTGTATTTGTTGACTGTTAGTCCAATGTTTACACTTAAAAATGCACGGTGTACGTTTTAAGGAACACAGTGACAAACTTTTAAACATCAATGAAATCTTCCTTCCAGGTTTACCGGTAAAAAAAACATACAGCATGATTTACGTAAAACATCAACAAAACTTACCTTTTACAAAATGATCCGAGCAAATCCTCAGATAAGGGTAAGATGATTGCTGCAGGTCAGAACGGCTGATACGAGACAGCCATAGTGTTCGTCGTTTTTCAGACATTTCTTTGGTTTTGTCTCCTTGATTCATAATAACCGCCGGCAGCCGATAGAAAGACACGTTGTCCTTCCCTCCTGTCCGTGTACAACCAATAATCGCACAGTAATTCACCATTTTGACATCTAATTTACATATGAATAGCTAAAGGGCGTTGTTTACCTCCAAGATGGCGGACACTTTCATTATTGATTATGTGTGACGTCACCGGAAAACTATGTATTAAGCGGTTCAGAAAATGGATGGATGGATGGATATCACCTCAGTTATTAATTTTCCTCCTTTTTTGCATATTAAACAATCTCGGTAATTTGACAAAACACTTAATCCTACGAGAGTCACAAGAGTGCTGGAGCCTGTCTTAGCCAATACTGGGCAAAGGAAGGGTACACCCTGAACAGCTCATCAGACCATTACAAGTCAACACACCCAAAACCATTCGCACTCACACCAGCACGTGTTATGTATGGAATTTAGACGTTGAAAATTGCCCCGTGAAACTAGCAAAGCGTGACAAACCCCAACATAAACTATATACAATTTAAAAATATCAACAAGGCAAAATAATAACTTACAGCTGAGAGCTAAACAAAATACAAATTGAACAAGGGTCCCAAAACAAAGATAGTCACCAAGCAGCCGCAGCATAGTAAATTTAGAGGCGGCACGTGTGCTGGCGGTAAGAGGCTTGGAATCCCACGTATCGAAAGAAACAAATGATGAAAATCCTTACGTTGGCTGTTGGATGAACGTGGATGATGGACTTGGGTTCTGGAATTTTCTCAATCACCTGACCCGTCACCAGGGCGCATGCGCAACTAGGTCCATCTCGAAGTTTCCCTAACACGCTGGTAGACTACGCAGGCAAAAACAGCAGTGACCCAAAAACAGCTGAGTAATACCATGTCTCACTATTATTGCACACTAACTGAATATAATTATATACAACTTTTATCCGGTTACATTAATATTTACATTTACACATTTATTTACATGCCATTAACACACGGGATACACATGCTAACTGTTCACACTCCAGCACTGGACCTTCTTGCTGTGAGGCTAACCCAGTGGTGCCCAATCCTGTTCCTTGTGATCTACCTCCCTGAAGACATTTACTCCTTTCTGACCATCCAATCATCTGTTCAAGACTAAAGACTTGGAAATGAAGACGTAAGGCAATTATTGGATTTGTCATATTGGCCCATTGTGGTTGGAATTAAAATCTTTAACTGTGTTACCTACAGCCTCTCTTCTTCTTTTCCTTTCGGCTTTTCCCTTCAGGGGTCGCCACAGCGAATCATCTGCCTCCATCTCACCCTATCCTTTGCATCTTCTTCTCTTACACCAACGCCTTCTTCGATGTCTTCGACCAACAGTAGTCCAATTTCCATCAGCACCCTGTTGGTTGACAACACTGATGGCGGTCGTTGTTAACCCGGGCCTCGACTGATCCGGTATGTCATTCTTTCTTGTGATTCGCATAGTTTATTTGGCATTTGTTTTACGCCGGATGCCCTTCCTGACGCAACCCTCTGCATTTATCCGGGCTTGGGACCGGCGTGAGGGAGAGATACTGATTTGTGGGCCCCCCCACGGCTGCATTTCCCCCTCACGGCTGCCTGTCAGACATTAAATGGGAATTTACTGCAGGTTGGAAATAAGATGATGAGTAGGGAACTACAGCAAAAGCCATACAGTAATTATATGCAATCTTATTGGACCAAGGAACAATTGAAAATATTCATTTGGATTTGTTTTACTGCTGAGTCATTTTAGAAGATTTCACTGGGCTGCCTTGTGGATACTCAAGCTGTCAACGAAATTGCAAGTCTTTGGAAATTTAATAGTGTCAGAAATCACTAATGGAAAACTGGGGTATTAAATGCATGTCGACCCAGGTCTAACACCACCACCTGGACTTTTGGTTCTGCAATAAGGGTACTGTACTTCAAATCAACTGAACCACAGTTTTAATATCACCTGACCTGGGATGTATGTATAGGGAAACCATAGAGTTTTGAAAAGTATCTGTGCAGAACGAGTGAAGAATTTTTACACGATGGAAACTCCACACGTAGGCAGTTCATCACAGCATGAGCATTCAACCTTTTTCTCCTACTTAGCATAGTCCCTCTTTCAACACCTCAGCACTTCACTTTTACAGCTTTCTCTTTGTTTATCTTCCTGCATGCAACATAGAGTCCTTTCAGCTGCGGTGAAATTCAGCCTTGGAATTCTCTTCCACAACACTGCTGCATTTAATCAATCAATCAATAAATAAATAATACAGGGATCCCTCACTTTCCGCGGTTAATTGTGACCGAGATCCCCCCCGTGACCGCCGAATTCCGCGAAGTAGGATGAACCCCCCTGACTGACGTATACGTACATGTATAGGTGTATATAATAGCAATAAATGCATATTAAACGCTATAAATGCTTATGTATGTAGTAGATTACGTTATGTAGTAGATTTTTATATTGCGTTTTATCCATACTGAACATTATGTTCAAAGCGCGGGAAGTGTTCAGTTAATGATGAGAACTATTTATTGTCAAAGTACATTACATACATGAAATTTGGGGGGAGGGGGGTTGTGTGCTCTGGGCACCTGTCAGCACTGTGCATCACCAGTTGTTGTGTTGTTCTATCCTTTGATGCTGAGTGCCAAGCAGGAAGCAACAACTGCCAAATTTTAACGTCCTATGGTATGACGCGGCAGGATTCGAACTCCAACCTTCCGGAGGATAAAGCGGACGCTCTACCAACCGAGTTAAATTCCCGTTATAATAATATTTATATATAATATATATATTATAATAACAATTAAACATTCAAAAATAATGCATAAGATGTAAATAAAATATAAATACACACACATACAGACCCCCCGCGCGCACACACAGATGTGCACCTCACATAAAAATGTAATAGTTTTGATGGGAGGTTTTGGGTTTTTAATTTTGTTTTTGTTTGGGTTTTTTGTTTTGTTTTGTTTTTTGCATAATTGGCCTTGTTTCGAGGCATTTTTCTTAACTTTTTCCCCTATTCTTCCTTAATTTTTTTTTTTTTTTTTTAATTCGATGAATATTTAAAAAAAAAAAATGCGATGCACTGAAGCCGCATGAATTGAAGCATGAAGTAGCGAGGGATCGCTGTATCTGGCTTAAATGTGAAAAAAACCCACATTAATTATTCATTTTCCAAACCACTTACTCTTAAAATGGTCATTGGGAGGCTGGAGCCCATCTCAACCGACTCGGGGCAAAGTATATTCTGGGTTACATTCTGAACAGCTTGCCAAATTATTGCAGGACAAAGCACACTCACACACACACACACACACACACACACACACACACACACACACACACACACACACACAACTATGCAAACACCTCAAGGCCAATTTGAATAGTCATTTAGCCTAAAGCTCTTTGGGCTCTGGGAGAAAACAGGAGTGCGCGGAGTAAACCCACACAAGCAAGAAAATGCACACCCAGAATTGCCCTTACCCAGCCCGGGGATCAAATCCAAAAAATTCTTGTTGTGACGGACATGCTAACCGCTATGCCACTGTCCCATCCTGTGATAAAATACGTACTCGCTTATTTGCCATGCCGCTTACTCCCTACTAGGGTTGCAAGGAGGCTGGAGCCTATATCAGCTCTCACTGAACGAAAGCATGGTTAATCCTGAACAGCTCACCAAACCATCACAGGCTCACACACACCATTCACACTCAAATTCATATCTAGGCGTAAGTTGGAACAGCCACTGTGCATATCTTTATACTGTGGGAGGAAACTAGAGTTCTTACCCAATTCGCCACCATGTTGATTTGTGAGAAAACACTGAATTTAAAAAAAATTCGAACACAATAGAACATACAGAGCATGCAGAGACTACATAGTATAGAAACATTGACATCGAATGTTTTCTTGTTGCGTGCAGATGTGCAAAGCACATTTATTATCTTGAAGTTCTTATCTTTGAAATCCCTCACCCTGACTGAGTATGGCCCCATACTGGCCCAAATATACACCTAGAAACAGTGAAGATTGGTTATGCTAAGTGCATTGGCGGTTCAGTCGGTTAAGTAAGGCTCTGGCTTACTGGTCCATGGTAAGGGGTTCGACTTGCAATAGCATCAGGCTGCTGCTGTTGCGCCCTTGAGCGAGGCTCTTAACCCTCTAGGGCTTAGTGTATAAAAATCAAGTTGCTTTGGATAAGGGTGTCTGCTAAATGGAAAAAGAGCCAAAATCCATTACAGTTATATAATAATAACACACTTCCCTTTTTTTTAATAAAGGTGTAGTAAATTTCCAGCTATAGAGTTTGCACTATAATTACCAGCTATAGAGTTTTTCAGGCTTGCTCAATAGGATGAATAATCTAGAGAAAGTGTTACATATGGAATTTAGAATAGGTAAAGTGCCCCATGAAATCAGAAAAACACGAGAAACCGCAACATACAATATATACAATTTAATAATATTAACTTCCAGTTTATACCTAACAAAATACAAATAACAAGGGCCACACAATGAGAATAGTCACCAAGCAGTTGCAGTATGGTAAATTTAGAGACGGCACGCGCGGGCTAGCGGTAAAAAGCTTGGAATCCCGCATATCAAAAGAAACGAATGATGAAAATCCTCGCATTGGCTGTGGATGAACGCGGATGATGGACTTTGGTGATGAAGTCTGCAATGACGAAACTTGGATGAAGCGAGTTGGATGATTCGCCGAGATGATTCCTCTTAGATGATTCGCGCGAGCCGGTCAGCAACGGGTCCTTATATAGATTCTCTAAAGTTCGGGAATGTTCCATTCTCGAATGTTCTAATCGCCTGACCCGTCACAGGGCGCATGCGCAACTAGGTCCATCTCGAAGTTTCCCTAGTATGCTGAAAAGTTCCAGACCCAATGAGACCATGAAGGCAAAACAACTGTGACCCAAAATAGCTGAACAATACCATGCGCCACCATCCACAGCACACCAACTGAATATAATTACACTCACAACGTTTATACATTCATTATATTTATATTTATATTTACATTTATACATTTATTATTTACATGCCCATAACAAGAGTAGGCTCGGAGAGGGCATGGATTTTGCATGTTTCCCGCTGTGGTTACAAGGGTTTTATCTGGGTACTCCGGTTTTCTCCCATAGTCCAGAGACATGTAAATGGTTGTGAGTGCGTTGACCCTGTGATGGTCAGAAGAATTGTTTCGGGTGTAGGCTCCAGCCTCTAGTGACATGCTTTGAGGTTGACAGCTGATGAGGCACTGACTCTTTTAGAGTCTGATTTACAAATACAAATGAACTCAAAAAAGGATATTATTATTTGATTGACAACAGATATTAAATCAATACCAAAGACAGAAGCAATGACACAACTGGCGACACAGTTAGTATGGTGTTTGATGTGGGGTGTAATGCAATTCCATAACATTTGTCCTTTTATGTTAGTACCTTTAGTACCTTTTAAGGGCAGTGGTGGTCTAGTGGCTAGGGCGCAGGATCGCTGATCCTAAGGTTGGGGGTTTGAGTCCCTGCAGGGTTGTCACTGTCCCCTCCAGTGCAGCCAACTGGGTTATCAAAGGCGGGCCATGTCTCTCACTGACTATGGTGAGAGGCATGTAAAAGAACCATGGCTGACTTTCGTAAAAAGAGTAGGCTGCAAAGCCATCAGTGTGTTTCTGGGGACAAGTAGCAAGCGTTCCTGCGTCCCGGTTAATCTTCTCCAGAAGAGATCAATTGCTACACTACCCTACGGGGATAAGATATGATGATGATGATGATGATGATGATGATGATGATGATGATGATGATGAGTACCTTTTTAAAAAATATAAATTTAAAATAAAATAAATATAAATTTGGTCTTCCTTTTTTGTTTTGAGTAGAAAGTCCAGCTATGCGAATTTTCTCAGCTTGGAAATGTAATCTTCGATTTTGATAAGGCGGATTGGAAAGGAAATATAAACTAAAAACGACTAAAATTGTAGGTTGCACAAGAATCTGTGGGCTCACAAGTGCCCTCTGCCATGAGGCAGGGGTACTGTTCGCCTCACTGAGTAACATTTTAACAGATTTATGATTAATCTGCAGCCTGAACACGTTACCGAAATACATTTTTATACATTATACACATTATGAAAAAGGCAGAGCATATAATCAGAGTGTTTGAAAGCATTTCATCTGCAATATATAGGGACAGTGACACATTATTTGCATCACACCAGTGCAGTTTGAGAAGGATCCCACTATATACAGCAAAGCGCCACCTCACCGGGCAGCTTGTAACATATATGAGCTGACAAATATGAACATGTATCGTATTTTATGATGAACTTTTTTTTTTCTTTTCAAGATTGACACAGGAGGCTCTGCATCTCCTGATTCGCCTGCCTCCCCTGAATGTACAATACTGGGCTAGCCTTCCAGCGAACCTATTAGTGATTCAGCAAATGACTGAGTATCCATTGTAAAAATCAATATAAATATAAATTGAAATTGAAATGTAAACTTTTGACCTCCAAAGTGAAAGCAATTTCAACCATTTAACCAAGTTCATACATATTTATTAATAATACTGTAATTATTCATTTGTTCATTCATTCAAGACTTACACATTAGGCTAATTGGCTGTTCCAAATTACCCTTATGTGAGAGTGTGAGTGTGAATTGTTGAGCTTATGTTGGCCCTGTGATGGTTTCCCTTCGCCCATTATCGGCTGACATAGGCACGGCCTCACAGACAGATTCACGGTTCAGCTGTGATAGTCATCCAGGCTGTATGGCGTAATATGGCTCCCGTCCAGAAGGTGGCGAGATTACCCGGCTGGTACCAAAAAAGGGAACAGCTGAAAGGAAAAGAAGAGGGCTCTACACGTTTATGTGTTGTCGTGTGGGAACACGTGAATAGAGCTAAACTCGGTAATGGATTAATTCTGAACCTTATGCTAAAAAGCTGTCATATAAGATCTTATTTTGGGTTTTAAATTGGTTTCAGGTGAGTAACCACTAACCAGTATTAGAAAACAAGCTAACTCGCTATAGCGGAAGTAGCATTTCAGACACTATATACTAGCCATAGTAAGCTAATCATGCTAACTATATAAAACAGGTAGAGATGTTGTTGATTATTAAAAATGAAATTAACAATATCACTGTGAGTTATGAGTGCTGTTTAAGAAATGTGAAAGCACTTTTATGTACAATATTCAGAGTTTTTTTTGCGAAAAGAATAAAAGTTCTGAGTAGCTAATAAATTTGTCCAAAACACACCTAGCTAAAGGAAATAAGTTCTGAAATGGTAATAATTTGACCAGTTGCACTAATATAACATTGTAAAGAAATTATGTTGTGCAAAATTACACAACAATAAAGAATTACAAACAACAAAGGAAGTGTTCAGATGCAAAACTCACTAGGTCCACTTGAATTAAGAACTTGACCTGGTGCTGAATGTAAACCCCAAGTGTTTCTCTTATTTTGTAATGGAATTGTTAAGGTTCACTGCACAAAATATCAGACTGTTCAAACTTTATTGGGCCAGTGTACTTACTGTGTTGTGCATCTGAACAATTCAAATACAATAGTATTTCAACAATACAGTATTCAAATAAGAGTATTGAATCATTATCTTTTTCTGGTCCAGATGTCCCATTCCCCAGCCACTTCCTCCAGCTCTTCGGAGGGGGCACTGAGGCGTTCCAATACAAACCGAGAGACATAGTCCCTCCAGCATGTTCTAGGTCAACCCCGGTGTCTCTTCCCGGTTGAACATGCCCGAAACACCACACCCGCAAGGCATTCTGAATAGATGCCCGTGCCAGCTCAACTGGCCCCTCTCAATGCGGAGGAGGAGCAGCGGTTCTACTCCGAGCTCTGCCCTGATGGTAGAGCTTCTCACCTTATCTCTAAGGGAGAGCCACGCCACCTGGCGAAGGAAGCTCATTTCAGCTGCGTGTATCCACGATCTTGTTCTTTCATTCACTACCCAAAGCTGGTGACCATAGATAAGGGTTGGAACATAGATCGACTGGTAAATTGAGAGCTTACAATAATATTCAAATGATTAGACACCCAAGGGGGGGCAGCTCACTGGGTTATAACAAGGCTTGCCATGTCTCTCACTGCCTATGGTAGGCTGCACAGCTGTCAGCATGTTTCAGCCCTGTGATGGCCTGGCGAGCTATCCAGGGTGTACTCTGCCCTCACGCCGAGATTCCTGAGATGTGCACCAGCCCCACGTGACCCTAATTAGGATTAAGGTAGAGTCTGTTGGGCTGCTGCTTATTCCCGGTTTCTGTAGCGTGAAGCAACCAGGAGTTCATCTCCTCCTGGATGGGACGCTAGTCCACCGCAGGTTATCTTCCCAGTATATTTTTACTGGTACCCATTTATACTGCTGGGTGAACGGAGGCACACTTGTGGTTAAGACTTTGCCCAGGGGTCTTTGCACAGTGGGGGTCTAACTGGGATTTGAACACACAACCTCCTGATCATGAGCGCTGCACCCTAACCACTACACCACCGGTCCCTAATTAGGATTAAGTGGTTGAGAAAACAAACGAATGAATGAATGATTAGACACTCCCCCAAAAAAGTGAATCTTAGAGTTTGCTCTGAACAGCCAGCCAAATCTGAAGTGTCTTCATCATTGATGTTGTAGTAAAGAGTGCACACACTTATATAAACACACATGTGATTCCCTTCTACTTTTGCTGTTTACATTGAGCACTGTCTGTTCATATTGTGTGATTATCAAGTCTCAGGATTTTTCTTTAATGTTTGGAGGAAGTGATGAACAGAGAAAACTGTTTGAGTTTCTTTCTTTAGAGATTCTCTTTTTTTCCTAGGTCATGGAATATTTGCTCTTATGTTTCTGTTTGCTTTCTGTTTTGAACTAAAGTGTGAAATGGGGAAGCCTGTGAAGAAGAGGAGTATGTGCAATAAAGTGAGCAGGAGTAGTGCACATGCTCAGATTAAGACGAACCCGTTTGAGGTTAAGATTAACAAGAAGAAGTTTGACGTCTTGGGGCGAAAGAGCAAACATGATGTTGGACTACCAGGCGTGTCTCGTTCGAAATCTCATAACAAGGTAATGCCTGGCTCACCTCTTGTGTCGCTCCCTGTCTTACCCGAATTCTTCCCCTAAAAGTGACACTTGTTTGTATGAAAACTGTGATAAGCCGGACCATGTGGTCCATGAGGAATACTTGGAGGAATACTGAGGAAAGCTTGGAGTTTCCAAAGATGTTTGTGTTATCTGAGTTCATTGGCTAAATAAAGATGCTACAGAATAAAAAGTCACTGAATATGAAATAAATAATAAACTGTATTGGCTGTTAATGAGATTTTGGTTGTCTGTATACGAAAATTAAGAAACCCAGGTGAGATTCCGAATTCTAAAAAGGTTTTCTTGGCACAATCACCTCTGGCTTGCTCAGTAGGGATCTAGATCTGTGTAAATTTCTGTAAAGCTGCTTTGTTAAAATAAAGTGAAACTCTGTGTGTGTGTGTGTGTGTAGCGTAAAAACACTCTGTTGAAGGAGTTCAGGATGAAACACAAATCAAACACGTTCATCGACCGCCGTTTTGGAGAGTATGACACCAAGATGGCACCCGAGGACAAAATTCTGAAGCGATTCGCCATGGAGAGACAGGTAACCGTACCTTGAGAGCGCAGAGAGGTCCACTCAATCCACACAGTGTGTCAATAAGAATACTAGGTACGGTAAGGTAAAGTCCGTGGGCTTTTTCTATCTGAGCCCAGTGGCTCATCAGGGTGGTGCTTATTCCTGGTTTCTGTAGCGTGAAGCAATCAGGAGTACAACTCCTCCTGGATGGGACACTGGCCCATCGGAGGTTACCGTCCCAGTATATTTTTATTAGTACCCATTTATACTGCTGGGTGCACAGAGGCACACTTGTGGTTCAGACTTTACCCAGGGGTCTATACGGTGGGGGTCTAACTGGGATTCGAACACACAACCTCCTGATCATGAGCACAGCACATTAACCACTACACCACCGGCCCCATAAGAATACTAGAGTTACACTTAAATTATATGTTAAAGGGGCAGGAATTCAAGGGAACTTGTAAGGAATACAGGGATCCCTCACTTTCAACGATTAATGCGCACTGAGAGACCCCAACAACTGTTGATTTCTGCGAAGTAGGAACACCCCCACCCCCGGGGCTAACAAATACCTACGGGTACAAAACTCGCGGATTATCTCGATTCGCGGGAGGGCTCGAAACCGAACCCCCGCGAATGTTGAGGGCCTACTGTATGTATGTATGTATGTATGTATGTGTGTGTGTGTGTGTGTGTATGTATATATATATATATATGTGTGTGTGTGTGTGTGTGTATATACATATATATATGCATACAGGATGTATATGTTATCATTATTATTCCAGTGCAGTTCCGTAGTTAATGTTTAGAAGCCAAGGAGCAGCTCAGCCACGCCCCTCAGCCAGAGCGGACATTTAGAGAACACAGCCGTCAAAGTCCCCCAAAAACACAGATCATAACAAAAAAAACATGAAATGTAATAAACTGGATAAACAAAACGATAAACATGCTACACCACAGTACATAAAATCACACACACAAAAATTCTAAACATTAACTTAGATACTGTACTGGAATAAATATTAAAAAAGACTTTAATAGTAGAGTGCTTTCAGATGATTATTTCTCTTCAGGCACTTAAGAGGAAACTGTCTTCTTCAGGAAAAAGTCTTATTTCTTCAGAAGGGACATCCAACGTCATTACCTTTTCTATCGCTTAGCCAGAGAAGACGCACAGCGTTTGAGTGGCATCGTACAGCTTAACTGATAATTAAAACACACTAAAAAAATAGGCTTATTGACAACTTGTGTGCGTATGAGGAAAAAGGGGCGTTACATCATCTCAACCAATCAGTAGGAAGGAGGACAGCCATTGGCTGAATTTGAGTGACGTGTCAGTTGCTTGGTAGTCCGTGAATACTCAAACCGTGAGTGCAAAACTACGAATAGTCAAGAGCCTACTGTATTCTAATATGTGTGTGTGTGTGTGTGTGTGTGTGGGGGGGGGGGGGCAAGCAGCGTGTTCAGATTAAGAAGGATATGTTTAATCTGAATGACGAGGAAGAATTAACACATTATGGACAGTCTCTGGCTGAGATGGAGAAGTTTACAGATGGCAGGGACAGTGAGAGTGACTCGGAGGAGAAAGGACTTCTGTCTGGTTAGAGCACATGCACACAGACATAAAGGAAGATTACCATAGACATTCAACTATACTTTATCTATAATAATGTGTGTGTGTGTGTATGTGTGTGTGTGTGTGTGTGTGTGTGTGTGAAGCTGAAATCACGGCGTCGCATTTCGGAGGAGGTGGAGGGCTGCTGAGGAAGAAAACCAGTGAAGAAGAAGAGGCTAAAAACAAAACGCGTCAGGAGCTCATCGAGGAGCTAATCCTCAAATCCAAACAAGAGAAGGTGAAGAACACTTGGTGATAAAATGCTACAGTTGAACATTGTGCTAAACAAGCTAAATGAAAAGTTATGCCGCGTGTGTGGTTAGCGGTGTGTTGTCGGGAAATTATAAGGGTTTTGATGTGTGTCGTGTGCAGCGAGAACGTCAGACACAGAAAGAGGAGACACATGAACTGACGGAGAAACTGGACCAGGAATGGAAGTCCATCCAGAATCTTCTAGCACATAAAACCCCCCGAGAATGGGAGGAGGAGAAGGAAAAACCAAAGGTGGGGACAAGGACAGGAATATCAAGATGCCTTGTTTAAAGAGTGTGTAGAAATTGCCTGACAGTGATGCTTCTGCTTTCATTTTTGATGTTAAATGACATTATAATGGTCATGGGAGATGTTATTAACTCAGGTGTGTGCTCTTTGAGAGATCAGATACAATAAAGGGTCGACGAGAGCGTGAAAGTGGTCTTAATATTACAGATTCTCTTAAAAAGTAGTGAAACATTGCTTAGGCAATCCTACTGTTTTTGTGTGCGCGTGTGTGTGTGTGTGTGTGTGTGTGTGTCTGTGTGTGTAGCTTGATAAATATGACATGATGGTGCGGGAGTTGGGATTTGAGATGAAAGCTCAGCCATCTGAGAAACTCAAAACGCCGGAGGAGATCGCCAGAGAGGAGAGAGATAGACTGCAGAAACTGGAGGTATCCACACACACAGACGCACGCACAAAACCCTGAAAACACTTTATTTAGTTCTGATCAGCATGTGTCTGAAACATAGGAATCCCTCACTTTCCGCGGTTAATGGGGACCGAGAGAGAGACCCCTCTCTGGCGTCCTCAGAGTTCCGCAAAGTAGGATTGATCCCCCCCCCCCGACTGATGTATACATACATGTAGATATGTATGTAATATCAATAAATACATATTCAACACTATTAATGCTTATAATAACAATTAAACATTTAAAAATAATGCATAAGATGTAAATAAAATATAAACACACACATACAGATGCACACCTCACATAATAATGTAAGTAGTTTTGTTGGGGAGTTTTGGGGGGGGTGCATAATTGGTGTTGTTCTGCATCATTTTCCTTAACTTTTTCCCTATTTTTCATTAATTTCTTTTTTTTTTTTTTTTTTTTTAAAAAACCCGTGATACACTGAAGTACAAAGTAGCAAGGGATCACTGTACTTCTTTTTATTCATAAGGGTGTCCTCATATGTGCCGAGGGGTGTGTCAAGTACGTTTGAACCTGTGTGTTGTACAGGCTGACAGACGGAGAAGGATGGAAGGGGACATGGAGGAAAACCCAAAGCACTCACACGTATCTGCGGACGACCTCAATGATGGATTCATCCTTGACAAGGATGATCGCAAAACGCTGTCCTACGAGGTACAAACACATAGACTAGAGAAATAGATTATTGAGCAGAAAAATGTATTTCCTACTGATATTGAAAACACGTGTGGCTGACAAGTTGTGAGGAGACTAGATCTATAGCATGAGCTTCTAACTCGGCTGTACTATGCACCGTGCCTGAGGAGGGACTTGCTGACATGGAATATACATGGTTTACAAGATGAAAACATTCGAGTTTAAAAAAAAAAAAAAAACATGTGAATGTGTTGCTTACTGCACACACGGTCAGGTCACGGCTCATGTCTGTATTTAAAATAAAGACACAGCACGATTTGAATATTATACAGTGGTACCTCACCTTACGATAGTTCCAGCAAACGAAAAATCCAGGTTACGAAAAATATTTTCCTAAATTTTTTGTCTCTGTATACGAAACAAGTTCTCCTTACGAAAAGCGCTATTCAAAAGCACCATTCAAACATTAAAACACGCCATTCAAACATTCAAACAATGCACAAGCTGGCTGGGAGGGATGACGCAGCTCCCTCCCATTGGCTATCTCCCAACATCCCACCCCGTTGGCCTCCCATTGGCTAGGAGGGATGACGCAGCTCCCTCCCATTGGCAATTATGGAGCTGCATCTCCATAATGCTTTTCGTGTAAAGGACAGTTACTGTTGTTTCATGAGTTTTTCGAGTGTGCTCATTGCAACGTTATCTTTTGGCTCAGGCTTTTAACCTTGCATAAACATTTGTAAGACTATAACTCTGCAAGAAGACGTGGTCAACACACACACACACACTCGCGTGTGTGATTCCCAGTGCGAGTGAAAATAAGAGGCAGGCTCTTGGCATGTGGTTGAGTGATATCGCAAAGGAATATGGCCAAACCTGTCTACCATCGGTACTATATTGAAGCAGAGGCCTTAAAAGGTATACTTTTTATAATTTTTAAAGGGTTTAGGAGTAGTTTTGGGGGGCCTTGGAGCGAATCACACGTTTTACATGTAAAATGCTGTTCAATTTACGAAAAAGTCCATGTTCCAAAAAAGGCTCTAGAACGAACTAATTTCATATGGTGAGATACCACTGTATTTTGGACATGTTCTGATACTGATACCAGAAGTGTCGGGCCACGCATCTGCTACCTGGGCCTTCAACGAGTCTCTTAATACCACTATCATGTTGCAATTACCGTATTCGATGTGATAAGCACCCAGGGCGCTTATTAAAATGGTTACCAGCGGAGTGGAACGGTAAGTGGTAGAAAACGTGAATGTTTACAATCGAGGTGGAAAATATGAACAATAACAGAACAATAAAAGAGTTTTACTGGTATTTGTGTTATTTGTTTTGTGATATCAACCAAATTACTTGCATGAAAGCTGAAAACAGAAAACAGCATAAAAAAAAACCCTTACTTTTTCCTCCTAGTGCTGTTCCTTTAAACATTTTCCCAGAAGTAAAATCGAGCCAATCAACACAAATGTCAACTTTAGCACATGGCACATTGAACCAATCAACATTTACGTAAACAAAAGCACATGGCCAGGAATGTCTTTAAATTTATGAAGTTTGTGAGCAGGAGAATCGGGTGAAAAATACTCGTCGTCACTTTCTGATAGGTCCATATCTGGCTCATCGCTCCATTCATTCAGAGCATCCGATATTTTTGCTGTAGCAGTTTGTAATGGTTCATCGGTTCTTGGACATTTACCAAGAGAACACAGCAAAATATTTTCCTGTGTTTTAAAGCACGGCGGAACAATCAAATGTGTTGTTACTGATGAACATTATCGACCAGCGGTCGGCAACTCGCGGCTCTTTCACCTCTCTGGTGCGACTCCGTGGCTTTTCAAAATAATGTTGTACTTTACGGTGGCCGACGGGTGCACCACAAGGTGCTTTTGTACTCACATCAGAAGCACTTCGGGCTTCCAGGGGTTAGAGAGTTAAACCAGCTTTCACCTGAATGATGTGAGTACCCGTCCAAAAATGCTCTTTTAGGGTTGTAAATTACATAGATTAAAATTAACAGTCACAGGTGTGGGCAGATATTTATTTGGTGTGGGCGGGGTGATTTTGTGTGTGTGTGTGTCCACAAGAACACACACACAAAATAACCCTGCCCACACCAAATAAATATAAAAGAGCCCTTAAAGAGCTCATGGCAAGCAGCAACACGGCAAGCGAGAGATTTTTTCCGCCGTCAGGGTTTGTAATCCAGGAACGGAAATCACAGCTGAAGTAAGAGACGTTGGGTGAGATTTGTTTATACACAGCAATCTCTGAATTAAATAACTCTCCTTAAAGTGACAAAATAAAAGACTGGGTGTGGTTCAGTTTCCACTCTGAGAATGGGTTAGTCAGTGCAGCATTAAACATTAATATTATTTAAAAGAATGTTGAGCAGGCTCCTTCTTAAAATGAGTCTTCATATACTTTTCTGTGTTGCTGTCGTTTTTGTAAATTTTGTAAATTTAAACTATGACAAAACAACATTAATATAATGAATAAAGGAAAAAAGCTCACACGAAGGGATGGTGAGGTAGACAACCCAACCCGTTAACACATCTGGCTGCACCCCGTCCCACGCTTCATGAGATGGATACTCTTTTTCTTCATAAAAATACAAGAAGGACTCGCACACATTCATTCATTTTTCTGAACCACTTAATCCTAATTAGGTTCGCGGGGAGGCTGGAGATTTTTTTTTTTTTTCTTTTTTTAATCTAAATATTTTTGTTGCAAGCAGAATTATAATTAATTGTCTCTGCAGTCGTTTAAATCAATGCAACACATTGTTGTTTTATATTAACATGAAGGAAAAAGGGGGAAAACATTATATGCAGTGTTATTTGATTTTAAATGTCAAAATAGGATTTGTTGCTCCCAGTGTTTTCATTAATGTGGAAAACAGGTCCAAATGGCTTTTTGAATGGCAAAGGTTCCCGCCCCAGGTTATAGACATTCCCGAGTGGCAGGGGGTCTTGAAATTCTGTGTAAACTCACTTTTACAGGCAGTGAATTCTCATTTTACCGTTACAGAGACTGGTGGAATAATATTGGTAAGTTTGATCTGCCATTTTTCTCCAAGTATACATGGGCGGTTATTAGACGTAAGATCAAAAATGGGGGTGGGTTGGGGGGGGTATTGGAGCAGGGCACTTATTACGTCGAATACGGTATATAAACCATCAATGTCTGTCTGTCTTCCTTTCGGCTTTTTCCCTTTTTACTCGGGAGTCACCACAGTGAATCATTTGATTCGCATGTTTGATTTGGCAGAGGTTTTTACGTCGGATGCCCTTCCTGTCACAACCCTTCTTAGCAAGGGACAGAAACACGCTGACGACTTTGCAGATACTCTTTACGAAAGTCAGCAATGGTTTTTTTACATGTCTCTCACCATAGACAGTGAGAGACATGGCCCGCCTTTGATAACCCAGTTACCTGCACTGGGGGGACAGTGACAACCTTGTGGAGAGCGGGACTTGAACCCCATCAATAATATATGAAAACACAATATGGCATGGTGTGGCATTCCAGAGAGAGAGCGAGCGAGAGTGAGAGAGAGGTATTTCTGCCAGTAACTCTAAAGCATTACAGAACGTTCACCAGCGTTTACCAGCATTCAGCCAAATGTAAAACAGTGGCTTGGGAGCTACAGTACTGGGTTTCTTCTGTTCGACTGTCCATAACATTTTAGTTCCCCAACATTCACTGGCTGGGTGCTCAAGTCGAGGCGTTCACATTTGGTATGCTTGTCCACTACGATGAGTGCTAGGCTGAGATAGTGTTGAGTGACCTTGACCTACCATTCAAGGTCACAGAGGAAAACCTGTGTATTAGGTGTCAGGACAATTACTTGCCTCGTGTTGTATTGGCACATTATGAGATGGTTGTTTCGGCAGGAGCGTCTGGACCCCTGAGGTCTATTTTTGTTTGTTTACGCTGGAATAAAACTCCATATGTTTTTCTCTCCTGTAGGATGGGAAGTGGAACATTGAGGCAAAGGAAGGTGAAGAAGGAGATCAGGAAGGTGAAGCAGATGAAGACGATTCTGGTGGTAGCAGTGAGGAAGACGATGACGAGGAAGGCGATCACTCTGATTTAGAGGACAGCAGGGATGATGATGATGAGGATGAGGAAGAAAAAGAGGAAGAACTTTCTGTTAAAGGGGAGTGTGCTCTGACAGAAGAGGAGAGAAGAGAGATTCAGCACTTAGCCTGTACAGAGCTGCCTTATACCTTTACAGGTACACAGAGGGTTTGAGGAGGTGGAGCCATATGGCGAGGGAAAGAGATTGAAGTAGGGGAGAAGGAAGTTGATGTGTGTGTGTGTGTGTGTGTGTGTGTGTGTGTGTAGCCCCTGACTGTTACGCAGACCTTAAAGCGATGCTTGAGGGTCACTCAGCTGATGAGCAGTGCCTTATATTGGAGAGAACGAAGAAGTGCAATCATCCCAGTCTGGCTGTCGGAAACAAAGCTAAACTGCAGGTAACCTTCATCTCTGATGTAACATTCACACGTTCATACTTTCTATTTATTTATTTATTTTTGCTGCAAGTTAGATCATAGGGGTGTGGCTTATTTTTATCTATCTTATAGAAATTATTTGGCTTCCTACTGGAATATGTAGAGGACCTGGCTTCCCACAATCCCCCACAGCTCATCACCATCAACACACTCATCCCGTAAGTGTGTGTGTGTGTGTGTGTGTGTGTGTGTGTGTGTGTGTGTGTGTGTGTGTGTGTGTGTGTGTGTGCACCAGCCACACAGCTGAGTAAATTGAGCTAATTTGTGTCGAATCACTCTCTCACTTTTTTCTCTCCACCCATTTTTCTTTCTCTTAGGCAAATCCATTCTTTATGTCAACTCTTTCCTGATGCAGCATGTCAGGTGATGCAGACACTAATCAGTGATGTTGCTCATAGCATGGAGCAAAGTGTAGAAGTCAAAGGTCGTGCTGCAGTCTTAAGCCTGGACACGGTGTGATCTGTCTATCCATCTATCCATCTATTTATTCATCTATTCATAATGTCATGTAAGCAGTAACTTGTATGGTTGTGTGCAGCTCGTCAAATTGAAGATTGCAACTCTGTTGTTTCCTGCATCTGATTTCCGCCATCCAGTGATGACGCCAGCCTTCCTCTACATTAGCCAGGCTCTCACTAAGGTTGTCCATGTTTCTTTAAGGATTTAACATGAGTCTCATTCTTAGCTTGCAGCCCACATTAATGCAGAGTGGTTTTTTGTTGTTGTTTGTTTCTTTTTGCCACTGTTGTTATGGAGACTACATTGCTGGACCTTTTTCACTACAGGCCCAAAATGCAACTCTGGTAATGTGCGTCTTTCTCTCACACAGTGTGCCGTCACGTCACTGGAGAGTGCGTGTGCAGGTCTGATACTGTGTTGTATAGCTGTGGAGTGCGTTTCTCTCTCCCAGCGCTTTATCCCTGAGGTCATTAACTACCTGCTGGGTCTCCTGCACCTTGCAGTCCCTACACACACCTGCACAGGTAACCCACACATATGACCGAATAACTATAAATTGTTTTCAGCAGGAAGATGCCATTTAATATAAATATTCATTTGAATTGTATGGTTTTTTTAGATTACCACGTGGTTCTTCCGTTCAGGCCACAGGGGAAGAACAGTGAGCTGCTCCGTGTGTGTAATTCGGAGGCTGCTCACAGCTGGACCAGAAAGAGCATCTCACTGTCTTCAGTACATAAAGTTACAGCTACTACTGAGAGGGAGAGAGACCATTACAAGTAACACACACACTCACGGACAACATATAATGCCAAACTTGTATGCATGTGCCCACACACTACATATCAAAGACACTATTCAAGGAAGCATAGATCATGACATATGGATTGGCTAAATACATTTTAGAGACTGATTGGTCGGTTACTGGAACAATCATAACAATATTACTGACTGACGTACATGAGTATATAATATCAATAAATACGTATTTAATGCTATAAATGCTTATAACAATTAAACATTCAAAAATACTGCATAAGATGTAAATAAAATATAAATACACACATACAGACACATGTGCACGCACTCAGATGCGCATCTCACATAAAAATGTAAGTAGTTGTAAATATATACATACATACACACTAGTCCTTCTCAAAAAAATTGCATATTGTGATAAAGTTCATTATTTTCTCTAATGTACTGATAAAAATTAAACTTTCATATATTTTAGATTCATTGGACACCAACTGAAATATTTCAGGTCTTTTATTGTTTTAATACTGATGATTTTGGCATATATATATATATATATACACACACACATACACGCACATAAAAACACAAAAAGGTGTCTCAAGAGTTTTGAGTGAGTTTTTCAGGTTTTTTAAATCCTAACCTTGAATAAGAAAGTAGTTTTCATATAATTTTTTAAACCAGGATTTTTATAGCCAGAAGTCCAACTTGACAACAAACAAACATTTTTGATCTCACGCTAATGCGAGTATTCACTTTTACTCAAGATACACACTTGTAGTTAAATTTATTTTTTTATTTTCATGTTTATATAATGAAAGTCATAGGATGTTACTTTTGCAACAAGTGACTTCATGAAATGTTTGTCCTGCCGGATCTGCCTTGGTCAACTAAAAGTGGAAGTGTCTACGGTAGCAACGCCAGCTAAGCTACCAAGCACCAGACCCCACAGATTCACTTCAGTATTCATCATTTTAAACTTAATGTCCCTGTCTTAGCTTTTTTAAATGTATAATGTCTGAAAGTTTAACAACCTTGATCCTGATTGTATTTGGTTTATTGCAGGTTGTCTGTCCTCTATGTATGTTTGGATTTGGTAAAAAGATGCACTACACTTTATCAACAACTTCCTGCATACCAGCACATCTTCCAGCCAATCAGAATTCTCTTGGATAAACATCTTCCTGTTACTGATTACCCATTGGCCTTACAGGTGAGCAGCAGATGGTGTCTAACTTTGGGACTGACCAAACATCTCCTTTTTTCCATTCAGTTAAGATAACCCAGGGTTATTTATTTGTAGATGTGTAAGCAGGATGTGTGCTTGCTGTGTTTTTGTAGGAGTTGCACAAAGAGATCCTAGCAGTCATTCCAGAGACCCCGTCCCAGCATGCACCACTGGTGTTTGATAAGAAGAAGCCCATTCCTCTTAAACTGCTGCAGCCCAAAGTGGTGGAAGTGTGAGTGCGCATACAGTGTTGGATTATTGGAAGTTTGTGCAATTATAATGAGCATGTGATGTATACAGACGCTCCCCAACTGACATTTTTGTTTGGTTCCGGACGGCCGAACGTAAAGTGAAAAAAAAGTTAGTTGTTACTGTATGTTCCAGTACGTATGACGTTTATACTGTACTATACATCCATAAATACCATTACTGTATCTCATAAAACACCCCTAAATCAATTATTATAAACATAACATTGTAAAATAATATCAAATAATATCAACATTAATTTCAAATAAATTAAATTCAAGCAAAATAATTTCAAATAGATAAATTTTAATCAAATTCACTCATCAAATATCAAATACAGTATCAAATATAACCTTTAACATTCTCTATGATGCGATCTTTCTGCTTGTAAATGGTTCCAATGGTCGACGGATGGTCACTTTACATGAAGCTTAAAACAGCCAATCAACGCTTACAATATGTGAGGCGCTCCACCGAAAGTAGTTCACTTATTTGTGCTTGAGGCAAAGCGCGGGTTATCCGGACTTCCGTCTTTCAAGTGAGTAAGGGCACCATTGAATACTCGTTTAGTACTCAGCCTGCACTTATGTGAATCACCAGCAGAGCGGAGAGTTCTTTCTTTTTCATTCATTTTACAACTCTCTTTGCTTAACTGAGTATGCATGGTAGATTGCGCCGACCCGAACAGATAGTTAATTCAGTCTTGCCGGAAATCTTGCACCCATGCTAGGAGGCTTACGCTTCTGATCAACCATATTTGCTTAAGGTTACAAAAGTCCGCAAAACAGTGTAAACACAAAGATCACAGAGACAACGTCTTAAGGGTAACACGCTGTGGAAGAAGGAGGGGCACGTTCAGTCTGTCGTTTGTAAACAGTGGACGCATTGTCATTGCGTCATTACGTCAGCATACTACGTAGGTACGTCTTGTACTACAGAGAACACGCTAAACTCAAAATTTGACTTTTTTTTTTTTTTTTTTTTGGGAAAAAAAACGTAAAATCGAAAAAATGTAGAACGTAAGTTGGGGAGCGTCTGTACTGTGTGCGTGTAATTATGAGTATGTGTATTTATAGCGAATGACGTCAGGCAATCAGCCATGTCATAACGCATGTAATGTACACATTTTATAATTCTATTTGTAATGAATGTACTGATATATTGGTGTTTATGGCACTCAGACTGGACTATGGGAAGAAACGGGGAAACACAAAGGAGGAGAAGGAAAGAGAACGACTGAAACACAAGTGTAAGAAAGAGTTTAAAGGTGCCCTGAGGGAGATCAGGAAGGATACACGCTTCCTCGCTCACACTAAACTATCTGACACCTTGCGCAGGTTAGTGTACTGCACTACAGTGGGAACTACATAGTATGCTTTACAAGCTATACTGAGGAAACCGTTGTATACTCACACGGTCCACATGTAATTAATATAATAATGATTATTATCAGTCAGCTGCAAATGTAGTGGCGAACTGTGGTGTCATGCAGTGTTCTGATGAAGTGTGTATGTGTGTGTAACAGGGATGCGGAGAGGAAGAGGAAGGTGAAGGAGCTGTATGGTAGTTTGGCCACTCAGGAGGGCGAGTGGAAAGCACTGAAGAAAAGGAAGAGGAAGTGATGGCAATGTGCCAACTCTACTTCCTATGTGAAAAACTGAAGTTGTAGGCTCTCGAGTGGCGCATCAACAAGGTGCGTGACTGTTAACCCAGAGATCACAAGTTCAAATCTGGGTTAATGCCACAGCCATCCGTGACCGGGAGTCCATAGTAGGAGCTAATTGGCCAAGCTCTCACGGGAGGGGGTGGGGGGTGGCATACCATCACTTCCCTGTCACTCACATTGATCACCAGCCAATCATGGGTGTCTGTGAACTTGTTCGTACTGGGGAGGCAGATAGTATTTTCCCTCCGAGTATGTTAGACCGCAACCAAATACACATGCGGTGTAGTTCTAATAAAGGCGTGTAGCTAGCATTGTATGTCACCAGGGATCCCAGGTCTACGCTATTTAGCCGAATTCCTCTATTTTTTTCAGCTTTAGGGGCCTGGCAGCCCCTTTGACTCCCCCCAGCTGAAATATTTAATTTCCTCTATTTCTGAAGCAGTTTCCTCTATTTTTTCTAAACCTCACTGGGATCACTGATGTCACGGAGGTTGTGTGTGCATGCTTTGGCCCCGTCCCCTGGTTGGTGGTGATTGTGTGATAGGGAAGGAAATACTTGATGGGTGGGAATTGGACATGACTAAATTGGGGAGGAAAATTTTGAAAAAAATGGAAGAAAAACTGAAGCTGTGTACAGTTAGGTGTTCGAAAAGGAGTAATGCACACAATACAAACCTTTTATTGTTTTGAACCTGTTTGTAAAAATAATAAGAAATCTCTAATAAATCATCCCACATAATTCAGGTGTGTGTGTGTGTGTTTGTATGCGTGCGTGCATGTGCGCGCGTGTGTGTGCATGTGTGTGCGCACACGTGCTCACATGGGTTGAGTTAAATGCATAGGCAATAATTTTCCTTGCGGGATAACACAGTATATCAAAAATAATAATAATTTAAAAAGTAGTATTTTTATTAGAGGTGGTAATAGTAGTACAGTGATACCTCACCTTACGAAATTAATCCGTTCCAGAAGTGGTTTTGTAACCTGGATTTTTCGTAAATTGAACCGCATTTTACATGTAAAACGCGTGATTCGTTACCTTTTAAGGCCTCCTTATGCTTCAGTATCGTGCCGATATTAGATGGGTTTGGCCATATTCCTTTGCGATATCACTCAACTGCACGCCACGAGCCCGCTGCTTCTTTTCACTCGCACCGGGAATCACACACACATGATTGTGTTGACCATGTCTTCTTAGCAAAGTTATAATCTTACAAATGTTTATTCAAGGTTAAAAGCCTGAGCCAAAAAATAAAGTTGCAATGAGCACACTAGAAAAACTCACAAAACAACAGTAACTCTGTCCTTTACACGAAAGGCATCATGGGTATTATGGAGATACAGCTCTATAATAGCCAATGGGAGGGAGCTGTCATCCCTCCTAGCCAATGGGAGGCCAGTGGGGCAGGATGTTGGGAGATAGCCAATGGGAAGTCAGCGGGGCGGTATGTTGGGAGATAGCCAATGGGAGAGCAACTCGTGCATTGTTTGAATTTTTTGAGATATTGCTTTCATAATGTGAACTTGTTTCATATCCAGAGAGAAAAATTTTAGGAAAATGCGTTTAGTAACCTGGATTTTTCATTTGTTGGGACTTTCGTAAGGTGAGGTATCACTGTATTTGCATAGTTTGTGCTGAGTCATCTGAAGATATTTAATAAAAGTTTGTAGTCCACCGGTGAGCATCTTAATAAATCAGAACACAATTAAATACTGTAAATAGAAAACCATGTGTGTTACAACTGTCCACCAAAGCTGTAAAGGCTGATTTGAGTTCCTATATCCTTCTCTTTGTAGTTATGATGTCATCAGGCATGTGATTCTTCCGCAAAATCGCGGAATTCCGATTTTTTCATTGGCCCAGTAAAAAAATAAAAATAAAAAAATGAGCCGAATATGTTAAAATAACCTTTTCCGCTTTTATTCCGTTCCAAGTTTTGCATAAAATGACCTCTCTTGAGACCTTACTTATGACCATGACGTTATGACCTCTCTTGAAACATTACTGCTGATTGGATGATGTTGAAACATGTACGAAGACATACGCACCACTTCTAATCTGTTGAGTTATCGATAGGATGTCGGTGATCGAGAGAAAAGATTCTGCTGGAATCAAAGAAATAGATAAAGGTGTGAAAAACATGTTTAGGTGGGAATGGATGGAAAAAGAAACCGTAGCATTCGTAGGGAAAAAGAAGGTGACGAACTTGTTCGGTGACCTCTTCCGCAAAATCGATCGACTTGGGAAGGGTTTCTGTACGTGGTGTAACAACACTATCGACTACGGTGGAAGGGCTTTTAAGGCGTTTGACAGCCACGTGAAAAGCAAGAAACATGTCACAAAACTGGAATTAAGGAAAATAAATTTTTCAATTGCCGGAACGTTCCAGAACCCTACGGACTTGACCCTTTGTTTGCCGTTCGACCAGAAACTTCAGTGCAAAAAAGACCCAGTGAAACGGAATCAGTACCTGTCGTCGATCGAGTGGTTGATTTTGAGAATTTTCTTGTCTAGTTTCTGATTATATTTTTCAAATTATTGTGAATGCATGCATGTTTTAGGCGTAGGACGGTCACGTGTTTACTCCGTGAACTGAATCAAATGAGCCGACTCTATGGTCACTGAACCATTTTTCTGCTGTTAGAATAAATAAATTATTGCCGTATTAACTCACCAGTTTTTCATAATTAACTCATGTAAATAGGCATTGTTATTCAGTGTTTCTAAACAGCAGTGACGACCATGAGTCTCACCTTGTGTGTGCAGGTTTTCGAGTGACGTGTAGTACCGCAGAAAATCTGGACAACTCAGAATTATTAACGGATTTCGCATCTCAGCATGCGTCCTTATTTCAGCTATTCCCATTCAGAGTTGCCACAATGAATCGTCCGTAAAAGATTAAATTGGCATGTTTTGATCTGGCACAAGTTTTACATTGGGTGCGAATCGTAACCATTTAGCCGAGGCATGGAGGCCAACATTCTGAACTTGGTGGTTTGTGACACTAATGGCTGGGTTTAACTGGTATTTCAGCATACACAAACACACAAAGTTGAACCTGGCAATAAAAAATGTATATAATTGATGACATGACTGGTGTTTATTGGCTTAGATTAATGCAAATTTCATCTACAGTTTAACCCAAATAGAACAATTTTTATAAACTGTCATGTTTTTATGGAAGATTATAGTTTTTCTGGCAAAGTTGTAACATGAAGAAATGGGTGATGTACATACTGGTTACAATTTGTTCACTGATTTTTGGTAAATATTTATTTTGCTTTCCGTCAGACTTCATGTCTGCCCTTTTTAGAATAGATGTTCAGAAATTTTTCTGCTTTCTACCATCTTTACATTTAGTGACGTGTCCCTCTGTGAAAGTGAGTTTAAGTTCTTGATCTTAAAGAGGTGTGTTAAATTCTGGTTCAGATAAAGTCTACAGAAAGGTAAGTCTCCAGGAACATGGTTGGAGAAGATGTATGAAAGCTCGAAATGAAATGTTCAAACATCAGCTGGAGTCCAGAAGTTATCAATGGAAACTGCTGTGATGCTATAATGTTACGTTTCAAGCGGACAAATTGCGTTGACTTTTATTATGAGGGCATAGATGGTTTTCTGTTGGCTGTATTATTTCCATGTTGAAGCAATTAAATGTGGTTTGCACATACAGTGATCCCTCGCTACTTCGTGCTTCAGTTGCTGCGGCATTAGTGCATCACAGGTTTCTCAAAAATATTCATCAAAAAATAAGGAAATTAAGGAAAAAATAGGGAAAAGGTTAAGGATAATGCCACAAAACAAGGCCAATTATGAAAAAAACCCAAACAAACAAAAAATAACCCACAAAACTACTTACATGTTTATGTGAGGTGCGCATATGAGGGTGTGTGCACGTATCTGAATGTGTGCGCGCGCATCTCTGTGTGTATTTATATTTTATTTAAATCTTATGCATTATTTTTGAATTTTTAATTGTTATTATAAGCATTTATAGCGTTCAATGTGTATTTATTGCTATTATATACACCTATACATGTACATATGCATCAGTCAGGGGGATCGATCATACTTTGCGGAAATTGGCGGTCTCGGTCCCCATTAACCGCGGAAAGTGAGGGATCTCGATATGTGCAAACCACATTTAAATGCTTCAACATGGACATAATACAGCCAACAGAACACCCCGGACAGCTCGCCAGGCCATTGCAGGGTGGAAACACGCTGACGGCTATGCAGCTGCTCTTGATGAAAGTCAGAAATGGTTCTTTTACATGAACCTCACACCAGAGACCGTGAGAGACGTGGCCAAATTGTTTCCTTAATTACATGTAAGCCATGTTGTAATATGATTTCTTCACTCGTTTCTACATCAGATTGTTAAATGAGACTCAATGTTTTTGGGTTGCATCATTCTTCTGCACTAAAGCCCAGCTTTTCATACTGTATATTCAAATCAGCCAATCTGATATCCATGCCATGATCAAAATCCGAGCGATGACACCATTTCTTTATATTGATGTTTAATGTAAACATTGATTAGGGCACTTAACCTGTATCTTTATAATGTTATGCTATGTGCTATTATCACCTGATTGGCTGAATAAATGTATAAATGATGTATTTATATGTTCAGGAGAGCAATATGGTTTTCGTCCTGGCCGTAGCACTCTTGACCAACTCTATACGCTCCACAGGATCTTGGAGGGGGAATGGGAGTTTGCCCAATCTGTCCACATGTGTTTTGTGGATTTGGAGAAGACTTTCGACCGTGTCCCTCAGGCTATCTTGTGGGGCATCCTCTGGGAATATGACGTTCCTGGCCCACTGCTATGGGCTATTCAATCGCTGTATCACCAGAGCCAGAGTTTGGTCCGTATTCGTAACAACAGGTCAAATTCGTTTCCAATGAGGGTTGGAGTCTGCGATACACACTGTTATTATTTTAAACACATCTGTACATTCAGACATTGACCACAAATGTCGAATTCATTGTGCACTCAAGTCAAGCTTTATTAAGATTTGTTGAGGACAGTTAGAGCAGATTATGGATAAAGGACATCTCAGGAGGGATAAGTCATGTTGAACACAAAGTGTGTGTGCATGCACGGATTGCATGAGGTGCGTTAAGCCGATGGTTTGACGGCAGATGAGGAAGTTGCAGATGTTCCTGAAGAATAAAAAGAAAGAAATAGTTGCATTTTAGTGAACTTTCATTAAGAGTAGGCAGCTTCAAGTTTTCCTCTGCGTGTCTATATTATAACAAAGGGTTCATAATCACACTCAAAAATCCTATTACAAATATTTGCTTGTGACTTCTATTAATTTCCTGGCGGGGGGGGGGGGGGTTGCTGACAACAATTTATTATAACCATACAAATAAATGCACAGTGAATGTTCCTCAATGAAGAAAATTGAAGCATTTAGCATCATAAAGCGTTCTATGAGTTCAGTTTCCTTCCTCCTGAGAGTCCAACTAAAAAATTTTAAAATCTTGAACCATTAACCATCCAAATAACCACATAGAAAGCATTTTGAATAAAGACGTCAACTAATAATGTTTAAAAAAAGAACACTCGGCCCTAATGTTTTAGGAGTGTGCCCATATTTCAAGCATGACCCCCACCTTCTATCTTGTCGCTGACAGTGATCCCGATTCGTTGTTCTTCTCCTTCCAGAAGTTTCCTGTAGGTGGCGATCTCGGCGTCTAACTTCAGTTTTATGTTAAGCAGCTCCTGGTAGTCAGCAAGGTATTTGGTCATCTCCATCTTGGTTTCACACAACTGGTTCTCGAGCTGAGCAATGATTTCCTCCAGATTCGCCACCTTGTCCAAGTGAGACATCTCCATGTCATCCAGCTGCTGTTCCAGAGCAGCGTTTTTGGCCCTAAGGGCATCAATTTTGCTTTGCAGGTCAGATACTTCGCTGCTCAGGGTGCTGATCTCCTCCTTCATGGTGCTAATCTGGGTCTCCCGTTTGGCGGCACCCTCCTTCAGTGTGTCAAATTTCTCTTTGTACCACTTCTCTGCCTCTTGGACATTGCGTGCGGCAACAGCTTCAATCTCAGTACGTGTCTTGCGGAGGTGAGCGGCTAAGTCGGGCCGATCAGAGTCGAGCTGCACCGTCAGCTTCGAATCTTCGATCTGTTTCAATAACTCCGCCACTTCCTCGCTGTGCAGCTTCTTCAGGAATTCGATCTCAGCCACCAGCTGCTCCACACGTCTCTCCAGGTCAGCCTTTTGCAACGTGGCGTTGTCCACATCCTCACGGAACTCACGAAGGATCATCTCTGCCTCCTCTGTGAACCAAACAGCATATTTATTTTAGCTGTGTAAATTTATTTTTATTTTATATGTAAATTTTGAACTTGCTGAATGGTTGACTATTTTCGACGGTAAATGAGAGCTGACAGAATTTATACAGCTAGATTTTCTATCTATCTGCTGAAACGTATTCTGATCATTTCAAGTTGTAAGTGCTTTTATCACACCCTGCGGAACATGGTCAGTGCTCGGAATCACCTTTAAGTGTGAGCTCTTCCTCCAGCTTCATGGTCCAGAGCTCCACTTCCTCTTCCACGTATCCCCTCTCGATATCAGCCGCTCCTTTCTCAGCTGTCAGTGCCGCAATCACGTCCTTCATTTCTCTAAATTTCGCCTCATACTCCTCACCCAGCCCCGCTGGTCCGATGTTGTATTGACTCTGCAGGTTCAGCAGCTCCTCCTTGAGGGCCGCGTTCCTCTGTTCTAGAGCCTGAACCTTCTCGATGTAGCCTGCAAACCGTGCGTTAAGCATCTGCATCTCCTCCTTTTCGTTAGCATGATGCTGATGAAGCTCTGTGCCGACCTCCACGGCGCCTCCCTGGAAACCTGCACGACCGCGGGCCACCGAGGAGGACGAAGTAGCTCTGCAACGGGATGGAGATGGGCTCTGGACCCGCATCCTACTTGACCCACTCACTGATAGAGTCTTTTGAGAATAGCAGCTTCCTCTCATGATTGTTCTTGAAGGGTTGTTGAAGTTTCCTGTCTTTGTCTTGTTAGTGTCCTTCCGAGCTTGAGCAGGTTGATCGCGAGACATAGGAGGGAGGATTAGCACTTTTATACAGCCAACAAGAATCTAACAGGGCCTTCAGAAAGTCTCATCCTCCGCTGACATGCTGTAAATGTGGATGGTGACGCTCCACCCGAACCTCCATAGCTGTGAGGTCTCATTAGTAAGCAGAGCCGTGAAGGCCATTGCACCCACTTGCTACATACCAGCTTTAGCTTGTGTAGTTGCTAATTTTAAACAACAGAGGCAAAGCAAGGAATTGGTGGTTATAAACTTCAAGATTATAAAAGATTATCAATTTAAAGTGTCTTCAACAAGCATTTCATCGACAGAGAAACTTGAGACTGAAAACTACACCCTCATTACCTTACCGTATGGTGTGCTATGTTGGGACACCACCATTTAGCAACTGGTAAAGCAACTTAATTTATTGAAACAAATTTTTGAAAGATTCATGTCCGATATGCCAGGAGTCGGCTCCTGATCTCTTACGAAGAAGAAAAGCTGCTGAGGTTTACACCTTCTTTAATACAGCATCGGGTCAGTGGTGGCCCGGTGGTAAGATGCTGGATTACTGATCCCAAAGTTTGGGGGTTCAGGCTCCACTATCAACGGGTTGTCAGTAGTGTCTCCCCCAGTGCAGCGAACTTTGTTATTAAAGGATGGTCATGTTTCTCACTGTCTATGGTGAGAGGTGTAAAAGAACCATTGCTGCCTTTCGTGAAGAGTTGGCTGCTTTGTTGTCAGTGTGTTTTGGCCTGGCGAGCTGTCCAGAGTGTCCTCGGCCCTCACGCAGAGTCATCTGAGATGGACGCCGTCCTCGCCACGACCCTAATTAGGATTAAGCGGTTCAGAAAATGAATGACGGGGTTTCCAGGGGTCGCCACAGCGAATCATCTGATTCACATGTTTGATTTGGCGTCGGTTTTTACGTCGGATGCCCTTCCTGACCCAACCCTTTAGCAAGGGGCGGAAACACACACTGGCGGCAATGCAGCTACTCTTTACGAAAGTCAGCAATGGTTCTTTTATATGAACCTCACACCATAGACAGTGAGAGACATGGCCGGCCTTTGATAACCCAGTTAGCTGCACTGTGGGGGACAGTTACAATCTTGGGGAGAGTGGGACTCGAACCCCCAACTTTAGGATCAGCGATCCAGTGCCCTATACCACCAAATAATATAACATGACAAACTTTTAAAAATTGTAAGCACACACAAAGGAATTATTAAAAGACCATCATTCATTCATTTTCTGTAACCGCTTAATTCTAATTAGGGTCGCAGGGAGGCTGGCGCCCATCCCAGTCGACTCTGGGCTAGGGCAGAGTACACCCTGGACAGCTTGCCAGGCCATCGCAGGGCAGAAACACGGACAGATTTGCAGCCTACTCTTTATGAAAGTCAGCAATGGTTCTTTTACATGAACCTCACACCATAGACCAGGGGTGTCAAACTCGTGCCACAAAGGGCCATGTGGCTGCAGGTTTTTGTTTCAACCAAGCAGCAGCACACCTGACTTGGCTCATTCAAACAACTGATAAGAGTCTTCAGACATTTGATTGGTCAGTCTGGCTCATTCAAACAACTGATAAGAGTCTTCAAGCAGTTGATTGGTCGATCTGTGTGCACTGTCCAAAGACTGACCAATCAAATGCCTGAAGACTCTTATCAGTTGTTTGAACGAGCCAAGTCAGATGTGCTGATGCTTGGTTGAAACAAAAACCTGCAGCCACATGGCCCTTTGTGGCACGAGTTTGACACCCCTGCCATAGACAGTGAGAGACATGGCCGGCCTTTGACAACCCAGTTAGCTACACTGGGGGACCTTGATAATATATACTGTATAGGAAAGTTCATCCATTCATTCATTTTCTGAACCGCTTAATCCTAATTGTAGTGCTGGTGGCGTAGTGGTTAGGGTGCTGGCTCATGATCAGGAGGTTGTGTGTTCAAATCCCAGTTAGATCCCCCACTGTGCCAAGGCTTCTGGGTGAGGTCTTAACCACAAGTGTGTTCACCCAGCAGTATAAATGGGTACCAGTAAAAATATACTGGGAAGGTAACCTGCGATGGACTAGCGTCCCATTCAGGAGGAGTTCAACTCCTGGTAGCTTCACACTATGGAAACTGGGGATAAGCACCGGCCTGATGAGTCACTAGGCTCGGGTATAAAAAGCCCACATTACCTTACCCTTACCTTTTAATCCTAATTATGGTCATGGGGAGGCTGGGCGAGAGTGGAGTACATCCTGAACGGTTCCCATGCCATTGTAAGGCCATCACACGTATGCTTGGGGGTGATTTAAACCAGTGGTCCCTAACCCCCGGGCCGTGGACTGGTACCGGTCCGTGGATCAATTGGTACCGGGCCGCACAAGAAATAATTATTTATTTCGGTTTTATTTATTACCTGAGTCTGAACGATCTTTTATTTTTGAAAAAACTTTTATTTTGAAAATGACCGGATTCTCTCGGTTACATGTCGGTCATTTGAGCGCTAAAATGTAACCCTCAAGGGGACGGCACATGAACAGAGGCCAGTTGGACATGTCTCAAACAATAGTGTGGATTTCGGGTGAGACTGAGCCTGAGCCTTCATTCTCCCAGCTGGTGCACCATCACCTGTGTTTTTTTGTTTGTTTTTTTTTTTTTTTTTTTTTTTTTTAAAAAGAAGAGTTCGAGCTCAATTAAAAATGTGACGCTTAATCCTGATTAGGAAGGCTGGCGCACATCTCGGCCAACTCTGGGCAAGGACGGGGTATTATATTTACAATATAAACAAGCTTTTAACACCCCCCACACACACACACACACACACACACACCCCGAACCCCCCAGGCTGCAGTAAAATTGTCAAGCGTTGAGCGGTCCGCGGTGATAAAAAGGTTGGGGACCGCTGATATAAACCAATCAATTTAGCCCAATGTGGATATTTTTGGACTGTGGGAGGAAACCTGAGTATCTGGTTGAAACCCACACAAGCACATGGAGAACATTACAAACTCCACACGGAAACGCCCAAGCTGGGAATCCAACCCAGGCCGTCTTGCTGTGGGGCAGACATGCTACTCCACCTACATGTTAACCTTTTGTTTACATAACCATGGTAATTACTAACTGGTGATGATTGCCTTATGATAAAGGTTCTGTTACTGCCCACAAACCTGAATTGATCAGAGAGCAACATTTCACTCATCTCGGTTCATTCAACTTTTTGGACCTTATTCACCCTGAATGCACTCTGGAGTTTGAATCCGTGTGAATAAAGTGTGTTCGGCCCCACAGCGAACTGATTATGCTGAGACATTTTAGAGCGGCGCATTAGTGACTTCGACTTTCCTTCTTGGAGTTTGTGTGTGTGTGTGTGTGTGTGTGTGTGTGTGTGTGTGTGTGTGTTGTCATCTGACCCTCTGACTGCTTCACTGAACTGAAGTGTTTCCATCCTGACATCATTATTGCCGAGGAAAGAGAGCAATGAGTATGAGAGTAACAATGCACTGACACTTTATACACCACTCGCACTGTCATTGTACACTAATGTCGCACTGCAGTGCCATCATTCCACACACACATCATCGACTGTGTTCCAAACGTCACTTTCCTCTTTACACTCATGTGCACCTTCTAATGTCGGGAAGAAAATTTCTTTACACAGACATACAAAAGGAAAACTAGAAATCATTATTTCTAATTTCACACCTTATACCTAAATAGGGTCGTGGGAAGGCTGGGGCCTGTCTCAACAGGAGGAGGCAAGGTACATCCTGAAAAGATTGCCGGCCCATTACAGGGCCAATGTGCACACCTTGGGGTAATTTGGAACAGCTAACTGAGCACTTAGAAGAACTTGATATAAGCACAGAAATCGAACCCAGGATCGCCTTGCTTTGAGGCTGACATGGTAACCGCTGCACCCCCCGTGTCACCAAAAACAAGAATTCTCCTCAAGAAAAGCCTGAGGTGTTCTGAAATACAATTCGGTCCAAATGTATTTCTGCAGCATGAACATTATCGTGATTTTGTTATACACCACAATCATAATTGATTTCAAATTATTGTGATAACATTTTAGGAATTACATCAATTAAACAATCAAACAAACAATGAAAAAAAAAAAAAGTGTCATACGCATAGCAGAAACTATAGGTGGGGCCAAATCAGCAATTTGGTAGATTCTTAAAAAAAAAAACTTGGAACATTTCTTTGGTCAAGAAAGGGCAGTGGTGGCCTGGTGGTAAAGGTACCCCCAGTGCAGCTAACTGGGTTGTCAAAGGCCGGCCATGTCTCTCACTGTCTATGGTGAGAGGTTCATGTAAAAGAACCATTGCTGACTTTTGTAAAGAGTAGCTGCAAAGCCGTCAGCGTGTTTCTGCCCCTTGCTAAAGGGTTGTGTCTGGAAGGGCATCCGACGTAAAAACCTACGCCAAATCAAACATGCAAATCATCCACTGTGACGACCCCTGATAAAGGGGAAAAGACGAAAGGAACTATAATTTCTTTGGTGAAGAAAAACCTTCTGGTTAGCAATAAAGACAAGAACTTTCTGTAATCAGTAGATACCTTCATGAATGTAAATAACTCAAAATGCAAACCACTGATAATGCTAAAAAACCTGATAGATTAGATTTTACCAGAAAACCTTTCCCGTTCTAGAATAAGTTTAACTTTTATCAGAATGACGTGAAGAGAGGGAAATATGGAGAAGGAAAAATGGGTTTATGATCCAAAGCATACGATACATGAAAATGTTGAGATGAAAATGTTGAGGTTCTCTTTGGGAGTAACGAGGATGGATAGGATCAGGAATGAGTACATCAGAGGGACAGCACATGTTAGAGGTTTTGGAGACAAAGTCAGAAAGGCTAGATTGAGATGGTTTGGACATGTACAGAGGAGGGATAGTGAGTATATTGGTGGTAGGATGCTGAGATTGGAACTACCAGGCAGAAGGTCTAGAGGAAGACCAAAGAGAAGATTTATGGATGTGGTGAAGGTAGTTGGTGAAGGAGAAGATGCAGAGGATAGGGTGAGATGGAGGCAGATGATTCACTGTGGCGACCCCTGAAGGGAACAGCCAAAAGGAAAAGAAGATCAAAAGCATCAAACAGCAAGTGTGGCTCGCAGCAGAACTGGTGGTTATTGATCATGTAATTAGTAGAAGAACCATGTTGATGAATAAAACTGTAATTTAGTATAGCGGTATACTCTCTGTTCAGATTCAGTCAAGTACTGCAAAACTGATGGGAAGTTGGGCGGCAAGGTTTAGAGGTTTAGGTCCTGGTTTAGAACCCCAGGCTTGGTGAGGACATTGCGTCCCTTGCTTGCGTCGGGTTCCTAGTTTTTAAAGACATGCACATTAGATTAATTGGCTGTTTCAAATTGCCCCTATGTGTGACTGAGTATGTATAGTTGTATATGTGCGCGCACGCGTTGGCGCTGTGATAGATTGGTGAACTGTTTAAGGTGTACCCCACATCTGCCCAGACTCACTTCAGGGTAAAGATGTACAATGACCCAACACACACAACAAAAGCAACCCAAGAGTTTCTGAATGGAAATAAATGGAATGTTCTTCAATGGTTAATTTATTCGACTCAACTTCTTTTACTTTCGGCTGCTCCCTTCAGGGGTCGCCACAGCAAATCATCCGCCTCCACCTCACCCTGTCCTCCGCATCTTCTTTTCTGACTCCAACGACCTTCATGTCTTCCTTCACCACATCCATAAATCTCTTCTTTGGTCTTCCTCGAGGCCTTCTGCCTGGTAGTTCCAACCTCAGCATCCTACTGCCAATATACTCACTATCCCTCCTCTGTACATGTCCAAACCATCTCAATTTAGCCTCTCTGACTTTGTCTCCAAAACATCTAACGTGTGCTGTCCCTCTGATGTTCTCATTTCTGATCCTATCCATCCTCGTTACTCCCAGAGAGAACCTCAACATTTTCATCTCTGCTACCTCCAGCTCTGCTTCCTGCCTTTTCCTCAGCGCCACTGTTTCTAACCCATACAACATCGCTGGCCTCACCACCGTCTTGTACACTTTTCCCTTCATTCTTGCTGACACTCTCCTATCACACATCACACCGGACACTTTTCTCCATCCATTCCAACCTGCCTGCATGCGCTTCTTCACCTCTTTTCCACACTCTCCATTGCTCTGGATTGTTGAGCCCAAGTACTTAAAATCCTCCACCTTCGTTTATCTCTGTTCCCTGTAACATCACCGTTCCTCCTGGGTCCTTCTCATTCACACACATGTATTCTGATTTTCTGAGGCTAACCTTCATTCCTCTCCTTTCCAGGGCATACCTCCACCTCTCTAGATTTTCCTGCACTTGTTCTCTGCTCTCACTGCAGATCACAATGTCATCTGCAAACATCATAGTCATCATAGTTTATGATCTTCATTTCTTCATATTATCTTCATTTATTCAACTCAACTGCACATGCATTTCAGTGAGTAAAGGCGGAAAAATCCACAGACAAACAGCGTCTGAAAGGACTTACAAAACATTTCAATGGGCGGAATTTGGCATGTGCTGATGTCCATGGGTTCCAGATATGAGGGTTTGCTTCCAGTGTTAAAAACTATATTTATAATTAATTGTATTTATAATTGGTATGTACTTCACAAAAATGGCGAGCTTGACTTTTCTTAGGTTTCCATATAGTACTGTGTGTATATATATATATATATATATATATATATATATATATATATATATATATATATATATATATATATACTTAAACTACTGAAATAAGTTTCAAAACACTAATCTTGCACAAATATTCAAAATCAAAACAAGCAAACAAAAAACAAAACAGTTTTCTTTGCAGTTGTTGCCTGTAATTCTGGACTGAAACAAATTGAGTCTCTTTTATCAGAACCGTCAAGCTTACTGTTACTGATGTGTGCACATGAAAGGAGTGATAACTTTTACTGTATGTGTGTATGAGCGAGAGAGAGAGAGAGAGAGAGAGAGAGAGAGAGAGAATATAGTCTCAGTGTGGAATTCGGTACTTCAGTTATAATGAACACTGGCAAAAGTGTCAATCACTCATAATTACAATAAACCTCTATGACGTTAAACAACTGGACACACCTTATAATAATAATAATAATAATAATAATAATAATAATACCACCCCAGTGCAGCTAACTGGGTTATTAAAGGCCGGGCATGTCTCTCACTGTCTCCGGTGAGAGGTTCATGTAAAACAACCATTGTTGACTTTGGTCAAATGTAGCTGCATAGCTGTCACTATGTTTCTGCCTTACCACGCCTGGTGAGCTGTCCAGGGTGTACTCTGCCCTCTAACTGAGTGGGCTGAGATGGGTGCAAGCCTATGAGTAACCCTAATTAGGATTATGCGATTCAGAAAAGGAATGAATAAATCAATGAGCAACAATGATAATAATCATTTAAATCTGGTTTAAATTCCCAATATGTAAGGAGAAAACATGATGACTCTGAGTCCCTTTAACCTAATATGGGATTTAAAATGTTATTTTTAATGCTAAGCTAATGCTAACTACTCAGCTGCATACTTTGGCCTAGAGTGCAATATATATAATACAAACATATACAGTTGGCCCCCTACTTATGAAACCCCCTGGGTACGCAGATTCCGGGTTACAAAAAACATTTTCCTAAGTTTTTGTCCCCAGGATATGAAAACCACCTTCTCTTATGATGGTGATTTGAGTCTTCAGGCAGTTGATTTGTACAGAGCATACAGATTGACCAATCAACTGCCTGAAAACTCAAATCAGTTAATTAAATGAGCCAAGTCAGGTGTGCTGCTGCTTGGTTGAAACAAAAACCTGCAGCCACATGGCCCTTTGTGGCACGAGTTTGACACCCCTGGGTTACACGCTATATAACTGATTTATTAATATCAACAAAATATTTTTTTAAATAATATATAATAATAATGGTCTAGTGGTATAGGGCGCTGGATCGCTGATCCAAAGGTTGGGGGTTCGAGTCCCACTCTCCACAAGGGTTGTCACTGTCCCCCCCAGTGCGGCTAACTGGGTTATCAAAGGCCGGCCATATCTCTCACTGTCTATGGTGAGAGGCATGTAAAAGAACCATTGCTGACTTTCGTAAAGAGTAGCTGCAAAGTCGTCAGCGTGTTTCTGTCCCTTGCTAAAAAGGGTTGTGACAGGAAGGGCATCCGACGTAAAAACCTCTGCCAAATCAAACGTGCGGATCAGATGATTCGCTGTGGTGACTCCCGAGTAAAAGGGAAAAAGCCGAAAGGAAGACAGACATATATATATATATATATATATATATATATATATATATATATATATATATATATATTCTTCTATAATCACCTGAAGAGAGAGGATGGTTTCACCACCCCTCGAAACAGATCTGTAGTGATAAATGGAGTTTCAATAGAAAGTCTTTGTCCTGTCCTTTTATTTTTGTTATATATATAACATATATATATATATATATATATATATATATATATATATATATATATATATATATATATATATATATATGCAGTGAGTTGTCGACTTACGACCGCTTTTGGTTCCGGCAGACCGGTCGTAAAGCGATCTGGTCATATGTCGACTTTCTATCCAAATACACTCATGTCAAACAAAAACAGATCAATAAATCTTGCACATTTAAATCGATACACCTATTTTCAATTCCATGTCACTGTGGTGAGCAGTATATATATATATATATATATATATATATATATATACATACAGGGATCTCTTGCTACTTTGCGCTTCAATTTATGTATTTATTTTAATATAACTAACAAACAAAACAAAAAAACAACCCAAAATTTCCCATCAAAACTACTTACTTTTTTGTGAGGTGCATGTCTGTATGTGTGTGTATTTATATTTTATTTACATCTTATGCATTATTTATAGCATTGAATATGTATTTATTGATATTATATACATGTACGTATACGTCAGTCAGGGGGGTTGGGGGGGGGGTGATCCTACTTCGCGGAGTTCGGTGGGGGTCTCAGTCCCAATTAACCATATATATATATATATATATATATATATATATATATATATATATATATATAATATATATATATATACACTAGTATGTATATCTACAGTACATAATGCTAATATTATAGTTTTACAAGTAAGACTACAAGTCAAATATGAGTCAATGTTGAACCATCACATATTTATGCTTTAATCTTATTGAAACAATCAAAACAATGGGCAGTGATATTACAAATTTTCCCAATATCTGTTATTGTACTGCAATGATTCAATCGTACTAATGTAACTCAGTCCAGCTGCCAAAGCACACAAGCACACAGTGAGCAGTTCCAATTAAACACTGAAAGACATTAATTGTTTTTTGTATTTTTCCTGTCTTAATTACTGCACATTTTCCTTATAAGTCTAATTGCAAAACCCCACTCTACTATTTTGTTGGACCAATTAAAGCATGCCATGAACATACCATTATTTTGACAAACTTAAGCAACATTCCAAATGTATTTCCATCCGGAGTTGGGTTCATTTTTCACTGAGGTCTTGAACCGACGGAAAAAAATCAAACTACTTCATGAAGTCTTCTCCAGCACATCCCAGACCTGTCAATGGGCTTCAGGTTCATGTGTGAAAATGATCCCCCAATGCTCCTCGAACCACTCTTTCACTATTTGAGCTCCGATTTTATATCCATTCCATCAGGAAAGAAAAAGTCCATCAATGGTACAGTATAACCTTTTCATTCAGTATAGTCAGCTGACTTCATTTTATTGCCGTATAAAGTTGCTGAGCCTCTACCTGAGCAAGTGAAGCAACAATGCCATGATTATTACATGCTGTAAATAAGGCAAAAACGCCATCAAAATGCTGCAGTGTGAAATTTTTGGGGAGCCAAAACTGCATAATTTTAATTATGACACGAGTGGTTATGACGGGGAGATAAGCAACTAGATGAACACCAAACAGTCTTGGATCAACCTGAACAAATTTATTTCAAATTAAATTTATTTAATTACTGACTCAATGTTCACTTTTTCAACTATTATGTGGCTACTTACAATATATTACATTTATTGATTTAAAAAGTATTTTATTGCTTCCCATAATGATACCCTGTATAACAGTGATCAGATCTCTGAACAGAATATTTGAGGAATTAGAATCTAATATTCAAATGAACCCTGTAATGAACATTAACAATAGTTGAGATCTGAAGTCACTGCCATGGTCCCCAGGCCCCAGTACGTTGAGGGTCACAGCGGGGGTCATCAGGGGGATAGTTGATGGGCCGTGCCCCCTCCTGCAACTGCTTTAAACGCCTTATCAGGAAGTTCACAATTTCCGGATGCTGATGGGAAATTTCATTTCTCTCTTGAGGATCTGCATCGATGTCAAATAACATCACCTTCTTAAGGGGAGGAGCATGTAAGCCTCCACCTGCCGTCTCACCTGGACGAGGGAACCACACAGGACAACCTACACACACACACACACACACAATGATTCACCCTTTCAGCTTATTAATACACCTTACAATAGAATATTGTGTGTGTGTGTGTGTGTGTGTGTGTGTGTGTGTGTGTTACAGCAGTTTGTGTTGTGTTGGTGTGTATTCAAATATGTTCAGTTCAGTTCATTTTCTGTAACCGTTTAATCCTAATTAGGGTCGCGGGGAGGCTGGCGCCCATCCCAGCCGACTCCGGGCGAAGGCAGAGTACACCCTGGACAGCTCGCCAAGCCATCACAGGGAGGAAACACGCTGATGGCTATGCAGCAACACTTGCCGAAAGACAGCAATGGCTCTTTTACATGAACCGCACACCATAGACCAGTGGTTCTTAACCTGGGTTTGATCGAACCCTAGGGGTTCGGTAAAGATCAAGACACACACCCGACTCATATTCATGACGACACGCCCCGCTTGGCCATCACTGGCTGCAGGTGATCACGCTACATTGCTTGGCCAAACTGTGCTGCAGGAAATTTGGTGTGCTCAGTCGTCGACTTGTGACTGTTGTGATGGTACATCGTGTGATTTCTTTCTGAATGTTTTAATCCATACTATGTTGAGCAAAAAACGAAAGTGGTAAGTGGTCGGACGAACATGTACAACATGGATTCACATATATAACTGATTGTGATGCTAGTCAGCGTATTATCTGCATGATTTGCGAAGTAGGATCAACCCCCGGCTGATCGACGTATACGTACATGTATATGTGTATATAATATCAATAAATACATATTCAATACTATAAATGCTTATAATAACAATTAAACATTCAAAAATAATGCATTGGATGTAAATAAAACATAAATACACACACATACAGACATGCACACGTGCGCACACACAGATGCACGTGCACGCACTCAGATGCGCACCTCACATAAAAATGTAAGTGGTTTTGATGGGGGGCTTTGGGTGTTTTTTTGTTTTTGTTTGTCTGGGTTTTTTTGTTTTTTTTTTGCATAATTGGCCTTGTTTTCAACATTTTCCTTAACTTTCCTCCCTATTTTTCTTTAAATTCCTTATTTTTTAATTCGACGAATATTAAAAAAAATAACCCACGATGCACTGATGCCACATGAATTGAAGCACTAAGTAGCGAGGGATCACTGTATTAAAAGAAAAGTCCTGTGTTTGTCAAAAGGTATGTCATTTGTTGTGAGCTCATGCCTTGTATTGGTTTTGTTCTTTGAACACAGTGATGTTAATGCACGGTTCATTTTGGTGCCCCAGTAAAAACATATACCTATGTCTTGAATTTGAGAAAAAAAAAAAAAAAAAAAAAAAAAAAATCACATTTTATTTTTGGATAAAGAAGGGTTTGGTGAGTAAGCATATGTAACTGGTGGGGTTCAGTATCGCCAACAAGGTTAAGAACCACTACCATAGACAGTGAGAGACATGGCCGGCCTTAGATAACCCAGCCAGCTGCACTGTGTGTGTGTGTGTGTGTGTGTGGGGGGGGGGGGTGTTGACAGTGACAACCTGTGGTGAATGGGACTCAAACCCCCAACCTTAGGATCAGTGATCCATCACCCTATACCACTAGGCCACCACTACTTTTAGTCAAATATGTATAAAACCAATAAATAACACTAGTGGCTGTCCTTACCCCAGTGTTACCCACGAAAAATCATTAACACACTTTTACACATGAAAATGTGTCACCTCTGCATTTTTACTTCCGTGTAAGGCACCTGTCTCCAATAGGAGGCGCTAGCACATAAAACACACCAAAATTCTTCTTCTTCTTCTTCTCTTCTTCTTCTTCCGCTTAGTCCAGGGTCGGGTCGCGGGGGCAGCAACCTTAGCAAAAAGGTCCAGACATCCCTCTCCCGAGCTACTTCCTCCAACTCTCCCGGGGGGACACCGAGGCGGTCCCAGACAAGCCGAGAGACATAGTCCCTCCAGCGTGTTCTAGGTCGACCCTGGGGTCTCTTCCCGGTTGGACATGCCCGAAACACCACACCAGGGAGGCGTCCGGGGGGCATTCTGACCAGATGCCCGAGCCACCTCACCTGGCCCCTCTCAATGCGGAGGAGCAGCGGATCTACTCCGAGCTCTCCCCGGATGGCGGAGCTTCTCACCCTATCTCTAAGGGAGAACCCCGCCACCCGGCGAAGAAAGCTCATTTCAGCCGCTTGTATCCGTGATCTTGTTCTTTCGGTCATTACCCAAAGCTCGTGACCATAGGTGAGGGTTGGAACGTTTTTTCACTTAAGAGAAATGTGTTCTATTTCTCTGTCAGAACAAGAAATAAAAAGCAGCACATTACTGACGGAAATTAAACTTTACTGGCAAATTGCCCCAGTATAGGGTACGAGGCTAAGCGTACACATATTCACAATCACCGCTGTATTTTAAATTAATGCATACAGCCAGATCATTACATTTTTATGTTCTGTATTAACACAGTGCTGCACCAAAATGTTACTGCATCACCTCACCATCACTCAGTAAAGTTTTATCTGAGCAGTTGTCTACTTTTCAAGGTGGTGCAAGTTGTTTGAGAATATCATGTTCTGCAATATTCCATACACAAGTCTACACAATAGCATCCAGTTGTACGATTAAGTCATTTTATAGTCTTTTTGTCTCAGATGGGCGGTTACTTTTCAAATGGGTTGATCTCGTTTTATTCCACAACATCTGGACTGAAGCTGATTTGAGAGTGAGCACAAGTTCCCCCGGCCGCAAATTGTTCTGGGGCAACTTGTTCCTTATATGTGTCAAATACTTCTCGGTTCAATTCATGCAGCTTTTTTTAAATATTCATCGAATTAAAAATAAGGAAATTGCTGCAAAAACAAGGCCAATTATGCAAAAATAAATAAATAAATAAATAAACAAACAAACAAACACAAAACAAAAGACAGCCCAAAACCTCCCATCAAAACTAGTTACATTTTTGTAAGGTGCACATCTGAGTGTGTGCACACACATCTGCGTGCGTGTGCCAGCGCCTGTATGTGTATGTATTTATATTTTATTTACATCTTGTGCATTATTTTTGATTGTTATTATAAGCATTTATAGCATTGACTTTGTATTTATTGATATTATATACACACATACATGTACGTATACGTCAGTCAGGGGGGGTCGAGGGGTTGATCCTCCTTCACGGAATTTGGTGGTCGCCCAATTAATCACGGAAAGTGAGGGATCCCTGTAATTTACAGCTCACTCACCAGGATAACCAGTCAGGAGCTTCCAGTTCTTGTAGCGAATAGCAGCATGCATGGAGACATTAAAGGGTGGCACAGAAGCGGACCTTACTGTGTTTCTCCTTGGCGAATTTTTCATGAATAAGTCGAGCATTTCCTGTTGATCTCCTGCAGCACTTCCTGGACCTCCAGGCACACAAAACAGAAAAATCCCAAATATAATAAATGAACTAATAGCCTAATATTGACTTGTCTCACTGTTTACCTGTCTCACTGAACCCACCAAACAGTGTCACTTCAAGACTCGTACTGTGCAGTGAGTATTACTGGTGCTTGATTTGAAATTATTACGTATTGTTGGTGCTTGAGTCATAATTTGTATTGTACTTACATGGAGCGATGTCCTCATAAAGTGGATCAATGTTATGTAATAATTCCTGTCTTGGAGAGGCTTTTCCTTTGCTGACACACACACACACACACACACACACACACACACACACACACACACACACACACGTGCGTTCGTTATATATTTGCACCAGTCTGTGTACAGAATATTATTTGCTGCATGATACTGTAATACTAATAATAATAGTTTGTAAATACATGAATAATGAAACTTTATGAAAATGTATTTTCCAAAATGCAATAAAATCAAAACCATTGAAATAATCAGCACCTTTTTTCAATATAAAAAAGTCAATATTTACAGATATACTCTTTTTTAGAAGTTATAATATAGTTCTGCATGGATGGTTTAGTAGGCAGTGCTCACCCAAATGTAACTGATATAAAAGGAAAAGCAGAATATTCACTACTAGTTCATTCATCATTCATTTTCTGATTAATCTTAGTTTGGGTTGCAATGAGACTGGTGTCCATCTCAGGCAACTCTTACAAGGGCTGGGAACACCCTGGACAACTCACGAGGCCATCACAGGCTTTTTTTTTTAACCATATCAGTCAGTTAAGCCAATAAATAAGACAGAAATGTAAAATTGATCACTTTTGTAAAATGACTCATAATTTATTTGTGTTTGATGGTCAGGTTCTGCATGCAACGTGATTTACCACATTTTTCATTAAAAAAATAAATAAATTATTGATTAGGGACAATTAAATTTTTTTCGCATTTATTTAAGGCAGTGGTTCCCAACCTGGGTTCGATCGAACCCTAGGGGTTCGGTGAGTCGGTCTCAGGGGTTCGGCGGAGCCTCTGCCATGGAGGTCAGGACACACCCGACTCATCATGTCAATTAGTGATGACACGCCCCGCTTGGCCATCACTGGCTGCAGATGATCACATTACATTGTTTGGCCAATCAGTGCCGCGGGGAATTTAGCGCGCTCAGTAGTCAATGTGTGAAGTCGTGAAATTTTTTTCGGAATATTTTAATCCATACTAACTATGTCGAGCAAAAAAAGAAAGTGGTCGGACGAATATGTACAACATGGATTCACATGCATCATGGAACGTGATGGGACTCAGCGTCCTATCTGAATGATTTGCAATGCCAAGTTGAGCAACTCTAGTCTCGCACCAGCAAAACTAAAGGAATACTTTGTGAAACTGCATGGAGATGGGAATACAAGAACACAACAGTACCTTCTTCTTCTTCTTCTTCTTCTTTTACTTTCGGCTGCTCCCTTCAGGGGTCGCCACAGCAAATCATCCGCCTCCACCTCACCCTGTCCTCCGCATCTTCTTTTCTGACTCCAACGACCTTCATGTCTTCCTTCACCACATCCATAAATCTCTTCTTCGGTCTTCCTCGAGGCCTTCTGCCTGGTAGTTCCAACCTCAGCATCCTACTGCCCAATATACTCACTATCCCTCCTCTGTACATGTCCAAACCATCTCAATCTAGCTCTCTGACTTTGTCTCCAAAACATCTTCGTGGGCTGTCCTCTGATATACTCATTTCTGATCCTATCCATCTTCGTTACTCCCAGGGAGAACCTCAACATTTTCATCTCCGCTACCTCCAGCTCGGCCTCCTGCCTTTTCCTCAGCGCCACTGTTTCTAAGCCATACAACATCGCTGGCCTCACCACCATCTTGTACACTTTTCCCTTCATTCTTGCTGACACTCTCCTATCGCACATCACACACGGATACTTTTCTCCAACCATTCCAGCCTGCCTGCACACGCTTCTTCACCTCTTTTCCACACTCTCCATTGCTCTGGATTGTTGAGCCTAAGTACTTAAAATCCTCCACCTTCGTTATCTCTGCTCCCTGTAACATCACCGTTCCTCCTGGGTCCTTCTCATTCACACACATGTATTCTGATTTTCTGAGGCTAACCTTCATTCCTCTCCTTTCCAGGGCATACCTCCACCTCTCTAGATTTTCCTGCACTTGTTCTCTGCTCACTACAGATCACGATGTCATCTGCAAACATCATAGTCCATGGAGATTCTTGTCTCACCTCGCCTGTCAGCCTGTCCATCACCATAGCAAACAAGAAGGGGGCTCAGAGCTGACCCTTGATGCAGTCCCACCTCCACCTTGAATTGTCGGTCACACCGACAGCACACCTCACCACTGTCTTACATCTCTCATACATGTCCTGCACCACTCTAACATACTTCTCTGCCACTCCAGACTTCCTCATGCAATACCACAGTTCTTCTCTTGGCACCCTGTCATATGCTTTTTCCAGATCCACAAAGGCACAATGTAGCTCCCTCTGACCTTCTCTGTACTTCTCTATTAACATCCTCAAGGCAAACATTGCATCTGTGGTGCTCTTTCTTGGCATGAAACCAAACTGTTGTTCACAAATGCTGACCTCTGCCCTTAGTCTAGCTTCCACTATTCTTTCCCATAACTTCATCGTATGGCTCATCAACTTTATCCCTCTGTAGTTGCTGCAACTCTGCATCGCGTCTCCTTGTTCTTAAAACTGGGCACCAGCACACTTCTCCTCCACTCCTCCGGCATCTGCTCACTCTCTAGTACCGTGTTGAATGTTCTTGTCAAAAAAATCTACTGCTACCTCTCCTAGACACTTCCATACCTCCACAGGTATATCATCAGGACCAACTGCCTTTCCATTCTTCATCCTCTTCAATGTCCTTCTCACTTCACCCTTACTGATCTTTGCTACATCCTGCTCCTCAATGGTTACCTCTTCTACTCTTTTTCTCTCTCATTTTCCTCATTCATCAGCTCTTCAAAGTACTCTTTCCATCTTCCCAGCACACTTCTGTCATTAGTCAATACAGTTCCCTCTCTGTCCTTTATCAATCTAACTTGCTGCGCGTCCTTCCCATCTCTATTTCTCTGCTGTGCCAACCTGTATAGATCATTTTCTCCCTCTTTACTATCCAACCTCTCATACAAGTCATCATACACCCTCTGTTTGGCCTTAGCCACTGCTACTTTAGCCTTACGCTGTGTCTCCCTGTACTCCCTGTTTACTCTCTTCGTCCTCTCAATGTCCCACTTCTTCTTGGCTAGCCTTTTCCTTTGTACACACTCCTGCACTTCCTCATTCCACCACCAAGTCTCCTTATCTACTTTCCTTCCAGAGGACACACCAAGTACTCTCCTACCTGTGTCCCTGATCACATTTGCTGTGGTTGTCCAGTCATTTGGAAGCACTTCCTGGCCACCCAAAGCCTGTTTCAACTCCTCCTTGAAGACAACACGACACTCTTCCTTTTTCAGCTTCCACCACTTTGTCTTCTGCTCTGCCTTTGCCTTTTTCACCTTTCTCACCATCAGAGTCATCCTGCACACCACCATCCTATGCTGTTTGGCAACACTCTCACCCACGATGACTTTGCAGTCACTGACTTCCTTCAAATTACATCGCCTACACAAGATGTAGTCTACCTGTGTGCGCCTACCTCCGCTTTCATAAGTCACCCTATGCTCCTGTTTCAGTACCTATGTCTTGAATTTGTAAAAAATCATATTTTTATTTTTCACTGATGAAGGGTTCGGTGAATGTGCATATGAAACTGGTGGGGTTCGGTACCGCCAACAAGGTTAAGAACCACTGCTTTAAGGTCTTATGGTGCATCCCAGAGTGACACATTTATAATTTCCTCTTTTATAATTAGGTGTGGAAAAACCTCACATGGTGCCAACTGTTAAAATAAACAGAGTTCCATGGAAAGACCCAAATATAAGCAAGGAAGGAATTTAATGTCATCAACACATGCACTAAAGTCTCTCTCTCTCGATCTCATATAACAGTCCGAACATAACTGGTAGGAGGTGAGATATCAGGACCCAGTACAGGTATACCTTGACTTAAGTCGTTTCAAGTTAAGTCGTTCTCAATTATATGTCGGTTTTCAAAAAATATATGAAAAAAAAGTTTACGTCATTATAATTATATAATCGCGCCCCACTATTTCAGAAGCACTGAAATATCACAGGTGAAATAACAGCTCAGCAGTGCCACAGGCTGATTGGCTCCATGCCACGCCGCATTGAAGCAGTCATTTCTGCAAAAGGATTCCCGACCAAGTATTGAGTGCATAACTGAACATAATTATTTGATGGTTGACTTTTTTTGTATTAAAAACACTTTTTTTATTGGTCGGATGAAATATGCTAATTTTTTGAGATAGGGATTTTTGGTTTTTCTTTACTTTTTGCCAAAATTATCAATATTAAAACAATAAAAGTCTTGAACTACTTCAGTTGTGTGTAATGAATCTAAATATATGAAAGTCTAATGTTTATCAGTACATTACAGAAAATCATTAACTTTATCACAATCTGCCCATTTTTTGAGAAAGTAGTATATATATATATATATATATATATATATATATATATATATATATATATATATACACACAGGGATCCCTCACTTTCCGCGGTTAATTGGGACCGAGATCTCGCCGTGATCACCAAATTCCGCGAAGTAAGATCAGACCCCCCCATCCCCGACCTATACGTACATGTATATAATATCAATAAATACATATTCAATGCAATGAATGCTTATAATAACAATTAAATATTTAAAAATAATGCATAAGATGTAAATAAAATATAAATACATACACACACATACAGACGTGCACACACATGCAGATGCACACCTCACAAAAATGTAACTAGTTTTGATGGATGATTTCGGGTTTGTTTTTGTTTGGGTTTTTTTGCAGAATTTGCCTTGTTTTTGTGGCATTTTCCTTATCTTTTCCTCCTTTTCTTCTTTAATTTCCTTATTTTTTTAAATTTGATGAATATTTATTTATTTTTAAAAACCACGATGCACTGAAGCCGCATGACTTGACGTGCGAAGTAGCGAGGGATCCCTGTACGTATGTCTGTCTGTCTTCCTTTCGGCTTTTTCCCTTTCACTCGGGAGTCGCCACAGTGAATCATCTGATTCGCACATTTGATTTGGCAGAGGTTTTTATGTCGGATGCCCTTCCTGTCACAACCCTTTTAGCAAGGGACAGAAACACGCTGACGACTTTGCAGCTACTCTTTACGAAAGTCAGCAATGGTTCTTTTACATGCCTCACACCATAGACAGCGAGAGACATGGCCCGCCTTTGATAACCCAGTCAGCTGCACTGGGGGGGACAGTGACAACCTTGTGGAGAGTGGGACTCGAACCCCCAACCTTGGATCAGCGATACACATGTACGTATGTGTGTATATATATATATATATATACTAGTCCTTCTCAAAAAATTAGCATATTGTGATAAAGTTCATTATTTTCTGTAATGTACCAATAAAAATTAAACTTTCATATATTTTAGATTCATTGCACACCAACTGAAATATTTCAGGTCTTTTATTGTTTTAATGCAGATGATTTTGGCATACAGCTCATGAAAACCCAAAATTCCTATCTCAAAAAATTAGCATATTTCATCCGACCAATAAAAAAAAAAAGTGTTTTTAATACAAAAAAAGGTCAACCTTCAAATAATGATGTTCAGTTATGCACTCAATACTTGGTCGGGAATCCTTTTGCAGAAATGACTGCTTCAATGCAGCATGGAATGGAGGCAATCAGCCTGTGGCACTGCTGAGGTGTTATGGAGGACCAGGATGCTTCGATAGCGGCCTTAAGCTCATCCACAGTGTTGGGTCTGGTGTCTCTCAACTTTCTCTTCACAATATCCCACAGATTCTCTATGGGGTTCAGGTCAGGAGAGTTGGCAGGCCAATTGAGCACAGTAATACCATGGTCATAAACCATCTAGCAGTGGTTTTGGCACTGTGAGCAGGTGCCAGGTCGTGCTGCTGAAAAATGAAATCTTCATCTCCATAAAGCTTTTCAGCAGATGGAAGCATGAAGTGCTCCAAAATCTCCTGATAGCGAGCTGCATTGACCCTGCCCTTGATAAAACACAGTGGACCAACACCAGCAGCTGACATGGCACCCCAGTCCATCACTGACTGTGGGTACTTGACACTGGACTTCAGGCATTTTCTTCTCCCCAGTCTTCCTCCAGACTCTGGCACCTTGATTTCCGAATGACATGCAAAATTTGCTTTCATCCGAAAAAAGTACTTTGGACCACTGAGCAACAGTCCAGTGCTGCTTCTCTGTAGCCCAGGTCAGGCGCTTCTGCTGCTGTTTCTGGTTCAAAAGTGGCTTGACCTCGGAAATGCGGCACCTGTAGCCCAGTCCACTGCTTCCATGGGTCCCCAAAGGTCTGAAATCGACCCTTCTCCACAATCTTCCTCAGGGTCCGGTCACCTCTTCTGGTTGTGCAGCGTTTTCTGCCACACTTTTTCCTTCCCACAGACGTCCCACTGAGGTGGCTTGATACAGCACTCTGGGAACAGCCTATTCGCTCAGAGATTTCTTTCTGTATCTTACCCTCTTGCTTGAGGGTGTCAATGATGGCCTTCTGGACAGCAGTCTGGTCGGCAGTCTTACCCATGATTGCGGTTTTGAGTAATGAACCAGGCTGGGAGTTTTTAAAAGCCTCAGGAATCTTTTGCAGGTGTTTAGAGTTAATTGGTTGATTGAGATGATTAGGTTAATAACTCGTTTAGACTACCTGAACATGATATGCTAATTTTTTGAGATAGGAATTTTGGGTTTTCATGAGCTGTATGCCAAAATCATCAGTATTAAAACAATAAAAGACCTGAAATATTTCAGTTGATGTGCAATGAATCTAAAATATATGAAAGTTTAATTTTTATCAGTACATTACAGAAAATAATGAACTTTATCACAATATGCTAATTTTTTGAGAAGGACTAGTATATATATATATATATATATACATACACATATATATACATACACACACATATATATAAATATATATATATATATATAGATATATATTTCTATACACACATACACACATATATATATGTGTGTGTGTATATATATATATATATATATATATATATATATATATATATATATATATATATATATATATATATATATATATAGAGAGAGAGAGAGAGAGAGAGAGAGAGAGAGAGAGTAGTCACCTGATAGTGTCCCACATGTTGAATCCATCTAATGGCTTCGTTCCATTGGTTGATCCTCCAGCAACACCTACCAGCGTAGGTAGCCAGTCAGAGATATGTATAAGCTCTCGGCTCACAGTACCCCTTTGTTCCACCAGAGGTCCAGTGACAAATGCCACACCCTTGACTCCACCTTCCCAGAGAGACCACTTCCTGCCACGCAGGGGCCAGTTGCTCCCACCACACAATGTCTGACCTCCGTTATCTAAAAAATATTATTATTGTTACTTTTATTATTGGATATATCATTGTATATTAACGGTGTGCAGTATAATGGATGTATATGTGCATGTATATGCTAGTGTGCCTGTCGAGAAGATTAGGATGGTGTTATTCCAAATTCCTGTATCCTGCAGCGCTCTACTGATGTTTCCCACAGATTCATCCATAGCTGAGACCATTCCTGCATAATGCCTCCTGGAAGCGTCCTTAATGAAGCTGTAGGGCTTCGTGTAGCGCTCAGGCACTTGTAATGGAGAATGAACTGCCTGCAGGGCTATGTACAGGAACAGAGGCTGGAGGGAAAAAGAAACATATAACACTATTCACTGCACATTATACTCTATACACTAATCCTACACCCTGCATACATACAGGAACAAGCCTGGTAAACAAACCAGCTCATACAGAGAGAGAGAGAGAGAGAGAGCGAGAGAGAGAGAGAGAGAGAGAGAGAGAGAGAGAGAGAGAGTTCGATGAGAGCATGATTACAGTGTCTGGATTGTGGTTGCGTATGATGTTGATTGCTTTCTGTGCAAAGAGCTCAGTAGAATACATTCCACGGTACAATGGCGCCGTGTCCTCATCATCCCTAAGGTCAAGAGCACAACGTGTAACATTCAGTTGTTTAATAAAGTAACAGCGCTCATGAGTGTAATAATCCTCAGATCCAGTTAAATAACCTGAAAAACAACAAAAACATACAATTAGTAGGAAAAGTACACAACAAATCAACAAAAACAATGGCATAAAACAAATAAATAATAATATTATGGAGGACGACATGGTAATGACACTGTCTTCTCATAGCAAGAAGGTACTGGGTTCAGGTCCCGGACTTGGGTGTTTCTCTGTGGAGCTTTCGTGTGCTCTTCTTGCTTGTGTGGATCTCCTCCAGGTACTTTGGTTTCCTCTCGCGGCCAACCTGCTGTTCCACATTGTCCTTAGGTATGTAAGTGAGTATGAATTGTTGTGCGTTTTTGCCCTGTGATGGTCAGGCAAGCTATTCAGGATGTTAGTTGAGATCCTAGTAAAATTAAGCAGCTTGGCAAACTAGAGAATTTGAGTGACACTATTAAATTAAAGCAGGTTTGTGTTTTAAAACTTTGAGACTACAACCAGTTTAAAATTCTGAGAAGAATGTGAGAGAATTAACACTAAAAGTTACATTCCAGCCAACTGATTTCTTACAGGAAACTCTGAAACACAGGAAATAGACAAGAGCAGACACAGAAATAGGAAATTGACCAAGATCATACAGAGAGGGAGGAGAGTAAAGCGATTTGTGTTCAACCAGATTCACAGTGTCGGTGTGATATCAGTGGGAATTTTAATCAATCACATATTTTGGATAGGCTTTGCATGAAGCGCAGCATAATCAGTGATCACCTACCAAAGTAGGAAGTGAAGCCTCGGTGGGTGGGCAGACACTCCCGCCGGTACATGCCAAGGTGCCACTTGCCCACCATGTGGGTGGAGTAACCCGCCTCCATCAATAGTTCTGGCAGGAGTTTCTCCTCCAGGGGAACACAATATGGCTGACACACCCAGATAATCTCATGCTGCATCCCTGTGTGGATCTACACACACAAACACACACACACACACACACACACACACACACACACACTAAACCAGATGATGTGTCCATCAACATCCAAGCTGTGATCAGTATCACAGAAATCACACTTTTTCTTCATTATGCACATTAAAGCTCCAGCCCTGTACGTATTAGTATGAATGTTTTGCATTGCACTGCTGTCACATGATTGGCTGGTTGGATAACTGACAGCATGAATGAAGATGGTATGTATGTGTGTGTTTGTGTGTGTGTGTGTGTGTGTGTGTGTGTGTGTGTGTGTATATATGTACCTGGTATCTCCCTGTCAGTAGCTGGTTCCTGGATGGAGTACACAGTGGTTGGACATAGTAGTTCTCCAGTCGGACCCCTGCAGCACTGAGTCGGTCCAGAACAGGAGTTTTAATCTCAGACCCGTGATAACCTACGTCATTAAAACCCAAATCATCAGCCAGTATAAACACTACATGAGGAGAAGACTGACCGTGAACACACAGTCCACACAGACACCACAAACACAGTGGAATGATGAACTTCATCCCTGCTTCCTCGGAGTTAACTTCCGCTCTTCTGTACACACTTCCGTTTTTCTGTCTCAGTGCACAACACTGAGACGGTCCTACAATCGTTATGTAAAACTAATAATCTCGAACAAACGCAACATGGTTTTAAAAGAACACTATTTCAGTACCACTAACACACAACTTCCGAACTAAACCGACTGCAAACCGTCCAACCAATCAGCTGGCTGACTGTCACTTGACATGGTCACATGGTCACAATTCCGGAAGTGTTTTTCCCTTGTTGAGATCAACTACGAATACGACTACTAAAAATAAGAATAATAATAATTATTATTGTTGTTATTATTATTATCGTTATTATTATTATTTTTTTGTTATATATTATAAGTTATTATGGGGCAGTGGTGGTCTAGTGCTATAGGGCGCTGGATCACTGATCCAAAGGTTGGGGGTTCGAGTCCGACTCTCCACAAGGTTGTCACTCCCCCCCCCCCAGTGCAGCTAACTGGGTTATCAAAGGCGGGCCATGTCTCTCACTGTCTATGGTGAGAGGTTCATGTAAAAAACATTGCTGATGTTGGTAAAGAGTAGCTGCATAGCCGTCAGCGTGTTTCTGGCCCTTGTTAAAGGGTTGTGTCAGGAAGGGCATCCAATGTAGAAACCTATGCCTAATAAAACGTGCGAATCAGATGATTTGTTGTGGCGACCCCTGAAAAAGGGGAAAAGAAGAAGATATTATAATTAATAATAATGATTATTATTATTATTATGGTTGTTGCTGCTGCTGCTGTTTTTGTTGTTATTCATTCATTCATTCATTCATTCATTCATTTTCTGAACCACTTAATCCTAACTATGGTCACGGGAAGGCTGGCGCCCATCTCAGCCAACTACGGCAAGGACTGGGAACACCGTGGACAGATTGCCAGGCCATCGCAGGGCCAAACTCACACAACCATTAATACCTAGGGGTGATTTGGAACAACCAATTAACCTGCTGTGCATGTTTTTGAGTGTGGGAGGAAACCGGAGTACCCAGAGGAAACCCATTCAAGCATGGAGAGAACATGCAAACTCCACACAGAAAACGTCCAGGCTGGGATTCAACCCAGGCCTTCTTGTTGTGAGGTGGACGTGCTGACCACTACACCACCATGCCACAATTATTATTATTATTATTATTATTATTATTATTATTATTATTATTATTATTATGTCCTGGAGGGACGATGATGTAGTGGCACATTCTCACAGCATGAAAGTTTTGAGTTCAAGTCCCGGGCTTGGCGAGGATGTTTTTTTCTGCAGTTTATGTTACTCTGGGTTTCCTTTTACGTTCCAAAAACATTCACATTATCTCTAAGGATGAAGAATGTGGTGTGTGTTGGACCTGCGATGGACTGGATTACCTTTTTCAATAGTATTTCTGTTTCTCACCCTTGGTAAAAGGCAGGGTTTATCCAGTTATCAGATAATCAGTAAAATAAATGAGTGTCTATATACATATACTGATTTACTGCTATCTTAATGTAAGTTCATATTAATCTAACATAAAATGACACCGTCAGCTGTACATTAAGTATTTGTATAACATTCATTTGAATTTAGTTTTGCATTTCTTTGATTGAAAAATTCTCAGACCTCCAACAAAACAGGCAACTACTGTATATAAACAACACTCAAATCGTTTTACTCGATAAAACAACGAAGTTGTGTTTTATAACACATCCATAACACACACAACTCATTCACAACAGGCCTTCACAATAATTCTATAATTATTTCCAACTTGCCTGATCTGCACCAATCACAAGACGCGGGGTTTTTTTTTTCGTGCTTTTGCCTCTGATTGGCTGAGCGTCGTGTGCTGTGATTGGTCGAATGACTGTAGCGCGAGGTTTGAATGCAATGTTGAATGATTCGGTTCAAGGTGGTTCACTCGAAAGAACATAACATAGTGTAACAGGTTAGACTAGCTGAACGTTACAAGAGAAACCTTTATAAAATATATACTTTCAAATCACTGGGGTTTAAAAGGAGTTACACAGTTAGGTAAGACTGGTTATTACACTTTTATAAATTAACTATTCGGTTAAATAGATACGAAGTTAGCTAAAACTAAAGCTATCTATTAGCATTAGCTTAACCCTCATCACCCAGTTTACTGAGTTTCTGTTGTTTTAATTCAAATGTTTTTTTTTATAAACGTTTTAAACGTGTTCATTACCAGTATTAGTGTGTAGTTAGTTAGATGATCTCTAATTATCTTGTAGATTTAAGGACAAACTTTCAATAAAGAATCGAAAATCTGTTTGGTGAAATGATGAATGTTTATAAGTACTACAGTACTCTGACGCCAAGGCTTAACAAATGACGTCACTTGCTAAGTGTTTGATTGTAGTTTATTATGAAAGTATTATAGATGTGATATTATTACTTGGACACAATCGGAGTTTAGTACGTGTGTTATAGCTGGGTAATGGTAATGATGTCCACAGCACACCACGTTCTGCTTCTGCATTCTGTTTAGCCAAAAGGTGGTGCTGAATTTTCTAGAATTCTATTATAAATGTCTTAAACTTGAGTCTTCAACATCATATGGACACACACTGTATACAGTATGTATTTTTAAATTATCAGTTCTTCTTTTTTCCATTAATGCTTTTGGTTACTGCCTATGTTCATACCAGTGTTTAATTGCTGCCACTAGTTAAAGAGAAAAAAAAAAATCAAGAGCTTTATTGTTTAGTTAATTTACACTAAATAGGTGCACAACAGATGATGACGATTGTTATCATGATTGTGTGTTTACAGGTGAGTGATGAGTGCTCCAGTGTATGCCTCCGATGAGGAGGAGTGTGTGTTGGAGTCGACGGCTGCAGATCTGAGCAGTCACGCGCAAACTAGACGTCTCCAGGCTCCAATTACTGAACTGTCAGTCATCGGTCCTGCGGAAACACGTGTACAGCAGGTCAGACATGCACATACTTGTGCATACATACCCCATTGCACTCTCTATCACACACTCTCTCTATCACACACACACACACACACACACACACACAGGTCAGACATGCACATACTTGTGCATACACACCCCATTGCACTCTCTCTCTCACTCTCTCTCTCTATATCACACACACACACACACACACACACACTCACACACAATAGTAGACCTATCTGAGTCATATATGAGAAGTTCCTTTTAGTTACGCGTTCCCTTTACCCCTTTAAGTATCAAAAAACCTGCCAATGATGCATGCAAAGGCCTGGAAGTTTTTATTCCAGCAACACTGAAGCCACACCTGTAAACTGAGTAAAGGTAGAAATGAACTGATTAAAACCAGCTGTGGCTCCTGATTGGCTGGATTGAAAACATTGTGCCATATTGGCCTCTTGCAGAATATATTTAAATACCTTGCCCAGTAATCAAAGTTATAATAAAGCAAGTTTGTGTGTGCATGCAGGTGAACAGAGGTGTGGAGGAGAAGCTGCAGGTGTTTCTGCGTGTCCGTCCTTTAACTGATGCAGAGAGACAGCGTGGAGAAGATCAGGTCACTTTGCTGACTTCACATAAACATTACACAGTATTATGTTATTATCTATTCAATTTGGTGCTTCAGTTGCTGTCCACAGTCTATGGACAGGTTCATGAGGTTAAATAGCTATTACAAATTGCTTTCAGATGTGAATGTAAGTGTAAATGACAACAGGTTCTACAGGTAATAACATACATTGCAACTGAGACTACTAAAGTGGCCCAATGCATCATGGGTGCAGAATAGGAGGTGAAAGAGCAGTATGGGTAATAAGCTGTGTGTTGCAGAGTTTCTAACAAGGTGTGTGTATGTACAGGGCTGTGTGTGTGTGCAGGATGGAGACACACTTTTGCTGAATGCTCCTAAAGACTCTCACAGCATGAAGAGCGCAGAGAGAGGCCTGTCACCGAGCATACACAAGTTCACCTTCACACAGGTATCCACACACAGACACAATCTGTTTATTCAACCTATTTTACGGCAGCTGAGTCATCATTCTCATGATACCATGTTGTGTTCAATTGTGTGTTTTTGTGTGGGGTTCGACATGTATGTTTATAGATTTTTAGGGAAACAGCATCTCAGCAGGAAGTGTACGATCGGATGATGAAGGACATGGTGCGAGAGGTTCTTCAGGGGGAGAACCGACTTCTCTACACATATGGAGTAACAAACTCGGGCAAAACCTACACCATACAGGGTAACACACATACAGACACACTGCCTACATGTCCTGAACATCATTCCTATACAACAGACATAATATGTGTCAGCAGCAGTAAGTTAATGAGTGTTTCTGTGTCCTGGATGTCCATGTGCAGGCTCAGCAGGTGAAGCTGGTCTCCTCCCTCGAGCTTTGGTGTCTGTGTTCACTGCACTCTCAGGACAACTTTATCCCTGTTCTGACCTGAAGCCTGTTCTCAAGCAGGAGGTCCGTCGACTCAATGATGCAGAGGTCCGCACAGAGGAGGACCGACGCTGTGCTTTACTGCGAGAGGTACATGCCCCCCAGTAGGCAGAGCTAACACTACCACACAGACCAGCTGCTTTGAGCCAGACAAATGAACCTTGATTACAGTAGTATACTATATGTGTACCTTTACATATCCATTGTTTGACTGTTGGGTTTAAGTGTATGAGTATGTTTGTGTTACAGGAGGAAGTGTGTAGGCAGCGTGGGGGTGTGAGCTCAAGTATTAGTTGGGACAGTGGGATCAGTGGACTCTCAGCCATTACACGTCTGGAAGGTGAGAAAATTCTAACAGCTCTGTGCAGTACACACAGAACTGTGTGATGAGGCTTCAGATTGTTGTGCAGATTGTGTGCAAAAAATGTGGTCAAACTTAGAAACCGTGCATTTTCAATTTAGACCCGGTCCCAAATCACTTCCTATATGGTGATCCCTGAAAGGAACAGCCAAAAGGAAAATAAGACGACAGGCTGTGAAGGGCAGAACATAAGAGTTGTAGTTTATCTTTGTTATACTACATTCTAGACAAAATACCATAATCATAATTAAATTGTTAGAATCCTCTGCCCTAGCCGAGAGACGGCTGAGATGGGCGCTAGCCTCCCTACAACTCAAATTAGGATTAAGCATCTTTGAAAAATGAATGAATAAATGAAATTACTGCCAGGCTTGGTTTTCTTTGGGTTCAGTGAAATCAGTGTTCAATGAAATCTTCGGGATTTCTTTTCAAATCAGGGCCCTGTTTCCTCCATGTGTTTCATTCTAGATATTTACTCAGGACAAAAATGAATAAAAATCTATCCGGTACTGAGTTAAAAGGGTATACAGGGATCCCTCACTTTTCACGGTTAATGGGGAGTGAGACCCCCGCGACCGCCGATTTCCGCGAAGTAGGATCAAACAACACCCCCCACCCCACCCCCCGACTGCTGTATCTATACATGTATATAATAGTAATACCTCGCTACTTTGCGTTTCAATACATCGTGGGTTTTTTTCATAAATATTCATCGAATTAAAAAATGAGGAAATTAAGGAAGAATAGGGGGAAAAGGTTAAGGAAAATGCCACAAAAACAAGGACAATTATGCAAAATATCCAAACAAACAACAAAAAACCAACCCAAAACCTCCCATCAAAACTACTTACATTGTTGCATCTGTGTGTGCACCATCTGCACTGAGTATGTATGTGTGTTGTAATCTTGTCATGCAATACCATCTGTGTGTGTGTGTATTTATATTTTACTGACATCTTATGTTATTTTTGAATGTTTAATTGTTATTATAAGCATTTATAGCATTGAATATGTATTTATTGATGTTATATACACATATACATGTACATATACGTCAGTTTGGGGGGTGGGGGGGATATCCTCCTTCGCGGATTTCGATGGTCGCGTGGGGGTCTCTGTCCCAATTAACTACATAAAGTGAGGGATCTCTGTATCAATAAATACATATTCAATGCTATAAATGTTTATGATAACAATTAAACATTCAAAAATAATGCATAAGATGTAAATAAAATATAAATATATACACACTCAGATGCATACGTCACATAAGTAGTTTTGTTGGTTTATTTTTTTGTTTTTGTTTGTTTTGGAGTTTTTGTGTTTTTTTGTGCATAATTGGCCTTGTTTTGTGGCATTTTCTTATTTTTAAAAAATTTTCGATGAATATTTTTGAAAATCCCACGATGCATTGAAGCCGCAGAAACTGAAGCACGAAGTAATGAGGGATCACTATAATTGACAATTGAAAAGTTCTCCACTAGAACCATACAGAACTCGCAACTTTACTTATTAGCAAAACTGCATAATCCTACTAGGGTCACGGGGAGGATGGAGCATACCTCAACCAACACTGAGCAAAAGGCAGGCTACAACAGGAACATCTTGCCAGACCATCACAGGGCCAACACGCACACAGTCGTTGATACTCCCACTCACACATTGGGGTCAACTTGGAACCGTCAATTTATTTTAACGTGCATGTCCTCGGACTGTCGGAAGAAGCCGAAGGAAAACAACACAAGCACGGGAAGAACATACAACTCCACACAGAAACGAGCTGACTGAACCAGGGACTCAAACCCAGGATCTTGTTGCAGTGTGCTGAACACTATGCCACTGTGCTGCCCCCTACAGGACAAACAATTATGTCATATCAAACAACTTGCTTCTTCTACGGACACACTTGCAATATAACTATAAGTGTCTGCCAGCATGGAAAGAATCCCGACAGAGACACATGTCTGTTTATCTTGGTAAGTTTAAAGAAGCAAAAAAAGATTGTTTCTCCAGACACTAAAACTAAAAGAGGAAACACGCAGTGGTGAGATGCACTTTTTTGTTTGTTTTAATTTTCTAGTGTTTATTGCACAACCTATAATAAAATTTTAAAATTAAAAAAATAAAAGTAATATTAAAATAGAAGCATAATGGTGTAGTTGTTAGCACGTCCACGTCACAGCAAGAAGTTCCTGGGTTCGATTCCCAGTTTGGGTGTTTCAGTGTGTAGTTTGCGTGTTTTCCCCATGCGTCCGTGGGTTTCATCCGGGTGCTCTGGTTTCCTCCCACAATCCAAAAAAACATGAACAGTAGGCTAACTGGCTGTTCTAAATTGCCCCTAGGTGTGAGGGAGGATTTTGTGTGTGTGTGTGTGTGTGTGTGTGTGTTTTGGCCCTCCCATGGCCTGGCAAACTGTTCAGTGTGTACCCCACCCTCACACAGAGTTGGTCGAGATGGGTGCCAACTTCCCTGCAGCCCTAATTAGGATTAAGTGGTTCAGAAAATAGAATGTTCTGCACTGTTCTGTACACAAGATACTAACGGGGAAGTTGGTTGGTGATCATCACTTTAATATAAACTGTAGTTTGTCTCTCTGTGTACATGTGTATCCTGACCTAACGCTGCTGTGTTGCAGACTCCGATGGCCTGTGTGTAGATATAGATGCAGTGGGTCTTGGCAATGTCACTGTGGATAAAACACTGGAGTTCAGCATCTGGGTTTCATTTTATGAGATCTATAATGAGTTTGTTTATGACCTTCTGGAGCCACCCATGTCTCTGCACACTCAGAAAAGGACTACCCTGAGACTGAGTGATGATAAGCACGGCAACGTTTATGTCAAAGGTACGTACATCTGCTTATAAGGTTTCGAACAGCACTACAGTAATGTGGTATATAAGGGTTATGCGAGAGGCAGTGGTGATCTGGTCGTAAATGTGCTGGATCACTGATCCTAAGGTTGTGGGTTCAAGCTCCACTCTCAACGAGTCGTCACTGTCGTCCCCCTAGTGTAGCGAACTGGGTTATCAAAGGCCGGCCATGCCTATCACTGTCTATGGTGTGAGGCTGTAAAAGAACCATGGCTGACTTTCGACAAGAGTAGGCTGCAAAGCCGTCAGCGTGTTTCTGCCCTGTTCAGAAAATGAATGAGTGATATGGGAGAAGAGTCACATTCTTATGATTATTATTAATTATGATATTAAAGGTTTTAGGAAACAGCTGAACTTTTCAGAGCCAGTCAGTTTTAAGTGTGTGAAGCAGGCCATGTGAAAAAAGGGGCCACTGGGGATAGTATGAAGTCTTGTGTTGAGCAGACTTTTATTTTTGTTGATGTGCAGTGGAACGGATGCGTGTTTATGTGTAAGTGTATTGTATGCAGATCTGACTTGGGTGAACGTGCACAGTGCTGATGAGGCATGGCGGGTGCTGACTGTTGGGCGGAGTAACCAGAGCTTTGCTAGCACACACCTTAATCATAATTCCAGCCGCAGGTACATAATTTACAATAACCCCCCCACAAATAAAAACACCCTCAAGTGCATATCAACTGCATGCACGGCACAAACACACAAAGAGGCCAGTCATGTGATATGAGATGCAATGACCCAGACCTAAAACTGATTTGTTATTTATACAGCGGTACCTCACCTTATGAAATTAATCTGTTCCAGAGGCTTTTTCATAACCTGGATTTTTCGTAAGTAGAACCGCATTTTACATGTAAATACACGTGACTCGTTCCAAGGCTCCCAATACTACCCTTAAAAATTATAAAAGCATCCCTTTAAGGTACTTACTTCGTGTTGACCATGTCTTCTTATCAGAGTTATAATCTTACAAATGTTTATGTAAGGTTAAAAGCCTGAGCCAAAAAATAAAGTTGCAATGAGCACACTCAAAAAACTCATGAAAAAAGCTGCTGCTCAAGGAGCTGCATCATCCCTCCTAGCCAATGGGAGGCCAGCGAGGCGGGATGTTGGGAGATAGCCAATGGGAGGCCAGCGAGACGGGATGTTGAGAGATAGCCAATGGGAGGGAGCAGCATCATCCCTCCTAGCCAATTGGAGGCCAGCGGGGCAGGATGTTGGGAGCTAGTCAATGAGAGAGCAACTCGTGCATTGTTTGAAATTTTTTTTTTTAATTGACCATGTCTTCTTAGCAGAGTTATAATCTTATAAATGTTTATGCAAGGTTCAAAGCCTGAGCCAAAAAATAAAGTTGCAATGAGCACACTCGAAAAACTCATAAACAAGCTGCTGCTCAAGGGAGCTGCGTCATTCCTCCTAGCCAATGGGAGGCCTGCGGGACGGGATGTTGGGAGATAGCCAATGGGAGGGAACTGTGTCATCCCTCCTAGCCAAATGGGAGGCCAGCGGGGTGGGATGTTGGAAGATAATCAACAGGAGAGCAGCTCGTACATCGTTTTAATGCTTGCATGGCGTTTGGTAAGGAGAACTTGTTTCATATTCAGAGACAAAAAATTTTGGAAAATGTTTGGTAACCTGGATTTTTCGTTTGCTGGGACTATTGTAAAGTGAGGTACCACTGTATTCACAAATATTGCAATATGTTTGTGTGTGTGTGTGTGTGTGTGTGTGTGAGAGAGAGAGAGACGAACACATCACATAATGAAATTTACTATTTAATCATGAACATCACTGCTGTTTTTATGTGTGTGAAAGCATGTGTTTGTAAACATGTGTTTATGAAAATATGGAAACGTGTTTTCCTCATTTCAGTCACAGCATGTTTACTGTGAGAGTACTGCATATTCAGCCCGAGGGAGGAGCCACACACATCAGCGAGTAAGTTACTCACTCCACTACGTGTGCATTCGCTCACTTTTCTTTTCAAAGTCTGTCACTGTTTATAAGAGAACGTCAAAATCAATCCCACTGCATTCTAATCATAACAATAATCAATAATTATCATTCCTAAACCATTCATTGTGTTTGAAATTAATAAACAGGTTTGTTTTCAGGACTGATATAAAGTGTAAATATTTATATCCAATCAATTTGAATGCCAAACAGAGACCACAAGTTTGAATGCCATCCCTGGACGAAGGTGCTACACAGCCAAGCTAACCTGTCTGTTCTTTCTATCAGGTTGTGTGTGTGTGACCTGGCCGGTTCTGAGCGCTGTAAAGCTCAGCAAAATGGAGAGCGGATGAAGGAGGCGAGCAACATCAACACTTCCTTGCTCACACTTGGACGCTGCATCAGCGCACTGAGACACAACCAGACATATAGGTGAGTGTACACACGACATGGTGTCCTTGAGACACTAATCTGATTAAGCGGGCAAAGTGTTGGCCCTTCCTGACTGCTGATCATCCTGAATGAACAATATGTTGAATGGGGTGCAGGCAGCGCCCGGCGCAGGTCGTTCCTTTCCGGGACAGTAAACTAACCCGAGTACTGCAGAGTTTCTTCTCGGGATTCGGCCGTGCCTGCATGATGGTCAACATTAATTCCTGCAGTTCGAGTTATGATGAGACACTACATGCCCTCAAGTTCTCCGCCATCGCCACACAGGTAATCGATGTAAACGTAATCAAAGTATATGCATTACACGGCTTCAGTACACACATGTACACATACACTCACACTCATTGTGTAATGATGTTGCTGTCCTAGCTGGTTCATGGTCTAACCTCAAAGAGCCGAGTGGCCTACATCCGCTCCTTGTTACGTAATGACTCCACCCACACCGACCACACTATGATGGAGGAGGATGAGGAGGAGGAAGAGAGTGATGAAGAAGAGGATGTCAGCATTTTCCAACCTGAAGTGAGTAACTGTTACCGATGTAAACAGTGATATCTTGGTTATACACTGCTCCACTCTTCAGCAGGAATTCTGGGAAACACTCCGGGTCATGTATTCTACAGCTCATTAGGTAGAATAATACATTGCATTACATCCTTCTGGCGTAGTGGTTAGCACAGGGGTGCTCAATCCTGCTCCTGGAGATCTACCTCCCAGAAGACATTCACTCCAACCCTAATCACGCCCACCTAACCATCCAATCATCTCATCAAGACCTGACTGGATCTTACATGTCACATGGGCCACATTAGGGTTGGAGATAAAGTCATCTGGAAGGTAGATCTCCAGGAGCAGGATTGAGCACCCCTGGGTTAGCACGTTCACCTCACAGCAAGAAGACCCTGGGTTTGATTCCCATCTTGGGCATTTCTGTGCGGCGTTTGGATATTCTCCCCGTGCTTGCGTGCGTTTCCTCCAAGTACTCCGGTTTCCAAAAACGTGTACAGTAGGTTAATTGGCTGTTCCAACTCACCCCTAGGTATGAGTGTGAGTATGAATGGTTGTGCCGGCCCTGCAATGACCTGGTAAGCTGTCCACGGTGTACCCTGCTCTTACCCAGAGTTGGCTGAGATGGGCGCCAGCCTCCCCACAACACTAATTAGGATTAAGTGGTTCAGAAAATGAATGAATCACATCCTGCCACCTGACTGAAGTTTAGAGTGACAATCCTACACAGTACTGAGAGTTGGGGTTATATACACATACATAACCTGACACAAATATGTATAGATTTTTGGTGGGATTGAAGTTCGTATCATGGAAAATTCATTATAAGGGACACTCATAAGTCAAGGTACCACTGTGTGTGTGTGTGTGTGTGTTATATATGTATTTGTATATATATGTGAAACGTACATCGGACTCACAGAAAACACTTTTAAAACCAGATACAGGAACCACATCGCAAGATTCCGCAACGTTAAAAGCAGAAACTCCACCGAACTCAGCAAGCACATCTGGACACTCAAAGACATGAACACTGATCACCATATCTCATGTAGAATTCTATCATCACACCCGACATACAACAGCTCAAACAAAATATGCAATTTATGCCTCAGCGAGAAGTTCCTCATTATATACAGACCCAAACTGTAATATATACTGGATTAAAAGAAACCAACTCTTAACTTCATACCGACACAGGAAGAAAACATTATTATGCAACACACCCCCTTAAGTATACCAATTATATGATTGTATCATATCTGTGTATATATATATATATAAAATGTGTGTATATAGGTGTGTGTGTGTGTGTGTGTGTGTGTGTGTGTATATATATATATATATATATATATATATATATATATATATATATATATATATATAGAGGATTTTGAGTAGATCCTTCCGTAGGAGAGTGCTCAATACTTTTTGGTAGAGCAAATAATAAAATAAAAGGACAGGACAAAGACTTTCTATTGAAACTTTTCTATTGATAAATGGAGTTTCAATAGAAAGTCTTTGTCCTGTCCTTTTATTCTATATATGTGTATATATGTAGGTGTGTGTGTGTGTGTGTATAAAATATATATAATATATATATTTATATATATATATATATATATATATATATATATATATATATATATATATATATATTTATTTACGTGTATGTAAATATGTATGTACATATATGCATGTATCAATACCAATATTTAGGAGAACCCGCCCCCGAATGCACAATGTACATCACGCCATCTAGTGGACGCCACGTTTATTGACATAGCACCGCCCCCAGCACTTTGTAATCATTCTTCTGTAATCACCTGAAGAGTATGGTTTCACAACCCCTTGAAACAGATCTGTAGTGAAAATGAAGTTTCAAATGAAAGTCTTTGTCCTGTCCTTTTATTTCTACTTATATATATATATATATATATATATATATATAGTGTGTGTGTTTAAAATGTTATTAGTAGGCAGAAATATTGTTTGTGTGTTTGTATTGTTTATTGTTTGTATTGTTTGTGTGTAGGCTCTGTTAAAGGCGATTAATGTGCTAAAACGAGAGGTTCTGCGTCAGCGTCAGGAGAAAGAGGAGCTTGAACTGAAGATCAGGGAGGAGATGTATGCGGAGGTGATGGAGGTCATCAACCGCATGCAAGTCGACTTCAGGTAACATACATGAACTCATACACATACAGTGACCAGTCATAGGTCAATAGCATCCCAGAATTTCAGAACGACTACATTTTTTGTAAGAAAGTGAGCTGTTAAAACACAAAAATACACAAAATGTAGAAAGTGTAATTTTGTTTTAGTTCTCAGACATGGACTCAATCAGCTGTGCAATTTTTGCTTGTGGGATGTCGGACCATTCTAACCACAAATAGTTCAGCAGTTCCTCTCTTGATGTCGGTCTCTTTGCTCTTTTTCAAATTAATTCAATTCACTTTTATTTGTATAACGCTTTTTACAGTTGACATTGTCGCAAATTTCAGCTTTGCATATACAAGTTGTTGTTCGTCCTTCAAGGTCGAAGATGTCCACGACTTCATATCAGATCGATGATTTGTGGTATGGGTGAAGTCATGACGTGCACTTGACTTGGATTTAGAGTTGCGCAGATCGTCAGCCTCACTCTCTCGTCCCAGTCTATCCGAGTCCAGTGGCATGAAATAGTCGAGACCATTTAGTTCCTCCCATCTTCCATGAACAAGGTGCAATTCTTTGTGCACAACTTTTATGGTGTCTATTTACTTGTGTCCGGTCTCTGCATATTACATACCTAAATACGTTCCACATAAATCAAGCACCCGGCAGTGGAGGATCACTGATCCTAAGGTTGGGGGTTCAAGCTCCACTCTCAACAGGTTGTCACTGTCCCCCCCCAGTGCAGCTCACTGGGTTATCAAAGGCCGGCCATGTCTCTCACTGTCTATGGTGTGAGGTTCATGTAACAAGAACCATTGCTGACTTTTGTCAAGAGTAGGCTGTATAGCCGTCAACGTGTTTCTGACCTGCGAGGGCCTGGCGAGCTGTCTAGGGCATACTCTGCCCTCGCCCGGAGTTGGCTGGGATGGGCGCCAACCTCCTTGTGACCCTAATTAGGATTAAGCGGTTACAGAAAATGAATGAATGAATAAGTCATGCACCCTTTAAAAAATGAATGTGTACAGACAGAGATTGAAATATGCAGGCAGCAGACAGATGAATAGGGGTGGGGTGTATGTGTGTATGGACACAGTAACTGTGGATGTATGCTCCATTTAATATCCCTGTCTCTGTTCTTGGCTGCAGTGAGACACTGGAGAGCGAGAGGGAACTGCTGGAGAATCGTTGTGAGAATAAAATCAACAACCTGAAGAGCAGTTTAAAGAAATACTACAGTCAGCAGCTGGAGGTGGGATACATGACTGAACTCACACCCTGTACTACTGACCCCAGTAGTTCTTTACTCTGATCTACTAAACTTAACACCAATGAACTAATCTATAATACACACGATCACCCATCAGGAGCGAGATGAGCAAATCCAAGAGCTGAGTGCAGCCCTGAGAGAGAAAGAGGAAGAAAGCACAGCTCCTGTTCACTCGTCTCTGACCGAGTGCGATGGACTGCGGCGATCCCGGCGCATAGCGTCAACACACAAACGCAGCAGCCACAATGAACTTGCAGAGCTGGACCACACTAAGGCTGACTTAGCTCAGGTTAAATCTGAGCTGGAGCAGTGCAGAGCTGAACTTGACTTAAAACAAACCGAGCTTACACTCAAAACACTCGGTAAGACAAAACACTCCACATTTAACACGTTTTCCCTTCAAGAGACATCCATCACACATAAATACCTAGCCGAATTTGGCTGAAAAATCATTGTGCCCATGATAATGTCCCTTTATTACATAACAATGTTTGGTGTTGACCTGTCTGTCAGGCAACAGCTCTCCATGATCCTCAATGGATATGTAGTATGGATGTAGTATGGGTCCATTTTTTTTTTTTCTGAACTGACACTAAACACTCCAAGTGTCCTCTGTGAGGACTCCTATCCCAGTTGGCCATCCATCAATTAGTTACACTATTTATCCCTCAGGGTCGGAGAGGTGGGGACAAATCCTGAGCAGGTGCTCATGAGTGCCATATCAACAAGCTGGACATCATTGATTCGAACTATAATTGGCCAAGCCAATTGGGAGGGGTGGCATATGCTCAGTTCCCTGTCACTCACAGCGATCAACAGCCATCATGGGCGTCTCTGAACACATTCATTACAATAGGGAAGATTGCACTATCTGAGTGTGTATCTACGTCTGTATCCAATCACAAGGAATGGATGTCGATCCCTGATCATACAGGGATTGTGATCACAATGATCTACCGTATGGTTCGCCAGGCCACATACGAACACACTCACACCTACGAGCAATTTGGAACAGCCAATTAACCAACCGTGCATGTTTTTGGACTGTGGGAGGAAACCCACACAAGCACGGGGAGAACATGCAAACTCCACACAGAAACGCCCAGGGCTGGAATCGAACCCAGGCCTTCTTGCTGTGAGGCGGACGTGCTAACCACTATGCCACTGTGCTGCCTATCTGAGTGGGTAAGGTCACCCCCAAATATGCATGCGCAGCAGTTTGTAAAGAGGCGGGTTGTAGCATCGCATGTCATAGAGGTGCATGTGCATGCTTACGTCCCTCCTTGATAGGTGGTAGTTGTGTGATGGGGAGGGAACTACTTGATGGTTTGGAATTGGATATGACTAAATTCGGGGAAGAAAGTAGGGAGTTAAAAAAAACAACAAAGAAACCCTGAACAGGTTGCCAGTCTTCCTCAGAGCTGACATTCACAACTGTGGGCAATTTGGAGTGACCTAATGTGCATGTCCATGTCAAATCATTAAAAAAAAAACATATTATATATATATATATACACACACACATATATATATATACACACACACACACAGTATACCATACACCGTAACTTCTCTGATAGTAGGTGAAGCAGTTTTCATCCTCAGTTTAAGGTTACCATGGTAACTGGAGCAGAACTAATTCACAAGGCGGTCTTTATTTATGTATTGAAATTTAAACATTTTCTCATTCATCACCACACCAACATCCCTCCTCTCTGTCTTATCTTCATCAGAACTGAGGCGTTTTCAGGATCATGCTGGAGCCTCAAGCTTGAGTGCAACTTCCGAGCGTAAACTCCTCGAGGGACAGAAGGTACGGGATTATACAGTCTACCTGTTTGAGCAAGTAGTGTTTGGTTATAATGTTAAAATCCACCAAACAGTTTAGAACATCAAGATTGAGGCTTAATGTCTGGGAACTACCCATAATGCACTTCCATTGTGCTAACACAAGATGTGCCCTTGAGGCCACTGATTTTATATTATCTGGTTGATGGCTCTGCTGAAGTGCTGGAAAAAGTGCCGCTAAAAATAATTTTGAACTTTTTCAGTTTATTATTTTTCCCCCAGCCGATCTCTGTATGAAATGCCGATGGGGGAAAAAAAATCAAATCTTAATCGGACACAAAATCGTATCTTTAAATATTATGTATAATTTTGTGTGTTCGCCTTCAAGATTGCGCTTACATCTTTACACTGGTACCTCAATTTACGAAATTAATCCGTTTCAGAAGTGGTTTCGTAACCTGGATTTTTCGTAAATCGAAGTGCATTTTAAATGTAAAACATTCAGGTTTTCATTCATGTTATAACTCTCTTTGCTTAACTGCGTACGTATGCATTAGATTGTGCCGATCCAAGCAGATAGTTAATTCATCTCTGTTTATGAGACTTGCACCCATGCTAGTAGGCTTACACTTCTGCTGACCAACCATATTTGCTTAGGGTTATAAAAGTCCGCAAAACAGTGTAAACACAAAAATCACAGAGACGACGTCTTAACATAAGGGTAACACGCTATATAACTGATTCTTATACACACACACACACACACATACACTCAGTCTGTAGTTTGTAAACAATTAATGCAACATCATTGTGTCATTACGTCAGCGTACTACGTAGGTACATCTAAACTCAAAATGTGACCTTTTTTTTAAATAAAAAACAAACAAAAAAAAACGTAAAACGGATGAACGTAAGTCGGGGAGCATCTGTATTGAGACATGTGTAATTTGCACACTGTATTTGATGATATTCCCAGAACCTCTAGAGTCATCAACCATATATTATACATGAAAAAAATTAAGTGAGGAAACCTTCCTGTGCTATTAATATCAACAAAATATTTTATATATATATATATATATATACATATACATACATACATACAGGTCCGCATCAAAAAATTAGCATATTGTGATAAAGTTCATTATTTTCTGTAATGTACTGATAAAAATTCAACTTTCATATATTTTAGATTCATTGCACACCAACTGAAATATTTCAGGTCTTTTATGGTTTTAATACTGATGATTTTGGCATACAGCTCATGAAAACCCAAAATTCCTATCTCAAAAAATTAGCATATCATGTTCAGGTAGTCTAAACGAGCTATTAATCTAATCATCTGAATCAACCAATTAACTCTAAACACCTGCAAAAGATTCCTGAGGCTTTTAAAAACTCCCAGCCTGGTTCATTACTCAAAACCACAATCATGGGTAAGACTGCCGACCTGACTGCTGTCCAGAAGGCCATCATTGACACCCTCAAGCAAGAGGGTAAGACACAGAAAGAAATCTCTGAGCGAATAGGCTGTTCCCAGAGTGCTGTGTCAAGGCGCCTCAGTGGGACGTCTGTGGGAAGGAAAAAGTGAAAGAAGGGCCGATTCCAGACCTTGGGGGACCTGTGGAAGCAGTGGACCGAGTCTGGAGTAGAAACATCCAGAGCCACCGTGCACAGGCGTGTGCAGGAAATGGGCTCCAGGTGCCGCATTCCCCAGGTCAAGCCACTTTTGAACTAGAAACAGCGGCAGAAACGCCTGACCTGGGCTACAGAGAAGCAGCACTGGACTGTTGCTCAGTGGTCCAAATCAAGGTGCCAGAGTCTGGAGGAAGACTGGGGAGAAGGAAATGTCAAAATGCCTGAAGTCCAGTGTCAAGTCCCCACAGTCAGAGATGGTCTGGGGTGCCATGTCAGCTGCTGGTGTTGGTCCACTGTGTTTTATCAAGGGCAGGGTCAATGCAGGAAGCTATCAGGAGATTTTGGAGCACTTCATGCTTCCATCTGCTGAAAAGCTTTATGGAGATGAAGATTTCATTTTTCAGCAGCACGACCTGGCACCTGCTCACAGTGCCAAAACCACTGCTAAATGGTTTACTGACCATGGTATTACTGTGCTCAATTGGCCTGCCAACTCTCCTGACCTGAAGCCCATAGAGAATCTGTGGGATATTGTGAAGAGAAAGTTGAGAGACACCAGACCCAACACTGTGGATGAGCTTAAGGCCGCTATCGAAGCATCCTGGGCCACCATAACACCTCAGAAGTGCCACAGGCCGATTGCCTCCATGCCACGCCACATTGAAGCAGTCATTTCTGCAAAAGGATTCCCGACCAAGTATTGAGTGCATAACTGAACATCATTATTTGAAGGTTGACTTTTTTTGTACTAAAAACACTTTTTTTTTTAATTGGTCAGATGAAATATGCTATTTTTTTGAGATTGGGTTTTCTTGAGCTGTATGTAAAATCCGTCAACCAGAAAATAAAGAATGAGTGGCCTTATGGTGAATGGGTTGGCTGTCAACACTACAGAGTGACTCTATTGTTTCTGTACCTGTACAGAATCTGAGGCAGTTGCGTGCTGATCTGCACACACTGGTCTTGAAACTACAGTCTGGCGAGCGAGCGTGTTGTCATTATACTGACGGAGAAAAACTTCGTACAGCCCTTAATGCTGCCGACACAACACTAATGAAACAGGTATTACCACAAACACACATTTTTTTTTTTTGGTGCTGGCCGTAATCAAATCTACATTCAGTAAACAGTTACACACACACACACACACACACACGGATTGTACCTACTCACCCTGCATGTGTTTCAGGATCAGATGCTGATGGAGCTTCACTCAACTCTGCAGCTCCTTAAAGCTCAGCTCCACCGTAAAGATGAGACCATGGTAAATCTTAAACGACCTTTCACCCCTGCTACCCCAGGCACCCCTGCAACCCCAAGTTCCTGCAGCAGGCGGGGCTGTGGAGTTGCCAAAGCGATGGTGGAGAACCAACCTCCAGGAAAGCGAGGACTCCTGCAGCTCATAACACCATCACGAATCAGCAAAATGAGAAAAAAGGCAGACACTGAAACACCATACGCCCACATACTACGCTCACGTCAACCATCCCCTCTGTGCAGCCCCGCCCTAAAACGCAGGGGGCGGTTCTAATGAGGTTTTCTGGACGATGGACTCTTTTGACAGTTATTGACGCGTTAAATGTCACATCTAATCTAACTAGTAAACCAATTGAACAGCCTTTTATGGATCGAAGTGCGTGTGTTAGAACCAGAAACATTTAAAATGGCGTTCTGCAGGGTCAGGGTTTGGAACCTGAGCTGGAAAAGATGAAGATTTCATCAGCTAAGCTTTACCGATTACAGATCAACAGCTTCTCCGGTTACAAAACTCTACATTCCTGTCACGTGTACAATTTATTTCTCATGCTAACTATTCTTTCTTTTTCCTTTAAACCCGAGTTATGGTAACAAAATCTTCATTAAGCTAAATAGCAGCAGGACAAGGCAACAATTCCTTAATCACCTTCTCATTAAAAGCTCATGAACGTAATCGCCATCATGAAGGGAATATTCTGTATATTTTACTACTAGGGTTGAGGTGAGGCTGGTGCAGCCGCCACTTTGCTAATCTCAACCTCCTCTGGGTGAAGGCAGGGTACAACTTGAATAACTTACCAGACCATCGTAGGGCCAGCAAACACAACCATTCATGCTTACATGCACATCTACTGGCAAATTGGAACAACATTTCGTATTTAATTTTTTTTTTCATGTGTGCATATGTATGTGTGTTATATATATATATATGTATACACACTACAAAAAAAAAGGTACGGATATTTGGAAATTTTCTAGATTTTTTTTTTTTTGCCTTAATTTCAGTTTTTTATTTACAAATATCCTTAACTTTTTTTGTGTAGTGTGTATGTGTGTACACAGGGATCCCTCACTTTCCGCGGTTAATTGGGACCTCGATCCCTCCGCGACCACCAAATTCCGCGAAGTAGGATCAAACACCCCACCCCCACTCCCAACTGATGTATATGTGTTTATAATATCAATAAATACATATTTAATGCCATAAATTCTTACAATAACAAATAATGCATAAGCTGTAAATAAAATATAAATACGCACACACGCATGCACACCTCACAAAAATGTAAATCGCTTTGATGGGAGGTTTTGGGTTGTTTTTTGTTAGTTTAGGGGTTTTTTTTGTATAATTGGCCTTGTTTTTGTGGCATTTTCCTTAACTTTTTTCCCCTATTCTTCCTTAATTTCCCTATTTTTTTAATTTGATGAATATTTAAATTTTTAAAAATGAACACTATGCACTGAAGCGGCATGAATTGAAGCGCGAAGGAGCGAGGGATCCCTGTATATCTGATCCAATGTAGAGTTTGATTCAAACCTTTATTCAAAATATTCCAACGGTTTGATCATTTTGGTGATGTTAAAATGTACTTAACATTTAAAGCTTTAATGATATGGCAGTTCAGTAGAATATTTGTAAGAGATTAGCACAATTATCTTAAACTGTGTGTGTGTGTGCGCACTGTTACATCTTTCTCAAGGCATTTATACTTTTTTATTTTTACTTCATATGAGGGAAATAAGCAGTGTGATTACACTGATAGTTGTGAGGTGATTTCATTTTACAGCAGTTACTGTTATATTAAAAAACTGTATTGAATTTATTATTCTATTGATTTACACTTTAAAGTTTATATGAGTTCTGTATAAAAGAAACACTGCCACGGAGTGAATAAAACATGTTTGTTGATACAGGCATGTCTGCAATGATTTCGAGTCCAAAGTGTATGCGAAACATCACTTGATAAATTTCTCCAACATAAGAAGTGTTTGCTCTGAAATATTTGCCTCATTCCTGATTAAATTTATAAATTTTGCATGAGTAGCTTGACTCAGGTTCAGAATTAAATCCTTCTTCACACTGAGGATTTTTAAATGATTCTCCATTCAACTCAAACACAGAGCATTCGCTGCTCTCTTTATACAAGAATCAGGTGTCACTGGATATTTAGTCATGTGATCAGACACCATAAAAAACAGGTGCTGGTCCATAAAATTGGATCTTTGTCTTCAGAGAGATTCTTAAAGTACTGTATGTTTCCACACCTCAGATTTTTTCTGGATTTTTTCCCCTTTCTTGGTGCTTCCTGCAGAAGTTTCTTTCACAGTTTTCAAAAATCATGAAGCAAAGGCCCAGTTCAGATTTTCACATGCTCGTGCAGCAGATAAAAAAGGAAAATTTATTTAATCAAAGGACAGAAAGATAACTTCTGAGCAAACATCACTGTACAGGATAACAACATGATTAAGTGAGACCTACGGACATGGTGTGTGTTAGGGTGTGATGGAGGACAGGTCGAGGGGTGACACCCTCCGAATAGGCGTGGTGGTGTTGTACACAGTCTGCAGTGTGTGTGAGGCTGCATTCAGTGGGTTGAACACATTCTGCTCAGAGGACGACGATTCTCCCTGTTCCCGAACCGCTGAGATCTGACGCAGCAGAGCTTTTCCCTCTTCACGTGCCTAGACACAGACACACACACACACACACACAAATGTTTATTCATATTAATGGTATTTGGTAGCTGTTATCCAGAGCAGTTTACACTTCTCATTTATACTGCTGAGTAGTTGAGAGTAACAGTGCTGTTGGGACTTGCTCAGGGCCCAACAGTAGCAGGTGGGGCTTGAAAGCCCAACGTTCTGATCAAACAACTGAACGACTTTTAGTCTCAGTTTAAAAACGAAACAATTCAGAACATCTGCTTAATAATGAATATTGTGGGTGTGTCTGTGAACTTTGTTTTTATATGAGCAGTTTTGTACACACATATTGATCTCCACTGCACATATGAAATTGTGACAACATCCTTAAAGCTAAAAGAAAGCTCATGAAAATACATTAATGATCCCTTTGAAAAAATGGCAGGTGACACACACACACACAGTGGAGCCTCGGTACTCGAACATAATTCATTCCAGATGGCTGGTCGAATTCCGAATCTGCTTTTCCCATTACAAATAAATGTAAATGGCCTTAATCCATTCGTTGTCTTTTGAACAGAAGTTAACGGTACCGTAGCTCATACCATAGGTCCTCAAATTAAGTGAAAAAATGATTGAACACTATGTTATGGTCTGTGTTTTGAGAGACTCTAGTTTTGGCAGCTCTCTCTGTGTTTAAGAGGGGCGTGGCTGTCACACGCGGGTGGAGCGCTAAACACACACACTTGATTCCACTTAATCAGGGGGTATAAAGACTTGCAGCACTCCTCTCGAAGATGCGAGAAGATTGTCCCTCTTCCCTGTGATCTCTCTGGCTCTCAGCCCCGTGCTCCACCAGTTCCCGCTTTAGTTTGATTTCTGTGTTTCTCCGCATCTCTAACCATGGCTATGATTTCCCTGTGCTCGAGTGCATTCCCTGTCAACAATAAAGCGCATCCGTTTCCATCTCCACTCTGTGTCCTGCATTTTTTGGGTCCGGCTGAATGTTCCTCGCGTCATAGAAGGGCTCGAAGACTCTGTGACATCAGGAACATTCAACCGGACCCAAAAATGCAGGCTTGCCAAGACAAGCAAATTCAATTTAAGTCATTTTTGAGTCGTTTTAAGCCATCTCTCCTGAAACCAATTAACGACATAAGCTGAGGTATACCTGTATATACAGTGATCCCTCACTTTCCGTGGTTAATGAGGACCGAGGATCCCTCCCCGCCACCGACGATTTCCACGAAGTAGGATCGACCCCCCCCCCCCCAGCTGACGTATACATATCCATATTCATCGTTATAAATCATATAGTAACAATTAAACATTCAAAAATAATGCATAAGATGTGAATAGAATATATATACCCACACAGATGTGCATCTCACATAAAAATCCAAGTAGTTTTGTTTAGGGGTTTTGGGTTGGGTTTTGTTTGTTTTTTTTTGCTTGGGGTTTAGTTTTGCAGAATTGGCCTTGTTTTGTCTCATTTTCCTTAACTTCTCCCCTATTTTTCCTTAATTTCCTTATTTTTTTATTTTTCAATTAATATTTTTGAAAAACCCAGGATGCACTGAAGCCGCAGAAACTGAAGCACGAAGAAGCAAGGGATCACTGTACATGCACGCACACGCACACACACGCACACACGCACTATATATGCTTCCTGGCAGCTGGAACCAATCTGGCCATTTAAACATTTAGAGAGTTTCTTGCAGCGCATTCTGTATAAGCTCTCAAGACTGCTATAAAAATCTTGGATTAGCAGGATTAGAGACGTCAAACCAGAATATCCCATACCAACAACCATGATCACCCATTCTGATGTTTGAGGTAAAAATTACCTCAAGGTCTTGACCCTTGGGTTGAAATTTTTCTGCATTGCACTGATGCCATGTGATTGCTCTAAAGTGAATAAATATATAAATAAGCAGAAGTACCATGTTCCTATACAATGGGCATGCGCATCCATACTGTATCCATTCTCACACAGACACCACAAAACATCATAGCCACGCTTCTATTAAATTGATTAATGCAGTTTCTGAAACCTGAAATGAAATGATGGTATTTTTTCCCACATTTATGTCACATGAGCAGATATGGAGAACAAATGGGGATGCTACCTTTCTTAAAGAAAAAAAAAGTGTGCTCTGTATTAGGAGAAAATCCACATTTAATCTTTTATTGCAACGGAACTGCAGGGATCCCTCGCTACTTCGCACTTCAATTCATGCGGCTTCAGTGCATCGTTGTTTATTTTTTGTTTTAAATATTCATCGAATCGAATTGAAAGATGAGGAACTTAAAGAAGAATAGGGGGCAAAATTAAGGAAAATGCCACAAAAACAAGGCCAATGATGCAAAAAAAAAAAAACAACCCATACAAACAAAAAAAAAACCCAACCCAAAACAAAACTACTTACATTGTTGTGAGGTGCGCATCTGAGAGTGTTCACACACATCTGTGTGCATCTGTATATGTCTTCTTTTGGCTCTTCCCTTCAGGGGTCGCCACAGCGAATCATCTGCCTCCATCTCACCTTATCCTCTGCATCTTCTTCTTTTACACCAACTGCCTTCATGTCCTTCTTCACCACGTCCATGAATCGTCTCTTTGGTCTTCCTCTAGACCTTCTGCCTGGTACTTCCAACCTCAGCATCCTACTACCAATATACTCACTATCCCTCCTCTGTACATGTCCAAACCATCTCAATCTAGCCTCTCTGACTTTGTCTCCAAAACCTCGAACATGTGCTGTCCCTCTGATGTACTCATTCCTGATCCTATCCATCCTCGTTACTCCCAAAGAGAACCTCAACATTTTCATCTCTGCTACCTCCAGCTCTGCCTCCTGCCTTTTCCCCAGGGCCATTGTTTCTAAACCATACAACACCGCTGGCCTCAACACCGTCTTGTACACTTTTCCTTCCATTCTTGCCTTTACCTTCCTATCACACATCACACCGGACACTTTTCTCCAACCATTCCAACCAGCCTGCACACGCTTCACCTCTTTTCCACACTCTCCATTGCTCTGGATTGTTGAGCCTAAGTTCTTAAAATCTTCCACCTTCCTTATCTCTGCTCCCTGTAACCTCACCGTTCCTCTTGGGTCCTTGTCATTCATACACATGTATTCTGTCTTACTGAGGCTAACCTTCATTCCCCTCCTTTCCAGGGCATACCTCCACCTCTCTAGATTTTCCTGCACTTGTTCTCTGCTCTCACTGCAGATCACAATGTCATCTGCAAACATCATAGTCCATGGGGAATCTTGTCTAACCTCGTCTGTCAGCCTGTCCATCACCATAGCAAACAAGAAGGGGCTCAGAGCTGACCCTTGATGCAGTCCTACCTCCACCTTGAACTCTTCTGTCACACCGACAGCACACCTCACCACTGTCTTACATCTCTCATACATGTCCTGCACCACTCTAACATACTTCTCTGCCACTCCAGACTTCCTCATGCAATACCACAGTTCCTCTCTCGGCACCCTGTCATATGCTTTCTCCAGATCCACAAAGGCACAATACAGCTCCTTCTGACCTTCTCTGTACTTCTCTATTAACATCCTCAAGGCAAACACTGCATCTGTGGTGCTCTTTCTTGGCATGAAACCAAACTGTTGTTCACAAATGCTGACCTCTGCCCTTAGTCTAGCTTCCACTATTCTTTCCCATAACTTCATCATATGGCTCATCAACTTTATTCCTCTGTAGCTGCCACAACTGTGCATGTTTCCCTTGTTCTTAAAAATGGGCACAAGCACACTTCTCCATTCCTCTGGCATCCTCTCACTCTCTAAGACCTTGTTGAATGTTCTTGTCAGGAAATCTACTGCTACCTCTCCTAGACACTTCCATACCTCCACCATGTGTATGTCATCAGGACCAACTGCCTTTCCATTCTTCATCCTCTTCAATGCCCTCCTCACTTCACCCTTACTAATCTTTGCTACTTCATGGTCTTCAACAGTCACTACTTCTACTCTTTTTTCTCTCTCATTTTCCTCATTCATCAGCTCTTCAAAGTACTCTTTCCATCTTCCCAGCACACTTCTGTCATCAGTCAATACATTTCTCTCTGTCCTTAATCACTGTAACTTGCTGCACGTCCTTCCCGTCTCTATTTCTCTGCTGTGCCAACCTGTATAAATCATTTTCTCCCTCTTTAATTTCCAACCTATCATACAAGTCATCATAAAGTCAACAAGTCTGTTTGGCCTTTGACACCGCTACCTTCGCCTTATGCTGTGTCTCCCTGTTCTCCTGTTTACTCTTTCAGTCCTCTCTATGTTCCTCTTCTTCTTAGCTAACCTCTTCCTTTGTACACACTCCTGCACTTCCTCATTCCACCACCAAGTCTCCTTATCTCCTCTCCTTCCAGATGACACACCAAGTATTATCCTAACTCTCTCCCTGATCACAATAGCTGTAGTTCTCCAGTCATCTGGAAGCACTTCCTGACCACCCAAAGCCATTTTCAACTCCTCCTTGAAGACAACATGACACTCTTGCTTTTCCAGCTTCCACCACTTTGTCTTCTGCTCTGCCTCTTCTGCTCTGCCTCTTCTGCTCTGCCTTTGCCTCTGTCTGTATGTGTGTATTTATATCTTATGCATTATAGCTTATGCATTATAACAAAGTTGCTCCATTCTTTTCTCCATTCTTTTCTTTTATTATTTAGTAATTTATACTATTTATGTATCTATTTATTTATTTACTTATATAATATATGTATGTGTGTATGTTTGTACTTGTATCTATTTTTGCACCCCCTACTGATAGTACCTCAAGAGCCTGTAACAGTGAATTTCTCCATTGTGAGATTAATAAAGCTGTATCTTATCTTATCTTATCTTATTATTTTTGAATGTTTAATTGTTTTTATAAGCATTTACAGTGTTGAATATGTATTTATTGATATTATATACACATATACATGTGCGTATACGTCAGTTGGGGGGAGGTGTTGATCCTACTTCATGGAATTTGGCGATCGCGCGGCGGGGGGTGGGGGGGGGGGTCCTCGGTCCCAATTAACCGCGAAAAGTCCCTGTACACCAAATATTGTTTCTGTATTGTGTAAATCAGCAGTGCAAACATGGCCAGTGGTACTCACTTCATTGTAGTCACAGCAGCGTTGTGCACACAGTGATGCCTCGTCATACAATTTGTTCTTGAAGTAATACTGACCAAGATAACGCAACGCCGTGCTCACCTCCACATGCTCCAGTTGCTCCTGCACGAGCACACACAGACACACATTAAACAACATTTATATATACATTGACTTTTCCAGTGTCTCATCAAACAGCTCAGTTTGTAGGTGTTCACTCTCAGAATGATTAGCAGTTTTATCGTTGTACTTATAGTATTGACCAGACAAACAGATTTTAAGTTGTCTGAGTTTTAAAATAAATAAATAAATAAATAAATATAGGATGTGTGCATAGTACACAGATGCCCCGACCATGCAATAAAGGTTATTTTCCCAAATTAATTTATAGAATGGTTATGTGTTTACCCTTATTACATTAGAATAAAATTCGTGGGGCAGTGGTGGTCTAGTGGTATAGGGCGCTGGATCGCTGATCCAAAGGTTGGGGGTTCGAGTCCCACTCTCCACAAGGTTGTCACTGTCCCCCCCAGTGCAGCTAACTGGGTTATCAAAGGCGTGTCATGTCTTTCACTGTCTATGGTGAGAGGCATGTAAAAGAACCATTGCTGACTTTCGTAAAGAGTAGGCTGCAAAGTCGTCAGCGTGTTTCTGTCCCTTGCTAAAAGGGTTGTGTCAGGAAGGGCATCCGACGTAAAAACCTCTGCCAAATCAAACGTGCGAATCAGATGATTCGCTGTGGCGACTCCCGAGTAAAAGGGAAAAAGCCGAAAGGAAGACAGACATTAGAATTTAATTCAAAAATCCATTAAAACTGTACTAGTCAGATTGTTACTGAATTATTATGTTCAAATTTGTCCAAATCACACTGATACAAATCATGAATATTACTCTTTCAAAATTCAAAGTTTGGTATGTGTGTTGTACATCAGATGTGCTCTGGATATACTGTATATTCTAAAGGTTAACGGTCAAGTTCAAAGTGACAAGGACTTGGAAAAAGTATGCAACACACTGCCGTGCCCAGATGTATTCATACACCAAGTTTTGTTTTCGTACGTGCTGTGCCTCAAACACGCTCGGAACAAATATGACAGAATGACGGAACAGGGAAACACTCCATGCTCTGGCCAACTAGGTTAGCAGGGGCATAAAAAAAGTGTTTATTAAATATATATTGAAACATGTAATACTGTCAAATACAGTAGGCCCTCGATATTCTCCGGGGGTTCGGTTCTGGCCCATCCCGCGAATGAAGATAATCCACAAGTTCTGTACCCAGAAGTAAAACCCCATGTATCATATGACATGCGCGAATGACCAACCAGGAGTAAAATACTATGTATCTATTACATGTGCTAAAATATGCTTCTTAAACAGTCTATAGACTGTCTTACTCATTAATACAGCATTAATGTAGTAAAATATAGTAATGATTAAGAAAAACCTTCTAATTTTGTACTGTGATATTTAATAAAATATATAAACATTATACAGCATACGTTATATCTATCTATCATATATACACACACACACACACACACACACACACACACACACATACAGTCATCACTTGCCACTTCGCGATTTGAATTTCGCGATCTTGGTGCATCGCAGTATTTTAATTTAAAAAAATAATAATAATCATAAAAATTAAAAATTCGAAACTCGCAGGTACCGCCCACTCACAAGCTGATTGGCTTAGACGCTGTAGCCTTGCACATTCGCAGGGAGGCAGAAGACACTGAGTGCTTTTAAGCTTTGTTTGGATTTCTTATCTCGCTACAATATTTCTCTAATTTTGTTCCTTATTTTATATCTCTCAAAAATGCCTCCTAAATGTCCTGCACCATTTACGGCATCCAATGAGCCCAAGAAAAAGCGGAATATGATGACAGTGAACGAAAAAGTGAAGTTGTTAGATATGCTGGCTGCGGGCAAAACGTATGCCCACGTGGCACGCCATTATGGCATAAACAAATCTACCGTTCAATATATCAAAAAAGACGAAGTAAACATTCGGAAAACGGCATCAATGTCCTTTTCTAGGTACACTAAACGAGTGGTAACCACTGCACAGATCTCTCCATCATTCTTTTGAATTACTGTAATATCAAGCGAAGAAGAGCTATTGTCAGATGCGAGTACAGTACTTAAAGTATTTATACTTATAAATATGTATATACTGTAAATTCTATTTAAATATTACTGTAATACATTACAGTATTTACATAGGGGCAGTGGTGGTCTAGTGGTTTAGGGCGTTGGATCGCTGATTCCAAGGTTGGGGGTTCGATTCCCACTCTCCACAAGGTTGTCACTTTCTCCCCAGTGCAGCTAACTGGGTTATCAAAGGCGGGCCATGTCTCTCACTGTCTATGGTGAGAGGCATGTAAAAGAACCATTGCTGACTTTCGTAAAGAGTAGGCTGCAAAGTCGTCAGTATGTTTCTGTCCCTTGCTAAAAAGGGTTGTGACAGGAAGGGCATTCGACGTAAAAAACCTATGACAAATCAAACGTGCGAATCAGATGATTTGCTGTGGCGACTCCCGAGTAAAAAGGGAAAAAGTCGAAAGGAAGACCGACAGACATTACAGTATTTACATATGCATATAACTGTGTAACGTTTAATATCCGTTTAACATACACGCCTTGATATTGTATAGACGTTAAACATATGCGTGTGGTAGAAATGAGAGGGGCGTTCCTACTTTGTGGTTTTTCGAATATCGCGGCAAGGTCTGGTCTACATTATGCGCGATATTCAAGGAATGACTGTATACTGTGTGTTTTTTTATATATATACACACACACACACACACACACACACACACACACACACACACACACACACACACACACTCAGTCCTCTAGTTATGAAGCCCTCTGGGTCCGAAAACTCCAGGTTACGAAAAACTTGTCACCTGCAACAAACGCCTCACATTCAAAGGGGAAGGACTTAAGAACGCGCTTTAATTGAGGTGAGCGTGTGGTTTGTGCTTATAGGGAGTAAATAAGATTACTCAATCAGCAGGAAGGAGGACAGCCATTGGCTGAAATTGAATGACGTGTCAGTTGCTTGGCAGTCCGCGAATATGCAACCTGTGAGTGCAAAACCGCTAATAGTCAAGAGCCTACTGAAAAGACTTTATATTCCTTTTCAGGTTCCAACCTCTCGTTATCTAATAAAATAATTTTGCATAAAATCTGTTACTAAGAACCACTCGTTTCAAGGTGTAAAATACCAACAACGCTATCTTATTTCACAACAATGAAAACTCGCAGGATAAAAACATACATTCAAAACATTAAACACTCACAACATAAAAGAGAAAAATCTTCCAAACTCTCCTGTTACACTAAAAATACATACATTTTCAGAACAGGTTGTTTTACTTCACATCTTGCCTGTTTGTAAAGGCTGGCATTTGTAATCTCTTTAACTCTCGAGAGAGTGCAAAACCGTGCTCACAGGATACGTCAGTTCCAAGGAAAGCTAACAGCAATAACAGTACAGGGATCCCTCGCTACTTCAATCCATGCGGTTTCACTGCATTGATATTATATACACATATGGGGGCGACACGGTGGTGTAGTGGTTAGCACGTCCGCCTCACAGCAAGAAGGTCAGGGTTCGATTCCAGGCCTAGGCGTTTCTGAGCGGAGTTTCCATGTTCTCCCCGTGCTCGCTTGGGTTTCCTCTGGGTACTCCAGTTTCCTCCCACAGTCCAAAAACAAGCACAGTAGGCTAATTGGCTGTTCTAAATTGCCCGTAGGTTCGCATCGTGCAAAAGGCAATGGCAAACAACTGCCCTATCCTTGCCAAGAAAACCTCCATGAAGGTGATAATGAAGGCGTTACCCTTCATGGCAGGTCGCCAAGAGTCGTCTCACAACTCGGAAAGTACCAGACCAGACCGTATACACATATACATAGGGCAGTGGTCGCCTAGTAGTATAGGGCGCTGGATCGCTGATCCTAGGTTTGGGGAATTGAGTCCCACTCTCACAAGGTTGCCACTGTTCCCCCCAGTGCGGCTAACTGGGTTATCAAAGATGGACCATGTCCCTCATTGTCTATGGTAAGAGGTTCATGTAAAAGAACCATTGCTGACTTTTGTAAAGAGTAGCTGCAAAGCCACCAGCGTGTTTCTGGCCCTTGCTGAAGGGTTGTGTCAGAAAAGGCAGCCGACGTAAACTCCTATGCCAAATCAAACGTGCGAATCGGATGATTCACTGTGTGGCGACCCCTGGAAAAGGGAAAAAGCCGAAAGGAAAAGAAGATACACGTAAATATACGTCAGTCAGGGGTGTTGATACTACTCCGTGAAATTTAGCAGTCACGGGGGGGGGGGGGGGGGGGGGGGGCTCTCGGTCCCAATTTACCGCGGAAAGAGAGGGATCCCTGTATACGGCTACTAATACAACAAATCGGAATGATCTGAATAATATAAGGCCAGGCACGTCTGCACATAATAGTACATACCATTTACATAGATTAGACAGATGGTTACTCAATTCCATAAATGAATATGTGATGGGTTACTTGTTTTTTAAAAAACAGGAATAACAGAAAATCAACTGCTGCATCTTGGTCTATGTACATGCATTCATGTCTGTGTGTATGTGTGTGTGTGTATATATAAAAGTCTGTTTTGGAACTCCATGAAAACACTTGTGCGCTTAAACACCTACCCCACAGGAGAAAATGTCCTGAATGTAAATGATATAACACTGAGCGGCATCATCAGACTCATTCAGGTGTTCATGAAGCCTGGAAATGGACACATACAAACACATACAAAAACGTTCATCACCCACACACCTGTTACAAATCACTTTGATGCAATAACAGCGGTAATTAAAAAAAAGTATAATAAACAACAACAATAATAATAATAATCATAATAAAAGTACTTGGCAAGTTTGAGAAGTGCCATCCTCTCGACATCTCCCACTGAATATGCACGCCAATAACACTGCAATACACAGACTCCTAATATAAGCACCACATTTCCACTTTAGCATAAACATAATGTACCAGAATGTTCAGAGATCCTGACCTTTTTAGCTTCAACCTGCTGCGAGAGTTTTTCATAACATTCTCCAAGAGCTACAAGCATGCGGGAGTCATTTGGTCTATGAAACACACACACACACACACACACACACACACACACACACACACACACACACACACACACACAGTAACAATTATACCAAAGCACAAGACAAGAAGTAATAGACATTCTTCTTTGTATTTCTGGGGGATGTGTGCTCCGTACACAGTAAGTAATCCTGGGTTTACACTGGGGCACGAAGTTCGTGTTCAACAAGAGTATGGAACAATATATGAGCTCGCCTGAAGCTCAAATAGGGAATAAAAAGGACATGGCTTGCATCCAGGAAATGAAATTTGACGGAATGGTGTTGCCAAGTTCATTAATATTCACACGATGGCACATCAAGGTCTGTCATGCTCTACTGTGCTCTTCCACACTTCCCATGTTTTATCTCGGTTGGCATTAAATCGAAATTTAGTGGTGAAGGTGATGGGTTATGAATCTGAAGGTCAGCGGTTGAAACACCACCATCACTACTATTGGTCTCTTGAGCAAAGCCCTTAACCCTTAATTGCTCAGTTGTTTTTCAAAAAAAAATAAATAAAAAGATAACTATCAGAATATGGATATGGTTATGGATAAGAGCGTCTGCCAAATGCTGTAAATGTAATACAGGGATCCCTCGCTACTTCGCGCTTCAATTAATGCGGCTTCAGTGTATCGCCTTTTTTTTTTAATATTCATTGAATTGAAAAATAAGAAAATTAAGGAAAAAATAGGGGGAAGATGAAGGAAAATGCCGCAAAACAAGGCCAATTATGCAAAAAAAAACCCAAACAAACCCCAAATCCCCCATTAAAACTACAGTAAAACCTCCGCTGACGAGTGGTGGAAGAACGGCGGATTCTCGTTACATAAACCTGGTGTACTGACTGACTGTAGATTATCGCTAAACCTTGCTCTGAGAATGGAAAACATCAAACTTTGAAGTTGCAGCTATTTTGTTTACCCAGAGAACTGTTCATTTTTTCCCCAAACAAAACAATGGGCATAGTGCAATATAAATATATAAATAAATAATATAAATGTAGTGCAATTTCATTTATTGCTGTTGTCTAACGATTTATTTATTGTATTATTATTATCATTATTATCATCATTTTATTTTTATTACTTTTATTATTATTATTATTATTATTATTACATTGTTTACTGGGTCTGTATAATGTCCTTTTAAATATAGAATTTTTATGTATTTATTTTATAGCAGTTTGTGTGTTGCTGATTTGAACCTTCTTTTCTGTTTGTAACTTGAGTCCTTGAACAACCGCACAAGAATTCCTATGTGTGTAAAAAAACACAAATGGCGATTAAAAATCCTAAATCCTGACTCCTGTAGTTCACTAAGAGAACAAAGCTATATAGATGCCCTACAATAACCACTTAATCACTGAATGAATGACCAGTTAAGTTAAACACCCTTCCTTGCACTAAAGCCTTTCAGTCATGTCTGATAACAATCCCATCAAGAACATCATATAACATGTAGTATGATAAACATAAAAGTAAAGCTAAATAAAATTTGACTCCATTTGATACAAAGGTGTGTTCATCTGGATCTATCACCAAGGTGATCATGTCAACACTTTAATGACATGTGACTTAGTTGCTTTCAAATTTTTGAGAAGTATCTCCGCTCATACCTGCACTGCCAATCAGAACTGATCATTATTATACACACCACCCCACACCACATATACGCACGCGGACACACACACACACACACACACACACACACACACACACCTGAGCTGATGAGCTTTTCTGTAGTAATACAGCGAGTAGAAAGGCATCTTGAGGATTTCGTAAGTCTGGCCAAGTCCATACCATGCACGGTAATCACGCTTATTCACCTCGATTGCATGTCTTATACAAACACAAACACACACATTATAAGACATATTAAAGAACAACATGGAATACAAGTACGAACAATTTTATCAGTTCCTCCAATCACACAGGCTAATTTGCACATGTACACCGAGTCCTGACAGACAGGGCCGAGGGGAGCACATAGTCTGTTCAGGGCCACAATCAGTGACTAGACACCTATTTTTTTTTTTTTATTGACGCTCCTGTTTTGTCAGTTAATTAATGATAATTGTACCTGTATGCCTGGATTGCAGCCGACGTGTTCTTCATCTCCATGTATTCGTGGCCCATAAGTGTCCAGGCCCCGAGACAGCGAGGGCTTAGCTTCAATGCTCGCTGGAAATACAGAGCTGCCTTCTCATGCTGACACCGCATGCTGTAGTAATTACCTACACAATTAGCACTCAGAATTAACAGTCTCGTAATAACTCACTGCTGCTTCTCTTTGGTGGTTGAATGTCAGTGCTAAGAGTATAGTCATTTGTGTGTGCGTTCACTTATTTAAAAAATAAATAAACATTTGTGAGGCGCTCCACCGAAAGTAGGCGCTTGTCGCACAGACCACTTTTGAGATAAAGGCCAGAAAAGTAAAAATAGTCCATTTTTAATAAAAATTCGGATTTTGCATAAACTATTAAAACAAGTACAGGTATACCTCACCCAACGTCGTTCATTGGTTCAAGGAGAGACGATTTACGTCGAAAAACGGCCTAAGTCGAATTAGCTTGTCTCTGTGCTAGCCTAGGCTAGGCTACACCAAATTTACTTGTCTAGACTAAACAGAAAATAAGCATTCCTAGTTCTGTACTTTATTCATGAATGCAATTTTCAATATGGTTGCAATGAATGAAGAGAGAGTTAACGCCTCCAGCCAGCACAGACCATAACAAATAAGATCTATTTTATTAAAGTTTCATAAAATAGATCTTATTTGTTATGGTCTGTGCTGGCTGGAGGCCTTAACTCTCTCTTCGTTCATTGCAAGCGCTCTCTGGACCTCGCCTGCAGGTAGCAGCGACGCCCCTCGCCAGCGCTTGCTTTTTATATTTTTTATATTAAAACCTTTTTATTTTTCTATACTTTTTGAAAACTGTCGTATAATCAAAAACGACTTAACTTGAAACGACTTAAGCCGAGGTATACCTGTATTCAACTACCACTTGCTCACGTGAAATCGACTAAAACTCACTAAAAATGTCTTTTTTTCCCCCATTTTTCTGGCGAATGCCCTCATAAAACTAGATCAGCAAACTTGGAAGTAGCAAACTTACTGGTTTCGTTGCAATTATTCACTGAGTTCGCTACAAGACACACTATAATCCATACACCAGAAGAATGGCGGCAGAGTCGTCTCTCCATTTTGGATATTGTTTTGATATTAAAATGAGCTTGTTGATGAGAGAGTTGATGAAGCTTACTTGTATAAAGAGATCAGAGAGTTTTGTTATATGGTTATCTTATATATACACAGATGCTCCCCGACTTACGTTTTTAATTGGTTCCGAGCGGCCGAACGCAAGTTGAAAGTGAACGTAAGTTGTTACAGTGACGTGTGACGCTCATACTGTACTATACATCCATAAATACCATTACAGTATCTCATAAAACACCCCTAAATCAATTATTATACACATAACATCGTAAAATAATATCAAATAATATCAACATTAATTTCAAATAAGTCACTTATTTATACCGAGTCACTTTACATGAAGCTTAAAACAGTCAATCAACGCTTACAATATGTGAAGCGCTCAATACCGAAAGTAGTGTGTACTTGCAAAAGTAGTGTACTTGCTGTGGGTTATACGGACTTCCGGTCTTTCAAGTGCACAAGGGTGCCGTTGAACTTGTTTAGAACACAACCTGCACTGATGTGAATCCCAGCAAAGCGGAGAGTTCTTTCTTTTGTGTAAGTAAATAAGTAAACTTTATTCAAGAGATGAATACAAAGAACAAGTACAAATCCTAATGAATATTAATATAAAAATAAGTATACACTCTTAGGATTCTGCTAAAAGATAATAAATATAAAGATTGTGCCGATCTGAGCAGATAGTTAATTCATCTCTGTGTATGAGACTTGCACCCATGCTAGTAGGCTTACACTTCTGACCAACCAGATTTGCTTCGGGTTACAAAAGTCCGCAAAACAGTGGAAACACAGATGACGTCTTATCACAAGGGTAACACTATATAACTATAGCTGATATAGATATATATATATATATATATATATATATACATATATATATATATACACACACACACACACACTCAGTCTGTAGTTTGTAAACAATGAATGCAGCGTCATGACGTCAGCATACTACGTAGGTACGTCGAAACTCAAAATTTTACTCTTTTTTTTGGGGGGGGAAAAAAAACCGTAAAATCGAAAAAACGTAAAACGGATGAACGTACGTCGGGGAGCGTCTGTATAGTTTTCTTGATTTCAGTGTGATTGTTTGAACCCGACAGTGTTTTTTTTTTTTTTTTTCCAATCAGTATCATTTGAAGGCATTTGAACCTTTATATAATGGTCGAAAAGATACATACTGATCTTCTTGGAATAAACAGAAATTGGAGGGGTTGTGTGTTGTTTTTTTGTTAATTTTTGGGGGTTACCACAGTGACTCATGGGTTTAAAAAGGGCGTGTCATATTAAAATGAGGATGATTTCTCTTATCATCTCTTCCTAAAACTTTCCCGAGACATGTTTTCTAAAAGTTTATATGTCTGAGGTGCATAAAAAATTTTGGTTGTTAAGGATTAATGATCTCGGAAGAAGTGCAATCTTTGTGCTCATTTTTCTCTCAAACGTCTTTTGAAATTTTTAGTTGAATGCTGACACAAGAAATGGCATAGCTCGGTCAGTTTTCAAGGTATTGACAAACTTTTTGCTGCATTTTGCAGCTTTGGGCCTCCTCTATCTGTGTCTCTCTCTATACTGTGTAAAAAGCTCATTTTTGGATGCAAGAGCCTACTTTCGGTGGAGTGGCTCACATTTATATAGTGAAATATTAGTGTGCATGACTGACCAATAACGCAGCAAGTCTCCACTCTGTACTTGTCGATTTCCACTAGGCTGTGGGCAAGATAGCTCAGCTCTGGCTTCATACCCTAACACACACACACACACACACACACACACACACACACACACACACACACACACAGCGCTTGTATAGTCATTCCACTGACAGCAATACAATTCATCAACTTTACCCTCCTCTAATTAGGATTGAAACGGAATTCAGTGAATATTTTGGGAAGTTTAGGTGTGGGCTGGCTGTAGCCAACAGGTGAAGCCAGTCCAGTATAGTTCAGCTATAAAAACACTGATACAGGCATTCATTCATTTTCTATGCCGCTTAAGTCACGGGAAGGTTGGGGTCCAGCTCAGTCGAATCTGGTCAAGGGTGGGGTACACCTCTGATAGCTCGCCAGTCCATCAGTTTCAAAACACACACACACACACACACACACACACACACACACACACACACAGGGGCAATTTGGAACAGCCAGTCAGCCTAGTCTGCAGGTTTCTGGACTGAAAAAACTGGAGTACCCTGAGGAAACCCAGGCAAGCATTGCAAGAACATGCAAACTCTACACAGAAAGAGCAAAGCTTGGGAATCGAGCCCAGACCTTCTTTCTGTGAGGTGGACATGCTAAACATTGCACCATCGGGGCAACCCCTTTACAGGACAGATATTGGTTGTAGCGTAGAACACCACTCCTGATCTTTTTTTATTTATTTATTTATATAATCATAGCCAATACAGGGATCCCTCACTTTCCATGATTAATTGAGACCAAGATCCCCCCGCAACTGCCAAATTCCGCATAGAAGGATCAACTCTCCCGACTGACGTACAGTATACGTGTATGTGTATATAATATCAGTAAATACATATTCAACACTATAAATGCTTATAATAGCAATTAAACATTCAAAATTAATGCATAAGATGTAAATAAGATATAAATATACACACACACACAGATGCGCACCTTACATAAAAATGTAAGTAGTTTTGTTGGGGGGTTTTGGGTTGTTGGTTTTTTTTTTTTTGCATAATTGGCCTTGTTTTGTGGCATTTTCCTGAACCTTTTCCATTTTTCTTCCTTAATTTCCTTTTTTTTTTTTTATCTGATGAATATTCGGGGGAAAAAAAAAAAAAACACAATGCACTGACGCCGCATGAATTGAAGCACGAAGTAGCGAGGGATCCCTGTATAACATTTCTCTGTTTCAGGCAATACCCAATACTGAGCCCTGTTCTGATCCCCCATACTGACATCCTAACAGTATCCAAGCCAACCTCTGTGTGCTTCTGTTACCCAGTTAAGAAAAACCTCAAAGCCATGACAGCAGCAAGTTTTAAGACACATCCTCTGTACGTTATATTAGAATGTTCATGTATATGTAATGTGAGTATGATACAACTTCCTCACCCGGACATAAAGCAGGTTTGAGAAGGTGTCCATGTTTTCAATACGGAATGGATCCTGTTCTCGGAGCTCATTAAACAGATCCAAGGCCTGGTCGATATCTACACATACACACACACACACAAAATTGCTACTTAGAGCTCTGATCAGAACAAACACAGAGTCAGTGTGTATTACTCAAGGTCTGTGGTATTACCCACAATGCACTGTATGTAAGTATACAGTATATATGTCAGTGTGTATTACCCATAATGCACTGTGAGGGCCATGTATTCATGTAGTGTGTATTACCCTTGATGCACTGTGAGTCATCCCTTGCCACTTCACGACTTTGCGGCCTTGGTGCATCGCGGTATTTTCCATAAGTATCCAAAATCAAAAAATATTCATAAAAATTTCAAAATTCACTCTGAAACTCGCATGTACGCAAGCGGAAGGCAGGGACCCAAGGCAGGCTGTGTCAATTGTTTACAAATGATAGACTGAAGTGCCCCTCCTTCAGTCCAAGTTCAGGCGGGGACCACCCACTCAACTCAAGCTCGCAAGCTGATTGGCTTAGATGCGTGACGCTGTAGCCTCACATATTCCCGCGGGAATTTTTGTGATATTATAGTGTTTGTGACGCCCTTGAAAATGCCTCCTAAACGTTCTGCACCATCTAAGGCATTCAATGAGCCAAAGAAAAAGCGAAATATGATGACAGTGATCCAAAAAGTGAAGTTGCTAGATATGCTGACGGCAGGCAATACGTATGCCCATTGGAGCACGCCATTACGGCATAAATGAATCTACCGTGCATTACATCAAAAAAGACTAAGATTAAGATCAAGCGGAGAAGAGCTATTGTCAGAGGTGAGTACAGCATTTAAAGTATATATAACTTCTATTTAAATATTAATACATTACAGTATTTACATATGCACATAACTGTGTCTGTCTTCCTTTCGGCTTTTTCCCTTTTACTCGAGAGTCGCCACAGTGAATCATCTGATTCGCACGTTTGATTTGGCAGAGGTTTTTACGTCGGATGCCCTTCCTGTCACAACCCTTTTTAGCAAGGGACAGAAACACGCTGACAGCTTTGCAGCTACTCTTTACGAGATATAACTGTGTAACATTTAATATACACTTCTTGATATTGTATAGACGCGAAAACATACGTATGGTAGAAATGAGAGGGGTGATCCTACTTCACGGTTTTTCGATTATTGCGCCCAGGTCTAGTCTATATTATCCTCGAAATTCAAGGGATGACTGTATTTATACAGTTGTAATCTCAGTATATGAAGTAAATTACCCATAACACACTGTGAGTGGTATGTATTTATACAATGTGTATTTTCAGTGTGTGAAGTAGTGAGTATTACCCATAATGACTGTGAGTGGTGAATGGTCATGCAACGTGTGATGCTGATAATGCTGATAAAAATGTTGTTCCATACCTCGAATGTTGTGATAGGCGACAGCAATCTGAGATATGATGTGGGTGCTTTTGGAGAATCCAGCCTCCTTTAGACTCTGGTATTTTTGCAGTGCCTCTGAAATCATCTGCAGCTCCGTAAACATGTGAGCCATGAAGAAGTCCCTCACCCAACAGTCTGGCAGGGACAGAGACTTGAGCTACAGACACAGAGACTTCAGCTGCAGACACAATTACGGGCACAGACAAAGAAACAATCTTTCAAGTACAGTGATACCTCACCGTACGAAATTAATTCGTTCCAGCACCTTTTTCTTAACCTGGATTTTTCGTAAGTTGAACCGCATTTTACATGTAAAACGTGTGATTTGTTCCAAGGCCCCCAATACTACCCCCTAAACCCTTTAAAAATTCTAAAAGTATATCTTTTAAGACCTCCTTCTGCTTCAATATCGTACCGATGGTAGATGGGTTTGGCCATATTCCATTGCGATATCACTCAATCGCATGCCACAAGCCCGCTTCTTCTTTTCACTCAAACCGGAAATCACACGCGTGCGCGCACATGTGTTGACCATGTCTTCTTAGCGGAGTCATAATCTTACAAATGTTTATGGAAGGTTAAAAGCCTGAGTCAAAAAATAAAGCAATGAGCACACTCATGACACAACAGTAACTCTGTCCTTGACACGAAAAGCATTATGAGAAATGGAGCTCCATAATAGCCAATGGGAGGGAGCTGCGTCATGCCACCTAGCCAATGGGAGGCCAGCGGGGCGGGATGATAGGAGATAGCCAATGGGAGGGAGCTGCGTCATGCCACCTAGCCAATGGGAGGCCAGCTGGGCAGGATGTTAGGAGATAGCCAATGGGAGGGAGCTGCGTCATCCTTCTTAGACAATGGGAGGCCAGCGGGGCGGGATGTTGGAAGATTGTGAATGGGAAAGCAGCTCGTGCATTGTTTGAATGTTTGAATGGCGCGTTTGATAAGGAGAACTTGTTTCGTATACAGAGACAAAAAATTTTGGAAAATGTTTTTCGCAACCTGGATTTTTCGTTTGCTCGGACTATCGTAAGGTGAGGTACCACTGTAGCTCTATAACTGAAGTCTAAATCTCTTACATGAGGGTTAATTTTGTTTTTGTAATTGTGTGCATGGTGTACAGTGCAGAGTTACATGGTTGCCTGTGTAACACTTCTGACACAGCAGAAATCCATGCCTACATGTTAGGTGTGTACTGTCAGAGAAGGACAGGAGTGAGATAATGTAGGGACTGGACTGTGTTGGTGAAAAAGTCTGTGGTGTTGACAGTGTGTGTGTGTGTGTGTGTGTGTGTGTGTGGTGTGCAGCAGTGGTGTGAAGAATATTTATGCATGAGTATGAAAGAGAGCATGTGGTGTTGAGAGTCACTGAGTGGCATTGCAGAGTTGAGAAACATTGCACATGCAGTGCAGAGAGACATCGTATGCAGTGTTATATGCGTACCATGTCAATGTTGTTGATGAGGTTGCAGAGCTCAAGCCAGGCACCCCAGTGCAAAGGGAGAGAGTGTATCGCTTCCACAAACACATCCACTGCTTCCTTCATCAGATCCAGCTTCCTCAATACAACCCCGTACCTGTGCGTGCGTACACACACACACACACACACACACACACACACACACACACTGTCTTGGCTGCATACCCAAAAATTATGGACAAAGCATAACTTTTAGCGTGGGGCCAGTGGAGTAGTGGTTAGGGTGCTGCGCTCATGATCGGGAGGTTGTGTGTTCAAATCCCTGTTAGACCTCCACTGTGCTAAGACCCTTGAGCAAGGTCTTAACCACAAGTGTGCCTCTGTTCACCCACCAGTATAAATTGCTACCAGTAAAAATATACTGGGAAAGTAACCTGTGATGGACTAGCGTGCTATCCAGGAGGCGTGGTACTCCTAGTCACTTCACACTATGGAAACCAGTGATAAGCCACTATGGCTCGGTTGTAAAAACCCAACGGACTTTACCTTTTTTATAACTTTTAGCAGGTATGTAGGTCTCTTTGCAAGTTTACAGATAGGTCTGAGCCCTAAAATGATGGCAACATGTATCCTCGTCAGATACTTCTTCCACAGAAACAATCTATTCTTTGATAGTTTCTGATCATTTCACTTAAACAAAAGGGCACTTTATCAGTGATAAACACATGCTTCAGAAAAACTGACTCTTGATAGTTTTGTTGGGTTTTCATATGCATTTTCGTCACCTACAAACAAAAAGCACAGAAACGGAATGTCTAGATAGACTTTTAAATGCATTTTTATTCATAATCAGTTAAATCATCTTGAGAAAAAGGGGCTGCTATGACCAATCCACATGCATTTACTGTGCTCACATGCTCCATTCTGTCACGCAAACCGTCAAAAACACATACAGTAATAACCTCCATCTTTGTTCATGTAGTGGCCACTTGGCAAATCATTCCAGCACAGCATAGTCCGTTTGAGTGATACAGTATACAGGGATCCCTCACAACTTCACACTTCAATTCATGCGGCTTCAGTGCATAGCAGATTTCTTTTTTTTTTTAAATATTCATCAAATTAAAAAATGTTTGGGTTATTTTTTGTTTTTGTTTGTTTTTTTTTGTTTTTTTGCATAACTGGCCTTGTTTTTGTGGCATTTTCCTTAACTTTCCCCTATTCTTCCTTAATTTCCTTATTTTTTAATTCGATGGATATTTGAAAAAAAAAAAAAAAAAAAACGCGATGCACTGAAGCCACATGAATTGAAGCGTGAAGTAGTGAGGGATCCCTGCAGAGCTGCTGACGCTGAACCATGAGAATGGCATTAAACAAGACAAGAGAATGGTTTGAATCACAATAATGGACACTAACACATTTTTCATGGTTACTTGAAGCATGCAGCATTATCACACTTCCAAAAGAAAAAATAAATTGTAATAAAAAAAATAATTATTTTGCTTTTCTTTATATTTTCACATAGGAGATGCTAAAACTCTTCGAGTGAGTTCAAGTTTTTCAACCTCGCTCACGTGTGGACCAGAAGCCTGTGCATCAGTCACAATTTTTTTTAAAAACTAATAAATAAACCCAAAAAATTATCATTTAATGTGTGTGTGTTTGTGGGGGGGGGGGGGGGGGGTGGTTGCCTATGTTCCCATTTTGCATATACTATAAGTGCTATGAACCTCAGGCTTGGTGAGCATTGCTTAATTTAATTATCTGTTCAGCAACATTAACATTACGTTTGGTAAGTAACTGTTAAACAGCACTCGCTTCAGCAGAACTGAGAAAAAGGTGATGGTATTATTACAGTGCCAAAATTTGTGGCACAACCAATTATAAAAGGTTTTCTGAAGCCCTACACTGCCAGAACTACATTAATTACCTCATCGACTCATAGAGAACAACATTACTGACGAACTGTTTTGAAGAATAATAAGTACACACTAGGAAATGTTTATCATCAGTCTGATCAGCAGCTTCGTCCACACCAGTCTCTGCCTCATCACCTGAGGAAAGCTCACCTGTACTATTTGAATTTCTGGAATACTGTCACCATTTCTTCACTTGACTGATGTTAATACATGCTTAGCTCAGGAAGGAAATAATTCCGGATTAATTCAGCTTTACTTGTTATTAAAGTCAATATTAAATAGACCCGGAATCCAGTCAGAGCTGACATGGTATCACACACACACACACACAACACAGCACCATAGCAACACTAAAGAATAAACATGGGGTGGGGTGTATTTACAGGTAGAGTGCGAAACCATCTAGTTCTCTAGCAGTGTGTTTCTTGCTGAGCTCCACTCTCAGTTCCCTCAGGGCTTCATTGCGCACCTGACCCTTCTCCAGCGGACCTAGATGGACAATTGAATGGACATAGAGACAGACAGACAGACAGACAGAGCAAATAAAACCAACTGCAAACATGAAACATAATTATACACATAATTACTGACAAAGTCAATAGGAAGCTGGAGCCCAACTCAGCCGAATTCTGGGTAAAGACAGGATGCCCCCTGACCAACACACACACATCTAGGTGTACTTCACAATAGCCAGTTAAACTAATCTACATTTTTTTGTACTTTGGAATAACCAGAAAAAAAACCCACGCAAGCACAGGGAGAACATGCAAACTCTGCACAGAGCCTCAGATTCCAAACCAGAACCTTCTTGCTGTGAGGCCAACATGTTAACAACTACGCCACTGTGCTGCCCTGGGCCTGAAATGACCATATTAAACAATCATTGGATTTATATCATAATCAGAACAAGCACTCAATTTAATCCAGAACCAGACCAATTTCTATGTGCTAATTTACAACGGTCTTCTCTGTTGTGTTTGAAAAATACACAATAAAGGCTATATACTAACACCTATTAACCCCAAGATATGGACTGACCCAATTAAACTGTGTTCTTCCTGTGTAGTGTATATACTATTTATTAATACTTTAAATTTATATTCATTCGTCCATTCATTCATTTTCTGAACTGCTTAATCCTACAAAGGGTGATGGGGAGGCTGTTGCCTATCTCAGCTGACTCTAAGAGAAGGCAGACAACACCCTGAACAACTGAACGCCAGGCCATTGTAGTAAACTTATACTTCATTCATATATATATCCAGGATCCCTCGCTACTTCAATTCATGTGGCTTCAGTGCATCATGTTTTTATTTTTTTATTTATTTATTTATTTTTTATTATTATTTATTTATTTTTTATTTTTTTATATTAATTGAAATAAAAAATAAGGAAATTAAGGAGGAATAAGGAGAAAAGGTTAAAGAAAATTCCACAAAAACAAGGCCAATTATGCAAAAAAAAAAAAAAAAAAAACCTAAACAAACAAAACAAAAAAACAACCCAAAATCTCCCATCAAAACTACTGACATTTTTGTGCGATGTATGTCTGTGTGTGTATTTATATTTTATTTACATCTTATGTATTATTTTTGAATGTTTAATTGTTATTTTAAGCATTTAGAGCATTGAATATGTATTTAATGATATTACACACACAGACAGTATACATGTACGTATACGTCATGCGGGGGGTTGATCCTACTTCACAGATTTCAGTTATCGAGGGGGGGATCTCGGTCCCAATTAACAGCGGAAAGTGAGGGGTCCCTGTATGTATATATACATACACACACACACACACACACACACACACACACACACATGGAGATCCCTCACTTTCCATGGTAATTGGGACTGAGATCCCCCATGACCACCGAATTTCACGAAGTTGGATCAAGCCCCCCCCCCCACACACACACACACAACTCCCCGGACTGACGTATACGTACATGTATGTGTGTATATAATATCAATAAATACATATTCAATGCTACTAATGCTTATAATAACAATTAAACATGAAAAAAATGCATAAGATAAAAATAAAATAAATACACACATACAGACGCGTGCGCACCTCACAAAAAAGATAACTAGTTTTGATGGGAGGTTTTGGGTTGTTTTTTTTTTGTTTGTTGAGGGTTTTTTGCATAATTGGCCTTGTTTTGCAGCATTTTCATAAACTTTCCCCCTATTATTCCTTAATTTCCTTTTTTTTAATTCAATTAATATTTAATAAAAAAACAACGGGATGCACCACATGAATTGAAGCGTGAAGTAGCGAGGAATCCCTGTGTGTGTGTGTGTGTGTGTGTGTGAGTGTGTGTATGTGTATATATATATATATATATATATATATATATATATATATATATATATACACATACACACACACACACACAAATATAGAATGCATATTTTTATTATTAACAAGAGTTTTGCAATCTGCCATGACAACATGTACAGTAATAATAAATAAATAAAATAACGCAATTATAATTTGAGCAATAAAATGCTGCAATACTGTTAATGATAAACAAAAACTGTCTGTCTCACCCAGACTGTCCACGGTCTCATCATCCTTCTTCTTCTCGCCTGACTAAAACATACCAAAAAAAAAACTGCTGATAAAGGATTTTCCAAACGCTGAAGATAATGCTGAAACACATGACAGCACCCAACACAAATAAACATGGAGTGTCAGTGAGGATACCTTATAAGATGCCTTACCAGATAGCGCGAGTACATGTAGAGGAAATAAGCTTTCTGACTGTGGCAGTCACGCAGAAAATATGCTGCACGATCATATTCCTTTAGATCAAAGTACGACTTTGCCAAACACAAAGCGTCCAGGTCGTGGGCTTCATCCTAAACTCAGATATCAGGACAAAAATAAAGTGATATGAGTACAGCTCTTGTAAATATACTACACAAGGTTGTCCTATCTAGTGCATTATGTATATTAAAAAAAATAATAACAATAACAAAAAAATAAATTAGTTAATTTTAAAAAAATTATATATGTGTATATATATATATAAAATATATATACACACATATATATATATATATATATATATATATATATATATATATATATATATATATATAAAATATATACACACACACACACACACCCACTACACAAAAAAGTTAACTATATTTGTCAATAAAAAACTGAAATTAAGGCCAGTTCACAAAACCGAAAAAATATCTAGAAAATTTCCAAATATCCTTAACTTTTTTTGTAGTGTGTGTGTGTATGTGTATATATATATATATATATATATATATATATATATAATAAAAATAAAAGGACAGGACAAAGACTTTCTATTGAAACTCCATTTATCACTACAGATCTGTTTCGAGGGGTGGTGAAACCATCCTCTCTCTTCAGGTGATCATACAAACAGATCTGTAGTGATAAATGGAGTTTCAATAGAAAGTCTTTGTCCTGTCCTTTTATTTTTTATTGTTATTTGCTCTACCAAAAAGTATTGAGCACTCTCCTACGGAAGGATCTACTCAGAAAATCCTCTCTCTCTCTCTCTCTCTCTATATATATATATATATATATATATATATATATATATATATATATATATATATATATATATATATATATGCATGCTGTCTGTCTTCCTTTCGGCTTTTTCCCTTTCACTCAGGAGTCGCCACAGCGAATCATCTGATTCGCACGTTTGATTTGGCAGAGGTTTTTACGTCGGATGTCCTTCCTGTCACAACCCTTTTTTTTTTTTTAGCAAGGGACAGAAACACGCTGATGGCTTTGCAGCCTACTCTTTACGAAAGTCAGCAATGGTTCTTTTACATGCCTCTCACCATAGACAGTGAGAGACATGGCCCGCCTTTGATAACCCAGTTAGCTGCATTGGGGGGACAGTAACAACCTTGTGGAGAGTGGGACTCGAACCCCCAACCTTTGGATCAGCGATCCAGTGCCCTATACCACTAGACCACCACTGCCCCACCCTCTCTCTCTATCTATCTATCATATATATATATATATACACACACACACACACACACCAGTCCTTCTCAAAAAATTTGCATATTGTTTGAAGTTCATTATTTTCTGCAATGTACTGATAAAAATTCAACTTTCATATATTTTAGATTCATTGCACACCAACTGAAATATTTCAGGTCTTTTATTGTTTTAATACTGATGATTTTGGCATACAGCTCATGAAAACCCAAAATTCCTATCTCAAAAAAATTAGTATATCATGAAAAGGTAGTCTAAACGAGCTATTAACCTAATCATCTGAATCAACCAATTAACTCTAAACACATGCAAAAGATTCCTGAGGCTTTTAAAAAAAACTCCCAGCCTGGTTCATTACTCAAAAAAAAACCGCAATCATGGGTAAGACTGCCAACCTGACTGCCGTCCAGAAGGCCATCATTGACACCCTCAAACAAGAGGGTAAGACACAGAAAGAAATCTCTGAGCGAATAGGCTGTTCCCAAAGTGCTGTATCAAGGCACCTCAGTGGGATGTCTGTGGGAAGGAAAAAGTGTGGCAGAAAACGCTGCACAACCAGAAGAGGTGAGTGGACCCTGAGGAAGATTGTGGAGAAGGGCCGATTCCAGACCTTGGGGGACCTGTGGAAGCAGTGGACTGAGTCTGGAGTAGAAACATCCAGAGCCACCGTGCACAGGCATGTGCAGGAAATGGGCTACAGGTGCCGCATTCCCCAGGTCAAGCCACTTTTGAACCAGAAACAGCAGCAGAAGCGCCTGACCTGGGCTACAGAGAAGCAGCACTGGACTGTTGCTTAGTGGTCCAAAGTACTTTTTTCAGATGAAAGCAAATTTTGCATGTCATTCGGAAATCAAGGTGCCAGAGTCTGGAGGAAGACTGGGGAGAAGGAAATGTCAAAATGCCTGAAGTCCAGTGTCAAGTACCCACAGTCAGTGATGGTCTGGGGTGCCATGTCAGCTGCTGGTGTTGGTCCACTGTGTTTTATCAAGGGCAGGGTCAATGCAGCTAGCTATCAGGAGATTTTGGAGCACTTCATGCTTCCATCTGCTGAAAAGCTTTATGGAGATGAAGATTTCATTTTTCAGCACGACCTGGCACCTGCTCACAGTGCCAAAACCACTGCTAAATGGTTTATTAACCATGGTATTACTGTGCTCAATTGGCCTGCCAACTCTCCTGACCTGAACCCCATAGAGAATCTGTGGGATATTGTGAAGAGAAAGTTGAGAGACACCAGACCCAACACTGTGGATGAGCTTAAGGCCGCTATCGAAGCATCCTGGGCCTCCATAACACCTCAGCAGTGCCACAGGCTGATTGTCTGCATAAAACCAAACTGTTGTTCACAAATGCTGACCTCTGCCCTTAGTCTAGCTTCCACTATTCTTTCCCATAACTTCATCGTCTGTCTGTCTTCCTTTCGGCTTTTTCCCTTTTACTCAGGAGTCGCCACAGCGAATCATCTGATTCGCATGTTTTGATTTGGCAGAGGTTTTTACGTCGGATGCCCTTCCTGTCACAACCCTTTTAGCAAGGGACAGAAACACGCTGACGGCTTTGCAGCCTACTCTTTACGAATGTCAGCAATGGTTCTTTTACATGCCTCACACCATAACTTCATCGTATGGCTCATTAACTTTATCCCTCTGTAGTTGCCACAACTCTGAACATTTCCCTTGTTCTTAAAAATGGGCACAAGCACACTTCTCCTCCATTCCTCCGGCATCCTCTCACTCTCTAAGACCTTCTTGAATGTTCTTGTCAGGAAATCTACTGCTACCTCTCCGGGACACTTCCATACCTCCACCGATATGTCATCTGGACCAACTGCCTTTCCACTCTTCATCCTATTCTATGCCCGCCTCAGTTCACCCTTACTAATCTTTGCTACTTCCTAGTCCTCAACAGTCACCTCTTGTACTCTTTTTTTTTTCTCTCTTTTTCCTCATTCATCAGCTCTTCAAAGTACTCTTTCCATCTTCCAAGCATACTTCTGTCATCAGTCAATACATTTCCCTCTCTGTCCTTAATCACTCTAACTTGCTGCACGTCCTTCCCATCTCTATTTCTCTGCTGTGCCAACCTGTATAAATCATTTTCTCCTTCCTTACTGTCCAGCCTATCATACAAGTCATCATAAGCCCTCTGTTTGGCCTTCGACACCGCTACCTTCGCCTCCACATTTGATCCGGCTTCCTGAACAATACCAGAGATGCATTATGATTATTTTTTTTAGTCTGGCCACGCGATCAAGACTAATACACACCTAGAACATGACACCCTATTCCACCCTTCTGTCCTCTGTGCACCGATCTGAACACCCCCCCCCAACAAAAATCCTGGACTCTCCCCTGTCAAATAGAACGGAGTCATGGTGAAAAGGTTATGGAAGAGAAAAATTGATTCAGAATGCAGGGTATTTAACCTGCAGTGGACAAACGATCATTCTTTTGTTCACTTCAAAGAAAAGGTTGTTCATATCATCTGTCAAGAGGCAGTGGCGATACTCAAAAGAATACAACCTGTGCCGACACTCTGAATCTTGTCACAAAGACAAGTATGATCACTTGCAAGGCCAAATGCGACGGGCAGCTTTCGGGTTGCCCAACTGATAGCAGGCAGTGTTCATTATTTATTTCCTGACTTCTTTCTGTGAAGGTCCTGGAAAAGGTTACTCATATTTGGTTATGCGTGGCTTACTGGAAAACAATAAATGTTTATGTTTAGGCAGCTCTGTGATCGTCATACTTTTTCTGTTACAAACTAACCTCGGCCCCCTATCAGAGAAGGGAAAAGTTATGTGGCCCTCGCAGGAAAAAGTTTGGGGACCCCTGCTTTAGAGCATTTAGTTTGGTGCTGCCTGTTTTCACACTTGATATGATGCTGTTGGCATGTAAATGAGTACACTTTAGAGATGATGTTCCTTTGAAGTACTGCAGCCACATTCGCCTCCACCCTGTATGTGGGAACCACCCCTGAACGTGGACTGATAGATCAAATCCTAATGCACATTTTGACCTCCTTTGTACTTGTATATGGAGCTATACTTCACCCAGAACATGTGTTAGTACCATGTGTGAACGGACCCAATGCTCCCAGTGTGAACACAGGATAACAGTGTATCTGCATTCAGCTTTATTTTATTTCATTATTTATTTTATAAATTTCATTTCCCATAGACTCACAAACACACTGACCTCAGTGACCTGTGGTGGAGGAGGAATCTCACTCAGTGGGAGAGGATCGAGAGAAAACGCCAACTCAGATGCCCTAGGAGTACACACACACACACACACACACACACACACACACACATATATATATATATATATATATATATATATACACACACACACACAGTAATACGTACATTAGAATATTTCAGTACAGTCTGACATTTAGAAGGCAGAATCAAGATGATGCACATGTATGGACAGTAGCTGCCGTCTGATTGGTCGATGAGTGGGCAATAATGGCGTATGGATTGGGGTGGATCACCCTGCAAGCAAACTGTTAGCTCGCTGCATTGTGCATTAAGATTTTCAACAGCCTCCATGGAAAGGGAAACAAGCCAAAAGCTGCTGGCAATGGATCATGTGGAGACAGGATGCCTCTCCTAGATGAGCAGTTTATTGTGGAATGGCACCCCAAGGCATGCAGGAAATGAAACAAAAAATTGGAAGCATTAGCATGTAGCTGGCTAGAAGGGACACACACTAAACTAAACAAGCACACAAAGAAAATATTGAGGACATGAAATATACTGAAAACTAGAAAACCAGAACATAAAGAAAACCCAAGCAGATGCTGTGATGGCCATGAAAAAATATAACATTCCACTCATGTATAATATTATCAGAGCTTAAATCTACATTCTGTTAATGCCACAGCAGTCCATGCCCGAAGACTATGGGAGCCAAATTGGCCGAGCTCTCACGGAAGGGAGAGATGGCATACGCCAATTTCCCTGTCACTTAATCATGTGTATGTAAGCTCATTCGTACGAGGGGGGCAGACAGCACTTTCCCTTCAAGGGTGTTAGACTGTCCCTAAAATTCTTCTGCTCCACAGTTCAAAAAGAGGTGGGTGGCTAGCATGTCACAGTGTGCATGCTTTCAATCCTCCCTACTTGGTGGTGATCATGTGACAGGGAAGGCAATACCTCATGGGTAAGAACTAGATATGACTAAATTAGGGAGAAACTGGGGGGGGGGACTACTTCCTGTCTGCTGCCAATTTTTTTAGAAACACTATTCACCAGCAAATCTCAAATTCTCCCATGTGAATACAACAATAAGTGAATAGAATCACATGATTAATGTAATACATATAATCAATGTTATGATAGCAGGAGTAGTATATTATGGTGGCGTAGTGGTTCGCACACCTGCCTCACGATAAGAAGGACTTGGTTTAAGTCACAGGCTCAGGCTTTTTCTATCTGGAATTTACATAAGCTTCTGTGGGTTTTCTCCAGATACTCCACAGTTTCCGCCCACAGTCCAAGGACATGTAAATTAGTCTAATTGGTTTTTCCAAATTACTGAGAACAGTGTACTGGTCCCAGTATGAAGTGCAGAGAATACGATACTGGTCCCAATAAAGGGGCCTAAAGAATAGCGTACTGGTCCCAATACGGAGTCTAGAGAATAGTATACTGGTCCCAGTACGGAGTCTAAAGAATATTATACTGGTCCCAATAAGGGGCCAAGAGAACAGTGTACTGGTCCCAGTATGGAGTCTAGAGAAAGTATACTGGTGCCAATAAAGGGCCGAGAGAATAGTGTACTGATCCCAGTTCGGAGTCTAGAGAATAGTGTACTGGTCCCAGTACAGAGAGCATAAGAGTATACTGGTCCCAATCATGGCCTAGAGAACAGTGTACTGGTCCCAATAAGGGGCCTAGAGAATAGTGTACTGGTCCCAGTACAGACTCCGGAGAATATTATACTTGTCCCAATAAGGGGACTAGAGAACAGTGTACTGGGCCCAGTACAGATCTGGACAATAGTATACTGGTCCCAATAAGGGCCTAGAGAACAGTGTACTGGTCACAATAAGGGGCCTACAGAATAGTGTACTGGTCCCCTTACAGACTCCGGAGAATATTGTACTGGTCCCAGTGTACTGATCCCAATAAGGGGCCTGGAGAACAATGTACTGATCCCAATAAGGGGCCTAAAGAATAGTATACCGGTCCCAGGACAGACTCCGAAATTTATTATACTGGTCCCGATAAGGAGACTAGAGAACAGTGTACTGGTCCCAATACAGCTCTGGACAATAGTATACTGGTCCCAATAAGGGGCCTAGAGAATAGTGTACTGGTCCCAGTACAGATTCCAGAGAACATTGTACTGGTCCCAGTACCGAACTGAGAAAAGTACAGTATCACCGTCCTGACTCAATACAAACTTGATGTTTACTGGTTCAGACTCAAAGCTCACAGAGTTTCTGCACTATTTATATTGCATGTTATGAAGTGAATATTATCGTGTGTTTGTTAGTGAATAATAATGAATATAAAATGTGTAAATAACCAGAAACATCTTCATCACTCAGGAAACTCCTGAACACAGGCATTAGCTTCGCAGCTAATAGCCCGAGCACATCGAACAGCAACATAACTACAGTGCGGGTTTGAGTGAAATGTGATCTAAAATACCTCACCATTTTACACTATGCACCAGTCCGCGCTCTTTACACTGAGATATCATGGAAATCAGCTGCTTTTTAATCTGCACCAAGTCGCTAAACTCACTGCTCAGAGCCGCCGCCATTTTTTCGTGTGATTGTGTGGCGTCACGATGACGTCAGTGCCTCAACGTGATTGGACCAGCATATCCAGTTGGGCTGTGTTGCAAATGTAGTTAAGCATCCAGCTCCAATTTTCGAATGTGCACTACATAGGACATGAAAAATGGCCGAAATCCTAACACAATGAACTTCGGTTATTCCGACATGCAGCAGTCATCTTTATGTGTTGAAATAGGAAGAAATATATTTTCAGCTTGTATGACTATTCCATTATCAGATATTATAGGCACTAGTATAAACATTTTAATTCCACCATATTTCACTCAGGAGCTGTTGTGGTCTGAAGGTATAAGGCGCTGGATCACTGATCCAATGGTTGGGGGTTTGAGCCCACTCTCCACAAGGTTGTCACTGTCCCCCCAGTGCAGCTAACTGGGTTATCAAAGGCCGGCCATGTCTCTCACTGTCCATGGTGTGAGGCATGTAAAAGAACCATTGCTGACTTTCGACAAGAGTAGCTGCAAAGCCATCGACGTGTTTCCACCCTGCGATGTCCTGGCGAGCTGTCCAGGGTGTACTCTGACCTCGCCCGAAGTTGGCTGGGATGGGCGCCAGCCTTCCCGTGACCCTAATTAGGATTAAGTGGTTACAGAAAATGAACTGAACATATTTCCCTCCCATTCCCTCATTCATTATCATGACCACTTACTCCTATTGGGGTTTTGCGGAAGGTGGGGTACGCCCTGAGCAGTTCACCAGACCGTCGCAGAGCCCACACAGACAGGGGTCACAGAAGTGTGGGAAGCTGATGGGCTGAAGCCCCGCACTCCCCACACACGCACTTTTTCTCAACCCCAAAAAATTTTTTATGTCTACTGACATCTCAGAAATGTTCAAAAAGTTGATAGGTTAATCCGTGTGCTCGTTAGAGACTGACCAATCAACTGCCTCAAGATGCAGATCTTTTCCTATCGGCTGTTCCCTTCAGGGGTCGCCACAGCAAATGATCTGCCTCCATCTCACCCTGTCCTCTGCATCTTCTTCTCTTACTCCAACGACCTTCGTGTCCTCCTTCATCACATCCATAAATCGTCTCTTTGGTCTTCCTCTAGGCCTTCTGCCTGGTAGTTCCAACCTCAGCATCCTACTGCCAATATACTCACTATCCCTCCTCTGTACATGTCCAAACCATCTCAATCTAGCCTCTCTGACTTTGTCTCCAAATCGTCTTACATGTGCTGTCCCTCTGATGAACTCATTCCAACAACAACAAAAAAACGGACGTCATTGAGCCTTGAATATGTAAAAATAATAATAATAATAATAATAAAACGTTTATTGCCTTGAATATCTAAAAACCAGAATGTATACATTAATGAATACATGGTTAAATTGAAAGACAGGAAGAACTTCATTAGAAAAAAGTAATGACAACATTAGGGGCAGTGGTGGTCTAGTGGTTAACGCGAAGTATTGCCAATCCTAAGGTTGGGGGTTCGAGTCCCCACAGGGTTGTCACTTTCCCCCCAGTGCAGCTAACCGGGTTATCAAAGGCAGGCCATGTCTCTCACTGTCGATGGTCAGAGGCGTGTAAAAGAGCCATTGCTGACTTTCGTAACGAGTAGGCTGCAAAGTCGTCAGCGTGTTTCTACTCAGACCACTCACCAACCTGCACTGAACCAGCGTGGTGAGTTATGGTTCAAACCCACAAATATGAAGGTTGTGGAGGCCATCTAGCAGCAGTGGCATGATAGGCTGATGATGATGATGATGATGATAATGAATGACAACATTGTCACCTTAAAAATGTAGCTACAACCTCATACAGACTTAATTCACAGGTCGTCAAGATGATATCTGTGGTGAAAATTCAATTGATGTGACAAGAACATTGGGAGGAACAGACTGAGAATTGAAATACTTCCCATCCGAGCTACACTTCTATGGAATTAAGTAGGATTAATTGCATTGTTATCATGTTAATGTTGTCGTGTCATGTACATTCCATTCTTTTTTTAACGTGTTCAACGTTCAACCATATTCTCTGTGTCCACAGAGACCATACCACGTACAGGATGCGTACTGGCTTCTACTGCGTTTCCTCTGCATTGGGCATACATTGTTCATGCTGTGGCCATTTTTTGAGGCCATAGTGAGAACAGGGCAGCACAGTGGTATAGTGATTAGCACGTCTGCCTCACAGCAAGAAGGTCCTGGGTTTGATTCCCAGCCTGAGCGTTTCTGTGTGAAGTTTGCATGTTCTCCTTGTGCTTGCTTGGGTTTCCTCCAGGTACTCCAGTTTCCTCCCATAGTCCAAACACGTGCACAGTAGGTTAATTAAGTTTTAGTAGGCTGTTCCAAATTGCCCCTCGGTATAAGTGTGAATGGTTGTGTGTGTTGGCCCTGCTATGGCCTGGGGAGCTGTCCACGGTGTACCTCGCCCTTACCTGGAGTCAGGTGAGAGGGGCGCTAGCCTCCCTGTGACCTTAATTAGAATTAAATGACTCAGAAAATGAATGAATGAGTGGGAAATGTGGCTGAGAGTGATCGGGATTTTAGAAACAACCGTAAAAAATGTTCTCATGTTTAATTCCTATGATTTAAATAAATTATATTTATAAATGTATATTTAAACAAGTAAATCAAATTCACAATATTTACCAATCTCAATACATATTAAAGGCCTCATCAGGAGTCGCTCTGACCACTTCATATTATCTGAATTCTGTATTAATGCACAGGTTATCAATGAATCTCTTACATTTCAAGCATTATTGTGGCCTGTCTTTGCTATTTGTGCTGCTTTAGGACCAGAGAATACTTTTAACAGAATGAATTGCATTGAGGGAAAATGTTTTACCGTTACCGTCACTGTTAATTCTCACACATCTGCTGAACCCTCGAATTCTACTATTAAGGTTGTGGGAACACTGAAGACTATCTCAGTGGACACTGGGCAAACGCAGGGTGAGATCCTTAACAGCTCACCAGATCATAGCAGGGACAACACACAATAATCAGAGCCAATTAATCTAATATGCATGTCTTTGTAATGTGGGGGAAGACTGGTGTACCCAGAGGAAACTGACACATAAATGGTGAGAACATGCAAACCCCACAAAGAGAAGCCCTAACTTAGCTCAAGACTTGAACCCAGGACCTGCTTACCATGACACCACCACCGTTATATGCTGCCCATGATATTTCTTTGTTGTTCTGATCCAGTCTAAAATATTTGGAGAACTTAATGATTCAACAGGAAAGACAAGCAGTTACGATGGTACAGTGATAAAACACTCCATGTAATTTTGCGACCACAAGAAGAGTATTACTATGCAATAATCAGTCCAAAAGTAACATCAAAAGAACAGAATGAGATGAGATCACAATAAAACTGGTGAGCACTATTCCGCACCCAGTCATCCCATGTTTTTTTCAATGCCCAGTAGAGGGCGAAAGCGTGCACGGGAGGGAAAACGTCATCAAAACCATCTCACCCTAACTTTAACCCTAACCTTAACCCTACAATGACCCTAATCCTAAACCCCCCCAGCAAGTAGCCTGGCGATGTCTCCCGTGCTCACTTTCGCCTTCTACTGGGTATTAGAAAAAACACGGCAGGACTGGGTGCGGAACTTGCTGGATCTCGGTTACGTAGCAGCGTCGATGTCACGTGACATATGACAAGCGAATACTTTTAACAGTAAAACGGCGATAAAATGAAATTCAAGAATTAATATTTTTTATAATTAGGAAGGTGAGAAAAATCTTGTTCAACGAATTTGTAAATATTACGACATTAAAAAAAATATTGTGTACAGTATTAAGACCCGAAAACCTTATGGACCGGTGACGTCATCAGTGCGCGTCCTGAACAAAGAGGCTGTTGATATGAACAGTGCAGTGCACTGGTTAATTTAATGACATTAACGAGGTAGTCAGTAAAAAGCGTTAATTGTGTTAAATAGGGTCAAAGTGATCGGAAATAAATTTGAACGCGCTATTTTTTTTAAATAACGTCTTATTAAATCAGAAAACAACGTGTGTGTTGGGATGGAGGCTGAGGGCTCGACACCGGAGGAAAGAGGAGTAAGTGCGGCGCAGAGACGAGCAGAAATCCGCCGGAGGAAACTATTAATAAATTCCGAGCAGAGGATGAACAGGATAGTGGGCTTTAATAAAAACGATGGAGATAATAACGGTGAGAAATAAACACTCGTATCAATATTTGTTCGTGGACGATGTCCACGTGAAATCGGTTGGGGCGCTGTGGCTCCGGGGAGCTAATCAGGCCTGTAGTGTCTGAGCACTCGGCTACAAAGGGAAATATAGTATATAATAAAAGTCCTTGTTGTAATCTCTGTGCTACAATACACCTTATTCAGCACTGTGGTGTGTGTGTGTGTGTGTGAGAGAGAGAGAGAGATTCTTAGGCAGCCAGAGTCAGGTGTATTAAAGAAGCCGGTTTTGTTGTGTAGTACTGTATTGCGAATGAAGCTTCTCTCATTTAAACATGCGTTTGAGTCAGCGGCAGTTGATTGGTTAATCCGTGTGCTCGTTAGAGACTGACCAATCAACTGCCTCAAGACGCAGATTTTTTCCTTTCGGCTGTTCCCTTCAGGGGTCGCCACAGCGAATCATTTGCCGCCATCTCACCCTATCCTCTGCATCTTCTACTCTTACTCCAACTACCTCCATGTCCCCCTTCACCACATCCTTAAATCTTCTCTTTGGTTTTCCTCTAGGCCTTTTTCCTGGTAGTTCCAACCTCAGCATCCTACTACCATTATATCCACTATCCCTCCTTTGTACATATCAAAACCATCTCAATCTAGCCTCTCTGACTTTGTCTCCAAAACGTTTTACATGTGCTGTCCCTCTGATGTACTCATTCCTGATCCTATCCATCCTCGTTACTCCCAAAGAGAACCTCAACATTTTCATCTCTGCTACCTCCAACTCTGACTCCTGTCTTTTCCCCAGGGCCACTGTCTCTAAACCATACAACATTGCTGGCCTCATCACCGTCTTGTACACTTCTCCCTTCATTCTTGCCGATACTCTCCTATCACACATCACACCGGACACTTTTCTCCATCCATTCCAACCTGCCTGCACGCGCTTCTTCACCTCTTTTCCACACTCTCCATTGCTCTGGATTGTTGAGCCGAAGTACTTAAAATCCTCCACCTTCTTTATCTCTGCCCCCTGTAACCTCACCATTGCTCTTGGGTCCTTGTTGTTCACACACATGTATTCTGTCTTACTAAGACTAACCTTCAATCCCCTCCTTTCCAGGGCATACCTCCACCTCTCTAGATTTTCCTCCACTTGGTCTCTGCTCTCACTACAGATCACTATGTCATCTGCAAACATCATAGTCCATGGAGATTCTTGTCTAACCTCGTCTGTTAGCCTGTCCATCACCATCGCAAACAAGAAGGGGCTGAGAGCTGACCCTTGATGCAGTCCCACCTCCACCTTGAACTCTTCTGTCACACCGACAGCACACCTCACCACTGTCTTACATCTCTCATACATGTCCTGCACCACTCTAACATACTTCTCTGCCACTCCAGACTTCCTCATACAATACCACAGTTCTTCTCTCGGCACCCTGTCATATGCTTTCTCCAGATCCACAAAGGCACAATGCAGCTCCTTCTGACCTTCTCTGTACTTCAAGATGTAGTCTACCTGTGTGCTCTTACCTCCGCTTTCATAAGTCACCCTATGCTTCTGTTTCTTCTTGAAGAAAGTATTCACCACAGCCATTTCCATCCTTTTTGCAAAATCGATCAACATCTGTCCTTCTGTGTTCCAGAATCTCTCCTTCTCTTCTAGCTTACATCCTGCCTGTGGGGCATAAGCACTAACAACATTGACCATCACGCCTTCAATTTCTAACTTGAGACTCATCACTCTGTCTGACACTCTTTTCACTTCTAGAACATTCCTGACAAACCCCTCCTTCAAGATGACTCCTACTCCATTTCTCTTCCCATCCACACCATTATAAAACAGTTTAAACCCTGCTCCTAAGCTTCTAGCCTTTCTACCTTTCCACCTTGTCTCCTGAACACACAGTATGTCCACCTTCCTCCTCTGCATCATGTCAGCCAGCTCCCTATCTTTTCCTTGCATAGTTCCAACATTCAAAGTCCCTACTCTCAGTCTTAGGCTCACGCATTTCCTCTTCTCTCTCTGCCTATGGACACTCCTCCCGCTTCTCCTTCTTCGACCAACAGTAGTCCAATTTCCATCAGCACCCTGTTGGTTAACAGCACTGATGGCGGTCGTTGTTAACCCGGGCCTCGACCGATCCGGTATGAATTCTGTATTGATCATTTGCATTTTTAAATGTGGCAGAAGTTTTACGCCGGATGCCCTTCCTGTCGCAACCCTCTGCATTTATCCGGGCTTGGGACCGGCATAAGGGGGAGAGACACTGGTTAGTGCCCCCCTGCGTCATGGCTGCATTACAGTCTTGTACACTATTCCTTTCATTCTTGCCTGTACCGTCCTATCAGATCACACCGGACACTTTTCTCCAACCATTCCAACCTGCCTGTACATGCTTCTTCACTTCTTTTCCATACACACCCTCCATTGCTCTGGATTGTTGAGTCCAAGTACAGTCGGCCCCCAACTTACGAAATCCCTGGGTTACGACAAACATTTTCTTTAGTTTCCATTCCCGAGATATGAAACAACCCCCCCCCCCCTTATGAAAAGAAATGCCAACGCGCGAGTTGCTCTCTCATTGGCTGTCTCTCAACATCCCGCCCCACTGGCCTCCCAGATAGAGACCGAAGGAAGCTTCACTCTTTAGTTTTTTAAGTTGTTTTAATTCAGTAAATGGTCAAGCAGGGAATGAGCTTTGAATTCACGTCTTGTGGGTGTGGCCTGCAGCGCGTGCGAGAGACACAGAGAGACGGAATCACGCTTTAGTTTTTAGTTTTTTTTTTAAGTTGTTTAATTCAGTAAATGTTTAATAAATGTGGGTGCATTTGAGCTCATCTGGAATTCCGATCCCTCAAGGAATCAAATTAAAGTTGAGTTTGTCAAAAAGAGAATGCGCTTTGAATTCCATGTCCTGTGGGCGTGGCCCGCAGCGTGCAAGAGCGTGAGAGAGAGAGGTGTGTGTTAAATGTTTAATTAATAAATGTTTTTAAAATGTTTTAATCCATTTTCTTTGACTTTTAACACATTTTATACAAAATTGGTGTACTTATCATTTTTAAAGGGTTTACGGGGTTTATCCATCCAAAGTCTGGTGCCTTGGAACGAATTAGGCGTTTAACATCTAAGACGCGACCCCTACTTACGAAATCCCTGTGTTACGAAAAGGGCTCTGGAACGGATTAAATTTGTAAGTTGGGGGCTGACTGTGCTTAAAATCCTCCACTTTCTTTATCTCTGCTCCCTGTATCTGTGCTCCCTGTAACCTCCACCTCTCTAGATTTTCCTGCACTTCTTCTATGCTCTCACTACAGATCACAATGTCATCTGCAAACATCATAGTCTATGGGGTATCTTGTCTAACCTCATCTGTCAACCTGTCCATCACCATAGCAAGCAAGAAGGGGCTCAGAGCTGACCCTTGATGCAGTCCCACCTCCACCTTGAACTCTTCTGTCACACTGACAGCACACCTCATCACTGTCTTACGTCTCTCATGCATGTCCTGCATCACTCTAACATACTTCTCTGCCACTCCAGACTTCCTCATGCAATACCACAGTTCTTCTCTCGGCACCCTGTCATATGCTTTCTCCAGATCCACAAAGGCACAATGCAACTCCCTCTGACCCTCTGTGTACTTCTCTATTAACATCCTCAAGGCAAACACTGCATCTGTGGTGCTCTTTCTTGGCATGAAACCAAACTGTTGTTTACAAATGCTGACCTCTGCCCTTAGTCTACCTTCCACTATTCTTTCCCATAACTTCATCGTATGGCTCATCAACTTTATCCCTCTGTAGTTGCCACAACTCTGCACGTCTCCCTTGTTCTTAAAAATGGGCACCAGAACACTTCTCTGGCATCCTCTCACTTTCGAGTACCTTGTTGAATGTTCTTGTCAGAAAATCTACTGCTACCTCTCCTAGACACTTGCATACCTCCACCGGTAGGTCATCAGGACCAACTGCCTTTCCATTCTTCATCTTGTTCAATGCCCTCCTCACTTCACCCTTACTAATCCTTGCTACTTTCGGCTCCTCAATGGTCACCTCTTCTACTCTTTTTTCTCTCTCATTTTCCTCATTCATCAGCTCTTCAAAGTACTCTTTCCATCTTCCCAGCACATTTCTGTCATCAGTCAATACATTTCCCTCTCTGTCCTTTATCAATATAACTTGCTGCACGTCCTTCCCTTCTCTGCTGTGCCAACCTGTATAAATCATTTTCTCCCTTTTTACTGTCCAACCCAGTGTTTCCAAACCCCTGTTTCGCGGCACATTAGTGTGCCATGAGAAATCAGTTGTGCCGCGGAAGATTAGTCGATTTCACTTAACGTGTAGTAAGTGCTGTTCTGCTTGAGGGCAGTATCATTTTTGTTACATGGTGTGCCTCGTGATTTTTCTAATGTAAAAGGTGTGCCTTGGCTCAAAAAGGTTGAGAAACACTGGTCCAACCTATCATACAAGTCATCATACGCCCTGTTTGGTCTTTGACACCGCTACATTCGCTTTATGCTTTGTCTCCCTGTACTCCTGTTTAGTCTCTTCAGTCCTCTCAATGTCCCACTTCTTCTTAGCTAACCTCTTCCTTTGTACACACTTCTGCACTTCCTCATTCCACCACCAAGTCTCCTTATCTACTGTCCTCCCAGATGATACACCAAGTACTCTCCTACCTGTCTCCCTGATCACATTTGCTGTAGTTGTCCAGTCATCTAGAAGCACTTCCTGACCACCCAAAGCCTGTTTCAACTCCTCCTTGAAGACAGCATGACACTCTTCCTTTTTCAGCTTCAATCACTTTGTCTTCTGCTCTGCCTTTGCCTTCTTCACCTTCCTCACCATCAGCGTCATCTTGCACACCATCCTATACTGTTTGGCAACACTCTCACCCACTACTACTTTGCAGTCACTGACTTCCTTCAAATTAAATCGCCCACACAAGATGTAGTCTACCTGTGTGCTCCTACCTCCGCTTTTATAAGTCTCTCTTCTGGAAGCAAGTATTTACCACAGCTATTTCCATCCTTTTTGCAAAATCTATCAACATCTGTCCTTCTGTGTTCCTGTCCTGGATATCAAACCTGCCCATCACTTCCTAGTCATCTGTTGCCTGCACCAATGACCACTCTTTCACTTCTGGGGGTACTCTGCATCACTTCATCTAAGTCACTCCAGAATCTCTCCTTCTCTTCTGGCTCACATCCTGCCTGTGGGGCATAAGCATTAACAACATTGACCATCATGCGTTCAATTTCTAACTTGAGACTCATCACTCTGTCTGACACTCTTTTCACTTCTAGAACATTCCTGACAAACCCCTCCTTCAAGATGACTCCTACTCCATTTCTCTTCCCGTCCACATCGTGATAAAACGGCTTCAACCCTGCTCCTATTCTTGTAGCCTTGCTACCTTTCCACCTGGTCTCCTGGACACACAGTATGTCCACCGTCCTCCTCTGCATCATGTCAGCAAGCTCCCTACCTTTTCTTTGCATAGTTCCAACATTCAAAGTCCCTACTCTCAGTCCTATACTCACACCTTTCCTCTTCTCTCTCTGCCTATGGACACACCTCCTTCTTCGACCAACAGTAGTCCAATTTACACCAGCACCCTGTTGGTTAACAGCACTGATGGCGGTCGTTGTTAACCTGGGCCTCGAAGGATCCGGTATGAGTTTTTTGATAATTTGCATCACAATTTTGGCAGAAGTTTTACCCCGGATGCCCTTCCTGTCGCAACCCTCTGCATTTATCTGGATTTGGGACCGGCGTGAGGGTGAACACTGGCTTGTGTCCACCCCCCTTACGGCTGCATTTGATGCAGATCAGTTGTTTAAATGAGCCAAGTCAGGTTTGCTGCTGCTTGGTTGAAACAAAAACCTGCAGCCACATGGCCCTTTGTGGAATGAGTTTGACACCTGTGATCTAGACTCGGATCAAGTGTGTCGGCTCCAGCCACCCCATGATCCCAGTAAGATTACGTGGTTGAATGAATGAGTCAATGATTGATTCATTGTAAATATTTGCTTTACAAGTTAGGTTTTGGCAGAGATGTACAACCCCTGGCAAAAAAAAAAAAATCAATGCTAGAACTTGTCTGGTGCTGTTTGACTGAAACATTTTCAGTAATTTAGGATTAAGGGTTATGTGTCGGGTCAAGGCTCAGAGATGGTGTACATTGAGATATTGGCCACTTTTCTTATTCCACTGATTTTAAAGTACGTTTACTGAATATTTAGTTTTCAGTAAAGTTTGTACACCTTTTGAATAAAGTGAAGAGTTGAAGATTTTCCTTGGAAAAGCAGATCAGCTCAATAATGTGGCCAGAAACGGTACAGATCTCAAGCAGATAGAATATAAAGCTTGGTCCATCCTGGAAAGTTCATCTGTTACGAAAACGAACAAGAACAAGCTTGATGAACAATATTTGTTGTTTAGTGAAGACCACGCCTTAAGTTCAGGCCCATGGAGGAGCAACAGTAGTGATTCTGATTTAAACGAATCCCAAGTGATAAACTATTAAATTAAAAAAAAAAAAAAAAAGGTTTGTCATATCTGATTTATTGTCCAAGGGGACAGGGTTGTTTTTTGTTTTTTTTTAATTTTGGGATGTTTTGGGATTGCATTGAGCTAGCAGGGTTGTTGTGTATTCCTGGTATTTTTGTGGATTGGCAGAGCTTTGTGCTCTTCGCATGCTTTCGTTAAATCTGTTAATTTATTGTACATAGTAATGGTGGCATAGTGGTGAGCACGTCCACCTCACAGCAAGAAGGGTTCGATTCCTGGCCTGGGCGTTTCTGTGTGGAGTTTGCATGTTCTCCCTGTGCTTGCGTGGGTTTCCTCCGGGTGCTCCGGTTTCCTCCCACAATCCAAAGACCTGCACAGTAGGTTAATTGACCGTTCTAAATTGCCCATAGGTTCACACCGTGCAGAAGGCAATGGCAAACCACTGCATTAATCCTGCCAAGAAAACCTCCATGAAGATGATAGCCAGCGTGTTATCCTTCATGGTGGGTCGCCAATGGTCGTCCTATGACTCAGGCACTAAATAGATAGATAGTAATGACATGACATGACTTGTTCAGTGCGTTGACAGTGATCTGACGATCCTTAGCTTCGTCCTGCTCACTGCCCATATCAGAGTGTGGTGCATATCTTGCGCTTCAAGCCTTCTAAGCATTCCATTACATTTTGTTTTATTACGCCTTGCATGGGATTATAGTTGACTATAAAGTCATAGGACACGTACCTCATCCACTCATGTTCTTATTATTTTTGTTTTAACTCGTTCAGCCTGTCGTCTTATTTTTTTATTTTTTTAAGGAGGAGAAGGAATGCTGTAGGACATCAACCACCTCACCAATCCATCCTGCCTGCTGACTGCTTAGATTTTCTGAGATTTTTAGCAGCCACCAAATTCCAGTCTGCACCTCCTGTTCCCCACAAACAGGCCATTCAGTCTTGACCAGTTCACCCAGACTGATCTTCTATCTGGTGGATTTTCCTCTGCTTCCCCTCCTCTTCCAGATTCCCCTTTCTGTCTTTTGCTCTCACCTGACTCCTCTTCTCAAGTACCTTCTCCGATGCTTGTGAGCCTATGAATTGACCCGATTCTCTCACTAGCTACTCCTCCACCTCCCTGGTGGAGCCCATGCCTCACTATCCTAATGTAGCTGTTATTCCCTTGGAACGGACTGACTCAGCTGTCATTTTCCAATTCGGCTAATAATAATGTTTTTTTTTTTTTTCCAGCTTTGAGGCTTGATGTGGTTATTTCCCTCAGTGAGCGAGTTCAAAGCCAGGCATGATTTTGTATGCAGATTATTGGTGCTGATTAATACTTGTATCACTTATGGTTAAACACTTATACGTTTTCCGTGCATAGCGGGTGTAATAAGCAGAATACAGTACAGGGATTCATCACTTTCTGCGGTTAATTGGGACCGAGATCCCCCACCCCGACCGTCGAATTCTGCGAAGTAGGATCAACCCCACCTGACTGACGTATGTGTATATAATGTCAATAAATACATATTCAACACTATAAATGTTTATAACAAACATTAAAAAATAATGGGCAAGGTGTAAATAAAATATAAATACACAAACATTCTGACACGCACACAGATGCGCACTTCACATAAAAATGTAAGTAGTTTTGATGGGGGGTTTTGGGTTTTGTTTGTTTAGGGTTGTTTTTTTTTTGTTTTTTTGCATAATTTGGCCTTGTTTTGCTTAATTTTCCTTAACTTTTCCCCCTATTCTTCCTTAATTTCCTTATTTTTTTTAATTCGATGAATATTAAAAAAAAAAAAGTGACGTGTTGAAGCGTGAAGTAGCGAGGAATGCCTGTACTGATATTTTACTAAATACTGTACTAATATTGATATTTAAATGAATGTAAATGTGAGCAAGGTGGTGTGTGTGTGTGTGTTTTTTTTTTTCCTCCCCCTTCCCCAACAAACCCTACTTCCTCGCTTTACTTGATAGTAATCCTTTAATCATTTATCTTTTTGTGTATTTTTTTATTTTTGAAACAGAGACCCAGCGTTTGATGGAGCCTCGGTTCCACCTGGACTTGGACCGAAATGAGTGTTTCTCCTCCTCTGTGTCCACTAAAAGAGTGTCCCCGTTTATCTCGGAGACTCCGAGTGAAGGATCAGTGTTGGAGGAAGAGGGTGAGGAAATGGACCGAGGGGTTCGGCTCAGACCTCGAGGGGAGACTTCAAGCGAAGACCGCTCTCGCTCCCCTCGCAGGGGCTTAAACACCTACTTGTCTCGCTTTGATGAAGCTGTCAAACTGAGAGGTCAACTGGCTAATGAGAAAGCGTCAGAGGAGAGCAGCACAGACGTGGATGAATTTGACTCTTTTCGGCTTTTCCGGCTGCTTGGCAGTGTGGTGTTAGCTGTGTGTGTACGCATATTTGTCTGTCAGTATCTGGTGAGAATGATACATGAACACATTTAAACACATTGATCTAATTATATGCTCAGTTATTTAATTGATTTCCTTGTCAGTTGCCTAATTTATGCTTTATCTTTTTTTTTTTTTTATAGTCAATATTCGCACCCTTTCTCACCCTGGAACTTGCCTACATGGGTTTATACAAATACTTCCCAAAGGTGAGGCAAACAGTGATGGGCTGATGGACACACTGAAAATGATAGACATGGGGAGACAGTAGGCAAAGTTTCCATTCATTTGCTGTATGGATAATTTGACCAACAAAGGGCTTGAACCCAAGACCTTATAGAACATTATCGTTCTTCATACTTTTTTTTGATAAAATAAGTAACAAACGAGGTACATGCTTTTCTTGAATAGTGTACGAGAATAAAAGTGTAATTGCACCTCCATTCCAGTAGTTGGCAGTGGCGCGCTCATTGTCACGTAGCGGTTTTTCGCATGAGCAAACTCAGGGTTGTGTCAGGAAGGGCATCCAATGTAAAAACCTATGCCAAATTAAACATGTGACGAGTCGCTCTGGCAACCCCTGAGAAAAGGGAACAGCCGAAAGGAAAAGAAGAGAATACATCATTATGAAACAATATGAAGTGCAGGAAACAACACTCATTCTTTACAAAAGTCAGCAATGGTTCTTTTACATGAACCTCTCACCATAGACAGAGACATGGCTGGCCTTTGATAACACAGTTAGCTGCACTGGGGGGGACAGTGACAACTGTGTGGAGAGTGGGACTCGAACCCCCAACCTTAGGATCAGCGATCCAGCGCTCTATACCACTAGGCCACCACTGCCCTCAGGCATAAATAAGGTGAATGAGTTTAAATAAGGGTGTATTATTATTATTTTTCTGTCACATTGGTGCACTTTTAAATATTTTCAATTACAGATTTAAAAATGTGGATGAAGTTTTTCTTTATTGTAAGTTGAATTACAAGGATCCCTCGCTACTTCGCGCCTCAATTCATGCGGCGTCAGTGCACTGCGGTCTTTTTAAAAATAAATAAGTATTTATCGAATTAAAAATCGAAACCAACACCAAACAAAAAGCAACCCAAAATCTCCAATCAAACTGGTTAGATTGTTGCATGTGTGTGTGCGCGTGTGTATGTATGTGTATAGTCTTCTTCTCATGCAATACCATCTGTATGTGTGTATTTATATTTTACTTACATCTTGTTGTTTTTTTTAATGCTTAATTATTATAAGCATTCATATCATTGACTATGTATTTATTGATATTATATACATATACATACAGTATGTCAGTCAGGGGGGCGTTGGGGGGGGTGATCCTACCTTACAGATTTCGATGGTTGCGGGGGGGGGGGGGGTCTTGGTCCCAATTAACAGCGTAAAGTGAGGGATCCCTGTGTGTGTGTGTGTGTGTGTGTATGTATGTGTGTGTGTGTATATATGTGTGTGTGTGTGTATATATATATATATATATATATATATATACATACACACACACACAAAAATAAAAGGACAGGACAAAGACTTTCTATTGAAACTCCATTTATCACTACAGATCTGTTTCGAGGAGTGGTGAAACCATCCTCTCTCTTCAGGTGATTATAGAAGATAATCACCCAAAGAATCCAATCATAATGTTACTTGTAGTTAAACCAGTTTGATACTGCTCAGCATTTCACTTGAAAACATGTGAGATGGTTACCTGAGCAACCAGAGCTGGTGATGAGCACTCAGTCAGCGAGTTGTGTGTCTCACTGCTTCCTGTGTGTGTGTGTGCCCCTTTTTAGTGTTGTCACAATGTGAGGAAAACTTTGTTTCCCTGTGTGCATGTCCTACTTTAACAGTACCCTGTTTGTGTCCAGGTGGACAGGAAGATGAAGACAACTGTGCTGTCTGCAGCGCTGCTTCTTTCTGGGATTCCGGCTGAAGTGATCAGTCGCTCGGCTGAAACCTACAGGACTATGGGAGATGTTTTCTCTGATCTCTGTGTTTATTTTTTCACCTTCATCACCTGCCATGAGATCATCACTGCTTTCTCCTCTTAGTCCACCTAAATAATATATACATGCACGCATTATACACCCATTATCATACGTGAATGTGTTTAGTGTAATTAACCGCAGTATTCCAGTCCTGTTGTTGTTTACAAATGAACAAAATACAACCGGACTTTAATCCATCATCATCATGGAGCAGTCATGCTCTGTGCTAACAAATTAGCATCTTAACTAATAATTGTACAGTACTGCTCTACAGACTGTACAGAAAATGTGTCTGAGGCTTCAGTACAAAGATCCCACCACCATTTTTCTTCTCTCTCTCTGTGTGCGTATGCGTGTTTTTAACATATCTACCCACAACACTACACAGTTCTCCCCTCAGGCTGTTGGTGCACATGTCAAAGTAATGCTGCTGATGTGCGCTTAACAGCTATAAGGGAATAAATTTAAACATGTTTGTTGAAACGCACGTTAAAAATCTGAAGTGTCATTGTGTCTTGTTCCTTGATGTGTTGCTGGTTAATCAGTGATGTGAAATTTTTTTTTTTTTAACTTGGTGAATACCGTTATTTATCTTGCTTTCTTTTATTGTATGATTCTGTATAACAAATACTACTGAATGTTCCTGCAAAATTACTGTTCATTTTGAGGTAATTTGTGAACAATAAACTTTAGCAAACGTGTGTGTATGTTTTGCAGACAGGTGTTTATTTGAAATGCATGTTTGCTGCAGTGGGTTCTACTTAAAATGTAAAATGAAGCCAGGCGCATTCAGGGTGCAAACCAAGGCAGCTTATTTCCATCCTTATTTTTATTTCTCCTAAATATTACTGCACTTCTTTTTCTCAGAAAACCTTATCTATTTTAGTCTTCCAAGTCTATTTAAGATTCTCACCAAACTAAAGTGGACCTTGATGGCTTGTAACTCCTTTAGAATCTTATATACAGTGGTACCTCAGTTCTCGAACGGTTTAAAGGTCAAACAAATTGGAATTCAACCAAAAAAATCCAGAATTTTTTTTGTTTTGTTTCGGAAGTCAAACAAAGTCCGGAAGTCGAATGCAAAAAAAAAAAAGCGTGAGAAATATTGAGGGGAAAACAAGAGGGAGGGGAATTGCATAATTTCCGGAAGTTGTTGAGCTGTATCATCCTGATAAAGCTAAAGCTAGCAGAGCTGTGAACACATTTTACAATGAGGTCACAAGCCACTTCCGTAAGTTTTTGAAAAGAAAGCAAAAAACAAGCCATGTTAGAAATGTCCTTCAAGAAAAGAAAGGGACAGCCTGAAGAAGAGTCATCCACGCCAAAGCGAGTAGCAAGAGAAAAAACACCTTTGGCTGATTCACCTGAAGCTGTTATGGTAGGGGATCCTCCTCCTCTCTCCCTTTCCAACATTTACGTGTGCCAACTGTTCACCACAAAGGTAAAAATTCTTATCTTTATTGTTCTTTTGCTTTAACTGTACTGTGGTTTTTATTTTAGTGAACTGTATTCAATAATTTTTCACAATTTGCGGACCTATGGTACGAGGTACGGTACCGTAAACTTCTGTTCAAAAGACAACGGAATGAATTGAGACCATTTGCATTATTTGTAATGGAGAAAATAGATTCAGAATTCAACCAAATCGGAATTTTAAACAGCCGTCTGTAACGAATTGTGGTCGAGAACCGAGGTACCACTGTATTTTATAAATAAATATAATTTAAAACATCAGATTTTCACACAAATTCTGAAGGTAGATAGAGAATACGAGATAAACATTACTCTTGGTCATTTATTTATTGAATAAAATCCAGTGGAACACATTTGTGAGCTGCAAGCAGAGGTGAACATTTGTTTTCAGATCACCTTGTGCAGTTATAACTGCCTAAATGTAACTCTTGGATGGTCTTGCACATGGACTGACCAGACTTGCCAAAGAGGGATTCAGTCCATTATTCTCTCCAGAACAGCTTCGACTAAAGATTATAGGGTGAAATCAGGACTTTGACATGACTGTTTCCAAGCATTAAATGTATTTTTCTTTTACCATTCTTTAGTAAACATGTTATTTTAGTTTAATTATGTCTTAAGAGTTACTTTCTCTTGAGATTCAAAAAACTACCCTGGCCCAGATGCAGCAAAACAGGCTCAAACCATATTAAAGGCACCACCATGTTTCTCAGATGGAATATGGTTCTTATGCTGGAATTAAGTGTTCTCTTTGTCCGAACATTTAAACGAACAAACAAAAAAATTAAATTTTGATCACATGCATCCACAAATTTCTTTCCATTTAATTTTTCCATGTGATCCTTCGCAAACTTTGCTGTGGCGACCCCTGATAAAGGGGAAAAAAGCCGAAAGGAAATCTCTCATAAGGGCAGCAATGTTTGTTTTTGTTTTGTAGAAAACAGTAGCTTTCCTCTTGCAACTCTGTCAGATATACCACGTGGTCAGTCTTTTCTGATGGTCGACCAGCTTCTACAGACATCTGATGTCAAGGTCAGATTTGCAAATCCTCCTCCTTATGTTCTTATAAAATAGAACACGAACATCTGACTGTCATTCAACTGATTAAAAACACCCACGTCTACTTTCACTTTCAAATATAAACACTAGTCCTAGAAGTTCACATAATTTTGTCATCTAGAGAGGTAATATTAAATTTTTTTTTTTTAAAGAAATAAATTACCAAGTACAATATTTTTTCCTATTTGTTTAATTAACTTCTCCATGTATACTTTTAAAACAATAATATTTATGTGAAATGTTCAGTTCAGTTCATTTTCTGTAACCGCTT
>CM045735.1:17702248-17767248 GCA_024760905.1 Plotosus lineatus | reverse complement strand
GAGGATGGAGGGGAGGAACTTGATCCCCTGGATGCCTACATGGAGGAAGTAAAGGAGGAAGTGAAGAAGTTCAACATGGGCACTATGAGGGGAGGAAACGATAAAGTGAGACACAACAGTATTTTTATCCTCATGCTATCACAGTTTTGTTCGAGAGCATATCGGTGTGTTGCTGTATGTCCTCCTCATGTTTATCACAAGGTATTTAAACTGTGCAGAAAGGAAGCATGACTGTGACAAAGGTGGTGACTGTGGTGAAGACAAAGAAGATGCCTCACACCAACAAAAAGAAAGGAGAGTTGATGGAGAATGATCAGGATGCAATGGAGGTAAACCTTTATGTAGGGGTAGCTGAGGTAATACGGGACACCTTTAGACATACAGATGCTCCCCGACTTACATTTTTAATTGGTTCCGGACGGCCGAACGTAAGTTGAAAGTGAACGTAAGTTGTTACAGTGATGTGTGACACTCATACTGTACTATACATCCATAAATGCCATTACCGTATCTCATAAAACACCCCTAAATCAATTATTATGAACATAACATTGTAAAATAGTATCAAATAATGTCAACATTAATTTCAAATAAGTCACTTATTTATACTGAGTCACTTTACATGAAGCTTAAAACAGCCAATCAACGCTTACAATATGTGAGGCGCTCAAAACCGGAAGTAGTGTGCTTTCAAAAATAGTGTACTTGCTGTGGGTTATACGGACTTCCGGTCTTTCAAGTGAGCAAGGGTGCCATTGAACTTGTTTAGAACACAGCCTGCACTGAGTATGAGACTTGCACCCATGCTAGTAGGCTTAGCTTCTGACCAACCATATTTGCTTAGGGTTCCAAAAGTCCGCAAAACAGTGTAAACACAAAGATCACAGAGACGACGTCTTAACACAAGGATAACACGCTATATAACTGATATATATATATATATATATATATATATATATATATATATATATATATATATACACACACACACACACACACACACAGTGGGCCCAATAAGTATTGGGCAACGTAAAAATGTGCAAGTTCACCCATTTAAAAAGATAAGAGCGGTTTGTAATTTTCATCATAGGTACACATCAAGCTTGAGAGACAGAATGTAAAAAAAAAAATCCAGGAAATCACATTGTATGATTTTTAAACAATTTATTTGTGAAAATGGGAGGCCAATAAGTATTGGGCAGCTAGAAAACAAACATTATTTCGGCCCCCACTCGTTAACAGTATGAATGACACCTGTTTGAACCGATTAGCTGCATAAGAGACACCTGCACACACCTTCAAACTGTCAGACTGCAGTCTTCACCATGACCAAGACCAGAGAGCTTCTCAAAGACACCAGAGATAAAATTGTACAACTGCACAAAGCTGGGATGAGTCAAACTGCAATTGGTAAACAACTTTGTGAGAAAAGATCAACAGTTAGAAACATTATTAGAAAATGGGAGAAGTATAACATCACTGACAACCTCCCTAGGAGTGGCGCTCCATGCAAGATCTCACCTCGTGGGGTTCAAAGGATCCTGAGAACAGCGAGTAATCATCCCAGAACTACACGGCAGGAACTGGTCATTGATTTGAAGATGGCAGGAACCACCGTCACAAAGATGACAATCACTAACACACTACGTCGTCATGAGATGAAATCTTGCATTGCCCGAAAGGTTCCCCTACTAAACAAAAAACATGTAAAGGCCCGTCTGAAATATGCTAAAAACTATCTGGACGATCCAGAGGAGGATTGGTAGAATGTGATGTGGTCAGATGAGACCAAAATTGAACTTTTTGGTTTAAACAGCACTCGCGGTGTTTGGAGGAAGAAGAATGCTGCGTTGCATCCCAAGGACACTATACCTACTGTGAAGCATAGGGGTGGACACATCATGCTTTGGGGATGCTTTTCTGCAAAAGGGACAGGAAGACTGCACCGTATCAATGGAAACATGAATGGGGCCATGTATTGTGACATTTTGGGTAACAACCTTCCCTCGATCCAAAGCACACAGCCAAGAAAACCAAGGAGTGGCTCCGTAAAAAACATGTCAAGGTTCTGGAGTGGCCGAGCCAGTCTCCAGACCTCAACCCAATCGAAAACCTGTGGCAGAAGTTAAAACTTCAAGTTGCCAAGCGACAGCCCTAAAAAATCACAACTCTAGAGAAGATCGATGCAGAGGAGTGGGCCAAAATGCCAACGAAAGTGTGTGTAGACCTGGTCAAGAACTACAGGAACCGTTACAGGAACTCATTGCCAACCAAGGCTACATTACAAAGTATAAAAAGTAACTTTTGCTGGCTGCCCAATACTTATTGGCCTCCCATTTTCACAAATAAATTGTTTAAAAATCACACAATGTGATCTCCTGGATCTGTCTCTCAAGCTTGATGTGTACCTATGATGAAAATTACAAACCTCTCTTATCTTTTTAAATGGGTGAACTTGCACATTTTTACGTTGCCCAATACTTATTGGCCCCACTGTATGTATGTATATAAAACTGAACTGAGAAGGAGGGGCACATCTGTCTGTTTGTAAACAATGGACGCAGCGTCATTACATCAGCATACTATGTGGGTACGTCTCAACTCAAAATTTTACTTTTTTTTTTAAAAAAAACAAGTAAAATCGGAAAAAACGAATGAACGTAAGTCGGGGAGCGTCTGTACTATTTACAGCACAGGAGAATCATGCTTTTGTCACGTGAGGGGATATCATGTCATAGTTCAGCCATATTAGATTTACTTACATTGGTTTGATACTTCAGGAAAAAAACCCCAACCCAAAACCCCCCAACAAAACTACAGTAGTACCTCACCTTACGATAGTCCCAGAATACGAAAAATCCAGTTTACGAAAAACATTTTACTAAATTTTTTGTCTCTGTATACGAAACAAGTTCTTTTTATGAAATGCGCCATTCAAATATTCAAACATGCCATTCAACCAATGCACGACTTGCTCTCCCACTGACTGCATGTGCCAACATCCCGACCTGCTGGCCTCCCATTGGCTACCTCCCAACATCCCACCCCGCTGGCCTCCCATTGGCTAGGAGGGATGACGTAGCTCCCTCCCATTGGCTATTATGGAGCTGCATCTTCCATAATGCTTTTCGTGTAAAGGACAGAGTTACTTGCTTTTAACCTTATTTTTTTATAATTTTTAAAGGGTTTAGGAGGGAGTATTGGAGGCCTTGGAATGAATCACACGTTTTACATGTAAAATGCGGTTCAACTTACGAAAAAATCCAGGTTAAGAAAAAGGCTCTGGAACGAATTAATTTCGTAAGATGAGGTACCACTGTACTTGGATTTTTATGTGAGGTGCTCATCTGTATGTGTGTGTATTTATATTTTATTTACATCTTGTGCATTATTTCTGAATGTTTAATTGTTATTATAAACATTTATAGCGTTGAATGCGTGTTTATTGATATTATATATACGTATACGTCAGTCAGGGGGGCCTATCCTACTTCGTAGAAATCGGCGGTCACGGGGGGGTCCCCGGTCCCCATTATCCATGGAAAGTGAGGGATCCCTGTATATCATAGGCCTAATTTTTTCTATTAATCATAGTTATGTGTTGGTTTACTTCAAATTATTCTTACTACTAAATCAAGGGGCTGATCACTAAAAATGGAATTGGCCATATTACCCTGTAACTGGGGTAATATGGTCCCTTTATAAATATTTGTTCTATTATTTTCATAAGTATTGCTGGTCAATAGAAAGCTGTAATTTAAGATAGATTTGCGATAGCAATCTAGTCTATGATGAGTCAAATAATTGTTTCAGTCTGCTCAATATTTTTCAAGCCACAGCCCATTTTATTTCAACTTCCCTATATTATCCCAGTTGCCCCTGCACAGCTGTGTGTGGCTACAACATTGACTATAAATTGATGTAAATGGTGTATGAGCTTGAGCTGTTCACGTGTGTGTAGTATTCTTCAGAGGAGGAGGAAGTGGACCTACAGACAGCTCTCACTGGCTTCCAGACCAAGCAGCGGAAAGTTCTAGAGCCTGTGGATCATCAGAAAATTCAGTATGAACCCTATCGGAAGAATTTCTACGTAGAAGTTCCTGAACTGGCCAAAATGACACCTGAGGGTATGGTACTGTCCTCATTTATGGTTAAAAGTCTATAAATCACCATTGAAGTGTGTGTGTGTGTGTGTGTGTGTGTGTGTGTGTTTCAGAGGTAAATGAGTATCGCCTGGAGCTTGAAGGGATCACAGTGAAAGGAAAAGGCTGTCCCAAACCCATAAAAACCTGGGTGCAGTGTGGAACCTCTATGAAGGTCTTAAATGCCCTTAAAAAGTGAGTTCTTTTCCACTGGTCCTGTCCCAATCTGTTATACACACCCGCTTTTTGTCAAGTTCTTTTACTGTTTTAGGTTCTTTAGGTGGCTAATTTCAGGTTTTTGAAAATTGCATCAGTCATCATGTTTAGCCGGCATACGTACCAGTTATTTGTAAAGAGTAGCAGTATTGATCATCCCTACAGCATAATTCATACTTGATATAATAAGTTTAATTGATACAGATCTTATGTTAACATAAGTGGCCATATAAAGCATATACAGGGATCCTTCACTTTCCGTGGTTAACATGACCATCGAAATCCGCAAAGTAGGATCACCCCCCCCACCCCCATGACTGACGTATACGTACATGTATATGTGTATATAATATCAATAAATACATATTCAATGCTATAAATGATTATAATAACAATTAAACATAAAAAACATAAGATGTAAATAAAATAAATACACAAACATACAGATGGTATTGCATGAGAAGAAGACGACACACATACATATGTGCGCGCAGATGCTCGTGCACACACACACACACATGCAAAAATGTAAGTAGTTTTGATGGGAGATTTTGGGTTGTTTTTTGTGTTGTTTGTTTAGGGTTTTTTGTTTTGCATAATTCACCTTGTTTTGTGGCATTTTCCTTAACTTTTCAATTATTCTTCCTTAATTTCCGAATTTTTATTTATTTATCAAACAAAACCCACGATGCACAGAAGCCGCATGAATTGAAGTGCGAAGTAGTGAGGGATCCCTGTATGGGAAAGTTTATACCCGGGATTATTAGCAGGGGCTAAACCAATGCATTTTTTCCCTGGAAGTTGCATGAACTCGTTGGGCTGGGTTGTCCAGCACAAGTAAACAAGCAGCGAACATTTTCAGTGCTAAAACTTCCTACATACTAAAGGCACTTCCTTTTTACTGGTTTGCTGAGGTGCTACTTCTGTCAGTTGTCGTCCTTTGATTCTTTATGAAGGCGTTCCTTAGGAATGGCGTGTGGTTTTAGATGAGGTCTCTGGGGTTTTGTGGCGGGTAGTTCTGCCTGGAAGTCACGCTGATAGCTATGTTATGTTATTTGGTGATTTCTGCACTTGTTTTTTGTGCAGCCTATGCTTTGCATGCCACCATTTTTGTGGCAACACAGTTCAGTTCCACACTGACTGATAATGTGTTATTTTCGACTTGTGTCTGCTGCACACAGCCCAGTCAACAGGACAAAACAAACATTGGAACAGCCATATAAGGCGGCAACATGTCGCTGTACATGTCTAGTAATAATAGTGTGGCGGCACTCACTTGTACTTAACACAGTGCTTCTCAATTATTTTCTGTGGCGCCCCTTCTAGGAAGAAAAAAACATTTCACGCCCCCCACCGTGACGCGAGCAACTATAAATGGTATTATTTGTCTATAAGACTGTTATTAGTACATTATTATGTACATAATATTATGTTATTAGTACACCTCTGCATAACATTGTATCTTTATTCACATTAAAAACAAAAAAGAAAGAAATATAGTTCAACTTGCAATAAAGAAAAACTTCATTAACATTGTTTTTTAATCTGTAATAGAAAAGATTTAAAGTGCACCAATGTGCCTGAAATAAAAAAAAAACAAAAAACACCACATTCGACTTACTTATGTCTTAATATCTCCATCTCTCTCCACCTTTCTCTTCATTCCTGTTAGAAATTTTTCCTTGTTGTTTCTTGAGGGGTTGTTGACGGCACTTCGTATTTGCTAGTGCGAAAAACTGCTGCACCATAGCGCGACAATGAGAGTGCCACTGCCAACTACTGGAGTGGAGGTGCAATTACACTGAATTCTCGTACACTATTCCAGAAAAGCATGTTCCCCAGGGTCAAATGTGCTTCCCCGGCATCCTATTGGGCGTGCCCCACTATTTGAGAAGCACTGATTTAACAAGAAGTAAAGATGCTGAAGAGTGAGAAAATGTCTACCTACACAGATCTTTTACTTTTGAGGCCTCGTTCTGGTCACAGATATTTCAATTTTATGTAATATGTATGTGCGTGTGTGTTTGTTTCAGGCATAACTACGAGAAGCCAACTCCCATTCAAGCACAGGCCATTCCTGCCATCATGTCAGGACGAGACCTCATCGGCATTGCCAAAACAGGAAGTGGAAAAACCATTGCATTTCTGCTACCCATGTTTCGCCATATTTTAGATCAGCGACCCCTAGAGGAGGGAGAAGGGTCTATCGGTATATATTCACGCATCACTTAAACAAATGGGTCTCATGCTTGTGTTATGTATTAATGTTCTGGTTAATATGTTTGTGTCTCAGCGGTGATCATGACGCCAACACGTGAGCTTGCGCTGCAGATCACTAAAGAATGCAAAAAGTTCTCCAAGCCGCTGGGGCTCAGAGTGGTGTGTGTGTACGGGGGAACAGGCATCAGTGAACAGGTCTGTGTATGCTTATGGTGTTTATTGTCAGTGTGTGTGTTCCCCGTAAGGCACCGTGACTGCTGTGTGTACAGAAACATTATGAAATGTTCCTTTTCTTCTGAGACACATAGCTGGAGGTCTGGACATACCTTCAGTGCGAGTTCAGAGAGTCAGAGTCTCTCTGGGCAAAAAAATTGGATTTAGATTCATACAGGCCTCTCACGGTGACCTGTAATAAGCACAATGATGGTCTGGGACATAGTGAGTGTTTTGAATGCTGTCTTAATGTAGTTGTGTTGTGTGTAGATTGCAGAGCTGAAGCGTGGAGCTGAAATTATTGTTTGCACCCCTGGACGGATGATTGATATGCTCGGAGCTAACAGTGGTACGTACGTTCTCAATGCTGTATGTGTCCTTGTCTTTCTGTTTGAACTGGTGGGGTGTGTTAAGTTCAGACATTTTTGAGACGTTGAAGTGTTTAGGGAGGTATGTAAGTGATTTTAGGAGAGGGTGGGTCATCTGTTTCTCTCTGTCCGACTCTCTCTCTCTCTCTCTCTGTCAATCCCTTACACACAGATGTGCACACCATTGCTGTAGGTCTTATTTAATTATGGTGAAATAATTATGCGGCCAAGCTGAAAGCTTAAAATGAAGTTCCACACTTAAGAGATTCTTACTTAACTCATGTTTGTCATAAGATTAACTAAGTGTGAAGAAGTATAAATGTGAATAAAGTACATTTCAGTAAATATAGTCACTTATTTTCCAGACTATCTATATGAAAGGGTTTGATAAGTGGCTTGCAGAAGATGAAGGTGGTGTATGATGCTGACAGAAAGTCATCTATCCTCCAATGCTTACATGTAATGTGTGTTTTAATCCTTAGTTTGTGTACCCACACATGCGTGTAATCTGTGCTGTGTGTTTTCCAGGTGAGCGCATGGTGTTTAATGTTTGTTTAACAGGTTGGCTGTGCCGAATGATGGTACGCAAGAAACCAGCAGTAACCTTCTGTCTGATATAGAGCCGCATCAGTGTGTTAGTGTTAATGCAGGGTGTGTGTATGTGTGATTGTGTTTACTGTACTGTCTTCACTAATGATGAGTTGGTTCTGATTTCAGGACGAGTCACGAACCTGCGTAGAGTCACATATGTTGTAGTTGATGAAGCTGATCGGATGTTTGACATGGGCTTCGAACCACAGGTGATTTGGTACACTAAACACCACTTTTACTAAGCACCTCATTTGCTTATTATAAAACTTCTGAGCACACCAAGCATAGCTGAAATCGCTGACCATTAAAACATACAATAGGCCCTCGTTATTTGCGGGGGTTCAGTTCTGGCCCCACCCTCAAGATAATCCATGAGTTCTGTACCCGGAAGTAAAACCCCATGTATCATATTACATGTGCGAATAATCAACCGGAAGTAAAATACTATGTACAGTATCTATTACATGCCCTAAAATATGCTTCTTTAACACATTCTATAGACATTAATATAGTATTAATGTAAAATGTAGCAATGATTAAGAAAAACTTTTTAATTTTGTACTGTGATATTTATTCATAAAATATACAAACATTGTCTGTCTTCCTTTCGGCTTTTTCCCTTTTACTTAGGAGTCGCTACAGCGAATCATCTGATTCGCACGTTTGATTTGTCACAACCCTTTTAGCAAGGGACAGAAACACGCTGACGACTTTGCAGCCTACTCTTTACGAAAGTCAGCAATGGTTCTTTTCCATGCCTCTCACCATAGACAGTGAGAGACATGGCCCGCCTTTGATAACCCAGTTAGCGGCACATTGGAAGGGGGTGTCAGCGATCCAGTGCCCTATACCACTAGACCACCACTGCCCCACTAAAATATATAAACATTATACAGCATATATATATGCGCACACACACACACACAGTGTGTGTGTGTGTGTGTGTGTGTGTGTATATATATATATATATATATATATAAATAAATAAAAATAAAATATGAGAGAGATTTCCTTTTGGCTTTTTCAGTGGTTGCCACTTCGAATGATTTAGACATTTGATTTGGCATAGGTTTTTATGTTGGATGCCCTTCCTGACACAACATTTTTTACAAGGGACAGAAAAACGCTGACGGTTTTGAAGCCTACTTTTTACGAAAGTCAGCAATGGTTCTTTTACATGCCTCTCACCATAGACAGTGAGAGACATGGCCCGCCTTTGATAACCCAGTTTGCTGCACCCCCAACCTTAGGATCAGCGATCCAGCACCCTTTCCCACTAGACCACCACTGCCCATATATATATTATATATAAATAAAAGGACAGGACAAAGACTTTCTATTGAAACTTAATTTATCACTACAGATCTGTTTCGAGGGGTGGTGAAACCATCCTCTTTCTTCAGGTTATTACGGAAGAATATATATATATATATATAGTACAACACATTAATGGTTAAAAATGCTTATCAGACGCCCACTAGAGGGAGGAATTGCATTGTACTGTACATAAAGAACATAAAAGTGTGATGTAATGACTTAATGAGCTGAATGTAAATTGTAGCAGAATGCAGGAGACTGTGTGAGATGGCAGAGTGGATTTATTATTTAAAGGGTAAGCACTTGAGCAGCGTGCTTCCACTGAGGTGAACTGCATTCAGCCTGAGCAGCTCAGCCACACCCCTCAGCCGGAGCGGGCAGAAAACAGAGTTAGAGGATACAGTACAAAGAAGTAGGGACGTGATGTGAGTTAATCCTCTGACGCAGAGGTGAGCGTGCTTGTGTTTATTGGGAGTAGATGAGAAGAGTGAATTCAGTTGTGAGCTACCGAGCAGCTCAGTCACGCGCCTCAGCTGAAGCGGAGAGAAAACAGAGGCACAGCTTCCAAAATCAAAGTCCCCCAAAACCACAGACCATAACAAAAAGAATATAGAACATGAAGTGTAATAAATTGAATAAACAAAATAAAAGGATAAACATGCTACAGCACATTACATAAAATCACACACAAACAATTGCAACATAAAGTTAGGTAGTGTACTGGAATCATAATTGAAAAAGACTTTAATACTACAGTGCTTTACAACAGTTCAGATCATTATTCCTCTTCAGGCATTTCAGAGGAAACGGTCCTTTCTTTAGGAGAAAGTCGTATTTCTCCAGAAGAGACATCCAACGTCATTACCTTTTTCTGGCGCTTAGCTGGCGTTTGAGTGGCATCATGGAGCTTAATTGATAATTAAAACACTAAGAAAAGGCTCATTGACAACTTGTGCGTAAATGAGGCAAAGGGACGTTTATATCATCTCAACCAATCAGCAGGAAGCAGGACAGCCATTGGCTGAATTTGAATCACGTGACAGTTGCTTGGCAGTTCGCAAATATGCGCAGGTGCGAGTGCAAAACCACGAATAGTCAAAGGCCTACTGTACCACGAATTCTGAATTGTTTTGCTTGTCCACAGCTGAACTCGATCCGTAATGTCAAGAAAGGCCATATACACACACAAACACTTTCTTATAAAATGTACAGTAGAATGCTTGAGGTGCTGATTTGAATCAGATATGGCAGGGTCCCCGACCACTGGGCCGCGGACCGGTACAGGTCCATTGCTCAATTGGTACCGGGCCGCAGAAGAAATAATTAATTATTTCTGTTTTATTTATTATCTGAGTCTGAATGATCTTTATTTTTGAAAAATCCTTTATTTTGAAAAATGACTGGATTCTCTCGGTTATATGTTGGTCATTTGAGTGCTAAAATGTAACCCACAAGGGGATGGCGTGTGAAGAGGCATGTTGGACATGTTTCAAACATTAGCAGGGATTTTAGGTGAGATTGAGCCTGAGCCTTCATTCTCCCAGCTGGTGCATGATCATCTGGAAAAAAAACAAATGTAAAATCGAAAAAAAATAAAACGGATGAACGTAAATCGGGGAGCGTCTGTATTTATATTTTATTTACATCTTATTCATTAGTTTTTAATGTTTAATTATTATTATAAGCACTTATAGCATTGAATATGTATTCATTGATATTATATACACATACATGCATGCATACGTCAGTCGGGGAGGTGTTTTGTGTGTGTGTGTGTGTGTGTGTGTGGGGGGGGTGATCCTATTTCACAGAATTCGGTGGTCGCATGGGGGTCTCGGGTCCCAATTAACAGCGGAAAGTGAGGGAACTCTGTGTTGAAGGTTATCCTGCAAGTCCATTCTAATGAATGCCTACAAACTTGGCAGCATGCATCGAAATGTTTTTAAAAATCTGCTATTTTCGAGAGCAACAATCACAATTCCATGAAATTCTGGAGGGTCTGAGTAATGTAGTAACTGCTAATTTTTTTTTTTTTTTTTCCAAGATGGCGCCGGGTGACCTGCAGCCAGTTACAGGAGCTCTTCAGTTTATTTTTCTTTTTTTCTCTTTTCTATTGTATATAGGCGTGTTTCTTTATCTTTTTTCAATTTTTCTTTTTCTTTCTTCAATCCTGCATCTGGAAAACATACTTTCATGATGCTTTTGTTCTTCTGCGCACTTTTATTTTCACTTTTTGGATCGGCGTCAGGAAACTCATTCACCGACGGCTCTGAGCAACGCAGGTCTTACACACGTGAGACCCTCCTCGGCCTGCGCGCCCCCGCCCTCCTTCACGCGGAAAAGCCCGTTGTTCCTTTGGAAATACGGAGGAAAAGGAGAGGCTGCAGAGGGGACGAAAGACGCGGAGGACATGTGTTCCCTCTGTCATCATGGGAAATGTCCGCGCGATCGCCAACAAGACGGAGGAGCTGGCGGCGCTGACCCGGCAGCAGAGGCAGTACCGGGACTGCAGCCTCATGTGTTTCTCAGAGACGTGGCTGAATGAACTCACTCCGGACTCTGTGGTTTCTCTTAACGGATTTACACTCGCGTGCAGATCGGAGTGTAACGGAGAGCGGTAAGAAGAAAGGAGGCGTGGCGGTCTATGTGAATGAACGATGGTGCCACCCGGCAAGCGTGCACGTGAAGGAGCAGCTGTGCACGCGGGACGTGGAGCTGCTCGCGGTAAGCGCCGCGGCCATATTATCTACCGAGGAGTTTTCACACGTGATTGTGTTTTGCGTGTACATTCCGCCCTCGGCTGATGCGGCGGCGGCGTGTGAGCGTCTACACAGCGCCGTTAATCAGACACAGACTCGTCACCCCGCGCCATGATTCTGATCAGCGGGGACTTTAACCACGCCTCTCTCCGCCTCTCTTCCGGCGTTCACGCACACGTGAAGTGCGCCACAAGAGACAATAAAACACTGGACTTACTGTATGCAAATGTGAAGGATGCTTACAGCTCCTCCCCCTCCCCACTGGGACGCTCAGACCACAACCTGGTCTACCTGCTCCCCAATACACACCCAGGGTGCGAAAGGAACCTGCACAGAAGAGGTCTGTGAAAGTGTGGACCGAGGAGACCAACGAGAGGCTTAGGGACTGTTTCCAGACCACAGACTGGAGCATGCTCTGTAACTCCTTTGGTGATGACATCGACGGCCTCACACACTGCATCACCGACTACATGAACTTCTGCGTGGACAGCACTGTGCCAACACGGAGGGTACGGTGCTTCTCCAACAACCACCCATGGGTCACCCCTGAGCTCAAAGTCCTCCTGAACCAGAAAAAGAGGGCTTTCATCTCAGGGGACAGAGAGGAGCAGAAGAAGGTCCAGCGTGAGCTCCAGTGGAGGATCAGGAGGGCAAAGAAGGACTATGGGAAGAAGATGGAGGAGAAGCTGGCTCAGAACAACGTGCGGGACGTCTGGAGAGGACTAAAGACCATGTCTGGATTTGGGCAGAGTGTCAGAGGGACAGCTGATGGTGACCAGCGCTGGGCGGATGAACTAAACTGCTACTTCAACAGGTTTGATTTCCCCCCCCTCCACCTCTGCACCCCTCCCTGCTCCTCCCCTCTTCACACGTCTCCAGACCAGCTGACACCTCCCCCCTCCCCCGGCCAACCTCACTTGCCTGCTACAGCCCGACAGATACATCCCCTCCCCCTGCAGCCCCCCCCAGCCCCCGCCTCTCCCTCACATCAGACCAGGTGAGGAGACAGCTGAGGCGACTAAATCAGAGGAAATCTGAAGGACCTGATGGCATCAGTCCCAGGCTGCTGAGGACCTGCGCAGACCAGCTCTGTGTGGTACTATGCTACCTGTACAACCTGAGCCTCAGCCTGGAGAAGGTTCCAGTCCTCTGGAAGACCTCCTGTGTGGTTCCGGTTCCCAAAACAGCACAAGCGAAGGAACCAGCCCACTACAGACCTGTCGCCCCTGACCTCCCACCTCATTAAGACCATGGAAAGGCTCCTCCTTGAACACCTCCGCTCTATGGTGAGCCCCACCCTAGACCCGCTGCAGTTTGCCTACAGGCCCAACATCGGAGTAGAAGACGCCGTCATCTACCTTCTGCAGCGGGCACTCACCCACCTGGAGATCGCCGGCAGCGCTGTGAGGGTCATGTTCTTTGACTTCTCCAGCGCCTTCAACACCATCAGGCCAGCGGCGCCTGCGAAGGAAGCTGGAGGACGTGGGAGTGGACGGGCATCTTGCTGCCTGGATTATTGACTACCTTACTAACCGTCCACAGTACGTGCGGCTGTAAGTCAAAGGTGGTAGTCTGTAGCACGGGGGCACCGCAGGGCACCGTCCTCTCACCCTTCCTTTTTAACATCTATACCTCGGACTTCATATATAACACAAACAGCTGCCACCTCCAGAAGTTCTCGGACGACTCCGCCATCGTGGGCCGTGTGTCAGAGGGGAACGAGCTGGAGTACCGGTCGGTCATCGTTGACTTCGTGGACTGGTGTGAGCGCAACCACCTGTGCTTGAACACCAGGAAGACGAAGGAGATGGTGATCGACTTCAGGAGAAGCACTCAAACACACACACACACACACACACACATACACACTCACTGGTGAACATCCAGGGACAGGACATTGAGACAGTGGACAGTTTCAAGTACCTGGGTGTTCACCTTAACAATAAACTGGACTGGTCCCACAACACCAACGCCCTGTACAAGAAGGGCCAGAGTCGCCTCCACCTTCTGAGGAGACTCAGGTCCTTCGGCATATGCAGACCTCTGCTCAGGACATTTTATGACTCTGTGGTAGCCTCTGCAATCCTCTACGCTGCCATCTGCTGGGCCCCGGGCAGCACAGAGCGGGACAGAAAGAGACTGAACAAGCTGGTCAGGAGGGCCAGCTCTGTCCTAGGCTGCCCACTGGACTCTGTGGAGGAGGTGAGTGAGAGGAGGATGGTAGCAAAGCTCACATCCATCCTGTTCAACAGCTCTCACCCACTGCACCAGACTGTCGAGGAGCTAAGCAGCTCCTTCAGTGGACGACTGAGGCATCCTCAGTGCAGGAAGGAGCGCTACCGCAGGTCGTTCATTCCCACCGCTGTCAGACTGTACAACGCCACTTTGTAACTGTCTGAAAATACCGGTTATGTGCAATAAAAACCCCGTGCACTTTAATCAACTACATCTACCCCACTGTGAACCATATCAACCCATCTACTCTGCACTCAGATACATTACACTTTAATATAGGCCAGTCTATAAAGTTGCTCCATTCCTTTCTTTTATTGTTTAGTAATTTATACTATTTATGTATCTATTTATTTATTTACTTATATAATATATGTATGTGTGTATGTTTGTACTTGTATCTATTTTTGCACCCCCTACTGATGGTACCTCAAGAGCCTGTAACAGTGAATTTCTCCATTGTGAGATTAATAAAGCTGTATCTTATCTTATCTTATCTTAATGCATTAGTGTGACATGAACACTTGGCTTGTGTGTGTGTGTGTGTGTGTGTGTGTGTGTGTATAGGTAATGCGCATAATGGATAATGTACGGCCGGATCGTCAAACAGTGATGTTTTCAGCAACATTTCCTCGGGTTATGGAGGCTTTAGCCCGCCGCATCCTCACAAAACCAATCGAGGTTCAGGTTGGAGGAAGGAGTGTGGTGTGTTCAGATGTCGAGCAGCATGTGGTGAGAATACAGTCCCTCTCTCTCTCTCTCTCTCTCTCTCTCTCTCTCTCTCTCTCTCTCTTTCTGTCTCTCACACACACACACACACTAACTCACTGTCACACACAGCTTGATTTCTTTGTGTGTGTCTGTGTATGTCACCAGATTGTGATTGAGGAAGATAAGAAGTTCCTGAAGCTGTTGGAAATTTTGGGTCATTATCAGGAGAAAGGCTCTGTGATTATTTTTGTAGATAAACAAGAACATGCGGACAGCTTGCTGAAAGACTTGATGAAGGCCTCCTACCCCTGCATGTCTTTGCATGGAGGTAGACTCCCACTGTGATACTTCTGTGCATTATTGGTGTATTAAGAGTTGTAGTTTCTGGTATATGTTGATGTAATGTGTTCTTTTCACAGGAATCGATCAGTATGATCGTGATAGTATTATAAATGATTTTAAGAATGGCGCGTGCCGGCTGATGGTGGCCACATCAGTGGCAGCGAGAGGCCTGGATGTAAAGCAACTGATTCTGGTTGTAAACTACAGCTGTCCAAATCATTACGAAGACTATGTACACCGTGCTGGGAGGACTGGTCGGGCTGGAAATAAGGTCTGATCATGATCATCATGATGATTATAATTATAATAACAACAATAATCATACACAATTATGTGTAATAATAATGTGTGAAGTGTGAGTGAGAGACCACTAGGTAGGTAGTGTGTGTTACTAAGTTAACTGTAGTATGTTATGTTGTCAGGGCTACGCATACACATTTATCACAGAGGATCAGGTGCGATATGCAGGTGACATCATTAAAGCTCTGGAGTTGTCGGGATCTTCAGTTCCACCTGAGCTTGAACAGCTCTGGGCTAAGTTCAAGGACCAGCAGAAAGCGGTGAGACACTGAGACCACCTCATTCAATCATACACACACACACACACACACCATTATTCCACACATTTACCTACACTGAACGCTTGAAAGTTTAAGTTTTAATACACCTGAATGATATGAAAGAAATCTGATTCTCACACTTTACGAACCCAATATAACAAATGAATGTTTGTTACGCTTGGTCTTTTAGTTTATTATTCAAATATTTTTGCTCATCTCAGTCACCTATAACTGCACTTTATTCTGAAATGCATTTAAATTTTTAGATAATTATTAGTCCCAGCCCCTATTTCCCCATCATTAATTTAGTTATATCCAGTTCCTGCCAGCCAAGTATTGCCTTCCCTATCGCACCACCACCATCAAGGGAGGGATGTAAGCATGCACACACCCCTTCTGAAACACTCAGTGCTGCCTCCTGCCTCTTTATGAATGGCTGTGCATTCGTATTTGGGGGTGGTCTAACACATTCGGAGGGAAAGCACCTCCTTTTATGAATGAGCTCATAGACACCCGAGGTTGTCTGGTGATTGCTGTGAGAAACAGGCCAAGTAGCTCTCATTGACTCCTGGTTGGGGATGACTACGGCATTAACTTGGATTCTAACTGGCAGTCTTCAGGGTGATGGTCACGCGCCTTGTTGATACACCACTCGGGAGCCAAACGTATTATATTTTTAACACACACCCTTTTTTCCCAGTTTTTTTTTCCAGATTTTTACTAGTGACAGTAAGTTACACGGGTCCAGTATTCAGTTAGAACGCTTTAACCAGCAGTAAACAGTGCTGTACTGTGCAATCCTATAGAGCAAACAACCACAAAAAAGTAAACTGCTTGTTTTTGGCACTGGCAGGCTTGTATTTTGTACTACTTTTGGTGTTGCTGTGCTTGGATATCCTTGGAATAGAAACTCTTAATCAGCCTATGAACTTTTCAGCCCACCTTTGTGCACACTAGCTTTTTTGGTAATGCCACCTCAATAATGATGTCACACTTCCACCTACATTACATTGTATCATCTTTTTACCTCCACCACACTTCATAACTGTGTGTGCATGTACAGGAGGGGAAAAGTATTAAGAGCAGCAGTGGATTTTCAGGGAAAGGCTTTAAGTTTGATGAGACTGAACATGCTCTGGCCAATGAAAGGAAGAAACTGCAGAAAGCAGCGCTTGGTCTTCATGACTCGGACGATGAGGACACAGCACTAGATGTAAGTATGAATATTCAGTGCAGTGTTAATATTCTGTTCAACTGCTGATATTTGTATGCTATTTTTTGCCCCTATGAAATATTAAAAGTACTGTGATTAAGACTATTTCATGATGTGTCTTTGTATAAATTCCTACTTGTACGTAAGCTAGCAATTGTACATGCTAACTTCGAACATGCATGTGCATGGTCTAGTGCAGGGGTCGGCAACCCACGGCTCTGGAGCCGTATGCAGCTCTTTCACTTCTCTGGTGTGGCTCCGTGGCTTTTCAAAATAATGTACTTTACGGTGGCCGATGGGTGCACCACAAACATCAACTGCAAAAAGAAAATGCGGCTTATTTACTCAAAATCGGAAGCACTTTGGGCTTCCAGAGAGTTAAACCAGCTTTCATCTGAATGATGGAAGAATCATTCGATCAAGAATCAAATGATGGCAGAGTCCTGCAACGGTCAGGTACTCACAGGTACCCAGTGGGTACCCTTTCAAAAATGCTCTTTTAGGATTGAAAATTACATTCCCCCGGAATGTGAGGGCGGATATTTATTTGGTGTGGGTGGGGTCATTTTGTGTGCGTGTTGTTCTGGACATGCCTATTATATTAATCAGCTACATTGAGAGTCTCTGTGTTTTTGATCTGCTGTGTTGGTGGATTTCCAAATTCTTGTGCTCATGGCAAGGAGTGTTCTCACCATCAGCAGTGTGGTGAGAGAAAGAGATTTTTCCCGCCGCTGGGGTTTGTAATCCAGGAACGGAAATCACAGCTGAAGTAGGAGATGGTGGATGAGATTATACACAGCAATCACTGAATTAAATAACTCTCCTCTCAGTGACAAAATAAAACACTGGGTGTGGTTCAGTCTCCACCCTGAGAGTGGGTCAGTCAGTGCAGCATTAATATTATTTCAAAGAATGTTGAGCAGGCTCCTTCTTAAAATAAGTCGTCATATACTTTTCTGTGTTGCTGTCGTTTTTGTAAATTAAAACTATGACAAAACAACAATAATATAATGAATAAATAAATAGAAAATCCCACGAAGGGAGTGATGGTGAGGTCGGCTACCAAACCCGTTAACACATCTGGCTGCACCCCGTCCCACACTTCGTGGGCTAGATTTTATTTAGAAAAATACAAGAATGACTCGAACACATTCCTTCATTTTCTGAACCACTTAATCCTAATTAGTGTTGCAGGGAGGCTGGCGATTTTTTTTTTTTTTTTTTTTTTTTTTTTTAAATCTAAATGTTTTTGTTGCAAGCAGAATTGTAATTTCATTGTCTCTGCAGTCGTTTAAATCAATGCAACACATTGTTTTATATTAACATGAAGGAAAAGGGGGGAAACATTATATGCAGTGTTATTTGATTTTTAAATATCAAAAAAGGGTTTGTGGCTCCCAGTGTTTTCTTTAATATGGAAAATGGGTCCAAATGGCTCTTCGAATGGCAACGGTTGTCGACCCCTGGTCTAGTGTTAAATGTTTATCTTTACAGATAGATGAGCAGATTGAAAGTATGTTCAACTCCAAGAAACGTGTGAAGGATCTGGCAGCACCAGGCACTGCTGCACCGTCGGCTTCAGGGTTGACTGTTAGTGCCGCAGGACTTGCTGGTCTCGTTGTACCTTCAGCTGGAAACATCCAGAAGCTTGAGATTGCTAAGAAACTGGCGCTAAAGATCAATGCACAGAAAAACCTCGGTGCAGAAGCTCAGGTGGGACTGGAATGCACATCTCATACACTTAAAGATTGCATGGTGATCAAGTTCTTAGAAATGTATTGGTTGTTTTAAGGCCCTGTGCCAGTCTTAACAATTAATTAACCATTATACAATTTCCTCTGCGACCATTAAAGAATTCTGATTAGCATGCAAGCTACATTGATTTTTAGTACAGCATTTTTTTTCAGGTCTGAGAATTTTCCTTGGATCTGTGGATTCTTTGGTCAGAATCACAGTGCCATGGTCTTAAAATGCCAAAATCCTGATTTTCCTTTACAGAAAAGGCCACTTTCAGGTTAAAAAATGCTGAAATACGTTTTCGACTGCGGGGCTCCGTTAGCCCTATGCCTCACAGGGTGCTTGCGGCCCCTTGACCCCTGGCTTATTTTCAGAATTTTTCCAGCAATCTCCATTCTCAGGCCTGATCTTTAGAACACGACCCAAAACTTGGCTCAGTATCAGCACACTGTTGTCATTTTTTTCTCTCTACATACGAATGTCAGGACGTGATGCAGCAGGCAACAAACGCCATAATGAGGGGTGGTACTTTGATTGCACCTTCCATCTCTGCCAAGACCATTGCCGAGCAGCTTGCTGAGAAGATCAATGCCAAGCTGAACTACACACCCATTGAGAAACTGGAGGAGGAGCGACAGAATGCCGAACAGGCAGAGAGTGTCAAGAGATATGAAGAGGAGCTGGAGATCAACGACTTTCCACAGGTAGACACACACTAATACTGTTGAGAGAGAAAAATAGTTACACACAACTAATCCCCAATATGATCACTTCTATGCCATGATGTATAATGGGAAGGATGCTTGTTTGTGAGAGAGAGAGCACTACACCTATTTTATTTGTGTGAGTTTGAAGGATTACGTGTGTATCTATTCCCCCTCATACACTCTGTGCAGAGAGAGTGAAAGAGAGACAGGTACAGTAGGCCCTCGTTATTCTTGGGGATTTGGTTCGCTAGTTCTGTACCCGGAAGTAAAACCCCATGTATCCTATTACATGCGCGAATGAGCAACCGAAAGTAAAATACTGTGTATCTATTACATGCGCTAAAATATGCTTCTGAAACACATTCTATCGACAGTCTTACTCATTAATACAGTACTAATGTAGTAATGATTAAGAAAAACTTAAATTTTTACTCATTTTTATTGATGATAAAATATAAATATTATATAGCATATACTGTTGTAAAGCACTAGTATTAAAGTCTTTTTCAGTTATTATTCCAGTACAGTACCTAAGTTAATGTTTAGAATGTTTGTGTGTGAGATTTTATGTTCTATAGCATGTTTAATAAACGATACCAAAAGGATAAACTTGCTTCATGTCCTTTTTCATTGAACCTGACGTCCCCAAGATGGCGCTGCCTAGAGGGCGATGTCGCGGAGTTCTCCAAGTCAAATTGGAGATCGTTTTAAACCTGAAGGCCGTGTAGCCGGCTATTGTAAACGCCTCATCAGGTGTAGTCTCCTTTAGCCATGTTTCACAGAAACACAGCATTGCGTTGCAATCCCAGCGTGAAGTTGGTCCGTCCTGTTTCGCAGAGATGAACATTTGCAAGCGGTATGACCGGAAGTGCTAACCTTCCGCGGCTAACCAAGTGCCGGAGTGTCGATCAGCCCCTCCCCGCCTGCCACGTCTCCGCCTGGGCTTATTGTTAGCCAGAGTGTGGCTAGCATTGAGCTACCATAGCATATTAGCTCTGGATAGGAGTTGAGCGTGCTCAGTTCTAAACATTCGATCTCATAGCTGTAGTAGGGTTGCTCGGTCATAGACGAGCATAGTGCAAAAAAAAAACATACAAAACAAATTAAAACTAACAAAGAAACAATTTGACTCTGAGAACTTCGCAACGTCGCCCTCTAGGCAGCACCATCTTGGAGACGTCACGTTCAATGTAAAAGAACATGAAGCAAGTTTATCCCTTTGGTATTGTTTGTTAAACATGCTACAGAACATAAAATTTCACACACAAACATTCTAAACATTAACTTAGTTACTGTACTGGAATAATAATTGAAAAAGACTTCAATACAACGGTTCAGATGATTATTCTTCTTCAGGCACTTTAGAGGAAACTGTGGTTTCTTCAGGAGAAAGTCTTATTTCTTCAGAAGAGACAGCCAATGTATTCTATCGCTAAGCCAGAGAAGACGATAACGAATGAATAAAAAGTAGGGTTGCATCATCTCATCCAATCAGCAGGAAGGAGGACAGCTGAAATTGAATGACATGACAGTTGCTCGGCAGTCCACGAATATGTAAACCTTGAGTGCAAAACCGCGAATAGTCAAGGGTCTACTGTACACATCTGAGTCATGACAGACTGTATAAGGGACAGGCACACCTGTCTAACTCTTAGTACACATTGTGTGATTGAGAGACAGGTATCCACTGGATTATTAACCTGTTGTTTGTTTTGCTGCCATGTTGTTGACCTGCAGACGGCAAGGTGGAAGGTGACATCTAAAGAAGCTCTGCAGAGGATTGGTGAATATTCAGAGGCTGCCATCACTATCAGAGGGACTTATTTCCCCCCTGGCAAAGAACCTAAAGAGGGAGAACGCAAGATTTACCTTGCAATTGAAAGTAAGGAACAAACACACAGTCATGTTGTGTTGATTTTTACGGCCTGAAAGATGTGGAAAAACCATCACTTGGTGTAAACAGCTGCATAAAGAAATTGTGATGATGTTGCCTAATGTTTCTCAGGTGCAAATGAGTTGGCAGTGCAAAAAGCAAAAGCAGAGATCACACGACTCATCAAAGAAGAGCTCATACGCTTGGTAACCTTTTTTCCTTTTATTATTATTGGTGGTGGTAGTAGAAGTATTGCAATCCTTCCGGACAGAGTTCAGTATTTTTTTTTTGGGGCGGGTTGGGGGTGTTACACTTGAGCCACAGTGGCTCATTAGGCCGGTCCTTATTCCCAGTTTCTGTAACGTGACATGACCAGGAGTTCAACTCCTCCTGGGTGGGATGCTAGTCCATCGCAGATTATCTTCCGAGTATATATATTTTTTGTTTGTTTGTTTTTTGTTTTACTGGTACCCATTTATACTGCTGGGTGAACAGAGGCACACTTGTGATTAAGACCTTTCCCAGGAGTCTTAGTGCAGTGGGGGGGTCTAACTGGGATTTCAACCCACAACCTCCCGATCATGAGTGCAGCACCCTAACCTCTATGCCACCGGCCCCACAGTATGCCTCCTCAATGCTTCTAAATTTTCAAATTAAGACTAAAATATTAAAATGGTGGCTTGGTGGATAAGACGATGGGTTACTGAGCTGAAGGTTCAATCCCTAGTATCACCACTGTTGGGCCCTTGAGCAAGGCCCTTAACCCTCCATTGCTCAGTTGTACAACAATTGTGAGTCGCTCTGCATAAGGCGTCTGCCAGATGCTGTTAATGTAATGTAAGTCGGATATAGTGTCAGCAGATGTGATTGGATCAGTGGTTTTTTGTGCATTATATTATTATTTGTAAACATAAATTTATATTTGGATTGTCAGAAATTGTCAATGTTTTATTCATTAAGGAATAGCTAAACCATAACATGACAATGATTTTTTTCTATTTGTGCATTAATAGTTCTTTTCATCTCTTTCAGCAAAACTCGTACCAGCCAACAGCCAAAGGCCGTTACAAGGTTCTGTAGACGAAGACGCTGCTGTTTATTTTTTCGAGTGTATTTTACAGTAACGTAAATAGCTTTTTTCCCCTCCCAGTGGTAAAGTTGTAATGTGATTTTTGTCTTTCAGCTCTTATTACAGTCTCATACTAATGTGTAGATTCTCTTTTCCACCAATAAAACATTTTAAACATATCCCTGTGTGTGCAGTGTTAAATTGTAATGAATATTGTTTTTATATGGATGCTTTCAGATGTTTATTACATACATAATAGAATTGATATGTCATGCCGATACGCAGCTTTCACATATTTCCCTGAATAGATGTGTTTAAATGTTGAAATTAATTTTAGGTCAAAATTATGCACCAACCATTAAATTTCTCTATGCTTAAAAACAAACAAAAAAGCCCACATTGTCAAGGTGTGTGTGGGTGTGGGTTTGTGTGTGTATATACAGTGTATGTATGTGTGTATGTACCTCGACTGGGGATGTCATCGAGAGGTGGAGGGAATACTTTTGAGGTTCTCCTCAATCCCACCAACACGCCCGCAGTGGCGGAGGAAGACCTTGGGGGTTTGGGCAGGGGTCTGCACATCAATGGAGTGGAGGTCACTGAGGTAGTCAAAAAGCTCTTGGGTGGTCGGGCTCCGGGGTTGGATGAGATCTGCCCTGAAATCTCAGGGCTCCGGATGATGTAGGACTGTCTTGGTTGACACGTCTCTGCAACATCGCGTGGTCATCGGGGGCAGTACCTCTGGATTAGCAAACCGGGGTGGTACTCTCCCTTTTTAAAAAGGGGGACCGGAGGGTGTGTTCCAATTATCGGAGAATCGCACTCCTCTGCCTACCTGGGAAAGTGTATGCACGGGTACTGGAGAGGAGGATCCGACCGATAGTCGAACCTCGGATCCAGGAGGAACAATGTGGTTTTCGTCCTGGCGTAGCACTCTTGACCAACTCTATACACTCCACAGGATCTTGGCGGGGGCATGGGAGTTTGCCCAATCTGTCCACATCTATTTAGTGGATTTGGAGAATGCTTTCGACCGTGTCCCTCGGACTATCTTGTGGGGTGTGCTCCGGGAGTATGGCGTTCTGGATCCGTTGCTACGGCCATTCGATCACTGTATCACTGTATCACCGGAACCAGAGTTAGGTTTGTATTGGTAACATCAGGTCAAATTTGTTTCCGGTGAGGGTTGGAGTCCACCAAGGCTGTCCTTTGTTACCGATTCTGTTCATAATTTTTATGGAGAGAATTTCTAGGCGCAGCTGAGGCGTTGAGGGGTTCTGGTTTGGTGACCATCGAATCTCGTCTCTGCTTTTTGCGGATGATGTTGTCCTTTTGGCTTCATCAAGCCGGGACCCGCAGCTCTCATTGGAGTGATTTGCAGTTGAGTGCGAAGCAGCCGGGATGAGAATCGGCACCTCCAAATCTGAGGCCATAGTTCTCAGTCAGACAAGGGTGGAATGCACCCTACGGGTTGGGAATGAGGTGGAGGAGGCCCCAAGTGGAGGGGTTTAAGTATCTTGAGGTCCTGTTCATGAGTGAGGGAAGGATGGAACGGGAGATCGACAGACGGATCTCTGCAGCCTCTGCTGTTAAAAGGAGCCTGTACCGGTCCGTCGTGGTGAAGGAGCTGAGCCGCAAGGCGAAGCTCTCGATTTACCAGTCGATCTATGTTCCAACCCTCACCTATGGTCACGAGCTTTGGGTAGTGACCGAAAGAACAAGATCTCGGCTACAAGCGGCTGAAATGAGCTTCCTTTGTCGGATGTGGGGCTCTCCCTTAGAGATAAGTTAAGAAGCTCTACCATCCGGGGAGAGCTCGGAGTAGATCCGCTGCTGCTCTGCATTGAGAATGGCCAGTTGAGGTGGCTCGGGCATCTAGTAAGAATGCCTCCCGAACGCCTCCCTGGTGTGGTGTTTCAGGGATGTCCAACGGGGAAGAGATCCTGGGGTCGACCTAGAACACACTGGAGGGACTATGTCTCTCGGCTTGTCTGGGAACACCTCGGTCTTCCTGTGGAAGAGCTAGAGGAAGTGACGGTTGAGAGGGATGTCTGGACCTCTTTGCTTAGGGTTAGGTTGCTGCCCCTGCAACCCGATTTTGGATAAGCAGAAGATGATGATGATATATGTGTGTGTCTTCTTTTCCTTTTTCCCTTTCTCAGGGGTCGCCACAGCGAATCATCTGATTCGCACATTTGATTTGGCATAGGTTTTTACGTCGGATACTGTTCCTGACACAACCCTAAGGGACAGACACACGTTGATGGCTTTGCAGCTACTCTTTACGAAAGTCAGCAATGGTTCTTTTACATGAAATTCTCACTATAGACAGAGAGAGACATGGCTGGCCTTTGATAACCCAGTTAGTTGCACTGGGGGGACAGTGACAACCTTGTGGAGAGTGGCACTCGAACCCCCAACCCTAGGATCAGCGATCCAGCGCCCTTTACCACTAGACCACCACTGCCATATATATAATCATTAAGCCAGCACCATAGTATGATTAAATGGTTTGATGAATGAATGAGATGAACGACTGTTTGTCTTTAGATTATGGATAAAGAGTCACTAACTCAAGTGTGTCTGAACTTTTGTCTGAGCTGAAAAAAAATTGACAACACAGGCTTATGAAACTGTTCTGCATTAGGATATCACCTTCATCTAATTTTCACAACAGCACTTGTCAAAACAATGCCAAAGACAAACAAGTGAGCATTAATTATTAACAGCATTATTAACAGCATGGATAATTGCATGTAACTGGGGAGGTGTTTTTGGGTAACTCCAGAGATTCGAGCTGATGAATGACAGTTCTTCTGTTAATTAGAGAGGGCATAATACTCCCTTTTGTTTATTTATCATCATGCAGTACTTCGAAACTTAATCCCAAGGTTATGTTCTGAACCTACGGGAATGAGACAGGTTAAAAAAACTCCTGTGATTATGAGTATGTGAGTGTGAACTGTAATAAACACACTTGATTGTACCATGGACAATAGGACAGATTTATGAATCTTTTACTTATATTTTACTTATATTGTACAAAGCCCCAAAACCTAAAACAGCCCTTCCTGACATCACCCTTTAGCAAGGGGTAGAAACATGCCGACAGCTATGCAGCTTACCCTTGATGAAAGACAGCAGTGGTTCTTTTACATGGACCTCTCACCATAGACAATGAAAGTCATGGCCAGCCTTTGACAACCCAGTTAGCTGCACTGGGGGGTACAGGGACAACCTTGCGGAGAATAGGACTCAAACCCCCAACCTTAGGATCGATGAACCAGCACCTTCACCACTAGGCCAATCACTGCCCTGCTACCGACTGTTCATTAAAATTTGGTGATCAACAGTGCTCGATGCAGTAGCACTTACACTGAACATTTGCCTGCATCACAGGCCATCAACTGCAGATTCAACTGAGTGGTTCCTCGAAAAACAAGACTGAAATTTATCATATATATCAGTGGTTATGTCTCTTGGCTTGTCTGGGACCGCCTCGGTGTCCCCCCGGGAGAGTTGGAGGAGGTGGTTGGGGAGAGGGACGTCTGGACCTCTTTGCTTAGGTTGCTGCCCCCGCGACCCGACCCCGGACTTTGCGGAAGACGATGATGATGATGATGATGATGATGATCAGTGGTTACCTTTTTATCACTGCGGACTGGTCAATGCTTGACAATTTTACCGTGGACTGGGGGGGGGGCATAAATTGTTAATTTATTATTATTATTATTATTATTATTATTATTAATGAACACTCCATGAATATTATTTTTCAACAGTTAAATAAAGTTGGTTGGAGCTTGAGCTCTTCTTCTTCAAAAAAAAGACAGATGATCATGCACCAGCTGAGAGAATGAAGGGTTACATGTTTGTGGTCAAATGACCGACATGTAACCGAGAGAATTCGGTCATTTTTCAAAATAAAAGATCGTTTAGACTCAGATAATAAATAAAACATAAATAATTAATTATTTCTTGTGCGGCCCGGTAGCAATTGATCCGCGGCCTGGAGGTTGGGGACCACTGATATATATTATTCATCTCAAGTACTAAAAACAGTGGTTGAGCCCCAACATTTTCCAAAATCTTGGAGATTAAATGGAAGGTTCAATATAGGCCTGTAATATTTAAATTGCTATTTTGGTTTCCTTTAATATTGGCTTAATACTGTTAACTTTTTATTGGTTATACTTTGTCATAACTCTTTACGTAACCATTGCTGTGTACCAAATACACTTCTTAATGCTGGGCAGTGCTGGCGTGGTGGTAAGGTGCTGGATTATTGATCTTAAGGTTGGTGGTTCGAGTCCCACTATCATTGGGTTGTCACTGCAGTTCCTCCAGTGCTGCCATCTGGTTTATCACTGTCTATGGTGAGAAGCATGTCAAAGATTCATTGCTGACTTTCGTAAAGAGTCGGCTGAATAGCCATCAGCATGTTTCTGTACTGTAATGACTTAGTGAGCCGTCCAGGATGTACTTTGCCCTTTCCCAGAATCGGCTGAAATTGGCAGTAGCCTGCCTATGACCCTTATTAGGATCAACAAGTTCAGAAAATGAACAATGAACATGAATGCCATTAATGATCATTAGGGTCATGACTAATTTTAGATTTTTAAGCCTGTAATTTTAAATGACGAACTTTCGCCAAAAACTCACAAAAATAACCTTTTTTTGTTCATACATTGAAAAAACCTTTCGCACCTAAAGTAATTTACTAGTTAAACACCTGCAAACCCCATAAAAGCCCCACATTGCTAAAGCAACAAATTTAGCCTTAGAATGATCTGTAAAACCAAATATATTTTCAAAATGAACCAGTACAGCAGCGGAAGAGGTTAGAAACAATACACTGTACTGGTATTTTATATATTAAACATCTGCAGTAAAAGGTTTCAAATTTGTGAATTAGTGTCGACAAATTTACTGTTCAGATATTTGCCAGTTTTGCAAGTGGCCTGGATCTGCTCCATCAGCTTTACGCCTCACTCAGCCATTATACTGGACAGAGGCACACACACTCCTTTACCCAGTGAGTGGTGAAGCAGTTCACAGCTTCGGAGCACTTAAGTTCTGAGACGGCCGAGAGCAGGTCATCGTAAACATTCTGTGAGTAGTACTGATTAGAAAACCAGGCCTGTGCCCATGAAAATTGCAAGTGAGTCTCAAGTTATGCCTCCACTTGGGAAGGAAGGGAAAAGGCATTTAATGCCAAAATTCCTCTTGAATTCCATCTGGCACTGTAAAGTGAAGTCAATTTGCGCTTGGGCTTGATTGTTATACCAGAATACAGTACAGTATACCCTTTGAAGATCATCATAATGTTACAAAATCTCGTCGATAAACTTAAGCAGTTCATATCAGGTGAATGAGATTATGTAGGAAAATAGAAGACTAATGTGTGCTGCAGAATAAGATCCAGGACATGGTGTTGGCAACCAATGAACTGTGGTCCTGGGAGTTTTATATATATATATATATATATATATATATATATATATATATATATATATATATATATATATATATATATATATATACTTACACATCTTTCAATTAATTTCTTTTATAATCATGATTTATTTACTTAAGATAGTTATCAAAAGTCAGGTGATGGGTGTGGGAGGTTTTTGCATTATCCGATAAAAACAACTTCTAAAAGGTAATATATGAGCAAAAGTTCACCAAATGCAACTTCATTAATAGAAGGTCACTCTAAAATCCACATCTGTGAGATGTGGGGAATAAACCAGTCCAAACCATCAAGGCAGCATCTTCAGGCATCTTCAACTTAAAGGATGTGCTGTGAGGCTTTGAAGGGTTAGACCTATTTTGCAAGACCTACATGACAATAGGCAGGTGGTAATCTTATGGCTGATCATTGTATACACTATCCATATTGTTATGGTTGATCAGTTTATGTTATGGTGCATCACTGAGCCCGACACCCCCCCCCCCCCCATTCATTTTGTCATTTTTCGCTCCTTTTTTTAAATCTTATTCTGGCATATTAAGGCTTCGAATATTTGTAAGTGGTTTGGGGATTACTGTACATGTGTACATGTGATGCTGACAAAATACAGATCTTACCATTTAGGCACTTTTTGTGGCCAAAGACAATTTTATTTACATTATTATACAATTGCAAATTCTACATTTATTTTACATTCCTATGTTTGTACACAGACGGCACCTGGTGGTAAGGTGCCGGATCACTGATCCCAAGATTGGGGGTTCAAGCCTCACTCTCAACAGGTTATCACTGCCCCCTCTATGCAGCTAACTGGGTTATCAAAGGCCAGCCATGTCTATTACTGTCTATGGTGTGAGGTTCATCTAAAAGAACTATTGCTGACTTAGGTCAAGAGTAGACTGCATAGCCGTCAGCATGTTTCTGCCCTGCGATGGCCTGGTGAGCTGTCCAGGGTGTACTCTACCCTCGCCTATAGTCGGCTGAGATGGGCACCAGCCTCCACATGACCCTAATTAGGATTTAGCAGTTCAGATAATGTATGAATGAATGAAGCTTGTGCAGTACTGATTGACAGTTTGAGAACACAATTTCTGCATAAATATGATGTAACCCTCTATGGTAGCATACATGCTGCATGATGAAAAAGGGTGAACCTAGATTTTTTTTTGGTCGAAAATCAACATTTCTGCCGAGGGAAATAATTTTGACACAATTAGAAAAGGATGTGGTTAACAGAGGGTTAAAACATCATGAGATTTTCATATACAGTAAATCAAAAAAGTTTATAAAGTTCTTTAACATTGAATATCTTGATTTTTCTCTCATTGAAGGTCGTCTCCATGAGACATTGACAAACTCAAACAGATGGGGTGGATGTATCATTTGTGTGTCTTTGAGTGAATGAGCAGCCCAATTTTTCATCCCACAGGTTGTACATGGACATTCTGCTATGCTGGGAGTTGTGTGTTATTTCTGTCTTGTGTGTCAGCTACAAGATTTGTAGCCATACAGCAGAGCTGACAACCCCACTGCTTGTTAAACTTGACACTTGATGTGGACCGACCAAAGACACTTCTCCAAATTGCCAAATAAAACAAAGTTTTTTTTTCTATTCTGGCCTGAATTTACTTGTCCAGGCCTACCTTGGATGAGATATAGCTTCGAAGGCAAGAATATCTTAATGTTATTTCCTGTCTTTCAGGCTGTGGTCAACCAAGGCACAGTTATCAACAAATTTGCAAATCATTGACTAGGACAGATGCTTGGTGTTGGCTCTCTGTCTGGCTTGGTTTAGTAGAATGCCATCAGATATAGTGTGTAAGAAGACTCCAGAGTTTAGACCATTTTGATTCATCCATTACTGAGGCCAAAAAACTCTCCCCAAAGAATGTTGGTGCGAGTACATATCCCCATTTAACACAGTTTGTGAGAATTACACACACTCATTTCACAGTTGCAAGAATTGACCACCATTATTTACTTGGCATTCCATGGCTTCGTGGAACTGTTTGATGATATTTGTCAAACAAGGCAAGCATTCTGGTTTAAGTGGAAATTACCACAATCTGTCATGGACAACTGTATGAAATGCCTTAGTCAGATTGAGAAATATCGCTGAAATGTAGATGAAGACCCTGGGCAGGGCGTGGTCCTCAAAGTTCCCCATAAACCTGAATACAGCTATGGCCCAAAGTACATAACACGTGTCTGATCAATGTCAATGAGATATTTTGGCACAGGGCTTTTAGTCTTGGATAGGTGACAGAGGAGGTTACACCTGTAGTGTTTTTGAAACTGATATAACTACTATTAAAGAGAGTTATTGTGGAACTCATTGTATTTTACCCCCTGTTCCCCGCCAACTTTTTCCTGTTGTTATTTCATTTGTGTTTTACAGTACAGTCAGCCCCCTACTTACGAAATTAATCAGTTCCAGAGCCTTTTTCGTAAAGTGGGAGTTTCATAAGTGGGGGGCACATTTTACATGCTAAACGCCTGATTCGTTCCAAGGCTCCCAAGACTACCCCATGAACCCTTTAAAAATGAAAAAAGTACACCAATTTTGTATGAATGTGTTAAAAGTAAAAGAAAATTATTTATTAAACCATTTAAACATTTATTAACATATTAAACCATTTTATTAACATTTATTAATTAAACCATTATTAAACATTTTTTTAACACACACACACACACACACACACACACACACCTGTCGCTCTCTCTCTCTCTCTCTCTCTCACACACACACACACACACACACACACACACAATACAGTATGCATTAAATGTGTATTGTATACACGTTAAATGTTTATTGTGGCGCGGCAGGCCACGCCCACAAGCAGGACGCCAGAGCAAGACGTGGAATTCAAAGCGCATTCCCTGCTTGACAGATCGGAGGTCCAAACTCAACTTTAACTTGATTCCACATTTAACGCCACATTTAATAAACATTTACTGAATTAAACAACTTAAAAAACTAAACTAAAAACTAAAGAGTTAACCCTCCTTCTGTCTCTCTCTCTCTCTCTCTCTCTCTCTCTCTCTCACACACACACACACCCACACACACACACACACACACACACACACACACACGCACTTGTGCACACACACACACACACACACACACACACTCTCTCTCTCTCTCTCTCTTTTTCTCTCTCTCTCTCTCTCTCACACACACACACTCACACAAAACTCGGCCACGCCCACACTAAACGGCGGCTGATGGAACAATTCTATTTAAATGTTTAAATGGACGGGATGTTTTATTTAAAGCGGAATTACAGTACCTGTAAGAAAGATCAGAGGTTCTCATTCAATATTAACTTGCTTCGTTGCAAGATCGGAGGTCTTCTCCCACGGAGCACTCTGTTTTACGATCATGCTGAAATAATCGCCTCTGTCACTGTATTTCCGCTATAATGCCTTCTTCTGGTTCAATATCGTCCCGATTGTAGAGGAGTTTCAGCGATAACGAAATATAACGCTGCATGATCAATCTCAAAACAAGCCAACAGTCAACTCTCCTTCATGCGTGTGACAAACAGGAAGTATGGGTCATGTTCAGGAAGTATGGATCACGTTCACTGCATCATCCCTCCTAGCCAATGGGAGGCCAGCAGGACGGGATGTTGGGAGACAACTCACGCATCGTGTGAAATTTTGATTGGTGGTTTGAATTTTGAATGGCGCATCTGGCGCTTTCGTAAGAGGAGGTTGTTTTCATATCCTGGGGACGAAAACTTAGGAAAATGTTTTTTGTAACCAGGAATTACCGTACCCAGGGGGTTTCGTAAGTAGGGGGCGGACTGAATTTGGTTATGTAAATATTTGCACTAATTTGTACCTTAGGAGGTTGGTCCAATACCACCAACACTTTCCTGCCATTGTTTATTCCGAGTTATCGAGGGACCGAAGTTGAACCCGTGATGGGACGTATATATAAACATCAAGTAGAGCCAAGGCTGAAGTATGAATGGAACCGTGAATTTTTTTTTTTTTTTAGGTTTTATAAAATCATGAGTCTGTGTTATACTCTGAAGGTTACTGTACAATAAAACCATTTTCAAATTTTCATATTGTACTTCCATTACGCTTATTGGTGACAGACCAAGTGAAGTAGCCAAGTCAACACTGAAAGCTTAAATGCAGTCCAGAGAGGTGGATATAATTTGAGGAACAAATATACAGCAATCCAGAGAGGTGGAATCCATGATATCTTCACGACCGGTCAATAGAAGCGAAGAACTCTTATCAAGAAGACCATACAAGACAAAGTAAGACAAAGTAAAGTAAGTAAATGAAAAGTCAGCTATGGAAACAAATTTCTTGAATTAACTGAGTGGTATGATGATCATCAATCTGAACTTGTGTGTGATGAGTATTAATCTAAGAGTGTTAATGAAACCTTTGTGTGATGTGGAACTACTGCTCGGTAATGATCCAGATGACACACTAGCCTGTATGGAGTATAACCTCACCTCTGTACTGAAAATCACCCCAGTCTCCTTTCCCGTGTCTATCTATGTGTATTTTCCAGTAGCAGAACCCACAGTATAACATAGGCTCATGTTCTCACTTGACTTAAGGTTTGATCATGAGTGAGGGTCAACAGCTATGCATTGTCTAGAACCCAAACCTGAACATAGAACCACATCTGAGTCTGCAGTCACAACTGAGGCTGCCAAGCCTCGTGCCAAGTCCCCTCCATCGCCTGTACCAGAGCCTACTTCATAGTCCGTTTCAGATTCCCAAGTGGTAAGGACTACACCAAAGTCTAAGCTAAGATCTACATGAAGGTCTATGGCCAAGGGCCCACCAGAGTCCATGCCAACACACAGAAACCCTGGTCTACCAAGTTTGTGGGCACTCCAGGACTGGCACTCTAGGCCAGCATACTAAATCTTTGCTTGTTTCTACCATTTTTGTGTATGACCCGTTTTGAGTCTAATTTCCTGATCCAGACTTTATTAATGTATTACAGCATTAGAAATTACCTTTACCAGTCTGTTAGTTTTTGCCATAGCCCTGCCCGTGATATTATGCCAGCTTGCTTGCCTTTCCTCAGCTTTCCCCATGTTCCTAATATTGCTTTGAGTACAGTATGTGGAGCTGCCAGACAGTGGCGTGACAGGGACAATTTTTAGATTTTTTTGAATATTAAACTCTCAAGGCTCTCTGATGTAAGAGAGTGACACTGGATATTTAAACACTGAAATTTGTCACCCAGAGACAGAGTCGGAACATCTGTACTTCAGGTCATAAGCTCACTGCACTGTAGGTTGTTTCTGTGTGCGTATGGGACAATATTTAATAGTTTTGTTCCACATTTGTTATTCTTTAATACAATACTTTTAAGTAATGATAAATATTTTACAGTAACTGCAACATGACAGTTGTTCGATATTTGTTTTTTAGTTTGCTTGTTTTAACTTTTTACAACCAGGCAAGAGATTCATATGAATAATAATAATAAAAAATCTCAGAAAAGAGATTCAAAGATAAATTTTAGATGACTCGATGATTGTTAGGATGTAATATAAAAAATGTTCTTTGATATTTGGATAATATAAGAGGCTTTTCACAGCATTTTATGTGTGTGTGCATGTGTGTATATATATATATATATATATATATATATATATATATATATATATATATACAGTATAGTGTGTGGGTGTGTGCAAATAAGCGATACTGGGTATATATATATATATATATATATATATATATATGTGTGTGTGTGTGTGTGTGTGTGTGTGTGTGTGTGTGTGTGTATGACAACTGATAATGTTAATAATACAAAATGCTTTGACTGTGCAGTGGATGGCACATACAGTAAAAATTACTTCTTCAAATATTATGGGACACATTTGTAAGTATTTATATTTGGTTTATTTGGATGTTACTCGTGAAACTAATCAGTGCTGTCAGGAGTAGAGGTTTTTGTTTATTTATTTATTGTGAAAATATGTGTCTTTTCATGTGAAATAAGATTTTATTGATCATACTTTCTTTCTACAGGGAATACTGATGGCCAACATGTCCAGCCCTTTGCCCATTATTGAGATGCAGACCATCAGAACGCCTTTGACAGGCGAGAGGTATTTCATGGTGTTCCTGGTGCTGTCCACACAGTCCCTATTTATTTACATTAACATTGTGATGCTGTGTACGCTGTACAGCAAAGCTGTCTTCCGTGAGACACCACGCTACATCCTCTTTGCTCACATGCTCTTTAATGACACCATTCACCTGGCTGTCTCGCTGTTGCTCTATATGCTTTCTGTCTTCTATGTACTGTTGGTGCGTGTAGCCTGTGCCATGATTGTCCTAATATCTTCATCAACGTTTGTCAATGCACCCCTCAACCTGGCTGTTATGTCCTTGGAGAGGTACACAGCAATCTGCTTCCCTTTGCGGCACAGCGAGTTCGCTACACCAGCACGAGCAGGCATAGCTGTGGCTATTGTGTGGATTTTGGGCATTAATGATGTGCTACCTGATGTATTTGCTCTCTTCCTACTTGCAGAGCCATCCTTCTACTTGTCTCCTACAGTGTGTACCATGCTACAAATTCAGGTGGCACCCTGGCAGCTGCACAGGGGTACGATTTTCAAAATCGTGCTGTTTGTCACTGTGGCCATCGTGTTGCTCTACACGTATGTGGCCATCCTGTGTCAAGCACGTGTTGCCTCCTCTGACAGGGCTTCTGTTAATAAAGCATTGCGCACTGTGTTACTACATGGATTACAGCTTGGTCTCGCGCTCATGTCTTTTCTTTACTTGTATATAGAAGGCTTGATAGCAAATTTGCCAGTCACTGTATACAAACAGTTACGTTTCCTTAACTTCTACATAGTGCTGGTCATACCACGATGCCTCAGTTCACTCATCTACGGCCTGAGGGATGAGGCCTTCAAGCCACTGTTTAAACAGAATTTTTGGTTGTGTCGTATGAAGAAAGTTGTGTCTCCTGTACCTTTGACATGAGACAAGGGCAATTTGATCAATGTTTCTGTCATCTGTATGTGAATAAACATGTACATGTATTTCTGTATGTATACAGTACTGATGTACATAAAGGCTGTTGCATGTTAAGTTTCAAAAAGCTCTCTGTCTATAGTTTATCAGGATTACAAATAATATGGGGTAGCCGAAAGTAAAAGAAGAAGAAGAAGAATGATTCTGATATATTCATATTCCTGTTGATTTTATTTACAATCAGGATGAATCTCATGCTAGGAAAACAATTATTTTTGTCTACGAATAAAATAAGAGGCCCCATGCTAGGGTGCTGGATGACTGATCTCAAGCCTGGGGATTCAAGCCCCACTATCACCGTTTGTCACTGATGTACCACCCCAAGGCCGGCCTCGTCTCTCACTATCTCTGCAGACAGGCGTTTAAAAGAACGTAGGCCGCACAGCCAGCAGTGTGTTTCTGCCCTGGGTTGGCCTGGCGAGCTGTCTAGGGTGTACTCTGCCCTCGTCTAGCATCAGCTGAGATGGATGCATGAATAAAATAAACGCGGCATGCTATAGGTGTCACTGAAAATGTTAAGATTATTGCTCATAACAGCATTTTGCAAGTTGCCACTGGGGTTTGTTAAGAAACCTCTCTCTCTCTCTCTCTCTCGCTGTGTGTGTTTGTGTGTGTGTGTGTGTGTGTGTGTGTGTGTGTGTGTGTGTGTGTGTGAGTGTGTGTGTGTGTGGTTTAGGGTGTACACCAGCTTTAGCTAAATTCATGAAAATCTGGTACTGCTTAACCCTAACTTGAAGTTATGTTCATGGTATTCGTGCAGGCATAAATGATATTTGTGATATTGATATCTGGTTAATAAATAACTTGTGCTAATTAATTAATGAAACAAAGTGTAAATATTTCATAAGTATAAGACACAACTAAAACATACAAAAATGTGAATATAGTGGCGTATGTGGAAGTTAAACTATAATAAAAAAAGGAAAGTTCTTTCATTCATTTTCTGTAAGTGCTTAATTTTAATTAGGGTCGCGGGGAGGCTGGTGCCCATCCCAGCTGACTCTGGGCGAGGGCAGAGTACACCCTGGACAGCTCACCACACCATCGCAGGGTAGAAACACACTGACGGCTTTGCAGCTACTTTTGTCGAAAGTCAGCAATGGTTCTTTTTACATGAACCTCACACCATGGACAGTGAGAGACATGGCCGGCCTTTAAAACCCAGTTAGCTGCACGGGTGTGTGTGTGTGTGTGTGTGTGTGTGAGACAACCTGTTGCGGGTGGGGCTTGAACCTCCAAGCTTAGGATCAGCGATCCAGCACCTTTTACCACCAGGCCATCACTGCCTCCAAGTAAAGTTCTTGTGACCCTAATTAGAATAAAGCATTTTAAAAAATGAATGAATGAATAATAATAATAATAATAACAATAATAATAAGAACGATAATAATAATAATAATAATAATAATAAAAATAATAAAAATAACAATAATAATGGGCAGTGGTGGCCTAGGTGCTGGATCACTGATCCTAAGGTTGTGGGCTCAAGCCCGACTCACCACAGGCTGTCCCCCCCAGTGCAGCTAACTGGGTTATCAAAGGGCAGCCATGCATCTCACTGTCTATGAAAAGAGTAGCTGCATAGTGTTTCTGCCCTGCAATGGCCTGGCGAGCTGTCCAGGGTGTACTCTGCCCTAGCCTGGAGTCGGCTGGGATGGGCGCCAGCCTCCCCGTGACCTTAATTAGGATTAAGCGGTTACACAAAATGAACTCAACTGATAATAATAATAATAATAATAATAATAATAATAATAATAATAATAATATCTCTCTCCCAGCAAAATTTGTAGTTTATCATCATTTGTGTGACATCCATTCACAAAAAAATTCTGTTTGTAATTATTACCAGAATTATCTTTTTTCTGATAATACTGTATTTTGGCTCTCAGTCTCACTCACTTATTTGTCCAACCATTTTATCTTACTAGGGCCACAGGAAGGCTGGAACCTATCTCAGCCGACACTAGACGAAGGTAGTGCATCGTCTGAATGGCCCATCAGACCACCACAGGTCCATTCAAACTTACATTCAAATACTTACGGGCAGTTTAGAATAACCAAATCGCCGGAAACCCACTCAGGGACCGCTGCTCTCATTTACATTATAGCAGAGAGTTTTAGTTGCAAACATGGAATGAGTGGACATCCGGAATGCAGCCATTGTTCGGCCACAAGGTGGCGCCATTAACTCATGTTCATCACTTGCACGTGAGTCGTTGCTAAGGAAGTAAAGCTCCTGACGACGAGGGAGGTAAACAATGAGTGTTTATGAATTACAACGTTAATTTTTTTGTCATAATTTTTTTTATTTCGCGTCTATTTCAAGTTAAAATAGAAAGGTTTGGTTAAAGAATGCATTTGGGAGCCATGTGTGAGAATAATTATTTATTTCATGGCACGCTAAGAATAAAGCTAACTATAGTGGATGACTGGTTAGCCGACTAGCCAGATATTAGCAAGTATAGAATACAGAGCTCGCCAACTGTGTGACCAAAAAAGTCACTTATATTTACCTTTTCCAGTCTTTTAAACTGAGTGAAAGAGATGCATCAGGTAATAATTGTATTTACACTGAAACTGCCAGTCACTTTTGAATAGTAAACATCTGTTAGGCCGAGGTGTGCAACACACTGAACTGTGCTACTCAACGATGAGGTGCTAGCATTAGCATAAAGGTTTTGAGGTAAATATTAGTTTTGAGAGATTACATCCTTCAGAAACTCTCTCCTCTGATTGTTCCTGTCATCTGGGTCAATGTAAACATTATATTTACACACGATTAAAAATATCCTCGCCTTGACAAAACAATCAGAATAAAATTAAATAAAAGAACAGCAGAAAAAAAGGCAGAAATGTTATTATTAAATACAAGTAGTATAGACAGTATTAGATGAACGTGAATCCCTCAGGCACTCATTTGCTGAACTGCGTGGGAGGCTGGAGCTCAGTCTACACTTGGCAAAGGCGGGGAACACCCTGAACAGCTGGCCCAGGGGTGGCCAACCAGTCAGAGACCAAGAGTCACATTTTTTACTGTGTTACTGCAAAGAGCACATCATACACATGAACACACATGAACATCACCCATCTCTCTCTCTCTCACACACACACACACACACACACATACGCATATACATACACCTCCGCTCAGCCACATTTAGTGTAAATTCACACACCAATATGATAAAATACATCTTTGAAAATCAAACTGCAACTGTACTTCAATAGCTGTGTTAATGTCCAATATTCTGTGTTCAACAGTGTGACCGGACAGTTGGATGTCTGATACCATGTGGTTTAGTTTGTCGTTTTCAGGAGACAAGATTTCAACAACATCACTCAGGGATTTTATAATGAACTCTCTTTCATCATATGGCGTTTTGGCCCGTGTAATGTTACAAGCCAGTTGATACGATGCAAGCGTTACGGTCTCTGAGCGCTTTGTAAATTTTTGGAAAACTTGTATGTGCTTTTCTGGCTGACTTTTCAAAGTGAACAACTTGTGCTTGTGAAGTTTAGCCCCTTTAGGAAATTCATGGTCAAAGTTAGTGTGCAGTGAGCTGAAGTGGCGCTGAAGATTTGAAGTTTTGAAATGCGCTTATGACGCCTGACATATAAGGCAGAATGGATTTCCATTACATTCAAGAACAACAACAAAAAACCTCTACTACTCTGATAAAAATGTCCTTTGTTCATCTTCACAGTTTCATTTTGCAATGCATTTTACTGCCATTTTAAGAGCAAGTCTGACACAAATTGTTTACTGAAATGTTCTCACCCATATTGGGAAGCTTTGCAGTATTTTCATCTCGTACACATAAGCATTTGACAATAATACCATACTGAACTCAAGCCAAGCGAACACGCACATTAACAAAAAACACAAACTTTGATATGAACATAAGAGCCGTGTGAAACTAGGCAAAGAGCCACATGCGGCTCGGAAGCTGTGGGTTGGCCACACCTGAGCTGGCCAGACTGTCACAGGGCCAGAGACAGACAGACAGACAGACAGACAGACACAGACACAGACACACACACACACACACACACACACACACACACACACACACACGTCATACTCACACACACACGTCATACTCTCACACACACGTCATACTCACACACACACATCATACTCAAAAAAAAAAAAAAATTCACAACATTGTGTCAATGATCCTTTTTTCTAAAATTGAAGAATTTCGATGATAAGGCCTCATTCACAGGGAATTTCTATGGCAGACATTATATAAGCACTTTGACATTGTTTTGTCCCGAAGTGCATAACATTATTTTTTTATGATTTGTTCATGATAACAAATAGCTTTGGAAATTAAAAGTTAATAAAATAAAAAAGGTACCTCCTTTGTATGATGGAATGCATACGAGAGGAGAAATCTGAGCTTAAATGGATTATTTCTCGAGTTTGTTTCCTGTAATGCAAATCATGGATTGTCAGAATCCACTTTACAGGATCTTCAAAATATCCTTAACTCTCCACAAAACATTATAAAATGTAAGCAGATAGGCATACAGTGAGCCCTCGATACTTCATGCTTCAGTTTCTGCGGATTCATTGCATCGTGGGTTTTTCAAAAATCTACTTTTCCTTTCGGCTGTTCCCTTCAGGGGTCGCCACAACGAATCATCTGCCTCCATCTCACCCTATCCTCTGCATCTTCTTCTCTTACACCATCTACCTTCATGTCCTCCTTCACTACATCCATAAATCTCCTATTTGATCTTCCTCTAGGCCTTCTGCCTGGTAGTTCCAACCTCAGCATCCTACTACCAATATACTCACTATTCCTCCTCTGTACATGTCCAAACCATCTCAATCTAGCCTCTCTGACTTTGTCTCCAAAACATTTTACATCTGCTGTCCCTCTGATGTACTCATTCCTGATCCTATCCATCCTCGTTACTCTGAAAGAGAACCTCAACATTTTCATCTCTGCTACCTCCAGCTCTGCCTCCTGTCTTTTCCCCAGGGCCACTGTTTCTAAACCATACAACATTGCTGGCCTCATCACAGTCTTGTACACTTTTCCCTTCATTCTTGCCAGTACCCTCCTATCACACATCACACCTGACACTTTTCTCCAACCATTCCAACCAGCCTGCACAAGCTTCTTCACCTCTTTTCCACACTCTCCATTGCTCTGGATTGTTGAGCCTAAGTATTTAAAATCCTCCACCTTCTTTATCTCTGCTCCCTGTAACCTCACCGTTCCTCTTGGGTCATTGTCATTCACACACATGTATTCTGTCTTACTGAGGCTAAGCTTCATTCCCCTCCTTTCCAGGGCATACCTCCACCTCTCTAGATTTTCCCGCACTTGTTCTCTGCTCTCACTACAGATCACAATGTCATCTGCAAACATCATAGTCCATGGGGAATCTTGTCTCACCTCGTCCGTCAGCCTGTCCATCACCATAGCAAACAAGAAGGGCTTCAGGGCCCTTGATGCAGTCCCACCTCCACCTTGAACTTGAACTCGTCTTTCACACCGACAGCACACCTCACTACTGTCTTACATCTCTCATACATGTCCTGCACCACTCTAACATACTTCTCTGCCACTCCAGACTTCCTTATGCAATACCACAGTTCCTCTCTCGGCTTTCTATCATATGCTTTCTCCAGATCCACAAAGGCACAATGCAGCTCCCTCTGACCTTCTCTGTACTTTTCTATTAACATCCTCAAAGCAAACACTGTATCTGTGGTGTTCTTTCTTGGCATGAAACCAAAATATTCATTGAAAAATAAAAAAGTAAGGAAATTGAGGAAAAATAGGGAAAAAGTTAAGGAAAATGCCACAAAACAAAGCCAACTATGCAAACAACCCCAAACAAACTACTTACATTTTTATGTGGTGTGCATCTGTGTGCGCACGTGCATCGGTATGTGTGTGTATTTATATTATATTTACATCTTATGCATTATTTTTGAATGTTTAATCATTATAAGCATTTATAGCATTGAATATGTATTTACTGATATTATATAAACATATACATGTACGTATACGTCAGTCAGGGGGGTCGATCCTACTTCATGGAAATTGGTGGTCTCGGTCCCCATTAACTGCGGAAAGTGAGGAATCCCTGAATTCTTCAGTGAAAATGCTGTATTTTGCCCCACACTTCATGAATCTAGTGCCGAGAAAGATTAAGAGAAAATTTGATGTTGCTTCAGTTTGGATTTCCAAGTGTGTACATTATGTAAGCGTAATTACTTAACAAGTTATGGAAGGAGTCTCCACTTTTAGCACTTTCCTACATATTGAAATCAAGCTGTAAATTGAAATTTTCTGACCTAGGAAGGTTTTCAGAATAGAAAATGTTACAACAAGCTGTAACAGATAACATGAGGTATGTTTAATGAATAGTCCATAGAATTAATTATCAAAATTAATTATAATTAAGTATTATTACTAGTCATAAATAAGTATTGCCAAATTAAAATTATTAAATTGCTTTTTGTTTTCTTTCAGGTGGCATGATGGTGCAGTGGTGGGTACTGTAGCTTCATAGAAAGAAGGTTCTTTGGCTCAAACCTTTCAACAGATTGGACCTTGTCCGTGCAGAGTTTGCATGTTCGCTCTGGGCTTTCCTGGCTTCCTCTGGATGCTCTGGTTTCTTCACACAGTTTGCATACAGTGTAGGTAAAGTGACTAGTGTGAATGTGCATGTGAATGTTTCTTTGCCTCTTTGTTTGTCTTGTGATAGTTTGGTGACCCGTCAAGATCGTCACGACCCCATCTTTTACCCAAAGTCAGCTGGGATTGGCTCCAATTTTGGCTTTGCATAAAATAGGTTCAGTAACATAACATACATTGTTAACTTAATGTAAATAAGGTGGCGCTGTGGCGTAGTGGTTAGCACGTTTGCCCCACAGCAAAACAGATCCTGGGTTCGAGTCTCATGCTCAGTGAGGGTGTTTCTGTGCAGAGTTTGCATGTGATTGCATATTTTTTTTCTAGGTACTTCGGTGTCCTCCCACAGTCCAATGACATGCACATTAGGCTAATTGACTGTTTGAAATTTCCCTTAGGTGTGAATGTGTGTTGGCCATGTTATGGTCTGGTGAGTTTTGCAGGGTTTTCTCTGCCTTCACCCATTGCCGGCTGAGATAGGTTCTGGCCTCCTCATGACACATTGTATGATTAAATAGTTTTGCAAAAATGAGTGATTGAGTAAATGTAAGGGACTCGTGTCTCTGTAAGTACTTTTAATGCTGCAGTCCTTATCATTCTCTAGATCAAAGCTCATTATATGGCAGAGCTGCATCTAATCGGGCAGATCATTGGAGCCAGTGGGTTTCCTCAGAGCAGCCTGTTCTGCAAGTGGGGCATTCACACAGGTACCTATTGTTGTTGGCTTATAACATTATGATTTTTTTTTTTTTTTTTACCTCTGTGGACAGTTATGATATTTACAGTACTGTATATAATTTATACCAGGAGGAGCATGGAGACATCTTTCTGGTCTAAAGGAGGGACAGACACAAGTGGACATACCTCAGATAGGTGAAATGGCTTACTGGAGTCATCCTATTGATTTACATTACTCGACTAAAGGCCTTCAAGGTTTGTTCACAAGGTTTATTAATTTTGTAAAATTATCTGGTTTGTTCACGTACTGCCTTCTGATCGGGCTTATCATTTTCTTCAGGTTGGCCAAAACTTCATCTACAGGTCTGGCATCAGGACTCTTTTGGCAGATGTCAGCTATATGGTTATGGCTACTGCCATGTGCCCACCAGCCCCGGACAGCACCGGCTGCAGTGCGTGACATGGAGGCCAGTGGGCACTTGGCAAGAACAGCTGGCCCAGCTATTTGTTGGTGGAGGCCCTCAGCTTCGCTCTCCTGACCTCATTTACAGTGGAGCAGACAGATACAGACTTCACACTGAGGCGATGGGTACTGTGGAACTGGAGCTGTGTGTCATTCTGCGTTATTTTGAGCGATATGGCGTAGAGACCTGACAGATTCAAGGTATTTCATAGGTGAACATATCATAAATTCATTAGCTAATCCCACATGCAGATGAATGCAGCTTTTGAAAAGATCATCACACCAATTATTCTACGTTGTTAAAATTTTGTATAAACGACAGCTCAGAGCTATGTAGTGCAGCAGGTCGAGGGATTTTGAATTAAAGTGGAACCTCAGTGGTCGAACACAATTTGTTCCAAAGATATGGTCGATTACCGATTTGTTTGAAGAGAAATAGTTAAAACTCGATTAATGTGTCCAGATGAATGTCTACTTCTGTCCATACAGTTGTATATAATTTGCAAACAAGATGTATTTATGAAGCATATTAATATACAGGGATCCCTCACTTTCCGCGGTTAATTGGGACCGAGATCCCCCCATGACCACCAAATTCCGTGAAGTAGGATCATCACCCCCTGACTGACATATATGTACATGTATATAATATCAATAAATACATATCCAATGCCATAAATGCTTATAATAACAATTACACATTCAAAAATAATGCATAAGATGTAAATAAAATATAAATGCCCACACATACAGACAAACGCGCACATAGATGCGCACCTCACATAAAAATGTAACTAGTTTTGTTGGGGGGTTTTGGGTTGTTTTTTTTGTTTTTGTTTGTTTGGGGTTTTTTTTTTCCTTTTTTTTTGCCTAATTAGCCTTGTTTTTGCGGCATTTTCTTTAACTTTCCCCCCTATTCTTCCTTAATTTCCTTATTTTTTAATTCGATGAATAGTAAAAAAAAAAAGATTTATAGCAACATATTAAATTAAACTATTTTTTTCTTCTGTCTACAGGACAAACCCAAATGAAAACTGATGCACATAAAATGAAAAGTGTGTTCCCCGGACATTTGGACTACTGCTTTTTACATTCCTGTTTTTTTATTTACATTTGTACTGGTACATATATTTACATGCTCCTTTTTGTTCCTATATATTCAGAGAGCTCAGGTGATTTCTGGCTTGTGAGACAATAACGGATGCAGTGAAAATAGTATGACCCGTATGTTTTTTTTTTTTTAATTATTATGATTATTATTTTTTATCAAATTTGTACTCACTTGGTTCATAATTCTGATGGATGTTCTTTTGTATTTAAAACGAAATAAACATTTCATACTTTTTTTTTTCTGTTGGCACTATATTTTGAGCTTAAATCCGATAAACACATATTTCGACACCTAATTGTATATACACATTGACCATATGCTGTATATACATCGAATACTATGGTATTTAAAAATGTTTTTTGAACAGTTATTGTTATTTATTTGGTAGGAAAATGAACTGAAAATGTGAAATACTGTAAATTAATTCCATTCCAGCCACACGGTACTTGGAATATTTATACAGGTCAAAATTAAAGTTGAATTTTAAAAAATACAGAATACAGTTCTTTTTATACAATTACGTAGTTTAAGGTTTATATATGGCTTTTCTTGTAAACATTTCCCTAGTTATACTGGTCATAATTGTTATAACCCGAAATTCAAACAAATCAACACAGCATACTAATATAATTAACAGGAAGCGCTGAATAACTGGACTGTGCTGTTTTTTTTTTTTTTTTAACCACATGTGTGGCTTCTCACCTTTACACAGTACGTACTGCACAATTCAACCTACAAATCATGTAATCTTGTAAAGGGCTCACCATTTAGCAGATATTATTTGGGTTGTGCTTTATTCTGAAGACATTTTTTTATTAATTAGAATTCAGAACTGATGAAAAATTGTTGTAGAATTATTAACAGGAGGAATTAATATTATTAATTCAAGAGTATTACGTCATTTCTGATTGGTAGAAAACGAACAAATATTTTCCTTTCAGCTGTTCCCTTTTTCTCAAGGGTTGCTACAGCGAATCATCTGCCTCCATATTCATGGAAGTCATATTCAATGTTCCCTCAAATTTTTTATGTGTCTGGGCAAACAGTACACACAAGCCTGGTGAGTACACCGAGGACACTGAACAACATGTTTGGGCGGGGCACATATGCAAGCACTGTCAATGCTATGATTGGCTGCATAGCATAAGTGAACCGTATCGTATCATTGGCTAGACACCTGTCACTCACTGAGTTACATTGCGAAATGGTATAGACAACAACTGGTCTAATTAATTAGATCAGGTCTAATGTTAGATATTAATTAATACGTTTCTGTTGAATCTCTGCATAGATTTTCTTGTACGCTGAGAATGTGCAAGCAGTGCGCATATTAATGATTCGCATGTTTGATTTGGCATCGGTTTTTAGGTCAGATGCCCTTCCAGACACAACCCTTTAGCAAGGGACAGAAGCACGCTGACGGCTTTGCAGCGACTTTTTACGAAAGTCAGCAATGGTTCTTTTACATGAACCTCTCACCATAGACAGTGAGAGACATGGCCGGCCTTTGATAACACAGTTAGCTGAACTGGGGAGGGGGGCGGGGGACAGTGACAACCTTGTGGAGAGTGGGACTTGAACCCCCAACCTTAGGATCAGTGATCCAGCACCTTTTACCACCAGGCCACCACTGCCTGGTAGAAACCATCAAATAATTAATGATATTGCATCATTGCCCGGGTGGGCAGTGGTGGTCTAGTGGTATAGGGCGCTGGATCACTGATTCAAAGGTTGGGGGTTCGAGTCCCACTCTCCACAAGGTTGTCACTGTCCCCCCCAGTGCAGCTAACTGGGTTATCAAAGGCCGGCCATGTGTCTCACTGTCTATGGTGTGAGGCATGTAAAAGAACCATTGCTGACTTTCGTAAAGAGTAGCTGCAAAGTCGTCAGCGTGTTTCTGTCCCTTGCTAAAAAGGGTTGTGACAGGAAGGGCATCCGACGTAAAAACCTCTGACAAATCAAATGAATCAGATGATTCGCTGTGGCGACTCCCGAGTAAAAGGGAAAAAGCCGAAAGGAAGACAGACAGACATCATTGCCCAGGGATAACTAAATTATTGCAGTGTTGTCATTGGATATGCTGAGCAGTTATTGCGTTTGCTACCTTGAAAATATTTTTGAATGAATAATAAAACAATTGTCGGATTAGGTAATGTACGGCATGGGGAATTGTCCACTTTGGAGAGACGTAGAGTATTTGGGGAGACACATCGATTGTCTGAATATGAAACTCGCTCATTTTTCATCATACAGGGATCCCTCACTTTCCATGGTTAATTGGGACCGAGATTCCCATGTGACCATCAAAATCTGTGAAGTAGGATCACCCCACAACCCCCCCCGACTGACGTATACGTACATGTATATGTGTATATAATATCAATAAATATATATTCAATGCGATAAACGCTTATAATAACAATTAAACATTAAAAAAATAATGCATAAGATGTAAATATAATATAAATAATGTTAGGGTCATGCCGATAGAATCCATTTGGCCTATGTAACAACGCACACAGACGCGCACGCGCGCGCACACACATTCAGATGCGCACCTAGCAACAATGTAAGTAGTTAAGTAGTTTTGATGGGAGGTTTTGGGTTGTTTTTTGTTTTGTGTTTGTTTAGGGTTTTTGTTTGTTTTTGCATAATTGACCTTGTTTTTGCGGCATTTTCCTTAACTTTTCCCCTATTCTTCCTTAATTTCCTTATTTTTTAATTCGATGAATATTAAAAAAAAACAAAAAACCACGATGCACTGAAGCCGCATGAATTGAATTGAAGCGCGAAGTAGCGACGGATCCCGGTATATGCACGTAGCCATTCCTATTGCATATAACATCCATCGCAGATGTGGTGTTATTTTAAAATAATCAGTATTTTAAGCAATGAAGTTGTTTTATCGCACCATCCCATAATTTTTTCTTATAAGAATATTCATTTTGTTGTGTTTTATCCTTTATGTAACTTCTATGAAGTGACTAATATCACTCACAAAACGTCTGGGGAAGCCAGTACAGTAATTACTGTTTATTTCGACAGCATGTGTTGTAATGCATGCAGGGACTTGATATTTTTTTACCCCACCATGCTCAGTCGATGAGAGATAATTAAAGCCTTTGCTAAAAGTCACCCTTTTCATCTGTTACAGATGTGCTTGTTTCCTGGGTGGAAAGTTTTTTTTTTTTTTTTTTTTCTCTCATATACTAAAAGAAAGCGGAAAAACAGTTGTGGTTGACCAAAGTTGTCTTGCATGGAACGTTATGGTCTTACAAATCATTTTTGTCTTCAGTGAACTCTGACAAGCGAGAGCAGTTCGAGAGTGAGAACGAGAGACAGAGAGAGAGAGAGAGAGAGAAAAAACAGAACAATGGCAGATTTAAGATAGATGTGGAACAGAACCAAAGCATTGGACACTTAGTTACACGGACTTAGACTGTCGGAACCGCAGCAGCTTTTACTGCATCAGCATTCTCACCTCTATCAAGGGCAGACTCACGTAACCGCTTCTAGATTGTGCATGGCTGTCGTCGCTTGTGGCATTTTTTTTTTTTTAATTTTTTTTTTTTTTTTTTTATATGGTGTCCTGTTTACTTCCAGGCTTCTTTCATTTTTTAAGCCAGTGACTGATGAGTGGGGAAAGGAGTGAGAAGAGGAGGGAGGGAAGGAAGGACAGAGCTAATTTAAGCCCTGGAGATTGTTGATGTGTGTGCTGTCGGTGTGGGGTGAGGTGTGAGGTTTGTTGTGTGCTTCACTTTAACCAGGAGGGAATTGGCTCAGTTTGAGATTTGCTTCATCAGGGCTCCATCGGCCCATTACCCAGGAAGCCAAATTTACAGATAAGTTTAATTGTTTCATTCCCCCCCTGTGTGTATTCAATGAATTCAATTATTTGAATTCTTCTTCTTTAAAAAAAAAAAAAAAAAAAATACTACCCCAAACCCCCCCTACCGAAGTTAATTTGATTTGCATGCTTGTGGGCTAAAAGTTGGGAATATTTTCGGTTGCAGTAGAGGCCATCTTTTTAATGGGTTAAATTCAATGGGGAAATTGCTGTGCAGTAAAGGAAGTTTTGTGTCCTTTATGTTAAGCTGTGCTGCTTCCTTTTCCTCTTTCAAACCCCTAACTTGAGACTGAAGTGAAGCATATGAAACAAGGAAACAATACTAAAAGCTCCAATCAGCTTTTTAAATACACTTAATGTTTGCATTTTCAAGTCATCAAAGCTGTTCGACTCATCGAAGATGCCCCATGGGCTGTAAGTAATACGTTTTAAAATAATTTTTGCTTGATGCTTATTCATTGTGTGGCAGCATGCTGCATTTCTGAAAGACTTCATTTTGGAAGCTGTAGGTTTGTCCGATTCAGCAATGCTGCCTGCCAGTAAGACAGATATGGGCAGCAATTTCGGAGTGGTGCAGTGAGCCTGATTCTGACCAGGGAGTTTTGAATTCATGCGACTAGCCAATGGAAAACTTTTTCTTGGAATCCTGAAATGGAACAAGCATTAAACGTGTGTGCGTCTTAAACCTATTTTTTTTTTTTCCCTTGAACTTCCTGAGATTGCTTCAGAGCATAAAAACAACACCCCCGGAGCACCAGTGTGGACAATGAGGGCACAGGGTTGGCTGTTGGCACTGCTGTGCCTGATGGGATGTGTGGGCTACTGTAGTGCCTTATCAACATGCAAACCCCTGAACCTGGAGCTGCTGAAACGGAAACGCATCGAGGCCATTCGCGGGCAAATCCTCAGCAAACTACAGCTCGCCAAAGAGCCAGAAGATGATGATTATGAAAGCGAGGGATATAAGGTACCTGCAGAGGTCCTATCTGTCTACAATAGCACTGTGGAGTTGAGCGAGGAGCTGATGCAGAACACCGAGCATGTGGATTTTCCTGACGCAGAGGAGGAAGCGTACTATGCCAAGGAGGTTCATAAGTTTAACATGAGCAAGAGTGAGTATTTTAAGACTGCATGAATACATCACCGTTAACACAAAAACCTAATTAATGACTTCATAAAAATGACAGGAATACCCTATCGGATTTGGTATATTTAAAATGATGACAGTGGTAAAAAAAAAAAAAGCCATAATAAATACAGAAGCCTGAGGTTTGTCCACTTTTTGAGGTTTAACACTGGTTCGCGAACCACAAACAGGAAGGAAGGCTGCGTAGCGGTTACTTGGGCGTGACTCAGGTCCTGTTTCAGAGACCTCACGTCCACTTGACTTCTTTATTTTTGAGCACATGTCCATCACTGCTATCTCTTCCAGCCAGATGATTATTATTTAATATTCATTCCCATTATGGTGGCACGATGACACAGTGGTTACCACATCCGCCCCACAGCGAGAAGGTCCTGGATTTAAGTCCTGGGCTCAGGAATTTCTATTTGGAGTTGGCGTGTTCTTCCCATTGCTTGCGTAGGATTTTCTACCAGTATTTCAGTTTCCGCCCATAGTCCAAAGACGTACACATTCGGCTAATTAACTGTTCCAAATTGCCCCTAGGTGTGAGTATAACTATGAATGCTGGAATGTGAATGTTGGCCCTGCAGTGGTCTGCGAGCTGTTCAGAATGTACCCCAGTTTCGCCCAGTGTTGGCTGTGGTAGGCTCCAACCTACCCTTTAAAAGGATTGTACCTTTTATAGCCTAATTACAGAATTTATATTTCTTTTGGAAATGGATTGGACTACATTCCACAGTTCTTCTGTATTTCTTGGTTTAGCCTCAGAAACTGCATTTTTAATGTCACCTCACAAGTGTCCTATTGGATTAAGGTCCCAGGAATCCGCGGCCGCTCCATAACGTCAATCTTGTTGGTTTGGAACCAAGATGTTGCCCGTTTACTGGTGTGTTTGGAATCATTGTCTTGTTTGAAAAATCCATTTCAAGGGTGTCTCCTTGTCCGCATGAGGCATCACAACCTCTTCAAGTATTCAGATGTATTCAAACTGATCCATGATCTATGGGATGCGATAAATAGGTCCAACACCATGGTATGAGAAATATCCCCATATCATGATGCTTGCGCCACCATGCTTCACTGTCTTCACAGTGTACTGTGGCTTGAATTCAGTGTTTGGGGGTCGTCGGTCGTCTAGGGGCAACTGTGTGGGCCAGTGGTGCAGTGGTTAGGGTGCTGCGCTCATGATCAGGAGGTTGTGTGTTCAAATCCCAGTTAGACCTCTGGGCAAGGTCTTAACCACAACAGTATAAATGGATTCCAGTAAAAATATACTGGGAAGGGAACCTGCGATGGTCTAGCGTCCCATCCAGGAGGAGTTGAACTCCTAGTTGCTTCACGCTACAGAAACCGGGGATAAGCACCGGCCTGATGAGTCACTAGACTCGGGTGTAAAAAGCCAACTAGTGGGCAACTAGACCCAACAATAACGATCTTACTTTCATCGGTCCAGTTGAAGAGCTTCTCATTTTCTTCACTTCTTTATGTTTCCCCCTCTCCAATCAACTTTTTAATCAAGTTACACTGTTCTTCTGAACAATGTCTGGAACGACCCATTTTCCTCAGAATTTCAGAGAGAAATGTTCTATAACCAGCAAGTACAATATTTGTTGCCTTCCCTCCATAACTAAGAGCAATAATTGCCATCTGTTTTTCAAAAATAAATTACATCACTTATTGAACTCCACACTGCTATTATTTTGACCACACCCCTTTCAATTAGTGATTCAATTACACAGAATTAGCAGCATGCAGATCATGACTGTTGGGTCTGTTGGATTCTATTACTCCACTACACCTGCTGGTAAATTATTTGCCATGTAGAAATATTATTTGTACCAAAAACACTGATTGATCAGGATGGTGATGTTTGACTGTTATTATTTTGAACAGAGCTGTATATATCTCCCCAGATTTAAATGTCAAATTCGTAAAAATATACAGGACCGTTGTGTGTGTCAGGCGGCGTGGTGGCATAGTGGCCTCATGTCTGCCTCACAGCAAGAAGGTCCTGGGTTGGATTCCCAGCTCAGGTGTTTCTGTGTGGAGTTTGCATGCTCTCCCCGTGCTTGTGTGGGTTTCCTCCGGGTACCCTGGTTTCCTCCCACAGTCCATAAACATACACAGTAGGTTTATTGGCTGTTCCAAATTGCCTGTAGGTGTGAGAGTGAGTAGGAATGGTTGTGTGAGTGTTGGCCCTATGATGGCCTGGTGAGCTGTCCAGGGTGTACCCTCACCCAGAGTCGGCTGAGATGGGCACCAGCATCCCCGTGACCCTAATTAGGATTAACTGGGATCTGAAAAATACAACCATGCCAAATTATTGTTTAGAAATTGCACTAATGATGATATCTTAGTTGTTGTTTGTTTGTTTAATTGTTTTAAACAGAAAAGCAAGAATTATATGCTAATTTATGAAAAAAAGTTTAAAAAAATTCTAAAGTTTAATACTTTGATGGGGCAGAGATGGCCTGGTTGTAAGGTGCTGGATCACTGATCCCAAGGTTGTGGGGTTCAAGCCCCATTCTCAAGCGGGTTGTCACTGTCCCCCCAGTGCACCCTACTGGGTTATCAAAGGCCGGCCATGTCTCTCACTGTCTATGGTGTGAGGCTGTAAAAGAACCATTGCTGCCTTTGGTTAAGAGTAGCTGCATAGCCATCAGCGTGTTTCTGCCCTGCGACGGTGTGTTGAGCTGTCCAGGGTGTCCTCTGCCCTCACCCAGAGTCGACCGATATGCATGCCAGCCTCCCCACAACCCTAATTAGGATTAAGCTGTCCAGGGTGTACTCTGCCCTTGAACAGAGTCAGCTGAGATGGGCTTCAGTCTCCCTAAGACCCTAATTAGGTTTAAGCTGTTCAGAAAATGAATTGATATTGATAATCTTTCAATATTTGTCCATCAAACTTTCTGTACAAGCAGGTGTACCAGGTATTGACTTTTTTTTTTTTTTTTTTTGCAATTTTGCTTCCAAACTTTTAAATTCGAGTCATATTTTGTGACTCCTCATATAAGCGAATATTTTGCCTAAATACGTATAATGTGAGAAGGAGGTGCGACAATTTTTGTGACTAATTTGCGAATAACTTAGAATTGTTCCGTAGATGTTTGGCGAAAAAAGTAAGATTACAATTTGGTTTCAAATCATTTACACAATCATAAAATGCAAATAAAATACACGTAACCTAACAGATGCCAGCAAGTCTCAAACTTTCTGTGTAGACACAGCTGTCCGTGGCCGGGAGTCTGTGGGAGCTTATTGGAAAAGCTTTCATGGGACGGAGGGATGGCATACGCTCACTTCACTGCCACTTACCGTGATCGCCAGCCAATCACGGGCGTCTGTGAGCTCATTTGTACGAGGGGTTGGATAGCACTCTCCCTCAGAGTGTGTTAGACCACACCCAAATGCGTATGCATCACAGTTCGAAAAGATACGGGTGACTAGCACTGTCTGTCACAGAGGGGGCGTGCACATGCTTTCACCTGCCCTGGTTGATGGTGGTCGTGTGATAGGGAAGGCAATACCTAATGGGTGGGATTTGGATACGACGAAATGAGGGAGAAAATGGGGAAAATAAATCCTTCTGCTTGGAAGTCTCAAACTTTTTGCGTTATCTTGTGAAAAAAATGAATAATTTGTGAGCAAAACGAAAAATTTGCAACCTTCTTACGACATATGCAGACTAGTTAAGAGTTTCAGACAATTCAGTGTCAGGTCCTTAAATTGTGGTTGTCATTACAATTACTGTAAAGATTTAAAAATGGCGTCAGGATATAGGGGGTGATCACATGAGGGGTTTGATAGAAAAGCAAACTTTGCAACTGTAACTTTTCATTTTCAAATTTGTTGCATAATATTTACAGCATATGGGAAGTGGTGGCCTGGTGGTGAAGGTGCTGGATCACTGATCCTAAGGTTGGGGGTTCGAGTCCCACTCACCACGGGTTGTCACCCCCCCCCCAGTGCAGCTAACTGGGTTATCAAAGGCCGGCCATGTCTCTCACTGTCTATGGTGTGAGGTTCGTGTAAAAGAACCATTGCTGACTTTCGTCAAGAGTAGCTGCAAAGCCATCAGCGTGTTTCCGCCCTACGATGGCCTGGCGAGCCATCCGGGGTGTACTCTGCCCTCGTCCAGAGTCAGCTGAGACGGGTACCGGCCTCGCTGCGACCCTAATTAGGATTAAGTGGTTACAGAAAATGAACAGAATCACATTTTCATTGCCTGGTTTGTGAATTTATTGGAAAAGATTTCAAACATTGTGAGTACACGAGCTGGGAGAGCAAAATTCAGTGCCACTAGACAAATTTGAGAACATTTTGTGAATAAAAAAAAGCGACAGCTGAAAATTGCTATTCGTGTCAGTCACTTTTTTATTACATCTCGAGTGTGATCACCATTTAAAAATACCATTTTTAAATTTCTTATTCTCTTTTTTAATTTTAATTATTTTTAAACTGTTCAAGGGATAGAAGTTATATAACTTCGAGTCAAAAAAATTCACAAACGTATAAGCTGATTCTACGCTATTGTTGACAGTAATCAGGAAAATGCTTCACACAAACTGAACTGCAAACATGCACTAGTTCAACATTTTCTGAAATAATAATAAAGGGAAGCAGATACATCTCTGAAATTTTGATGTTACTAGTAAAAGAGTATTCTTTAGCAGTGAAGAAAAACAAAGTTCATGCATTTTGTTCTTTATGAGTTAATGGTTCAATAATAGTAGTTTCAAAGTTATTTTTAAACCTTTACAGTTTCCTCATAATTGTGTGCACACTACTGAAACTTTAAGTATCTTAAGAACTTCAATATAACTTATGTGGGGTCGGTGGTGTAGTGGTTAGGGTGCAGTGCTCATGATCAGGAGGTTGTGTGTTCAAATCCCAGTTAGACCCCTACTGTGCTAAGACCCCTGACAAGGTCTTAACCACAAGTGTGCCTCTGTTCACCCAGCAGTATAAATGGGTCCGGAACCAAGATGTTGTCCGTTTACTGGTGTTTTTGGAGTCGTTGTCTTCTTGGAACATCCATTTCAAGGGCGTTTCCGTGTCTGCATGAGGCATCACGACCCCTTCAAGTATTCAGATGTATTCAAACTGATCCATGATCCATGGGATGCGATAAATAGGCCCAACACCGTGGTATGAGAAACATCCCCATATCATGATGCTTGCGCCACCATGCTTCACTGTCTTCACAGTGTACTGTGACTTGAATTCAGTGTTTGGGGGTTGTCTAGGGGCAACTGTGTGGGCCAGTGGTGCGGTGGTTAGGATGCTGCGCTCATGATCGGGAGGTTTTGTGTTCAAATCCCAGTTAGAACTCCCACTGTGCTAAGATCCCTGGGCAAGGTCTTAACCACCAGTGTGCCTCTGTTCACCCAGCAGTATAAATGGATACCAGTAAAAATATACTGGGAAGGTAACCTGCGATGGTCTAGCGTCCCATCCAGGAGGAGTTGAACTCCTGGTAGCTTGATGCTATGGAAATCGGGGATAAGCACCAGCTTGAGTGTAAAAGCCCAACATACTATCTACCTACCTTAGATACAACTTCTTGTACAGAAAGTTCGATGACAACATGTTGAAAGTTTACAAAACTATAAAGTTAAAACTGAAGATTTGACACTGAGTTAAAAAGAATATTTCATAAATTAGTATGTAGTACAGGGTCCCTCACTTTCCGCGGTTAATGGGGACCAAGACTCCCCGCAACCACCGATTTCCACGAAGTAGGATTGATCCCCCTGACTGACGTATATGTGTATGTAAATCAATATCTATTCAATGCTATAAATGCTTATAATAACAAAACATTCAAATGTAATGGATAAAATGTAAATAAAATACAAATACACGCACAGATGCTCACCTCACATAGAAATGTAAGAAGTTTTGTTGGGGGGTTTAGGGTTGGGGTTTTTGTTTGTTTGGGGTGTTTTTTTTTGCATAATTGGCCTTGTTTTGCGGCATTTACATCCTTAACTTTTCCCTATTTTTCCTTAATTTTCTTATTTTTGTATTTTTCGAAGAATATTTTTGAAAAACCCGCGATGCACTGAGGCTGCAGAATCTGAAGCACGAAGTAGCGTGGGATCACTGTAACTTACATTTCACCCTTCTATGGACCCACCACCTGTGGAAGGTGGAAATGGGTATAAGGGTCGGGTGCGTTATGAGTTATGTGGCAGTTGAAGACAGGTACTCTGCAGGTATGAGTACTCTGCCCTCACCTGGAGTTGATTGAGATGGGAGCCAGCCTCCCCTCAACCCTAATTAGGATTAAGTGGTTCAGAAAATGAATGAATGTAGTAAAATGTTTCACTTTCAACATTTAACATTTTCTGTTTTGTTATTAATAAAATATTTACAGTATTCATGAGACTCGCAAATTATTACATGTTTTTAGTTTCATTTAACAGTGTCACAACATTTTCAGAACCGTAATTGTAAGTAATAGGCCAAATATGGGAGTGGTATTTTTAATGTAATTTGCTCTTCACTGACAAAACCATAGAATCTGTAAATGTTTTACACACCAGTTAGTCTGAACCTTTAACCACAATATTTAAAGTTTTTGGTTTGCTCAGGAAAACGTCTTAATAATACTAAACATGGGGGATATTTTGGGGGATTAATTTTAATGGTTCTTTACACAATTAAATGCAATGCATGGTAAACCATGACACATTTGTGGGCTGAAAACATAGCTGTCCCACTGTACAATGTGTTTAATATTAAAGTTAGTGCTTCCTACTGTATGCTTTCAAATGTTAATTTTGACATGCTGGATTAATCCCGCAAGGGAAATTACAGGGATCACTCACTTTCCGCGGTTAATTTGTGACCAAGATCCCCCCACGACCGCTGAATTCTGTGAAAAAGGTTCAACTCCCCTGAATGACATATATGTACATGTATATGTGTATATAATTTGCATTAATACATATTCACCACGATAAATGCTTATAATAACAAATAAACATTCAAAAATAATGCATAACATGTAAATAAAATATAAATACACACACATACAGACGTGCGTGCACACACACACACACAGATATGCACCTCAAATAAAAATGTAAGTAGTTTTGATGGGAGGTTTTGGGTTGTTTTTTTGTTTTGTGTTTGTTTCGGGGTTTTTTTTTTTTTTTTTTTTTTTTTTGCATAATTGGCCTTGTTTTGCGGCATTTTCCTTAACTTTCCACCCATTCTCCCTTCATTTCCTTATTTTTGAATTTGATGAATATTTAAAAGAAAAAAAACGAGATGCACTGAAGCCACATGAATTGAAGCGCGAGGGAAGTAGCGAGGGATCCCTGTATTGCCTCTGCATTTAATTCATCCAAAGAGAGCACACACACTCACTCGAAGCAATGGGCTACCACACATTGTCGGTTAGGTACCTTGCTCAAGGGATTATTCAGCCATAAATGTGGAATTGGCAGGTCCAGTTCACTCCATCCACCACCATCATTTTTTCCTGTTGGTTAGAGAATCGAACCAGCAACCTTTAGGTGCCAAACTTACTTCTCTAACCATGAGGCGACAGTTGCCCTACAAAGGGCTTACAGCACCTGTTATTCCCAGGCAGTCTCCCATCCAAGTACCAACCAGACCCAACCCTTCTTAGCTTCTGAAATCAGACGAGACTGGACATTCTCATGGTGGTATAGCCTACCTAAAAATATATATTACTACATACGGTTTCTTTTGAACACCTGACTATAGAAGATTTATAAGTGGTGATGTACTGGTGAACATGCTCTCCTGACGACATGATCATGGATTTGAGTCATGGGGTCAGCAAAGGGTGTTTCCGTGTGGGGATGACATGTTCTTAATGCGCTTAACCGGGCTTCGTCAGTATGCTTTTACTGGTTTCCTCCCATATTCCATGGACACGCATATTAAGTTGCTCCATTGTTCCTAACTGTGAGTGTATAGGGATCCCTTCACTTTCCGCGGTTAATTGGGGCCGAGATCCCCCTGCAACCACCAAATTTTGTGAAGTAGGCAACCCCCCCTGACTTACGTATACGTACATGTATATGTGTATATAATATCAATAAATACATATTCAACGGTATAAATGCTTATAATAACAATTAAACATTAAAAAATAATGCATAAGATGTAAATAAAATATAAATACACACACATACAGACACTCAGATGCGCACCTCACAAAAATGTAAATAGTTTTGATGGGAGGTTTTGGGTTGTTTTTTGTTTTGTGTTTGTTTAGGGTGTTTTTTTCTTCTTTTTTTTTGCATAATTGGCCTTGTTTTGTGGCATTTTCCTGAATGTTTCCCCCTATTCTTCCTTAATTTCCATATTTTTTAATTCGATCAATATTACAAAAAAAAAAAAAAAAGAAACGTGATGCACTGAAGCCGCATGAATTGAAGCGCGAAGTTGCGAGGGATCCCTGCATATGAATGGTTGTGTGTGTTGGCTCTGTGGTGGGCTGGAGAGTGGTTTAGGTTATACCCTGCCTTCACCTAGAGTTGGCTGAGATAGGCGCTTATCTGTCTCATGACACTATAGTGATAGGATAAAGAAGTTTGTCAGATTAATGAATGAATGAATTAACGGTCTTGATCTTGGGTATAGTGGGAAGGCTAGTTTTAGGATGTATAATTTAGACCATTAGAATAGGTTTCCCATGCTTGGGTGTTGGTTTTCTGAACTGACAACCCTGGAAAACCATAGACCTCTACTTACAGTTCTTGTTTCACTATCATATAGTATTTTGCCTCTTCTATCATTACATTTCTCTGTAGTGAGCATAAAGTGAAATGCTGTGCAGTTTCAGAAACATGAAATTTGAAGGGGGATGATTGGTCTGTGGTGGTACAGTGTGGTTTGATGTAAACCATTTTCTCAGAGGCTTGGCCAGGGTGTAATTACTGTCAGATAGAGGGAGAAGTTTTCATTAGACTGGCAGAGATGGTGAGCACTAGGCCTGCAGCCAAGCTTTCAAACCTCCCACACTATCTTTGGATGTTTCTAAAGTTCTCTGCGTTTCTGAAATAATTCCTTCTCTTTTATCGTAATATTTGACTGATTTTCATTTTGACTGGGACTAAATACGTACTTCCACTTTTTTATCTATAGCTTTTACTTTTATTTTCTCTACGTACATTTTTCTCACTGCTCTCTTTGTCTGCTTGGCGAACTGGATTATAAACAGATATAGATGAAGTGAAATAATTCTGAAATGCCCAGGCTGGTCCTACACTCTAAAGCTTTGGTGGACCACCTTTAGCCTTGATTGTACTGCAAGATATCCATGGATTTGTTGCTTCAGTTGGGTTGGTTGAGGCTCAGCAACATTATGTGGCAATAAAGTTAAGTCAGCTGATGACCTGATTGTACTGAATGGCCAGGTTATCCCATCACCGACCATCCCCGATGGCACAGATATGAAATTGGGGTTCAAATAGGAAAAAGAATGGTTCAGGGAGCATGAGGAAATATTTTCATACATTAACTACACCACCGAGTCCCGATCTTTAACCTATTGGAACCCTTTGGAATATATTGGAGACAAATTTATAGAGTGGTCCAAATTTCTCATAGCCAATTCAAGAGTTAGATGCAAAATGAACCCAACTCTGGATGGAAATAATTGTTGTGATGTTGCTTAAATTTGTGGAAACAATGTCATGATGATTACATTATGAAGGTTTAAGGTGGGGCAAACAACTTTTTATGTTTGGCGGTGTATATTGATGGCGATAATGTTGGGAAAAGGTGTGAATGCCAACGCTGACTTTACTTAAACCAATCAAAGATCATTTATAATGTTGCAGAATTCTTCAGATGGCAGTAAGGTGGAGTGGTGAGAACTTTTTTCTCCCAGAGTTCAAGTCAAATGGTTGTCAAGGGGGTGTAGAGTTTGCATGTTCCCAACATGCCTGCGTGGGTTTCCTCATACAGTCCAAAGACATGCATGTGTAAATTGCCTATAGATGTGAATGTGAGTGTGAATAGATGTTTGTCTTAGGAAATAAGTTCTGCAGAAGGCTTGCAACACATTCAGATAAAGACATGCCTTGCAGGCAGTGCAGCACAAACCATGAAGGTGGACCATTACATAGATAGCTTGGGTTTCCAGACATTTACCTGCCTTGCAAGGGCAGTGGTGGCCTGGTGGTAAAGGAGCTGGATCACTGATCCTAAGGTTGGGGTCCAAGCCCCACTCTCACCAGGATATCACTGCCCCCCCCCCTTCCCGGAGGGGGGGGGGGTATCAAAGTCTGGCCATGTCTTCACTGTCTATGGTGTGAAGCATGTAAACCATTGCTGACTTTCGACAAGAGTAGGCTACAAAGCCATCAAAGCGTGTTTCTGCCCTGGGATTGCCTGGCAAGCTGTTCAGGTTGTACTCTGTTCTTGCCCAGAGTCAGCTGGGATGGGCACCAGCCTCCACATGACCCTAATTAGTGTTATGCGGTTACAGAAAATAAATGAATGAATACTTGCCGTGCGCTGAAGCAGGGGGCTTGTAAACTTGCTATGCTTTGTTACGTATGGAATTTCAAAGATGAAAAGTGCCCCGTGAAACCAGCAAAGCACGACAAACCACGACATAAATTATATACAGTTTAATAATATCAACCAAAATATGACAGAATAATAACTTATAGTTCAAATCGAAACAAAACACAAATTGAACAAGGGTCACGAAATAAAGATAGTCACCAAGCAGCTGCAGTATAAATTAGAGACAGAGCACGTGCCGGCGGTAAAAGGCTTGGAATCCCATGCATCGAAAGAAACAAATGATGACAATCCTCACGTTGGCTGTGGATGAATGTGGATGATGGATCTGGGTGATGAAGTCTTTGAATGACGAAACTTGGATGAAGCGTGTTGGATGATCCGCCTTAGATGACTCTCCCTCGATGATCCCCGCGAGCTGGTCGGCAACGGGTCCTTATATAAATTCTCTAAAGTTCGGGAAAATTCCTGTTCTGGAATGTTCTAAATCACCTGACCCATCACCAGGGCGCATGCGCAACTAGGTCCATCTCAAAGAGTCCCTAATATGCTGGAAAGTTCCAGACCCAATTAAACCATGAAGGCAAAACAGCAGTGACCCCAAAAACAGCTGAGTTATACCATGTGTCACTATTTCCAGCACGCCAACTGAATATAATTACACTCAACGTTTATACATTCATCATATCTATATTTACATTTATACATTTATTTACATGCCCATAACAGTTTTTTTCTTCATTAGTATATTATGAAATAGCTCTTTTTTGTTGACAGCATCTGGACCGCTGTGGTTCATTTCTCTATTAGGGTTGCGGGGAGGCTGAAGTCTATCTCAGCTGACTTTAGGCACAGGCAGGATACACCCTGAACAACTTGCCAGTCCATCACAGGACCAACCAACACCCCCCCCCCCCACACACACACATCTGGAGGCAATTTGGAACAACATTCATTTATTAATTTCCTGAACTTAATCCTAATTAGGGTCCCGGGGAGACTGGGGCCCAACCAAACTGTTTCTGGGCTTAATTCTAATCAGGGTCGCAGGGAGACTGGCGCCCATCTAAACTGTTTCTGTTCTTAATTCTAATTAGCGAAGACTGGCACCTATCTCAGCCGACTCTGGGCGAGGGTAGAGTGCATCCTGAATAGCTTCCAGGCCACACTGAAGAAACACACTGACTGCAACTCAATGGCCTCCTCTTTACGGACAACAGCGATAGTTCTCATGCCTCTCACCACAGACAGTGAAAGACATGGCTGGCTTTTGATAAGCTAGTTAGTTGCAGTGGTTAGCCGTGACAACTTGGTGATAGTGGGGCTTGAACCACCGACCTTCACCCTAGTAAGCCACCAATGCCCATTTGGAACAACATTCATTCATTCATTTTTAAAGAGCAAGGCCAACACACATGCAACTATCCACACTCAGATCTAGTAGCATTTGAAACCGCCAATTAGCCAAATGTGCATATCCTTGGTTAGGGTTTGAAGCTCAGCCAACTGAGAGGAGCATGGAATAGAACCAAACACCTACCTGGTGTGGTGTTTTGGGCATATCCAATCGGCAAGAGACTCTGGGATCAGCCCAGAACACACTGAAGTGACCATGCGTCCGAGAACGCCTCGGTGTGTACCCCAGAAAAGCTGGAGGAAGTGGCTGGGCAGAGAGATGTCTGGACCTCAATACTTAGGCTGCTGCCACCGAAACCCGAAAATCGACGACGATGACGATGCACGTCTTTGGACTGTGGGAGGAAACAGAGAACCTGGAGACAACGGCACACAAGCACATTGAGAACAGGCAAACCTTACAGAGAAGGCCTTTTATAAGCCTGGGACTTGAACCCAGGACCTGCAGACATGCTGACCACTACACCACCGTGTCGCCCAATCAGACAAACCAGATTTACACGTGATTCTCTTTGGTTTAAATTAATCTCTTTTTGTAGTGACAACTCATTTACAAGAACTTGTATGGCAGACAAATTTCATAATCTAATTCTTATAATAAAGGAATTCAAATGTATCGTTATTGGACAAATTACAAAACACAGATTTATGTCTGAAATGTTTAGTTAACAGTAAGGGAAGGAATCTGCCATGAAAGTAAACACGTTTTTTTTTTTTTTTTTTTTTTTTTTTTTTTTGTCTTTTATAGGTGGGAATAAAATGATGCTGTTTAACGTCACTGCAATGAAAAGCATTTTGGGTTTAGACCGTATGGTTTCCCAGGCTGAGCTCCGACTTCTTATCCGGGATATTAAAATCGCTCCTGGCAGTGAGCAGAGGTTAGAGCTTTATCAAGGGACTGGGGACAAGGCAAGGTACCTAAATTCCCATTTTATCACCAAGGAACTGGACGGCAAATGGATCTCCTTTGACGTGACACAGACTGTGAAGAACTGGCTTCAAACTGCTGGTGAGCTTATTGAATCTGTTACAGAGCCGGCGCATCAGTCTCAGGACTCCAGGAGCAAGAACATAATGTCTATGTTTAATTTTTTTTAAAGTATACTGTGCATTAATTATTATTTTTTGTGTCAGCCACAGAGGATGAAAAGGGATTAGAGGTGAAGTTACACTGTGCATGTGGAGAGCCCGATAAAAACATGCCCTTTGGTATTTCAGGTTTGTGATATGAGCAGTAAATTCGACCTGATGATACGCGGTATGTGTTTATTTTATTGAATGATGATGCATCGGTTCATGAATGTTTTGGCTGATGCACATTTAGGCATGTGCAGTAAGAGAGGAGACACATCAGCTCTACAAGCGACAATGACAAAGCCACACATTCTTGTCATGTCACTTCCTGAAGAGCGTGTTCGTCACCTCAACTCGCGGAGGAAACGGCAAGCTCCAGGAGATGCAGTTTGTTCTGAGTTGAGCACTTTTCAAGAATTTTGCAGTATTTCATAAATCTTCTTCTTCTTCTTCTTCTTCTTTTCCTTTCGGCTGTTCACTTCAGGCGTCACCACAGCAAGTGATCTGCCTCCATCTCACCCTGTCCTCTGCATCTTCTACTCTTACACCAACTACCTTCATGTCTTCCTTCACCACATCCATAAATCTCTTCTTTGGTCTTCCTCTCGGCCTTCTGCCTGGTAATTCCAACCTCAGCATCCTACTACCAATATACTCACTATCCCTCCTCTGTACATGTCCAAACCATCTCAATCTAGCCTCTCTGACTTTGTCTCCAAAACGTCTTACATGTGCTGTCCCTCTGATGTCCTCATTCCTGATCCTATCCATCCTCGTTACTCCCAAAGAGAACCTCAACATTTTCATCTCTGCTACCTCCAGCTCTGCCTCCTGTCTTTTCCCCAGGGCCACCATTTCTAAACCATACAACATCGCTGGCCTCATCACCGTCTTGTACACTTTTCCTTTCATTCTTGCTGATACCCTCCTATCACACATCACACCGGACACTTTTCTCCAACCATTCCAACCTGCCTGCACACGCTTCTTCACCTCTTTTCCACACTCTCCATTGCTCTGGATTGTTGAGCCTAAGTACTTAAAATCCTCCACCTTTCTTATCTCTGCTCCCTGTAACCTCACCGCTCCTCTTGGGTCCTTCTCATTCACACACTATTTTATAAATGTTTTTATAAATTGTCATGCTTGATGCTCCTTTTGTCCTGTACAGAGATCCCTCACTTTTTGCGGTTAATTGGGATCAAGATCCCAACGCGACCATTGAAATCCACGAAGTAGGATCACCTTCCCAACCCCCTTCCTGACTGACACATATGTACATGTATATGTGTATATAATATCAATACAGACGCTCCTCAACATACGTTTTAGTTAGGTTCCGAATGGCCGAACGTAAGGTGAAAAAAGACGTAAGTTGTTACTGTACATTCCAGTAACTAAAACACTCCTAAATCAATTATTATATAAAATAATAATTGCAAAATAATTTCAAATAAATAAATTTTAATCAAATTCACTTACCTTTCACAGTGGTGCTTGAAGTGAGAGGGTGGAGGAGGATTTTTTTCTGACTATTTCTGATTACCACCATCACTAGTATGCTTACGCTTGTGACCAACCATATGTGGCGCACTCCACCGAATGGCGGTGGTGTCGCAGCTGACATTAACATAAAAAGGCAAACGCGTCACGATTTTGCGTGTCATCCTTGCACAGGGGCTTGTCTGGACTTCCAATCTGTCAAGTAAGTTAGTGCGCTTTGAATACAACATTCATTTGCTTGCTTGAGGGATCGGTGGTCCAGATGAGCCGTGTTTTGTCTCAGAGGCGCAAAAACAGTGTAAACACAAAGATCACAGAGACGACGTCTTAACTGGGAAGAAGCAAGGCATGTTCAGTCTATCATTTGTAAACAATGACCACAGCGCCATGTAAACAATGGACGGCGCGTCATGCGGAAGTCACTACGTCATGTGTACGTACTATGTAAGAACATCCCGTATGAATTAAAAAAAAAAAAACGTAAAATCGAAAAAAACCATAAAGCGAATAAATGTAAAGCGAGGAGCGTCTGTAAATACATATTCAATGCTATAGATGCTTAGAATAACAATTAAACATTAAAAAATAATGCAATAGATGTAAATAAAATATAAATACACACACATACAGACATGCGGACGTGCACGCAGATGCGCGCGCACACACCCAGATGCACACCTCACTACAATGTAACTCGTTTTGATGGGAGGTTTTGGGTTCTTTTTTGTTTTGTGTTGGTTTATGGTTTTTATTTTTTTTTTTGCATAATTGGCCTTGTTTTTGTGGCATTTTCCTTAACTTTCCCCCTATTCTTCCTTAATTTTCTTATTTTTTAATTCGATGAATATTTAATTAAAAAAAAAAACACAAAAAAAAAAACAAAACGCGATGCACTGAAACCACATGAATTGAAGCGGGAAATAGCGAGGGATCCCTGTATTGCTTTTTCCTCATGTGTTCACTCTACATTTCACACTATTCGCACGTCCTTATTTGTTCTTCTTTGTGTGGTTTATCCAGGCAGTCAGATGTTTGCTGTGTGAGAAGACTTTATATAGATTTCCGTAAAGATCTGGGGTGGAAATGGATACATGAGCCCTCTGGCTACTACGCAAACTATTGCATTGGCTCCTGTTCCTTTGTCTGGAATGCGGAAAATAAGTACTCACAGGTAACATGCATGGATCAAACAAATGTGAGACATTTTACGTTTAATGGTATGGTGAGGTTAACCATTTTAAATTTTAGAGCAGTTTTAAAATGACTTTTACAGTCCAGACTGGACTTGTTAGTCTTTTTTTTTTTATCGGTAATTGGGCCTACCATAATCTCAGAGTACAGTACGGTATATGTTATTCCACTATAGAGTCAATTCCTCTAATTATAACCATTTATTATAGGTTGGTGAGCCCTTTCATATTTATTCCTTTTCTGAATTCCACACTGAGCATCTAAAGCAGATATTTCTGTTTGCTGCTATGCAATTTTGCCAGCCCGGCCCTGCCAGAAACAAAGATGGGGTCTTTGTGGTTTTCTATCTACATAGTAATTCCTTACAGTATCGACTACTTCTTACCAGATTTTTTTAAGATTATAGCACCAGTATAAGCCAACCCTTGCGCTGGGTTTGTGAATAAGAACACGCATGGAACAGTTTACAAAAAATCGTATTTGTATAAACAGGTGCTGGCATTGTACAAACATCACAATCCTGGAGCATCAGCCCAACCCTGCTGTGTGCCACAGGTCTTGGATCCTTTACCCATCCTGTACTATGTGGGGAGGCAACATAAGGCTAGTACA
>CM045735.1:17624748-17697248 GCA_024760905.1 Plotosus lineatus | reverse complement strand
AAATTAATTTTTGTTGAAACTTTGACGTGCTATACTATAATCTCTCTAATGAAATCCCCAATACTTCCGAATCCCAACACTTGGTGTTGACTTCTCCTTCTTTTCATTTTGGCTGTTCCCTTCAGGGAGCGCCACAGCGAATCATCTGCCTCCATCTCACCCTATCCTCTGCATCTTCTACTCTTACACCAACGACCTTCATGCCCTCCTTACCACATCCATAAATCTTCTCTTTGGTCTTCCTCTAGGCCTTCTGCCTGGTAGTTCCGACCTCAGCATCCTACTACCAATATACTCACTATCCCTCCTCTGTACATGTCCAAACCATCTCAATCGAGCCTCTCTGACTTTGTCTCCAAAACATTAATACTTGGTGTTGACCAGGATTGAAAAAAAAACAAACATTGAAAATGCATGCTTGCTTTATACAAAACTAATGTATATATATATATATAAAACAAACTCAACTGATCACACATATGTCTGTTTCATTACAGCACATACACCATATAGCTTTCTTCTTCTTCTTCTTCTTGTCCTTTCGGCTTTTCCCTTCAGGGGTCACCACAGCGAATCATCTGCCTCCATCTCACCCTATCCTCTGCATCTTTTTCTCTTACACCAACTGCCTTCATGTCCTCCTTCACCACATCCATGAATCGTCTCTTTGGTCTTCCTCTAGGCCTTCTGTCTGGTAGTTCCAACCTCAACATCCTACTACCAATATACTCACTATTCCTCCTCTGTACATGTCCAAACCATCTCAATCTAGCCTCTCTCAACTTTAAAAATCTTTATACCTTTTGTTTTGTTAAATTGGCCCCGTATACAGCATGGCCTATCAAACAGCCAATGTCAGAAAGCAGCCTAATTACAACTCCATGCTATTTTTGTTAAAAGTTATGTTTATGTTTCATGTAATATGATTTTGTTTGTATATGTTATGTAATATGTTTTCTTAGTTGTGGAGTTTTCCAGAATTTAAATTTCCCCAAACGGACACACAGTTGTTTGGTTTAGCTCGGGGTTGTGGGAACACATCTAATACATATCAATTTTCTAAACAATGAATGCTGGTCTTCAGATAGCTGAAGTGATTCATCCAGAGTGGCTCCTGCTGTGTGGTAAACCTCTAGCCTTGCCATCAGACAAGATTTGATGCACTGGGAGAGGTGAAATGTGAGATATCAGGAAAAGATCAGTGACGGGAAACATTTGATGGCATTTCTGGATTTGTTTATGTAGGACTTTTAGATTGACATCTGATTTATCTTGGAAATTCTTTGTATTGGAAATTGTTGAAACCTTCTGCTTGGAACAGTGTTTTCAGTCTGTTTATTCAGAAGACAAAAGTATACCGCATGTAATGTGAATATAAGTGAAACATTAAACAAGATAATATGTAATTCTATGGAATGTTGTTACCCATTCTCAAAAGTCCTATTAGGAAACACTCTAATAGAAAAGCACATGTTTTATAAATAAATAAATAAATATATATATGTATATATATATATATATATATAGGATCCCTCACTTTCCGTGGTTAATTGGGACCGAGATCCCCTCGCGACCACCGAATTCCGCAAAGTAGGATCACCCCCAGCCCTGCCTGACTGATGTATACATACATGTATATAATATCAATAAATATATATTCAATGCTATAAATGCTTATAAGAACAATTAAACATTAAAAAATAATGCATAAGATGTAAATAAAACATAAATACACACACATAGACACGTGCATGCACTCAGATAGGCACCTCACAAAAATATAAGTAGTTTTGATGGGAGGTTTTGGGTTGGGGTTTTTTTTTTTTGTTTTGTTTTTTTTGCACAATTGGCCTTGTTTTTGTGGCATTTTCCTTCACTTTTTCCCCTATTCTTCCTTAATTTCCTTATTTTTTAATTCGATTAATATATTTTTTAAAAAACCGTGATGCACTGAAGCCGCATGAATTGAAGTACGAAATAGCGAGGGATTCATGTATATATATATATATATATATATATATATATATATATATATATATATATATATATATATATAAAATATTCCACAACCTCGTCAAACTACATCTGTTCCAGGTGTTCAGGAAATAAAAATTCCTGTCAACAGGTTTTATTGTGATTATAGACTCAGCAAACACACAACGCACAGCAGGATCCTGTAGACACATCTACAGCACCATAATATAAAGCATAGATGTGTTTTATATATATATATATATATATATATATATATATATATATATATATATATATATATATATATATATATATATATAAATATATATATATATTGGTTTAAAAGGTTTCAGTGCTGATCCGAGAACAGATGTTTAATGTACAAGAGTCATGATGCTGAAATGTATGTAAGAGCAATGCAATCATACATCAGCCAAAAGTTATTCAATAATTTTAAAAATCAGAACAATCTTGGAATCATGTTTTTTTTTTATTGTAAATTTAAATAAATAAATGAAGAAATAAAAGTGCACCTGAACCGAATTATATGCAGTAACAAAATCATCCATTAAGGCAATTTGATAACAGGTCGGTTACAGTGGCAGCAGGAAGTCCACACTGAATCTGATCTATTGTCAATGTATCACTGAGAAGATTCATTTTAAGTTTTTTATGACGATCACGAGCATAGGTTATAGAATATATATAAATAATAATATATAGGTGCATTAAACTGGTCGAGAGAACAATATTTGCCTTGATTGTTGTACAGGAGGCCCAATAAATAATGTGCTGTACCAATTTCTGAAACTTTACAGGATCAGAAGAAATACTCATACTTTTTTAAGAGTATTATTTTATTTTCCCTTCATGAAAATACACTGTTACCATAACATTAACACCGCATCCTCTGACACCTTTCATTCATAGCCAGCTTTAACAATTTCAGCAGTTTTACATTTACGGAATTTGGCAGACACTTTTAACCAGAGCTTCTTACATGTATAATTAGCATAGAACCGACCAGTTAGGGGCCTTGCTTAAGGACAAAACAATGGCAGATTTGTAGTACTGGGGCTTGAACTCGCAAACTTTGAATTAGTAAGCCAGAGCCTAAACAACTGAGCCACCACTGCTACAGTACCTCTTCTGTGTGATCAGACCAGACTTCACTCCCCACGCACATCAATGAGCACTGGGTACCCATGAGACTCGTCACTTCACAGTTTGCCCTTCCTTGGACCATATTTGTTTGGTACTTAGTACTACATTCCAAGGACTCCCCAAAAGACCTGCTGTTTTGGAAATGATACGTACTTTTAGCCATCACAATTTAACCCATGTCAAAGTTACTCATATTTACATTTACAGAATTTTGGCAGACGCTCTCATCCAGAACGACTTACAATTATCATTTTTATACAACTGACCAATTGAATGGGGCAGTGGTGGTCTAGTGGATAGGGCGCAGGATCGAGGGGTTCGAGTCTCTACGAGGTTGTCACTGTCCCCCCAGTGCAGCTAACTGGGTTATCAAAGGCCGGCCACGTCTCTCACTGTCTATGGTGAGAGGCACGTAAAAGAACCATTGCTGACTTTCGACAAGAGTAGGCTGCAAAGCCGTCAGCGTGTTTCTACGACCTGGAGAGGGATGGGTGCCGTCAGGCCAAATCAGCCCAAGTCTCGCCATGAAGGCGCCCCAACGACATCCCCGGATGTTAAGGGATAAATGAAGAAGAAGATTATGTTTCAGGGGTATTGTTGATCGGTGGAGTTCCATAAGAAGTGACGGTGTAATGCTGCCCTCTAGTGGAAGCTTTTAATGTTGTGATAATGTGGCACATCCATAAATATACAGTACTGTACTTACTTTTAGTAATAAATTTAGGTAAAAATAAATCAATAAAATAAAAGTTAGTTCAGCACCCTGTTCAGCAGTGATTTCCTCCGTTTACACTTAACCTTCTTCTGTTTGTGTGTGTGTGTGTGAGTGTCTTCTTCTTCTTCTTCTTTTCCTTTCGACTGTTCCCTTCAGGGGTCGCCACAGCGAATCATCTGCCTCCATCTCACCCTGTCCTCTGCATCTTCTTCTCTTACACCAACTATCTTCATGTCCTCCTTCACCACGTCCATGACTCGTCTCTTTGGTCTTCCTCTAGGTCTTCTGCCTGGTAGTTCCAACCTCAGCATCCTACTACCAATATACTCACTATCCCTCCTCTGTACATGTCCAAACCATCTCAATCTAGCCTCTCTGACTTTGTCTCCAAAACGTCCAAAATGAGTGTATGAAAGTGAAAGCGAGAGAGAGAGAGAGAGAGAGAGAGAGAGAGTTGCCACTTCATTATCAATTCTCCTTATTTCTTATAAGGGCCTCTAAAATATATATGTATACATATATATATATATATATGTGTGCATGTATGTGTGTATATATATATATATATATATATACTGTACATAGTATATGAATAAGGGCCTCCTTCTTCTTTGCTTATCAAAATTTAGGCGAGTGGATGGTCGTCTTCAAACAGTTCCTCAGATTCTCAACAGGGTTAAGATCAAGACATTGGCTTAAATATTACAATTATTTATTCTCTTTCTGTGCGTTAGCCAATATGATGTTGGTTGTATGCTTAGGTACCCCATAGGTTGTACTATTATTCTGCATTATCCAATTAAGGATGGCCTTCCCTGTTGAGTCTTGTTGCTTTCAAGGTTTCTTCCTCAGTTCTGCTCTTCTACCATCACCACTGCTTTCCCAACGTCATCAGTTCAGTCCATTTTCTGTAACTATTTAATTCTACAACCACTTAAATTAGGGTCACAGGGAGGCTGGTGCTACAACCTGGACGGCTTGCCAGTCCATCGTAGGGAGGAAACACGCTGATGGCTTTGCAGCTACTCTCGTTGAAAGTCAGCAATGGTTCTTTTACATGAACCTCACACCATAGACAGTGAGAGACATGGCCGGCCTTTGATAACCCAGTTAGCTGCACTGGGGGGAGGTGGGCAGTGACAACCCGTGGAGAGTGGGACTTGAACCCTCAACCTTAAAATCAGTGATGCAGCGCCCTCTACCACTAGGCCACCACTACTCGCTTTCCCAACAAATTACATAAATTACAAATTTACAAATTAATTGTATTAATTGTTTAAAAATCTGCTCCCAAGCTGTAGGTAGATGGCAGACTGTAACAATACTCCAATATTGTAATATTGAGCGGTATTTGTTTTCATTCATTTCCCTTCAAGTCTGACGATATTTCCAGTAGCCGCACTTGAAAGGCGACTCCATAGCATTGTGCTGGAAGCACAATCAATCAATCAGTGCGTTATGCCGTACTAGCCAAAAAGTTCTATTTTGGTCCTGCCAGACCTTAAAACCTTCTACATCTGAACAGGGTATTTCTTACAGATTGTAATAAATGCTAGATGTGCTTTTAGTGAGTATGGATTGGCTTCTTTTTGTTTCCCCCGGTTTTATAGAGAGCTCTAGACATTGTGAACCTGCACCTCCAGCCAAAGAATACTGCAGACTTCTGAGAGCGCCGTTTGGAATGTTAATAGCCTTCCGTACCATTCGACATCCTGCTCTGAGGCTGTTTTAACAGACACTTATTTTCTGTAGCCACGTTAGCTTCTTCTTTTCCTTTCGGCTGTTTTGTTTCAGAGGTCGCCACAGCGAATCATCCGCCTCCATCTTCATGGAAGTCATATTAATGATTCGCACATTTGATTTGAGATAGGTTTTTACGTCGGATGCCCTTCCTGACACAACCCTTCAGCAAGGGGCAGAAACACGCTAACGGCTACGCAGCTACTCTTGTCGAAAGTCAGCAATGGTTGGACAGCCTTTGATAACCCAGTTAGCCGCACTGGGAGGCTGGGGGGACAGTGACAACCTTGTGGAGAGTGGGACTCGAACCCCCAACCTTAGGATCATCGATCCAGCACCATTACCACCAGGACACCACTGCCCCTCTGTAGGACTTTTATATTATGTGTAATTCAATAACTTTGCAGAAAAATGCTTGTTTTTCTTAATTTTTGTACCGATATTTTCAGCAGTGGCATAGAGCGCTGGATCGCTGATCCTAAGGTTGGGGGCTCGAGTCCCATTCTCCACAAGGTTGTCACTGTCCCCCCAGTGCAGCTAACTGGGTTATCAAAGGCTGGCCATGTCTCTCACTGTCTATGTTGAGAGGTTCATGTAAAAGAACCATTGCTGACTTTCGTAAAGAGTAGCTGCAAAACCGTCAGCGTGTTTCTACCCCTTGCTAAAAGGTTGTGTCAAGAAGGGCATCCGACGTAAAAAAAAAACCTATGCCAAATCAAACGTACAAAACAGTCGCTGTGGCGACCCCTGATAAAGGGGAAAAAGCCGAAAGGAAATCTCATCTTTTTCAGCAAGGAACACAGCCCTTTAAAAGGGTCCTTTGTATAGCAAGAGAGACAAACGTATTGTAACCATTCACAAGTAGTTTTATCGTTAATGATGAATATGGCCTCATTCATGTCATTGTTGTGTCAGGGGTTTTTTTTTTTACATTTTTTATTTTGTAATTTGTGTAAACTTGGTGCACCAAGACAGAGCTTTGAATATTTATGGAAACAGCATATTGTTTTTTTTTGTTGTTTTTTTTTTATATTCGTACACAAATAGCTTCTTTTAGCTTTAAAAATGTTTGAGTTTTCAACATAAAATTTTCTTGTAAATTAAATAAATAAATAAAATTGTTTTTAAAAAAAGTTTTATAATCCACAAAATCATGATAACTCCCAAAGAGGTTGAATAGCAAGTTGGCAAGCCACTGTATGCTAACTACATGTGCAATTTTTAGCTAGTTTATATTTCTATTGTATGTCAGGTCAGGTCTTGCCCTGCTACTGGTCACATGTAAGCCAGTACAACCTGTTGTACGGTCCAGAGGTCGGCGACTAAACCGGCTTCCCCACCAGGTTCCAAATTTGGTGAGTAGGGTGGCTAGCAACCCAGTAGGGATAAAAACAAGACCTATCAAAGGGCGGATGAACTCTTTGGAGTCAACAGCCAGCTAGCTAGAGATGGTATCCCAATAAAAACACCCTGCAGAGAGAACTTTGGGCTCTACTGCCGATTTTTTGCCCGTCGTATACAGCCATGATGAGCTGTTATGGCTGCCGCCTATGCCAGAATTCTGGCACGGCACCCAGATTGATTGATTGATTGATAGTTCTATTATAAGTAGAAGTATGTTGTATTTAAATACTGTTGATTTACATTTTGTGTGGGAGGGTGAATTTGATTTATTTAATCTATGTGCACTGCATTGGTTCATTATGTCAGGGGATAACTGATTTCTGGGCATCAATGTTTTGAATTTGACCTGAATAAGTGCCACACAGCTCCCAGGCTTATTGGTGTTATATAGGTGTTTATTGCTCATGTCAAATTCTGATTCATCAGCACAACCCAGCATTTTGAAGTACGAAGTAATTTGTTCATCAACAAAAACACTGAACTGAATTAAATAAGACACAACTACTGCCACTAATCTACCCATTTTATTAAACATACATTGAATGTTTTTCATCAGCCAATATTATAATGATCAAACAACATGAATAAAAATGACCCTCCTGAATCAAGTACAAATTAATCAGTTTAAATATATTTTAATTCTGTTTACATCATTTATGCTCTATTTTTCTAATTTCAATTTACCATTCCTGTACCGCTTTGTCCCAAACCAACTGTCCATGTGGTTCTTTGGCTCCAGCTGGCAACAATGCCAGGTACACTGGCGTTTCCGCTCCCTCCTCTGGGCTCTTGGTGGCATTAGGACCAGCCATGTCTGTTCTAACCGAGCCTGGGCAACAGGCATTCAGGAGGATGGCATCACCGGATCTGGTTTCGTTGAGGATCCGTGCCTGGATCCTTGAAAGTACAGTCACACCGATCTAAAAGAATCACAACAAATGGTGATATTTTTACTCTGTTTTATTTACAGCAGTGCTTCTCAAATAGTGGGGCGTGTCCCGGGAGGGCGCGGTATGATGCCGGGGGAGCACGTATGATCCTGGGGAACATGCTTTTTTGGAATTATGTACGAGAAGTAAGTGTATTTGCGCCTCCACTCCACTAATTGGCAGTGGCGCTCTCATTGTCACGCAATGGTGTAGTGGTTTTTCGCCCGAGCAAAAGATGTGAAGTGCAGTAAACAACCCCTCAAGAAACAAATTTTCTAACAGGAAAGAAGAGAAAGATATAGAGAGATTGCGATATTAAGACATAAGTTGAATGAGTTTAAATAAGGATGTATTTTTTTTATTTCAGGCACATTGGTGCACTTTAAATCTTTTATTTTCCAGATTAAAAAACAATGTTAATAAAGTTTTTCTTTATTGTAAGTTGAACTCTATTTCTTTCTTTTTTGTTTTTAATGTTAATAAAGATACAGTCGGCCCCCTACTTACGAAATTAATCCGTTCCAGAGCCTTTTTCAAAACACGGGAGTTTCGTAAGTAGAGGCGCATTTTACATGTAAAACTCCTGATTTGTTCCAAGGCTCCCAAGACTACCCCATAAACCCTTAAAAATGATAACAGTACACCAATTTTGTATGAAATATGTGTTAAAAGTATAAGAAGATTATTTATTACACCATATTTTATTAACACACACACACACACACACACACACACACACACACACACACACACACACACACACACACACACACACATTAAATGTGTATTGTATACACACAATGTTTATTGTGGGCCATGCTTACAAGCAGGACACTGGAGCATTTTAAGATGTGGAATTCAAAGCGCATTCCCTGCTTGACAGATCGGAGGTCCAAACTCAACTTTAACTTGATTCCTTGAGGGATCGGAGGTCCAGATGAGCCGCGTTTTGCTCACATGCGCCACATTTATTAAACATTTACTGAATTAAACAACTTAAAAAACTAAACTAAAAGCTAAATACTTAAGCCTCCTTTCATCTCTGATTGACTCTGTAGAGTCTCTCTCTCTCTCTCGCTCTCTCTCTCACACACACACACACACACACACACACACACACACACACACACACACTCTCTCTCTCTCTCACACACACACACACACACACAAAACTCGGGCCCCACCCACATGCAACGCGCAGCTGACGGAACAATTCTATTTAAATGTTTAAATGGACGAGATGTATTTAAAATGGAATTACAGTACCTGTTTGAAAGATCAGAAGTCCTCATTCAATATTAACTTACTTCCTTGCGAGATCGGAGATCTTCTCCCAAGGAGCACTCTGTTTTAATATTGTGCCGAAATAATCGCCTCCGTCACTGTATTTCCAAATTAAGCTCTCCTTCTGATTCAATATTGTCCCGATTGTAGAAGGGTTTTGGCGATAACGAAATATAACGCTGCATGATCAATCTCAAAACAAGCCAACAGTCAACTCTCCTTCACGCACACGTGTGACAAACAGGAAGTATGGGTAACAGCTGCCTCCTGGCCAATGGGAGGCCACCGGGGCGGGCTGTTGGAAGACAGCCAATGAGAGAGCAACTCGCGCATCGTGTGAAATTTTGATTGGCGCGTTTGAATTTTGAATGGTGCATTTGGCGCTTTTTGTAAGAGGAGGTTGTTTTCGTATCCCGGGGACGAAAACTTCGGAAGATGTTTTTCATAACCCAAATTTTTCGTACCCAGGGGATTTCGTAAGTAGGGGGCAGACTGTACAATGTTATGCAGACGTGTACTAATAACATTTTTATAGACTACTTTTATAATAATACTTATAGTCGCTCGTGAGGCGGTGGTGGGGCATGAAATGTTTTTTCTTCCTAGGGAGGCGCCACAGAAAATAATCGAGAAGCACTGATTTACAAGGATCCCTCACTTTCCGCTGTTAATGGGGACCGAGGACCCCCCTGCGACCACCGATTTCCGCGAAGTAGGATCGACTCCCCTGACCGACGTATATGTACATGTATATGTGTATATAATATCAATAAATACATATTCAACACTATAAATAATTATAAAAACAATTAAACATACAAAAATAATGCATAATATCTAAATAAAATATAAACACACACACACACACACACACACACACACACACACACACACACACACACACAGATGCGCGCCTCACATAAAAATGTAAGTAGTTTTGTTCGGTTGTTTTTTTTTTTTTTTTTTTTTGTTTTTTTTTTTTTGCATAATTGGCCTTGTTTAGTGGTATTTTCCTTAACTTTTCCTCTATTGTTCCTTAATTTCCTTATTTTTCGATGAATATTTTTGAAAAACCCGCGATGCACTGAGGCTGCGAAGAAACTGTAGCACGAAGTAGTGAGGGATCATGGTACGTATTTATTTGTTCTGAACTGTTGCTTATATCTTTGATATGACTGGTATAGGGTTCATTGAGTAAATACAACTGGGAACTGTGTCTTCAGTTCAGGATAAAAAGCAAGTTCGGACAAATAGTCCAAGTGCTGATTTCTATTCAGTAGTGCCTCAGTTTATGAACTCCAGCTTGTTTAGCCCTCTACAGTCTCCCGAATCCCTGAACTGTTATTCTAGTGCTGAAACTGAAAAGCTGTCATGGACTTGCCCGTTCCTGAGCCCATCCATGCACTTGTCAGCATCCACAAAAATACACCACCAATCACTCATCATGTGTACGAAGCAGCAGCACTACTTGCAGGCACTATTTAAAGCCCAGCAGGAAGATCAGCAGAGGTGCCTTGGATCCAGCTATCAACAGCACCCATAGTAGCCACGAGCTCAGGAGTGCCCCCATCCTTGCATGGCTTGGTTGACATCACAGAGGATATTATGCACTTTACACTTTATTTGGGAAAGAAGTCGCAGCGACCCACCACTTGGATAAATGTCTTGATTGGACCCTTCATACAGGTTTTGCTTTTGTGTGACAATGTACCACCAGAATTTTCTGGAAGTTATTTGTTTATTTTATTTACACTAGTTAGATGGTAATTATAGTTTTATAGCTGATGCAAGGTAACTATACTATGAAATGTTACACACTGTACAAAAAAATTACTTGTGAACAGTACCTTGGTGGTACCATAAGCAGTGTTTGGCCAACCCTGAGCCTGATGTTCTCCACTATGTGCAGCAATAACAAACTCCCCCATCATTAAGCAGAGCTCCTCCTCTGAAAGGTCTGTTCTTCTGAACCTGACAAAAACAACATACTGTAATTAATTAATTAATCATTTCATTCATTCACCTTCATGCTACTAGTGTTGCTGGAGTCTACCTCAGCCAATTCAGGGCAAAGGCAGAGTACATCCTAAACAGCTCACCAGTCCAACACAATACCAACACACGCAACCATCGTACTCACACCTGGACACAATTTGAAACAGCCAATTAGCCTAATGTGCACGTCTTTGGGCCGTTGGAGGAAACTGGAGTACCTGAAGGAATTCCATGCAAACACAGGGAAATCGACAGGGACGTAAGCCTTAGCTGGAGCTACCTGCTATGTGAAGGATCTGTATGTGTTTTCTCCTCTGGATAGGTTACATGCAGAGCCTATTTTCCAAATGTTAGAAAGCATCAGGATTACGAGGAAATCAAGAAGCAGTTCAAATCCTGATCGGGTTAGCACCGGATGGCATACCACCTCACCCATCATTCCGAAACACAGCACAGTCTCAAAGAAAAGGTTTGAATTGCAGAAAATATTATCTTTGAGAATGATATTTGTGACTACACTTCATATATGCGTTCACACTTACCATATTCAACATAATAAGCGCCCGTCCCCCCCGATGTTTTTGATCTTACATCTAATAACTGCCCATGTGTACTGAGAGCAAAATCAGAGATCAAACTTACCAATTTTATTCGATCAGTCCCTGTAACAGTAAAATGAGGCATTCATTGTGGTTCTTTCTCACCATTGTCTTCAAAGGGGCTTATCAATACCCTACATTTCAGACTTCGAATCTGTAATAATAAACTCGTGATACCAAAGTTCAATTTTCTTTTACAGTGCAACCCCTAAAGATATGACCAGCTATAGCTAATTATTTGCACATTTTCCACTTAGCAACATCCAATCACCATTTCTGATCTTTAATCTTATCAAAGCATACATTGAAGGATGATAAGATTAACATGTAAATACATCAGCAGAAAGCACCATTTTCATCTTTGTACCGTACATAGACCGAGAGAACACAACACATGGGATTTTATAGAAGGCTTATGAAACGTATTTGTGTATATTTTATAAAAGTAACCATTTTCATTAGTGCAAATAAAATTTAAATGATTTTAAGTACAGTGGGGCCAAGAAGTATTAGGCAACGTAAAACGTGCAAGTTCACCCATTTAAAAAGATGAGAGAGGTTTGTAATTTTCATCATAGGTACACATCAAGCTTGAGAAACAGAATGTAAAAAAAATCCAGGAAATCACATTGTATGATTTTTAAACAATTTATTTGTGAAAATGGGACGCCAGTAAATATTGGGCAGCCAGCAAAAGTTACTTTTATTACTTTGTAATGTAGCCTTGGTTGGCAATGACAGAGGTCAAACGGTTCCTGTAGTTCTTGACCAGGTCTACACACACTTTAGTTGGTATTTTGTCCCACTCCTCTGCACAGATCTTCTCCAGAGTTGTGATGTTTGAGGGCTATCGCTTGGCAACTTGAAGTCTTAACTTCCGCCACAGGTTTTCGATTGGGTTGAGGTCTGGAGACTGGCTCGGCCACTCCAGAACCTTGATATGCTTTTTACGGAGCCACGCCTTGGTTTTCTTGGCTATGTGCTTTGGATCGTTATCATGCTGGAAGACCCAGCCATGTTTCATCTTTAATGCTCTGACCGAGGGAAGGAGGTTTTTACCCAAAATATCACAATACATGGCCCCATTCATGTTGCCATTGATACGATGCAGTCTTCCTGTTCCTTCTGCAGAGAAGCATGCCCAAAGCATGATGTGTCCACCTTCATGCTTCACAGTAGGTATGGTGCTCTTGGGATGCAACTCAGCATTCTTCCTCCAAACACAACGAGTGCTGTTTAAACCAAAAAGTTCAATTTTGGTCTCATCTGTCCACATCACATTCTCCAAATCCTCCTCTGGATCGTCCAGATGGCCTTTAGCATATTTCAGACGGGCCTTTACATGTTTTTTTTGTTTAGTATCACACCATCGCAGGGCCAACACTCACGCAACCAATCATATTCCCACTCACATTTAAGAACAATTTGAAAAGGCCAATTAGCCTACTGTGCATGTTTTTGGACTGCCGGAGGAAACTCATGTACCCGGAGGAAACCCACATAAACACTGGGAGAATATACAAACTCCACACAGAAACGCTCAAGCTGGGATGCAAACCCAGGACCCTCTCAGCAAGGGTTTTTGTAATAGCTATTTATAAGTGTAGATTGTAGTTTGTATACTTTGCCTGAAGCTCTGGACTACATTTATCCAGAGCCCGCTTACTGGCGAAGCTGGAAACATTGACCACCCGGGCACCAGGCCTCAGCAGTGGGAGGAGTGCATGACACACCCACAGTGTTCCCCAGAAGTTGGTGCGCATAGTGACTTCAGCCTGCTCCCCAAAAGGCTCAGTGGCATTCACTAATAAACAGAAACAAGAAATTCATGATTGAGATGCAGGTCAGCTGTCGTGCACGCGCGTTTCAGTCACAGAGGACTGTCGTGCACGCGCGTTTCAGTCACAGAGGACTGTTGTGTCACGCGCGTTTCAGTCACAGAGTACTGTTGTGTCACGTGCAATTGGCTGAGTGTGAGAAACAAACCTTTGTAAGCGATTCCTGCGTTGTTAACCAGAACGTCCAGGCCTCCGTAGTTGTCCTCCAAAAACTTTTTGAGCGCCAGGCAGCTGCTTTGGTCGCAGATGTTGAGGAGATGGAAGACGACATTTTTGAACCCTTCAGCTTTCAGAAGCTTAAGAGCCTCGTTCCCCAGGGTTTCACTGCGAGCTGTGAGGAGAACATCTCCACTGTAACCTGCTTTACAGAGTCCCCTCACTATGGCCAGCCCAAGGCCTTTGTTGGCTCCGGTGACTACAGCGACCTTTTTAGACATCTCTCTCGTGTATAACAGCTAAAACCTGTTCAGAGGAATTAAACGGAGGAACAAGTGTTCGCTAACTTTTTACGAGACAATTGAATCGGCTCTGTGTCGATCAGAAACGAGTCGGCTCTTTGAACCGAATCCTGTATCGACTCAGGTCAGGGTGTCTTTTGGTCATTGGGTTTTCTTTTCAGAAGTACCTTTTTTAGGTTATATGATGATAAAATCACGAAGAGACAGATAAGAAATAAAAGGTTAGTTTTTTTTCCGAGAACGGATGTGTTATTTGCTAAGCGAGAAGGAAAAATCATGCACGGTGTTACACAGGGTGACTGTAGAGGGCGCTGTTTCCACGGCATTGACTGATATCACATCCCAGAAATTACTGCTGCTTTATTCACAGATTTGCTGATCCTCAAATATCACGGTCACCACTGTGCACGAGTAATGTGTAGATGCCATCTTCTGAAAATGTACTTTTCCCACAGGTAAACACTGCCCCCCCCCCAATGCACCTAACTGGGTTATCAAAGGCCGGCCATGTCTCTCAAGGTCTAAAAACCCATTGCTGACTTTGGTCAAGAGTAGCTGCATAGCCGTCAGCATGTTTTTGCCCTGTGATGGTCTGGCAACCTCTCCAGGGTGTACTCTGTCCTTGCCCATAGACGGCTGTGATGGGCGCCAGCCTTATTAGGCTGCTGCCCCCGTGACCTGACCCCAGATGAGGCGGAAGAAAATGAATGAATGAGATGAATGACAGTGATCCGTTTCGAAGCTGGAAGAGTCGACTGTTATTGTTGAGCTGAGTCAAATGATCTGACTCATTGAAAAGAGGCGGAACTGCATGGTGCAGGTTGCCTGACTGTTGGTGTAAACCTTCAAACCCAGAACTTTGGTTAGCTACAAAGTTCAAACTGGAACAGCTCCTCCTCCCTTTATACATAAAGTGCAGAGTTATTCCAGGTAAGATCTTTATTTGCCATTTGTGCCTTTACACACAGGAATTCTTGATACTTACATGAGTATTGCGCTTACACTGCATTATATACACACACGCATATACATATACATATATACAGTATATACAAATATATATATATATATATATATATATACAAATATATAGTGATGTACAAAAGTTTTTGCCCCTTCCTGATTTTTTAAAACTTTTTTGCACCTTTGTCACACTTAACTTTTTCACATCATCAAACAAATGTAAACATTACACAAAAGATAACCCAAGTATTCAAACCTACATGAACCTCTGTGAAAAAGTATTTGCGACCCCCGTTAAAAGGTGAGGTAATTGTGATTACTGCAATCCTATTATTGGGGAAAACGGAGTTCAATTTCATGGCCACACCCAGAACTGGGTTATCAAAGGCGGGCCATGTCTCTCACTGTCTATGGTGAGAGGCATGTAAAAGAACCATTGCTGACTTTCGAAAAGAGTAGCTGCAAAGCCGTTAGCATGTTTCTGTCCCTTGCTATAAAGGGTTGTGACAGGATGGGCATCCGACGTAAAAACCTCTGCCAAATCAAATGTGCGAATCAGATGATTCGTTGTGGCGACTCCCGCGTAAAAGGGAAAAATCCGAAAGGAAGACAGACAGACAGACAGACCCAGACCTGATTGCTGCCAGACATTTAGAATCAGGAGATCCCTAACATAAAACCTGTCTGACAAGGTGAGGTAGGCCATACTGAACACACATCATCATGCCGCGACCCAGTGAGCTTCAAGAGCAAACAAGAAAGAAGATTATAGAGATGTCTCAGTCTGGGAAAGGATACAAAGTCATTGGTAAATTTTTGGGACTCCAGCAGACCACTGTCAAAGCCATTATACATTAATAGAGAAGGCACGGCACAGAGGTGACCCTTTCCAAGAGTGGCCGACCTACCAAAATTACTTTGTGAGAATGGCGCAGACTAACCGGAGAAGTCACAAAGGATCCTAAAACCACTTCTAAACACCTACAAGCCACACTTGCCTCAGTTAATGTCAATGTTCATGACTTCGCCATCTGAAAGACATGAGGCAAAAATAGCATCCGTGGAAGAGTTCCGAGGCGAAAGCCACTGTTGACAAAAAAGGATATTAAGGCACGACTTACTTTTACTAAGAATCATCTTGATCATCTCCAAAGCTTTTGGGAAAATGTTCTCTGGACTGATGAAACTAGGTTAAACTTTTTTGGGAGAAATGCATCCCGTTACATCTGGCACAAAAGGAACACAGCATTTGATAAAAAAGAACATTGTGCCTACAGTGAAACATGGTGGTGGAAGTGTGATGATCTGGGCCTGATTTGCTGCTTCAGGACCAGGGCGACTTGTAATGATTGATGGAACCATGAATTCTGCTCGGTACCAGGAAATCCTGGTAAAGAATGTTCGTTCATCTGTTCGAGACTGGGCAGTGGTGGTCTAAGTGGTATAAGGCGCCGGATCGCTGATCCAAAGGTTGGGGGTTCGAGTCCTACTCTCCACAAGGTTGTCACTGTCCCCCCCAGTGCAGCTAACTGGGTTATCAAAGGCCGGCCATGTCTCTCACTGTATATGGTGTGAGGCAAGTAAAAGAACCATTGCTGACTTTCCACAAGAGTAGGCTGCAAAGCCGTCAGCGTGTTTCCGCCCTGCGATGGCCTGGCGAGCTGTCCAGGGTGTACTCTGCCCTCGCCCTGAATTGGCTGGGATGGGCACCAGCCTCCCCGCGACCCTAATTAGGATGAAGCGGTTACAGAAAATGAACTGAACTGAACAGTTCGAGACCTCAAGCGCACCTGGGTTCTGCAGCAAGACAATGATCTGAAGCATACCAGCAAGTCCACTTCTGAATGACTAAAGAAGAACAAAATGAGGGTTTTGGAGTGCCCTATTCAAAGTCCTGACCTAAACTCTATTGAGATGCTATGGCATGACCTTAAAAAGGCTGTTCATGCCAGAAAACCATCCAATCTGGTTAATCTTAAACAATTCTGCAGAGAAGAGTGGGCCAAAATCCCATCACAGCGATGTGAAAGACTCATCGCCTTTTATTGCAAACACTTGATTGCAGTTATTGCTGCAAAAGGTGGTTCAACCAGCTATTAGGTTTAGGGGGCAATTACTTATTCACACGTGCCCATGTAAGTTCGGATGTTTTCCCCTTAATAAATACAATTTGCACTGAAAACTGAATTTTGTGTTTACTTGTTATCTTTGTATAATATTTAGGTTTGCTTGATCCGAAATGGAAGACAGTGACAAAACAGTCCGAAATTGGTCAGGGGCAAAAACTTTTGCACAGCACTGTACTATTTATATGTAGTGTAAGCACTACCCGACTCCTGTAAGTATACCTGGAATGACTCTGTGATATGTGTGTATATGTATGACTATATATACATTAGATATCCCAAGAATTAGAGTCGAGGATCAGTCCGACAGAATCCATTCCTCCAGCTGCCACCCAACTCACCACACCAACCATTGTAGCCCCTCCCACAGATGGTGGGCCCACGGGAGGGAGGACTCATGTCTCCATTTCAGGCTGGACCCTCATTACGCAGAAGCTCAACCACCAGGCGCTTGCCCTCAAGGTTCTCCCACAGGCCTGGCTCCAGTGGGGACCTGGATTATGCACATACTTTAATCTTTTTTATCCATGGAGGTCTTCTGAACTGTGCTTAGTCTGGACCTACACCTAGATCTTATTTGCCTTGGGTGACACTACCAGGAGTACCATGCCCCAACAACATAGCACTTAGGATCATTAGGACACATAAACCTCTCCACCATGGTAAGGTGGGCCTGGAATGAGGTCATGCTCCAAGTGGAGGAGTTTATGTATCTCAGGGTATTGCTCACAAATGTGAGAAGGACAGAGCAGGAGATCAACAGGCAGATCAATGCAGTCTCTGCTGTAAAGAGGAGTTTGTTTCAGTCTGTTGTGGTGAAGAGATAGCTGAGCCAGAGAGTAAAACTGTCAATTTAGCAGTCGATTTATGCTCCAACCCTTACCTACGGTCACGAGCTTTCGGTATTGACCGAAAGAACAAGATTTGCGATACAAGTGGCTGAAATGACCTTCCTTCTCAGGGTGGTGTGGGTGAGATGCTCAGTGAGAGGAGGTCGGAGTGGAACTGCTGCTTCGCAGGATTGACAGTAGTCAGGCGAAGTGGCCCGGGAATCCCGGGAATCTGGTGAAAACGCCTCTGAACGCTTATATGGTGTGATGTTGGGTGCTGGGGTTAAGGATAGGAATGTCTGAACCTCATTGCTTAGGCTGCTGCTTCTGCAACCTGACCTGAAGGTTAAGTGTAAGAAGATGATGATGATATATACAGACGCTCCCCGACTTGCGTTCATCCATTTTACATTTTTTCGCTTTTACGTTGTTTTTTTTTTTTCCCCAAAAAAAAGTCAAATTTTGAGTTTAGACGTACCTACGTAGTACCATGACGTACAGTATTCCCTTGACTATTCGCGTTTTTGCACCCACGGTTTGAGTATTTGCTGACTGTCCAGCAACCGGCACTGGATTCAAATTCAGCCAATGGCTGGCCTCCTTTCTCCTGATTGGTTGAGCTGATGTCCCGCCCCTTTTTCTTCATTCGCACACAAGTTGCCAATGAGTCTCTTTTTTGTGTGTGTTTTAATTACCAGTTCAGGTCTATGATACCACTCAAATGCTATGTGTCTTCTCTGGCTAAGTGATAGAAAACACTGCATATGTCTTCTGAAGAAATAAGACTTTCTCCTGAGAAATGACAGTTTTCTCTGAACTGTTGTATTAAAATCTTTTTCAATTATTATTCCAGTACAGTACCTAAGTTCATGTTTATGCGTGAGATTTTATGTTCTGTAGCATGTTTAACAAACGATACCAAAAGGATAAACTTTATTACAGTACTCTTCATGTCCTTTTACATTGAAGTTGGAGTGACGTCTCCAATATGGCGCTGCCCAGAGGGTGACGTCGCGGAGTTCTCAGAGTCAAATTGTTTCTTTGTTCGTTTTAATTTGTTTTATTTATTGTTTTGTTTGTTCATGTTTTTCACTATGCTCATCTATGACCGGTCGACTCTACTACAGCTATAAGATCGGAGTATCTTCAGGCATGTATAACTAAGTAATATGCGATTAGCAGAGCTAAAAATGCTATGGTAGGCAGCTCAATGCGAGCCGGACGGGAAGGGGCCGAATGACAACTCTGGCGCTTGGGATTGTAGGGGATGAAGGCCTGGTGTAGCCGGCGGGTATAATTGCCTCATCGGGTGTACTTTCCTTGAGCCATGTTTCACAGAAACACAGTCCTGTAGATCCCCCCAACCTTAGGATCAGCAATCCAGCGCCCTATACCACTACTGCCCTGGTATATGTATATATATATATATATATATATATATATATATATATATATATATACATACATACATACTGTCTAACTTTGTCTACTCAAGTTTCCAAGCAAGTGTGGAAGTAAACCTGAAATAATGAATGTGCATGACACCCTTTATCCAGCAGAAAGGATGTATGAAATCCAAGATGTGAATAGCTATGTGTTTCATCTGTCTGTTTCAGGATCACTTATGACTGACGGAAATATTGGCTGAGAATAGATATATGTCATCCCCTCTCAAAACATTAGTACTTGGTATAGAACCTATTACGTATTTTTTTTGAAGATAGAATGGCAAACTTTTATAAATAGCCAAGTAAACAATCACAATAAACTTTAAACTGTAAACAGCAGTCCCATGCTGCCATGGCATCAGCACCATGCTTTTAAATCTTAACCAGATACAATATGGAGTTCATTTGTAAAAATTAAGTCTCCATGAGAGTCTGAGTCCTGTGGCGTTCACATCCATGAATCAGCTGAAAAATATAGACACACCACTGTGCATTTCTGTTTGTCAAGCACTGAATACCAGTGAATCACGCAGTCATTTTATAAATACCAAGAATCAGACAAACATTTTCTGTGGTTGAATTTTAAATACCATTCAATTTGACAAGAAATGGACCATGGATCACAGCAGCACTTCTTCTTCTTTTCCTTTCGGCTTTTCCCTTCAGGGGTCGCCACAGCGAATCATCTGCCTCCATCTCACCCTATCCTTTGCATCTTCTTCTCTTACACCAACGACCTTCATGTCCTCCTTTACCACATCCATGAATCGTCTCTTTGGTCTTCCTCTAGGCCTTTTGCCTGGTAGTTCCAGCCTCAGCATCCTATTACCAATATACTCACTATCCCTCCTCTGTACATGTCCAAACCATCTCAATCTAGCCTCTCTGACTTTGTCTCCAAACCGTCTTACATGTGCTGTCCCTCTGACGTACTCATTCCTAATCCTATCCATCCTCGTTACTCCCAAGAGAACCTCAACATTTTCATCTCTGCTACCTCAACTCTGCCTCCTGTCTTTTCCCCAGGGCCACTGTTTCTAACCCATACAGCATCGTTGGCCTCAGCACCGTCTTGTACACTGTTCCTTTCATTTTGCCGATACCCTCCTATCACACATCACCGGACACTCTTCTCCAACCATTCCAACCTGCCTGCACACGCTTCTTGACCTCTTTTCCACACTCGCCATTGCTCTGGATTGTTGAGCCTAAGTACTTAAAATCCTCCACCTTTCTTATCTCTGCTCCCTGTAATCTCACCGTTCCTCTTTGGTCCTTGGCATTCATGCACATGTACTCTGTCTTACTGAGGCTAATCTTCATTCCCCTCCTTTCCAGGGCATACCTCCACCTCTCTAGATTTTCCTGCACTTGTTCTCTGCTCTACAGATTACAATGTGATCTGCAAACATCATAGTCGATTGGGAATCTTGTCTAACCTCGTCTGTCAGGCTGTCCATCACCATAGCGAACAAGAAGGGGCTGAGAGCTGACCCTTGATGCAGTCCCACCTCCACCTTGAACTCTTCTGTCACACCGACAGCACACCTCACCACTGTCTTACATCTCTCATACATGTCCTGCACCACTCTAACATACTTCTCTGCCACTCCAGACTTCCTCATGCAATACCACAGTTCTTCTCTCGGCACCCTGTCATATGCTTTCTCCAGATCCACAAAGGCACAATGCAGCTCCGTCTGACCTTCTCTGTACTTCTCCATTAACATCCTCAAGGCAAACACTGCATCTGTGGTGCTCTTTCTGGGCATGAAACCAAACTGTTGTTCACAAATGCTGACTTCTGCCCTTAGTCTAGCTTCCACTATTCTTTCCCATAACTTCATCGTATGGCTCATCAACTTTATCCCTCTGTAGTTGCCACAACTCTGCCGTCTCCCTTGTTCTTAAAATGGGCACCAGCACACTTCTCCTCCATTCCTCTGGCATCCTCTCACTCTCTAAGACCTTGTTAAATGTTCTTGTCAGAAAATCTACTGCTACCTCTCCTAGACACTTCCATACCTCCACACGGTATGTCATCAGGACCAACTGCCTTTCCATTCTTCATCCTCTTCAATGCCCTCCTCACTTCACCCACTTACTAATCTTTGCTACTTCCTGGTCCTCAACAGTCACCTCTTCTACTCTTTTTCTCTCTCATTTTCCTCATTCATCAGCTCTTCAAAGTACTCTTTCCATCTTCCCAGCACACTTCTGTCATCAGTCAATACATTTCCTCTCTGTCCTTTATCAATCTAACTTGCTGCACGTCCTTCCCATCTCTATTTCTCTGCTGTGCCAACCTGTATAAATGATTTTCTCCCTCCTTACTTTCCAGCCGAAGCATACAAGTCATCAAGCATCTGTTTGGCCTTTGACACTGCTACCTTTGCCTTACGCTGTGTCTCCCTGTACTCTGTTTACTCTCTTCGGTTTCTCAATGTCCACTTCTTCTTAGCTAATCTCTTCCTTTGTACACACTCCTGCACTTCCTCATTCCACCACCAAGTCTCACTTATCTACTTTCCTTCCAGATGACACACCAAATATTCTCCTACCTGTCTCCTGATCACATTCGCTGTAGTTGTCCAGTCATCTGGAAGCACTTCCTGACCACCCAAAGCCTGTTTCAACTCCTCCTTGAGAAGACAACCCGACCTCTTCCTTTTTCAACTTCCACCACTTTGTCTTCTGCTCTGCCTTTGCCTTCTTCACCTTCCTCACCATCAGCACCATCCTGCACACCACCATCCTATGCTGTTTGGCAACACTCTCACCCAGCTACTACTTTGCAGTCACTGACTTCCTTTAAATTACATCGCCTGCACAAGATGTAGTCTACCTGTGTGCTCCTACCTCTCCTTTTATAAGTCACCCTATGCTCCTCTCTCTTCTGGAAGAAAGTATTCACCACAGCCATTTCCATCCTTTTTGCAAAATCTACCAACATCTGTCCTTCTGCGTTCCTGTCCTGGATACCAAACCTACCCATCACTTCCTCGTCCCCTCTGTTTCCTGCACCAACATGTCCATTGAAGTCTGCCCCAATGACCACTCTTTCACCTCTGGGGTACTCTGCATCACTTCATCTAACTCCCTCCAGACTCTCTCCTTCTCTTCTCGCTCACATCCTGTCTGTGCGGCATAGACACTAACAACATTGACCCTCACACCTTTAATTTCTAACTTGAGACTCATCACTCTGTCTGACACTCTTTTCACTTCTAGAACATTCCTGGCAAACTCCTCCTTCAAGATGACTCCGACTCCATTTCTCTTCCCATCCACACCGTGATAAAACAGCTTAAACCCTGCTCCTATGCTTCTAGCCTTGCGACCTTTCCACCTGGTCTCCTGAACACACAGTATGTCCACCTTCCTCCTCTGCATCATGTCAGCCAGCTCTCTACCTTTCCCTGTCATAGTTCCAATATCCAAAGTCCCTACTTTCAGTCCTAGACTCATGCCTTTCCTCTTCTCTCTCTGGCAACGGACACGCCTCCCGCCTCTCCTTCTTCGACGTCTTCGACCAACAGTAGTCCAATTTCCATCAGCACCCTGTTGGTTGACGGCACTGATGGCGGTCGTTGTTAACCCGGGCCTCGACCGATCCGGTATGTCATTCTTTCTTGTGATTCGCATAGTTTATTTGGCATTTGTTTTACGCCGGATGCCCTTCCTGACGCAACCCTCTGCATTTATCCGGGCTTGGGACCGGCGTGAGGGAGAGACACTGGTTTGTGCCCCCCCCTCACGGCTGCATTGATCACAGCAGCACTTGAACTCTAAAATTATATTTACATAAGGGACCATGACCCATCCTCGCTCAGCAAAGTCAGGATCTTCTGAAATGAAGATTGATGTTGTTATGACGTGTTTGCAAACATATGTGAATTTATATTAATTTGAATAATAAAAAATTTGTGTAATATTTAATATTCAATTAATTTTCATAAACCTGTCCTTCATAAGAGAATTTCAAAACTACGGCAATGGTTTCAAAGAGATTTGTCAGATTGTTTAGGATTATACGGGTGAAGCAATACACAAAAACAACTTCATCATCAGATACTGTTAATAGTCTTAATATTGAAACTATTACTATAACTATTGTTGCTAACTATTTTTTTAATACGTACACTCTATAGCCAAAAGTATGTGGACGTCTGTCCATCAGACCCATATGTTGACCTTCCTCAAATTGTTGCCACAAAGATAGAAGCACATAGTTGTATAGAAGGTCTTTGTAAGCTGTAGCACATTTCATTCAAATAGCAGATAGACCTTATTAATTCTCGATTGACGAATTGACGATGATGTATTTCATGGTGTTCTGTTGTACTTTCATGATTTTGGATATTTTTTACTACCCACCTTCCTCTAGTTGCCACAACTCTGCATGTCTCCCTTGTTCTTAAAAATGGGCACCATCACACTTCTCCTCCATTCCTCTGGCATCCTCTCACTCTCTAAGAGCCTGTTGAATGTTCTTGTCAAGAAATCTACTGCTACCTCTCCTAGACACTTCCATACCTCCACCGGTATCATCAGGACCAATTGCCTTTCCATTCTTCATCCTCTTCAATGCCCTCCTCACTTCACCCTTACTAATCTTTGCGACGTCCTGGTCCTCAACGGTCACCCCTTCTACTCTTTTCTCTCTCTCATTTTCCTCATTCATCAGCTCTTCAAAGTACTCTTTCCATCTTCCCAGCACACTTCTGTCATCAGTCAATACATTTCCCTCTCTGTCCTTAATCACTCTAACTTGCTGCACGTCCTTTCCATCTCTATTTCTCTGCTGTGCCAACCTGTATAAATAATTTTCTCATTTACTTTCCAACCGAGCATACAAGTCATCATACACCCTCTGTTTGGCCTTTGACACCGCTACCTTCGCCTTACGCTGTGTCTCCCTGTACTCCTGTTTACTCTCTTCAGTCCTCTCTATGTCCCACTTCTTCTCAGCTAACCTCTTCCTTTGTACACATGCCTGCACTTCCTCATTCCACCAGCCAAGTCTCCTAATCTCCTCTCCTTCCAGATGACGCACCAAGTATTCCTCCTACCTGTCTCCCTGATCACATTAGCTGTAGTTGTCCAGTCATCTGGAAGCACTTCCTGACCACCCAAAGCTATTTTCAACTCCTCCTTGAAGACAACACGACACTCTTCCTTTTTCAGCTTCCACCATTTTGTCTTCTGCTCTGCCTTTGCCTTCTTCACCTTCCTCACCATCAGCGTCATCCTGCACACCACCATCCCATGCTGTTTGGCAACACTCTCACCCGCTACTACTTTGCAGCACCCTGTTGGTTAACAGCACTGATGGCGGTCGTTGTTAACCCTCGACCGATCCGGTATGAATTTTTTTGTTGTGACTCACATATTTTATTTGGCATTTGTTTTATGCCGGATACCCTTCCTGACGTAACCCTCTGCATTTATCCGGGCTTGGGACCGGCGTGAGGGAGAGACACTGGCTTGTGCCCCTCCCTCACGGCTGCATTATTCTCCTGCTCACTAACTTCATAAATTTAAAGACATTCCTGGTTATGTGCTTTTGTTTATGCTCGTGTTGATTGGTTCATGGTCCATGTGCTAAAGTTGACAGTGTTGATTGGCTCGATTTTACTTCAGGGAAAATGTTTAAAGGAAATGTTTACAAGGAGGGAAAAATAAGGGGTCCTTTTTTTTTTATTACATTTTTTACATTTTTCTGTTTATTTTCAGCTTTCATGTAAGTAATTTGATTGATACCACAAAATGAATAATACAAATACCATTGAAACTCTTTTATTGTTCTGTTATTATTCATGTTTTCCACCTCGATGGAAATAAGCACTTACAGTTCCACTCCGCTGGTAAACATTTTAATTCGAGCCCCACCCCCACTCCAATTGCTTATCATGTCGAATACGGTGTAGACAGACAGATAGATAGACAGACTGTTCTCAGTGTTCACATGATGGGACCAAAGTAAAACGGTGCACCTTTAGATGAGTTTTACCTTCTATGATCAGTTCTCTTTGGCTAAAAACAGAAGTTTTGACAACCCCCATGATTTGCTTAATACTTTTTATTCACATGTGTTACATCCTGTTTTGGTTCTGTGTGAGATGATAGAAAAATAACTGATCATGGAAGGTAAAACACATTATTACAATCCATGTCTGCATATATATCCACATGACTGCATGACCACAGGAATTATCTTGTCTTCTTCTTCTTTTCCTTTCGGCTGTTCCCTTCAGGGGTCACCACAGCGAATCATCTGCCTCCATCTCACCCTGTCCTCTGCATCTTCGTCTCTTACACCGACTACCTTCATGTCCTCCTTCACCACATCCATAAATCTTCTCTATGGTCTTCCTCTAGGCCTTCTGCCTGGTAGTTCAAACCTCAGGATCCTACTACAAATATATTCACTGTTCATCTGGTGCATGTGTGATAACATGAAACGTAACACATCTTCAGTTCACATTTACTTCAGTGCACACTGTTCAGGCCATAAAATATGATGTACATAATTTTAATTTCCCCGTCAACACAATCAGTGCCCAATGAGTGCAGTTTAAAAAAGATACCACACATATGTACTTACTGTATACGTTTAAGTATGTGATGTAAAATATTCAAGCTACCATTTTTAATTTCATGACTTTGTTTATTGATTGTTTATTCATTGATTTGTTGACTATTACTTGTTTATTTAATTACAGATTCTGAAACTGAAAAAAAATATGGACGACTGGGTGATATCCTAGAACTACAGAAACAACCATTTTTATGTAACAGGTAAACATTTCAAGTCCAAAACTGTTTTTCTTTGCAGGCCATAAAACTATTACAATTAATTACTTCTCACTCAATGCTATGACATATAAAAGCATAAAAAGGTACATAATAGCAATGGTAAATGGTTTAATCTAAGCATAGGCAGCGGTGGCCTGGTGGTAAGGCACTGGATCGCTGATTCAAAGGTTGGGGGTTCAAGTTATTGTCATTGTCCCCCCAGTGCAGCTCACTGGGTTATCAAAGACTGGCCATGTCTCTCACTGTCTATGGTTGCAGACCTTCGACAAGAGTAGCTGCATTGCAGGTTCTACTCTGCAATGGCCTGGCGAGCTGTCCAGGGTGTACTCTACCCTCGCTCAAACTCAGCTGAGAGGGGCACCAGAATCTCTGTGACCTTAATTAGGATTAAGCGGTTACAGAAAATAAATGATTGGATTAAATGAGCAAGAGCTCAAGTAGGTCACAAATTTAAGTAAATGATTAGTTAAATATAAAGTATTTCATAGATCGAGGGATTTTTTTTTTAATCGTATGGGAAATGAGCCTCTTATCAGGAAAGACAGAAGAGAATAAAACAAATCACTGCTATTAGGATACTAGTATTGTTGCTGTGGGTGTTACATTTAGGCATAACAAATGGCTTTCAACAATACATGATGTAAACAATACATGATGTATTTATTTTTACCTATTTATTACAAAAACATTTAAGACTTTTTATCAAGATTAAAATACTGTATCAGCATAAGCAGTACTACTAGTAGGCCTCAGTAAGTCTCGAAGGACTATGGAGCTGCGCTCTGGCTGGTATCCCGGCTGGTGATACTCTTCAGTGCGCAGAGCCTGGATAGGAAGTACGGAGGACAGGCTGTTACCCAAGCAGCAAATCCCCCCTCTTGGCGCCACCGGAAGGATCCAATGGAAGGGCAGAAGCCGATACGATTGGGTTCCAGTGCTGCTGCAGGAGTTGCCAGAACATTGCTATGAACGAACTGCCTCAGAGGACTTGGCCTGCCGATTGCAAACACGCTGAAGGCTTTGCAGCTACTCTTGTCGAAAGTCGGCAATGGTTCTTTTACATGAACCTCACACTATAGACAATGAGAGACATGGTCAGCCTTTGATAACCCAGTTAGCTGCACTGGGGGAAGCAATACTACTACTACTACTACTACTAATGATAATGACTGAGTGAGTGAGTTTCTTTCGGCTTAATAATAATAATAATAATAATAATAATAATTTCTGCAAAGGACTTTTATAAAGAACGTGATAAAGCTTCATTCAACTTCACACATGCACCGTACTGGATTCTTGCTTAAATTGTGGACAATGAAGAGTTTATTCTCCATAGTTCAATGACTTAACTGCAAGTACCTTAACAGCCTGAACAAAATAATTTAAATTCAACAAAACCATAATCTGTAAAGGCTATTTATGTGATTTTACTAAAGTAAATAAAAATACTTTAGAATTTATAGGACACCAAATGAAAAAAACTTGCCCACCAGTGCTACTTTTACAACACTGTCTTTACATCCTGGGAAACTCAATAGGGATTGACAGCTTGGACAGCTCACCATGTCATCACAGGGCTATTATTATTATTATTATTATTATTATTATTAAGTAAAATAAGATCTGCAAGGTTAAGATTAACAGTCTCCTAGAATGATTACAAGCATGAAATTGCTAAATTATTTGAAATAAAGTAATTCTTGGATTCCCAGTCTAACAGTCGAGGAATCAAAATTGGGCCTTAGTGACCACACTGACAAACAGAAGCTAAAAAAGAAGCAATGTGAGTCTTGATCAGACTAGATCTTAATTTTTAGGGGTTTTACGGTGATTTTTAACTATCATACATTTCCGAATATGTTTTTTAATAACCTGAGCACTCAGACCATAGATAATTGGATTGAGCAGAGGTGGAAATATCATAAAATATAGAGACATGAAAGTCCGGAGATCATACTGAAAGTAATTTGAATTAAATCTACTTTGTATTATTTCGAAAAATATCCCAATAAAATAATTTAAAACAGCAAGAAGATGAGGTGTACATGTTTGGATCGCTTTGGTTTGACATTCCTTTGAGGAATATATGCAGACATGCAAGATCTGTGCATAAGAAAATAAAATCATTATAACATGTGGAACCATATAAACAGACATTAGACCAAGTCCAACTATGCTATGGATAGTAATGTCTGTGCAAGACAGCCTCATAAGTTCAAAGTTTGCACAATGCGTCTTTTCTATAATTTCTGTACAAAAGGTTAAGCGCATCGTGAATGATTCATATACCAGAAAAGAAGCCAATGGATAAGCCCATATAATAAATATAAATACCTGAAGCCTTTTTGATGACATCAGATTATGATAGTGAAGCGGATAACAAACGGCAATATAGCGGTCATAGCCCATAAAGGCCAGTATAGTTAGCTCGATAATATTATAAGTGTGTAAACAGAAGATTTGTATGAGACAATTTGTTAAAGATATTTTGTGACCCTCAGTAGTGAGATTAAATAATAGATGAGGAATCAAACTTGTGCTGCCATAGATGCCGTTACATGACAGATTGCATACAAAGATATACATTGGATTATGTAAAGTATTTTCAAAATAGATAACTGCAATCAAAAGTGAGTTCAGTATAAAAATTGCTGCATAGAGTAGGAGAAATATAAAGAAAAATAAATGCTTCTGCTGATCCATTATAAAGTAGCCATCAAGAATGAATGTGGTCACAGTTCTCGTTCCATTTTCCATTGTGTTTTTCAGCCCTGCTATGGAGGGAAAAGTAAGAGATATTAATTCTATTGCAGGTATTATGTCAGCTTTTAGATAATTTTTTACATGCATCACATGACAATGTTATAAGAGTGTACAGTATAATAATACTGTATGCTATAGATATGCATGCCTGAATTCTTCATAAAAAGAATAAATTTGAGTAACAATATAGTTTATCCTTCCTCCATCACCATTTTTAGGTGAATTGTTATAGTTACATTTGGAGCCATAATAAACTAAACTAACAGTGGTACATTTTAAAGATTTTTTTTTATAATAAAAGGTACTTCCATACATATTCATGATTCCCCCACGAATTAAAAATACCTCAACTGTTAAATCCATATCCAAAACCGATTTTAACTTTATTATACTGTACAGCTGTTTCAATGTGAAATAATAAAAATACAACCTTTATCCTTTATTTATATTAGGGTGTCTGAGAAGAAGATTTTTCTTCAATAATTTGCTTGGCTGTGAAGCTGAGATTTTATGGTTCTGAAAAATGGGATGGTCAGCAGCATTGCCCTCTCTTGTGGCCTGCTATTTACCCTTAGGATTTCTATCAGGTCCTGCAAAATATAACTCTACGGTAACATTATCAATGTGTAATAGGTGTCAAAAGAAGTAATTTTGAGACAGATGACCACTTTCTGTAACATGCACTCACCAACCAATTTATAAGGACGTCCTATACATCTGCTCATTTATGCAAATATCCAATAATTTGTCAGCAGTGCAGTGAATGAAATCATACACATGCAATTCAAGGCCTTTTGTTACTATTTAAATCAAACACAGCACAAGATTTGTTTTATTCTCACAGGGAGGCTGGGCCTAACTCAGCCTTCAATGTGCAAAAGCAGAGTCCACCCTGAACAGCATGCCAGACCCTCAATAGGAAAACACACACACACACACACACACACACACACACACACACACACACACACACACACACACACACACAGAGCCAGTCACACTCACATCTACACCTATGGGAATTCTGGAACAGCCAGTTAACTGGTAACACAGTTTTCTAGTGTGTGTGTGTGTGTGTGTGTGTGTGAGAGAGACAGAGTGATGAGGGAGTCCCATTTAAAAGAACTGAGTTATGGTGTTCTTTGGATGGGAAGCTGTATTGGCTTTCATCAGCTATACTGTTTGGCACAGAGGCCAAATAGTTTTAATTTTTTTTCTCATCTGACCATAACCCATTTTATTTGGCCTCATAATGTGAATATGCTGAATCAAGACTTTTTTCTGGGCAACCCTCCCATATAAGCCACATTTATGGATCATTGTAATATTGTTGACATATGCACGCAGTGATAAATTTTTGAGAACGATTCCTGTTTCTGCTTTAAAGTTGTCAAAGGTCTATTTGTAGTCTCTCTGACCTGCTTCTTCTCTCGTCTGTGATCCAGTTTGGACTGATTTCCAGATCTGGGACAGGTTCAAGTGTAGCATTTTCCACTTCTTGATTATAGATTCTACTAACCTAGAGACTCATAAATTTAGAAATATTTTGTATCCATTATTGTCCCTGTCTACACATTTACCTGTGCAATCTTTTGACAGTGCCTTGCCAACCATAGTTGATTGCTTGCCTGCAATTTGCACTGGAATGTACTCGGAATGGCTGTTTTTATTCTGAATGAATCAGAATGAATACAATTGATCATAGGTGGAAACCAGTTACCTTAGTGTTTGTGTGTAATGGGAATAGTGACTAGTTACACTTGAGTAATACAAATATTTTTAGAACGGGATCATTTGACCATCTCTGATTATGTTTTTAGTACAGGTACAACCTCCCCAGTCCGGCATCTTCGGGACTGAGGCTTGTCGGACCACAGAAAAATTCCAAACCACAGGCGGTCCTTAAATAAACACCCTAAAACACCCTGCATAGTCTTATTCAGCCTGGATCATAACCAGTGCTGTAGTGGTCAAAAAATAAGTGAGTACACGATGGCAGCGAAGCAACCGAGGTGTGCGAAGCGCAGGGAGGGTGCGGCTTTGGCTTTGGCTTTGAAACTATTTATCACTTCATCGCCGCTTTTTATTTACACAATCGCAGAAATTTACATTGATCAACTATAAAGTAGACCAAATTAAGCCAGTACACACAACTCAGCCAATAAAACAAGTGGGTACACGGCGTGTACCGGCACGTACCCACCACTACATCACTATAACTGTAGCACTGTTTTAATATGATATATGATAGCTGTACAAGTAAATATGCATGCAAAAGGATACAGAAAAACACATGTTAAAAGAATACAAGTTTAATGTTACAGCAAGACAAGAAAACAATGCTACGTACAGGTAAATTTAAGTAAAAATACAAAAGTAAAGAAAGTACGGAAACAAAATTAAATAAAAATGAAAATGACCAAATATATGTACGGTACACTTGCGTACACTATTACGGCTTCGGAGCCCGGTACAGGTAATGTACATTCAGATAACTTCAAGTTACACTATACTGGAGTTATATGTGTGGTCTTGACTGGGGTGACATCTGGAGTTGCAGAACTTTCAGGTGGTATGTCATCTGGTGTCTCGGCTCGGTGGTCATCTTGGGAGGCGTCTGGGGTAGCGGACATACTGGGTACAGGATGTGCGACTGTAGACTGTTTACGGGCTGAAGTAGCTCTCTTGAACCAGTTGTCCAGCGTTATCTGTTACATGCATTTAGGCTTTTCTTTGATTAGACGGTCTTTTCAGTGGTAAAGCATCAAGATTTCTTGTTCCGTAAATATGTTACGTTGCTCGAATCCTTCAGTCAAGTCCGTAGTCGTCTGAATGCATTTGTTGATCGATACTCATTCTTGAACTTTCACTTCATCATCTTCGCTTTCACTTTCACTGTCTTTACCTGTAATGTCAGCACATTAAAATTATGCTAATCCACAGGTGTTGCCGGAGCGTGGGGTGCCGGACTGGGAAGGTTGTATTTAATATTTTCTTTTGAACAGCTGTATATACAGTGATCCCTCTCTGCTTCAGTTTCTGCGGCTTCAGTGCATCGTGGGTTTTTCAAAAATATTAATCAAAAATTAAAAAATAAGGAAATTAAGGAAAAATAGGGAAAAAGTTAATGGAAAATGCCACAAAACAAGGCCTTCTTCTTCTTCCTTCTTCTTTTCCTTTCGGCTTTTCCCCTTTTTCAGGGAAATTCAACATAGCAAGGCCAATTATGCAAAAAAAACCCCAAACAAACAAAAAGAACAAAACAACCCAACAAAATTACTTACATTTTTATGTGAGGTGCGCATCTGAGTGTGTGTGCACGTGTGTCTGTATGTGTGAGTATTTATATTTTATTTATATCTTTCTGCATTATTTTTGAATGTTTAATTGTTATTATACGCATTTATAGTGTTGAATATGTATTTATTGATATTATATACACGTATACTCGTACATGTATGTATACGTCAGTCGGGGGGGGTCAATCCTACTTTGCGGAAATCGGTGGTCTCGGAAGGGTCTCGGTCCCCATTAACCGCGGAAAGTAAGGGATCCCTGTAATATCCATTATAAGTTTCACTGAGTAAATAAAGATGGGGAAATATATTTTGTGTGTGTGTTCATTGTTTGTTGAAATAATGCCATTGAGGTTAGCTGCTGTTATCTAGGTGAAAGATGATCCAACAAATTGTGCAAGATTATTTTTTTGTTTTTTTACTTTTTTGAGGGGGCCGGGGAGTATATTTTATTATTTACTGTGTTCTATTTAGTGATTAATTAAAAGGCTTAATTTTCAGGCTGGATGAAATAGATATTGTAAGTACATAAAACACGACTGTAATCATTAGCTTCAGATCATATTTAGTGATTATACAGTACTTGTGTCAGCATTCGAAGAGAGCCATTTATTATTAATTATTTAATATCTAAAGTATGATAGTTTTATGACTGATCCAAGAATAAAAGGTGTATAAATATAGCTGTAGACTTTGACATTCTTTAATATAGAATTATTTTCTTATTCATTTGAAGATTTAAAGGTTTTTTGGGGCTCTGTGGTTAAATAACATGTTTAGTCTGTCTGTAAATTAAAATCATCCAATGATGTGAAAGTCATCCATTCATTTATTTAATCCTAATTAAGGCCACAGGGAGCCTGGTGCCCATTTCAGCAGACTCCAGGCGAGGGTGGGGTACACCCTGGACAGCTCACCACACAGAGTCAACACTCACATAACCATTCACACCTGGGGGAGATTTAGAAAAGCCAGTTAACCTACTGTGCATGTTTTTGGACTGTGTGAGGAAACTGGAGTACCTGGAGAAAACCCATACAAGCACACGGAGACCATACAGACTCTACACAGAAACGCTTGGGAATCAAATCCAGGCCTTTTTGCTGTGAGGTGGATGCGCTAGCCATTACGCCACCGTGCCGCCTTGATGTTAAACTCATTAAACAATATCAACAAGACCGGAAGGTGGCAGAGTAATTAGCAAATCACCTACTAGCTAGAACAGGGGTTGAGAAACTATGGCTCATGAGCCAGATGTGGCTCTTTTGATGACTGTATCTGGCTCTCATGTAAATCAGGTGGCCTTTCTGAACAGAATAACGAATACATAATTTCACTGCCATTTAAATAAAAATACAAAATAGCCAGCAAATAAAACAAAAACCGATGAACAAATCTTAATTTAAATCTATACATCTATTTTCAATTCTTTCGCGCAGCAGAGAGCCAATCCTTTCTGTATGCCAGTATGTGGGTGGGTCCGATACATTGAAACTGTAATTTTATTGGATTGTAACAACTGCCACAGACTGCGCATGTTGTTTTTGAGTAAAGAGGCAAATGTCCTCGTTTTTGATCAGCTCATTTGCACGAAGCCAAGCACAGCTGGCAAGCAAACACAAATAGACAGACATGGAAAAACTTCAACCCGCAGACCAGCTGATTGCCAAAACTTGGGACGCGCTTCCTGTCACATAAACACTACAGCGTGTGAGTCTTGCCATATTGACCATGCGCACGTGAACAGTTCTTCTCACACCTGAAAAACATCAAGACCAACCTGCGGTCACGTTTAACAGATGGAAATCTAAACGCCTGCATGAAGCTGAACCTCAGTACGTATCAACCAGACTACAAAGCCATCAGCAACACCATGCAGCACCAGAAGTTGCATTCATAGTAAGAAGTATTTTTCTTATTAATAAATAACTTTGTTATAACAATGTCGTTTAAAATAAATTCAGAGTCGTATTATACTCTAAAATTGTTGGTCTCCTTTTTCAATTTAGTTATATTCAGTATATATATATATATATATATATATATATATATATATATATATATATATATATGGCTCTCAGAGGATTAGATTTTAAAATATGTCTTTTTTTTTAGCTCTCTTAGTCAAAAAGGTTCCCGACCCCTGAGCTAGAAGGTCCTTGGTTTGAATCCAGGGCTCAGGAGTTTTAATGTTCTCCTTATGCTCACATGGATTTCAGTGTGAGTGACCCTGCAATGGCCTGGTGAACTGTTAAGCCCCACACACTACCACTGTGTAGGCTGGGATAGGTTCCAGTCTCCCCGTTTTATTAATATGATTAAGTAGTTCGGTAAATGAGTGAGTGAGAGTGAGCAGTCTGGTCTGTGTTAGATCTTTCCCCATGGGGAACACGTGGTAGAGTCTGACAAATAAGTAAGTTGATAAACATGTTTATTAGATGTCATTACTTTGGGCAACTTACTCATTCCCAAGGAAGCAATTTAAACAAACCTCTGTTCTCTAAGTACCAAATAGGTACGGTGAAAATTGTGCCCTCAGTGGACAACAGCAAGAGTCGAGAGCATTGCTTGAGACTATATCCATAATGACCTCCCTAAAGAATCACACATGTTGCAACACTGGATGAATTGCGTTTAATAAAAAACAATGAAACGGTTATATGTATTTTTCTATTCAAAATTTAAACTACACTTATCTTATACGTTAATGTTATGGAAATATCAGGCCTTTAATTAATTCCTTTTTTTCATTCATTTTCTGAACCTCTTAATTCTAATTAGGGCTACAGGGAGGCTGGTGCCCATCTCAGCCAACTCTGGGTGAGGGCAGAGTACACTCTGGACAGCTCACCAGGCCATCACAGGGCCACCACTCACACTACCATTCATAGTCACGGGCAAATTGGAACAGCCAATTAACCTACTGTGCATGTTTTTGGACTGTAGGAGGAAACTGGAGTACCCAGAGGAAACCCACGCAAGTACAGGGAGAACATGCAATCTCCACACATACACCCGAGCTGGGAATCAAACCCACGACCTTCTTGCTGTGAGGCTAATGTGCTAACTACTACGCCACTGTGCCGCCTGTTTGATCTTGTATCAATAATATTTGTTTATGCAAAGCTACTGTATGTTTTAAATAGTAAACGATAATGTTTTTTATTATTTTTTTAGGTATCAATGTAAGCAAACACATCATACACCATCATATTTACCTGAATTAAGAACTTAAGACCTCTTCTTCCTCTTCTTTTCCTTTCGGCTGTTCCCTTCAGGGGTCGCCACAGCGAATCATCTGCCTTCATCTCATCCTATCCTCTGCATCTTCTTCTCTTACACCAACTACCTTCATGTCCTCCTTCACCACATCCATAAATCTTCTCTTTGGTCTTCCTCTAGGCCTTCTGCCTTGTAGTTCCAACCTCAGCATCCAATATACTCACTATCCCTCCTCTGTACATGTCCAAACCATCTCAATCTAGCCTCTCTGACTTTGTCTCCAAAGTCTCTTACATGTGCTGTCCATCTGATGAACTCATTCCTGATCCTATCCATCCTCGTTACTCCCAAAGAGAACCTCAACATTTTCATCTCTGCTACCTCCAGCTCTGCCTCCTGTCTTTTCCTCAGCGCCACTGTTTCTAAACCATACAACATCGCTGGCCTCATCACCATCTTGTACACTTAAGACCAACATACCTTATTTGTTTTTCTTTCTTTTTTTGAATTACATCTTAATATTAACCTTACAGTGATTGTAACTATTTTAATAGAAAAGGCTCTGTATGATGTACCTTGATGTCCCCATGTACTTTTTTCTGTGTAATCACTGTTTTAATGGACCGTATAGGATTTATTTAAAATTCTTTGATGATCTATTCACATCTGTACATATGATATCATTTTGGGGATGCTCTACACGCATGTTTGTAATATACACATGTTTCATGTGTGAATACACAACACTAGTTATTATAGCTTATGACAGATATACTGTGATATGTAGACCTTAATGGTGTCACCCTATGATAGTAACCCCTCCTTGATTCGCCACCTTATCATGGTGGAGGGGTTTGCATATCTTAATGATCCTAGGAGATATGCTGTCGAGGGCATTATGCCTCTGGTAGGTTCACCCAAGGCAAACAGGTCCTAGCTGAAGGTCCAGATAAAGCGCAGTTCAAGAGACCTCTATATGGAGAAACATATAACTTCACAGTTTCCCTTGTTTGGACAAGGGTCACTGAGTTCCCCCTTGGAGCCAGGCCTTGGGGAGTGGCTTCGAAGGCGAGTGCCTGGTGGCTGGGGTTCTGCCCGTTGAGCCTGGCCAGGCCCAGCCTGAAAAGGAGACATGATGGACTCATCATCTGTAGGTGGGGCTATAGGGATCGGATGCGATATGAGTTGTGTGGCAACGCCAAGTGGAGGAGTTTAAGTATCTCGGGGTCTTTTTCACAAGTGAGGGAAGGATGGAACAGGAGATCGACATTCGGATCAAGCGGAGCTTGTACCGGTCTGTTGTGGTGAAGAGGGAGCTGAGCTGCAAGGCAAATCGATCTACGTTCCAACCCGCACCTATGGTCAGGAGCTTTGGGAAGTGACCCAAACAACAAGATTGTGGATACATGCGGCTGAAATGAGCTTCCTTTGCAGGGCGACGAGGCTCTCCCTGAGGGATAGGGTGAGAAGGTCAGCCATCTGGGAGGAGCTTGGAGTAGAACTGCTGCTCCTCTGCATTGAGAGGAGCCAGTTAAGGTGGCTCAGGCATTTAGTTAAAATGCCCCCCGAATGCCTCCCTGGGGTGGTGTTTTGGGCATGTCGAACTGGGAAGAAGCCCTGGGGTTTACCCAGAACACACTTGAGGGATTATGTCTCTGGGCTAGTCTGGGAACGCCTCAGTGTCCCCACAGAAGAGTTGGAAGTGGCTTTGGAGAATCTGGGAAATCTGGGAGAGGGCAGAGTGCATATCTTCATAAGTTAGAAATGCAAATGAAAAAGAAAACCTCTAATCTGTTACAATGGACTTGAACTGCTGAGATTCATTCACCATCATGTCACCAACTAAAATAATTCGTTGCAACCCCGATCATGTGGCACACTCTTATACACCCCCATCAGAGCATGATAATAAATGTGATTAAGAACAGCACTGCTATTCATTCAGCTACATAATGCAGTTCAGGCCTGGTCATCTAGAGTCATTAGATTCACTCCTCCCTTCAAATTCTACGAAAATAAAACCATGGAGCCAGAATATTTGTCCAATCTGAGATTTACTTTATGAAGAGCAAGCATGAAACCTCACTGTGCATTGCTTCTGGTTCTGCTGGTCATCTTAACACTTCACTGTAAGTTTTGCTATACTTTGGCTTCATTTTAATCTGTCTGGACTTGATGTGTATTTGTACACACACACACACACACACACACACACACACACACACACATATATATATATATATATACACACACACACACATTTATACATATGTACAGCTTTATGTGGTTGAATTCAGATGAATTCAAATTCATATTTCTTCTGTGGTTATAACTACTTCAGCTAATATCAACAATACTTACTATAACAGTAACTCTGACAGTAATTATAACTGTTAATCAAATAATTGGTTTAAAGTTGTGCCCATAAGTATTAGGACAGCATGACACCTTGAAATAAAGCAGTCAAGATGTTAAATATGCAATTTTTAGTGTGAGATTTCTTTTTGGCTTTTTCTCTTTATCAGGGGTCATCACAGCGAATGATTCACATGTTTCATTTGGCATAGGTTTTTACTTCGGATGCCCTTCCTGACACAACCCTTGACAAGGGCAGGAACACGCTGACTGCTATGAAGCTACTCTTGACGAAAGTCAGCAATGGTTCTTTTACACGAACCTCACACCATAGACAGTGAGAGACATGGCCCGCCTTTGATAACCCAGTTAGCTGCATTGGGGGGGGGGGGCAGTGAAAACCCTGTGGAGAGTGGGACTCGAACCTCCAACCTTAGGATCAGCAATCCAGCACCCTATACCACTAGACCACCACTGCCCCCTAACAATTTTTTTTTCCAAATACTGTACTGTGCTATCATAATAAAAATAGACACACCTAGTCAGAGGAATAGCATAAATTCTAAAATAAATAAATAAATGAAAAAAAAATAAATAAAAATAAATAAATAGGAAATACACTGGTGAGTTTAGCAGAACTCAAAAGAATTGGAAGAACGTGGAAATCCAGCCTGCAACTAAACTGGATGAACATAGAATTGGGAAAGAAGTCCTACAATATCCAGTCAAGTAAAGAAAACTTTTTATTTTCTTGAATGCAAATCCAGAGGGTTTACCTCAAGATTCAAACCACTGGTAAAACTCAAGAAGAAAAAAACCAGATGAGAATTTGCTCAAAAGAGTGACCAGATTTGCAACAAGGCACTTTGGGCAGGGGAAAAACAATTAGCTTGTACGAGAATAATAGGACGAGTAGAGTTGATAGAAGTAACAGTCCACTTTCAGCTTAGATTTGGTACAATGCTTTAAAACTGTTAGTGGGGGCGGGGTTTGTCATAGATTGTTTGTATTGTAAATATAACATTTATATAAATGTTAAATGTTATGTTAAATTCAGTTCATTTCATTTTCTGTAATCGCTTAATCCTAATTTGGGTCGCGGGGAGGCTGGTTCCCATCCCAGCCAACTTCGGGCGAGGGCAGAGTACACCCTGGACAGCTCGCCAGGCCATCGCAGGGCGGAAAAACACCGATGGCTTTGCGGCCTACTCTTTACGAAAGTCAGCAATGGTTCTTTTACATGCCTCACACCATAGACAGTGGGAGACATGGCCGGCCTTTGATAACCCAGTTAGCTGCATTGGGGGGTTATGTTAAATTATTATTATTATTATTATTATTATTATTATTAATAATAATAATAATAATAAGCACCCCATGAATGTTATTTTTTAATGGTTTGAAATAAAGTTGGTTGGGAAGTAGAGCTTGAACTTTTCTTGAAAAAAAAACAACACAAGTGATGGTGCACCAGCGGGGAGACTGAAGGCTCAGGCTTAGTCTCACCCAAAATCCCCACTATTGTTTGAAACATGTGCGGGCCCCTTGTGGGTTAACTGACAGAATCCGGTCATTTTTCAAAATAAAAGACTTTTCAAAATTAAAGATCGTTCAAACTGTCTTTCTTTCGGCTTTTTTCCCTTTTACTCGGGAATCACCACAGAATCATCTGATTCGCACGTTTGATTTGGCAGAGGTTTTTACGTCGGATGCCCTTCCTGTCACAACCCTTTTTAGCAAGGGACAGAAACACGCTGACGACTTTGCAGCGACTTTTTACGAAAGTCAGCAATGGTTCTTTTACATGCCTCACACCACAGACAGTGAGAGACATGGCCTGCCTTTGATAACCCAGTTAGCTGCACTGGTGGGGACAGTGACAACCTTGTGGAGAGTAAGACTTGAACCCCCAACCTTTGGATCAGCGATCCAGCGCCCTATACCACTAGACCACCACTGCCCCCACAAAGATCGTTCAAACTCAGATAATAAATAAAACGGAAATTAATTATTTCTTCTACTGACCGGTGCCAATTGAGCCATGGATCGATACCGGTCCGTTGACCGGTTGTTGGGGACCACTGATCTACAACATACAGCAAAAGGAACACAATCAATATAAACGCAATAAAAATATTGTGCAATATTATATAAATAAAATATAACAATTTCCTAAATACTACTAATACTACTACTACTACTACTACTACTACTACTAATAATAATAATAATAATGATAATACATGTAATTGGAGGAAAAACACTTCAGGGTGTTTAGGAAATTAATCCATTATGGATTGTAACCTTAAATCTACTTAGAGCTGCATCATACCACCCCAGAAATGTTTCTATATAACAGTCTGCATTCAAGTATTTTATTACTCGCTTATGCTTTCCTCATAATACGTACAAAATAAATGTAATTTTCTTTTAAGATAAAGGGAATGAAGCTGTGTCTTTCCCTTGGAGTTGTGCTGCCCTCAATGGGGTTTGTAGACAAGGAGCATGTCTGGCTTCAGAACTCTACTTTGGACCATTAGGCTGTGGGAAGGAGTCTTTGTAAGTATCTTGTTTATGAGAGGCCATTCAGTATACAATTATTACAAATATATTATCAGGTATAAATAATACTATTTGCACTGTCACAATATATAATGAGAATATTTTGTTTTTTTTCTTGCCAGATGCTGTGTGTCATTTTTCCTTTGACTGCTGAAAATTAAATTAGAAAAGGGCTATTAGCTGAACTGCTGCCCATCATGTGATTTCAATAACACACATTCCTGGAATAAACAAGCATTTCAAATGAATCAAGTGTGTCTGAATGGAAACTGTACATATATCATAATAAATAATGCAAGTATTTGAATTATACCGATACATTATACTAATACTGTACATATACTGGATCAATGTATAACAGTAAATCTGACAGTAGTTCAAGCTGTAATTTAAATAATTGGTTTAAAGTTAGGTATATAAGAATTTGGACAGTGTCCAAAATAATCGTAATTTTTTCCTCAGTATCCACCACATGGATTTGAAATGAATCAGGAAAGATAGAACTTCCAATCCAAAGAATACCATGTAGCAGGGTATGTACCATTTTGGGGGTATTTCTCATGAATTATTTTTTAAGGCATATAAATGGTTTTAAAATATTGGCAAACTGACTATGATGAGCATATGGGGAAAATCCCCTCAAACCTTTATTTCTATTTGAAAACAGTGATACAAAGGACCTAATATTCTTAACCACTGATCTCTGACCCAAGCATGCATAAACAATACCATGCAAAACTCATTCATTCATTTTCTGGAACTGCTTAATCCTAATTAGGATTACGGGGAGGCTGGTGCTCATCCCAGCCGACTCCGGGCAAGGGCAGAGTACACCCTGGACAGCTCGTCAGGCCATCACAGGGCAGAAACACCCTGACAGCTATACAGCCTACTCTTGCCGAAAGTTAGCAATGGTTCTTTTACATGAACGTCACACCATAGACAGTGAGAGACATAGCCAGCCTTCGATAACCCAGTTGGCTGCAATGGGGGGACTATGTGAAACTGGATAATTATATTGCACTGGGATCAGGTCTACAACGGTAAGAGAAGAAGGTGGTATATATATATATATATATATATATATATATATATATATATATATATATATATATATATATATATATATATATATATATATATTACTATAAACAGACAGTTGAGAGAACAATATTTGTCTTTCTGCATTCATCTATTTTAGGCTTATTTGTGTTCAGTCTGGAGATTGGGTCACTGACTATCTTAAGTTTCACATAAAATAAAGTTCCACCATATTTTTTTCAATCAGTTTAAGATCTGCACTGTTTGTGGAAAGATGCATTATCATAAAAATCACTTTGTCATCATTCAACGTATGTCCTCTAGATTAAATGAGAAAAGTGGCAAAAAAGTCCACATTATGCACATTTCTGGACCACCCAACCACACACCATGTTAAAAGCCACAATGCTTGTTTACTTTCTTCCTCTGGGATATATGAGCTTCTATTACAGCATGTTGGGCCTTCTGATGAGTTGGCATTCTGCCACTGCACCCCTTACACAATGGTAGTTTTTGGATTATGAATTACTCCATTATTGCCAAAAATGAAAAACAAAACAAAACAAAAAATACCCCCCCACACACACACACAGGCATCTCTAGCTACTTCGCGCATCAATTCATGCGGCTTCAGTGCACCACGTTTTTTTTTAAATTAAAAAATAAAGAAATTAAGTAAGAATAGGGGAAAAAGTTAAGGAAAATGTCTCAAAAACAAGGCCAATTATGCAAAAAAAAACCCTAAACAAACACAGAACAAAAAACAACCCAAAACCTCCCATCAAAACTGGTTACATTGTTGTGAGGTGCGCATCTGAGTGCATGCACGCGCATGTCTGTGTGTGTATTTATATTTTATTTACATCTTATTCATTAGTTTTTAATATTTGATTGTTATTATAAGCATTTATAGCATTTAATATGTATTTATTGCTATTATACACACATATACATGCACGTACACATCAGTCGGGGGAGGGGGCGTATTGGGGGGTGATCCTACTTCGTGGAATTCTGTGGTGGATGGGGGATCATGGTTCATGGGGATCTCGGTCCCAATTAACCACGGAAAGTATACAGTATATATATATATATATGTTTTTTATATATATTTGCTAATATGCAAATCGAAACATTTATATATATATATATATATATATATATACGTGTATATATATATATATATATATATATATATATATATATATATATATATATATATATATATATATATATATATATATATATATATATATATATGTATATATATATATATATATATATATATAAATGTTTCGATTTGCATATTAGCCTAAATGATTACTCCAAATTGCCCCTAGGTGTGAATGTGAGTGTGAAAAGTTGTTTGCTTGTGTAAGCCATAATTTGACTGGCAATCTGTTCGCAGTGTACCGCCTTTCACCCAGAGTCATCTGGGATTGGCTACAGCTTCTCCACAAGTGTAAACAGGATAATATGTATGGATAATGACTGAACAAATATACTCGGAAATCTAATTCTCAGAATCTAATTCTCGCACGTTTGGACCATTTGGATTGACATTGCATTCTGATGCACATTGCACACATGCTCTATGAAACACATTCCAACTTGGTTCCAGGTAAGAGTTGGCCTCAGACATTGCATCTTATTATGATGTCATGCCCACTAATCTACACTGCAGGATTGGCTGTCACATGACTGAATTCATGCAGAGGTGGTTGCTATTAATATGCCTGGAAGCAGTGAAACAATAAATGGCTGCTTGAAGGTTTTAATGGCAGTAGGAGGTTCAACATCTTCTAACAAATATATACAACATCCTCTTTTAGATCTGTAACAGCAATAAAGTGGCCTAATGTGGTGGAGTCCTATGAATAAAGTAACATTTTACACTGAACAAAGCCTCGAAACTTCAATTTCAGCTGATAAAATAAAGTAAACACACAAGTAGGAAATTGCTTCTTGACAGGAGAGGTAGAGTTCAAGTAAAAGTCACGAGGATTTCCCAACAGTCCACTTCAGTTCAAAAATTACGACTTGGAATTAAGTAGCATTGAAAACTTCAGATTTAGGCCACTAACAGAGTTTTTCTTTTCTTTCCTTTCTTTTTTTTGGTCTGGCAGAAATATAACCTTTTTTCTTGTTGTTTTTTTCTTGGATGGGGAAATCACATGTTTATTTACAATATAAACAGCAAAAATTAAATCTAAAACCCACACACTCTGTGCTTGTCAGTTTAATTATTACAGTCTTAGTGAATGTGTGCCAAAACAATGAGCCATATAATCATATGCTGGCGGCCTTCAATTTCAAATTAATAATGACAGACAAACAGGACAAACCATTTTCTGAAGCTCACATAGGAAAAGATCCCTGCCCCCCCTCCTTCCCGCAGGTAACTGGGTTATCAGAGGCCAGCCATGTCTCTCACTGTCTGTGCTGAGAGGCATGTAAAACACCGTAGTTGTCATTGAGTTTCCGTCAGTTTGTTTCTGCCCTGTGATGGCCTGGCGAGTTGTCCATGGTGCACTCTGCCTTTGCCTAGAGTTGGCTGAGATAGGCGCCAGGCTCCCCATCACCCTAATTAGGATTAAGAGTTTCAGAAAATGAAGGCATGGATGAGAAAATGAACAATGACCATTACTGGTTCTTGATCGACAGTTTGCCCAACTGATTATGCAACAGGAGCTGCCCATGTTGTGACTCTAGTCCACTACAATTCTCACCCACTGTTCTGCTCTGACCAGACTTCACACCCTGTTTTCCTCGGCACCGATGTGGGCAGCATGTGGTTGAGATTTTTTTATGTTAGGTCTTGACCATTGATCAAGGTTATTGGATTGGCCACATCCTGTTCAGAGGATACACGGGATATGTACTGATCCACAATTCAGTTTGTACCAGTCAAATTCAAAATTTCAGATATTCCATAGAACTCCGAGCAGTGGTGGTTTAGTGGTATAGGGTGCTGGATCGCTGATCCTAAGGTTGGGGGTTCGAGTCCCACTCTCCACAAGGCTGTCACTGTCCCCCCACCCCCAGTGCAGCGAACTGGGTTATCAGAGGTCTATCTATGGTTATCTATGGTGAGAAGCATGTAAAAGAACCATTGCTGACTTTCGACAAGACTAGCTGAAAAGCCGTCAGCGTGTTTCTGCCCTGCGATGGCATGGTGAACAGTCCAGGGTGTACTCTTCCCTCACCCGGAGTTGGCTGAGATGGGCGCCAACCTCCCCGTGACCCTAATTAGGATTAAGTGGTTACAGAAAATGATGATGAACCATAGAACTCCTGTAGAACATCTTTCGCAGGGTGTGATGACCTGGAGAGCTTTTCAGGGTGTACTCTGCCCTTGCTCAGTGACGGTTGAGATAGGCACAGCAGGTGGATCAAGCGGTTCAGCAAATGAGTGAGATATTGAGTAACATCTAGATCAGGGGTGTCAAACTCAGGCCACAAAGGGCCATGTGGCTGCAGGTTTTTGTTTCAACCAAGCAGCAGCACACCTGACTTAGCTCATTGAATTAACCGTTTGAGTCTTCAGGCACTTGATTGGTCAATCTGTGTGCTCTGTACAGAGGCTGACCAATCAACTGCCTGAAGACTCCAATCACTTGATTAAATGAGCCAAGTCAGGTGTGCTGCTGCTTGGTTGAAACAAAAACCTGCAGCTACATGACCCTTTGTGGCATGAGTTTGACACCCCTGATCGAGATAAACCGCTTTTAACCGGTTTAGTTGCTTATTTGGCTCAGTTGTACTGGTTGGAGGGATTAACACGGAGCTGGCAACACTGGCTCACCGCTTGTCTACCCACGTGATCGGAAGTAAATAAAGTTCCCGCGTTGTCTGGTTACCGGGGAAGATTTTCTACTTTGTACCGTCATGGATGATCTTTATTTAGACAACATTGACGAATATGTGAACGATCAGAATAAAATAGTGAGTTCTGCAGTGTCATTTTTCAGGTGTATCACCCTTTTTCGTTTTGATAATTTGTTTATTATCCTCGCGTTCTGAGAAGCTAATTAGCAGTGTGTTTAAGCCACGAGATCTTACACAAGGTTCACACTTCACCACAGAACGATGTTGTATTGAGCTTTTTTTTCTTAAAGAATTACTGTTATTTCTTTTGATTTCACCATTTTGTAAAACTTCTTGACAAATATATTATAGATTTAGCTTGTTGCTGTAGAACCTCGAGTGAATGAGTGCGAGTGTGTGTGTTGTGTGTAGTGTGTAAACACATTCATTCATTTTGTGAACCGCTTAATCCTAATTGGGGTCGTGGGGAGGCTGGTGCCCATCTCAAGTGATTCTGGGCGAGGGTGGGGTACACCCTGGGTGGCTCGCCAGGCCATCGCAGGATCAACATCCACACAAACATTCATTCTCACGCCTCGGGGAGATTTGGAACAGACCATTAACATACGTACTGTGCATGTTTTTGGACTGTGGGAGGAAAAAACGGGAGTACCCGGAGGAACCCACACAAGCACGGGGAGAACATGCAAACTATGTAGCATATCCTATGATATATGCTTCTGTAATTGACACACGATGTGTTGTTACGACGTGCCTACTGCTTTACGGCACTTGTGCACGTGACCTGACAATGTCATTAAAACACGACTGGAACCCGCTATGGTCGTCTGCTTCAACTGATATATTACAAACACCCCAGCTGGGAATCGAACCCAGGACCTTCTTGTGAGGCGGCTGCGCCAAGCACCCCCCCACCAATTCAGTCATATATTCAGCACTTGATTTACACCTTAAGATATACAATCTGTAAAAATAAAGTATTGTTTGTGTCCTTTGATATTAACCAGTCTACACTGAGCAAATGTAAATATGCTATTGTTTCATCCTGAAAATGCCACTACTGTATTAATCTCTGCTGGTATATTGAGCTACTATTGATGCCAATACAGTACTGTATGTTCAATTGTTCTGATACTAATTCAGTGGCACCGATGTGGGTCAAACAGGTCACCTATAAATGGCTGAGTCTTACGCTGGGTGTCCATGTTAACACAGCTAAACAGTAAGTCTTATGCTTTGATTGTATTTCATTTCATTTTACTTTCCATGTAGTTTAATTTTATTCCTCCTACCCCAGAATGCTGTATCATTACATAGAGCAGCGACGGAAGGAGCGCTCCGGAAGCACTCTACATGCAACTTACTTGGTCTCTGGGAAGTGCATTGAGAATGGCAGTATGGTGAGTTTGGACATGTCCTAGTCCTTCTAAAAAAATTAGCATATAATGATAAAGTTCATTATTTTCTGTAATGTACTGATAAAAATTAATCTTTCATATATTTTCGATTCAGTGCACACCAACTGAAATATTTCAGGTCTTTTATTGTTTTAATGCTGATGATTTTGGCATACAGCTCATGAAAACCCAAAATTCCTATCTCAGAAAATTAGCATATCATGCTCAGGTAGTCTAAACGAGCTATTATCCTAATCATCTGAATCAACCAATTAACTCTAAACACCTGCAAAAGATTCCTGAGGATTTTAAAAACTCCAAGCCTGGTTCATTACTCAAAACCGCAATCATGGGTAAGACTGCTGTCCAGAAGGCCATCATTGACACCCTCAAGCAAGAGGGTAAGACACAGAAAGAAATCTCTGAGCGAATAGGCTGTTCCCAGAGTGCTGTATCAAGCCACCTCAGTGGGACGTCTGGGAAGGAAAAAGTGTGGCAGAAAACGCTGCACAACCAGAAGAGGTGACTGGACCCTTAGGAAGATTGTGGAGAAGGGCCGATTCCAGACCTTGGGGGACCTGTGGAAGCAGTGGACTGGGCTACAGGTGCCACATTCCCCAGGTCAAGCCACTTTTGAACCAGAAACAGCGGCAGAAGCGCCTGACCTGGGCTCCAGAGAAGCAGCACTGGACTGTTGCTCAGTGGTCCAAAGTACTTTTTCGGATGAAAGCAAATTTTGCATGTCATTCGGAAATCAAGCTGCCAGAGTCTGGAGGAAGACTGGGGACAAGGAAATGCCAAAATGCCTGAAGTCCAGTGTCAAGTAGCCACAGTCAGTGATGGTCTGGGGTGCCATGTCAGCTGCTGGTGTTGGTCCACTGTGTTTTATCAAGGGCAGGGTCAATGCAGCGAGCTATCAGGAGATTTTGGAGCACTTCATGCTTCCATCTGCTGAAAAGCTTTATGGAGATGATTTCATTTTTCAGCAGCACGACCTGGCACCTGCTCACAGTGCCAAAACCACTGCTAAATGGTTTACTGACCATGGCATTACTGTGCTCAATTGGCCTGCCAACTCTCCTGAGCTGAACCCCATAGAGAATCTGTGGGATATTGTGAAGAGAAAGTTGAGAGACACCAGACCCAACACTGTGGATGAGCTTAAGGCCGCTATCGAAGCATCCTGGGCCTCCGTAACACCTCAGCAGTGCCACAGGCTGATTGCCTCCATGCCACGCCACATTGAAGCAGTCATTTCTGCAAAAGGATTTCTGACCAAGTATTGAGTGCATAACTGAACATCATTATTTGAAGGTTGACTTTTTTTTGTATTAAAAACACTTTTTTTATTGATCGGATGAAATATGTTAATTTTCTGAGATAGGAATTTTGGGTTTTCATGAGCTGTATGCCAAAATCATCAGTATTAAAGCAATAAAAGACCTGAAATATTTCAGTTGGTGTGCAATGAATCTAAAATATATGAAAGTTTAATTTTTATCAGTACATTACAGAAAATAATAAACTTCATCACAACATACTAATTTTTTGAGAAGGACAAGTATTTATGCAGGATCCAAAGATGTGCCATTAAAGTCAGCATTTACATCACGGGCTATTCAGTTAATTTTGAATGAAGATAAAAAAAGTGATTTGCATAAAACTGTCATCTTCAAGCTCTTCATAAATCAATCATGAAGTAGTAATTTTATTAGCAGAACTGTCATGTAACTGATTTAGTATTCAACATTTTATATCTAATGAAATAAATGACATTTTTTGATTAATTAAGAGCAGTGACGTCAGGTGTATGTTGTCAGAGCAACACATGGAGTAGTGTGGCTGCGCGAAGTGAGAGATGTGTGATGGCGTTTTAATGTGTGAGACTGAGGAGCAGTACACCAAGATCTTCTGGTGGAGAGCATCAGAACTCAGTTGAACAATCATGTCAAAGTTAGCCTGGGGTTTCTTAAAATGGTTTTTGAATTCATAACTCTGTACAGCGGCGACGAAGGCTTTGAGCAGACAAATAAAAAGACTATTGTCCACTCGTTGTTAAACCTCCTGTTCTCCAATCAACATCTCATTTTTGGTACTAAGGACATAGAAAAGAATCTGGTTTAATACAATATCATTGTCAATATGACAACTTATATGGGTTAAAGTGCTCATAAAATGAGCGTAGAAGGATATACAGTCGGCCCTCTACTTATGAAAGCCTCTGAAAACAAAAAATCCATGTTACGAAAAACATTTTCCTAAATTTTCGTCCTCTGTACACGAAACAACCTTTTACAAAAAGCGCCAAACACGCCATTCAAAAATTCAACCAATGCACGAGTTGCTCTCTCATTGACTGTCTCCCAACATCCTGACCTGCTGGCCTCCCATTGGCTAGGAGAGATGATGCAGCTCCCTCCCATCACATGTGTGATTCCCGGTGAAAGTTATTCCCGGTGCCATGGTCATTGTAAGATTATAACTCTGCTAAAAAGACATGGTCACCACGCGCACATGTGATTCCCGGTGAAAGTGATTCCAGGTGCCATGATCATTGTAAGATTATAACTCTGCTAAGAAGACATGGTCAACACGAAGTAAGTACCTTAAAAGGTATGCTTTTATAATTTTTAAAGGGTAGTATTGGGAGCCTTGGAACGAATCACGCGTTTTACATGTAAAATGCGCATCTATTTACGAAAACTCCAGGTTCCGAAAAGTGCTGGAACGGATTAATTTCGTAAGAAGAGGGCCGACTGTATATTTATATTAGGACAATGTACATATATATTTGCTACATATATAGCAAAACAGTGTGAACACAAAGATCACTGAGACGACATCTGAACACAAGAGTAACACGCTATTTCAGTGATATATATACACTCAGTCTGTAGTTTGTAAACAATGAATGCAGCGTCATTACGTCAGTGTACTACGTAGGTACGTCTAAACTCAAATTTTGACTTTAAAAAAAAAAGGTAAAAACGTAAAGCAGATGAACGTAAGTCGGGGAGCGTCTGTGTGTGTGTATGTATGTATGTAATATATATATATATATATATATATATATATATATATATATATATATATATATATAATAAAACAACTGTATTCCCCTATAGGCCCAAATGTGCAATTTTTGTTTGCTGCAGTCCGTATGGTGATCTGTTCCATGTGCTAAATAAGCTATTTGCGAAAACAATAGGGTTACCAGTCCTGCTGGGTTTGGACCGCTAATTGATAACATGCACAATGGAATAAACTCATAGAACTGGGAATACACATCTGTTTATTAGAAACCCCTTTGCTCATGAGACTAACAGGCTTAAAAGCTATGGAAAATGTCATGTGGGCTGATGTCTTCAGATTTATCAATAGGATGGTTGTGCAGGAGAGGAAGGGAGGAGCCTTAATCAATGTGTGCGTAGTGGGCACTACACAAGACTCTGGAGGCAGTCTTATGAACTGGGGTTGGTCAGGTCATGGCTCAGGTCATTGCAATAAAACAAGTGAACCACCAGGTTATCCAATCAATTGATTTTTCTTTTCTTATACCATAGCATAGTTTTAAAAATTTGACTTAAATTTTGATGGAGTGGTTCTAGAACCTTACCTTTAAACCCTTTAAAGTTCTTTGGGGTGGGCAGAAAAGACTTTTCAGGTAGTTCATCTTTCCCATTGTCAATCCAATTTCTCCAGAAAATAATAATACAACTCCAGCTGGAAATAAATGCTGTGATGTTCTGTAAAGTTTGTCTGAACACTAGCAGGTGAAAACACACAGCAAAGCTAATAGTAATATAAAAGAAATAAGCCACACTTTATTTGTTTAGACTGTGTGTGTGTGTGTGTGTGTGTATATATATATATATATATATATATATATATATATATATATATATATATATATATATATATATATATATAGTCATTTGCAGAGTGGTTCCATAAGATGCAAGACTGCTTAATCTTTCAAAATAAAAGCCTCGTTACAGCAGTTTCTGTAATATTTATCATCATAGACAATTTAAATGAAATATTCATACATCACAAAGTAATCTTTGTTTCTGGTTTGCTGAAATAAGTAGTCGTGGTAATGGACATTTACACATCTGACATGTCGATTTAAGCACAGTATGTGTGCACTTCACAGGAAATATGCCACGCTTTTCCTTTCAAATGGTTGTTGTATCAAAACAATATAACTTTTCCTCTTCTATGGTGTACGTACACTTATGATTAGGATAATGATCCATAATGGATTAAATCAGTACATGCACAGTGATGTTATTTTTTCTCAATGAAGCATTCTGTAGTTCCCTTTGTAAAGGTCAACTAATGGTAAATTACTAACCTTGTTTTTAATTACTTAATTTCTCATGAACTTCTATAGATAGTTTAAAAATTATATGCATTAAAAGTTTTTGACGGTAATGAAATATTTTTTCTGTCATATCCTGTAGTGCCATAAGGTGTCAGTAGTGCGTGAAGACAAGCTTGAAGGTATGTTTACATTTATTAAAAGGTCACATTTTTACAGTTATAATTATGAACTGTAAGAAAAACAGAACAAAATAGCAAATAAGTGATGAGAGGACTTAGTAAATACTATATGTGACTTGTACAATCTGATTGGTCGATTCTATCTGGAGCATAAGTCATTATTCCAAGTGAATAAAACATAAATCAATTTTATTGAATTCCATGTACTTTTACTAGAATTCTCAAGTAGTGTGTAAACACACTTGTAGAATCTTTTTCTTCTGTGTTCATGTAGCATGTAGGCTAATCTCTGAATAGGAATACAGGGATCCCTCGGTACTTTGCACTTCAATTCATGCGGCTTCAGTGTAGCACCTTTTTTAAAATTTTATTTTTTTATTATTATTTTTTTGTATAAATATTCATCGAATTAAAAAAATAAGGTAATTAAGGAAGAATAGGGGAAAAAGTTAAGGAACATGCCACAAAAACAAGGGCAATTATGCAAAAAAAACCCCCCCCAAACAACCCAAAACCTCACATCAAAACTACTTACATTTTTGTGAGGTGCGCATCTGAGTGTGCGCATGCATGTGTGTATGCGTACACGCATGTGTGTGTGTGTGCATGCATGCATCTGTATGTGTGTGTATTTACATTTTATTTACATCTTATGCATTATTTTTGAATGTTTAATTGTTATGATAAGCATTTATAGCATTGCTCATGTATTTATTAATTTTATATACACATATACATGTACGTATACATCAGTCAGGAGGGGTTGATCCTACTTTTCGTAATTTGGCGGTTGCGGGGGGGTCTTGGTCTCAATTACCCGCAGAAAGTGAGGGTTCCCTGTACTCCCATTAGCTTTACAGCACGTACAGAGTTCCTCCCATTAGGGTCCCTCAAAGAGCACAGATAACCTGACCAATCTCTTTCATGCTTCAAGTATGCAAATATAAATGTCGTACTTTAGTTTTCTTTTTTTTGTATATTTTTGTAAATTTTACAAATAATTTGAAATACTGTAGCGTGCGAATACACCTTTACGGAGGAAGTTTTCTCATGTGTCTGTGTAGTAAGTGAACTACAAAATTCTAAGTATGAGATGAATCCTGAAAAATATAATTTTATTGTGATATTTACTAAGGTGCCCATGTGATGTATGCTAATGCAATTATGTACATCAGGCTCAGTGGATGTTGCTAAAATTTAATATCCCCCTTGACATCCCATCTCTGGGAATATTAAGTGACAGCCACCCCAGTGCATTATTTTAAATTAACTTTCAATGACCCTCACTTTTCCTCCCGGTTGAAGTTAATAAAATAAATAGAAATGTATTGTCATCAGTCCTGTTTTGGAAAACATTATTGAACAGCATTGCATATAAAGGGTTGCTACTGGAGACTCCTTTTAAAATAATACAGGGTAATTATTACAGTAATTAATACAATATGTTCTTAATGACTGGAATGTCAAGTGTATAATTTACCTTGCAGTCACTGGTGTTTAGTTATTTTTTCATTTAATTATTATTCTAATCCCAAATTGTTACTGGCTGCAAAGTTATTAGGTTCAAAAGAATTTGGTATTGATTACAAAAAGACTATTCAAATATTGTAGGTATTAATTTGGCGGTGAGTGGTTGAATGTATTTTATATTCTGTGTTTTATGACATAGGTGACAAATGTTTATTTTTATAGTCCCCTCCCCCAATCATATTAATAATAAACGATACATCTTGAGCCCTGGTGTTAGTGTTGAAGATGTTTGTGTGTATGAGTTGATCATTTTTATACCCTCAATCTGCAATGTTTCCAGATGTAAAATCCAAATTGGACGTGATTAGCATGCATGTGTACAGCGTGCAGAAAGCTGAGCTGAAGGACAGTGCACCACTTTACAGTACTGACTATGATGCTATGAAAGAAAACCTTAAAAACTGCAACAAGTATGTGATTTAATTTTTTTATATAATTCTTTAATCTCTCTGATTAGCGGAGGGTTTTTTTTTAAATGCAGTTCTAATGCGTTTATGTGGGGCCAGTGGCGTAGTGGTTAGGGTGCTATACTGCTGATCGGGAGGTTGTGTGTTCAAATCCCAGTTAGACCCCCACTGTGCTAAGACCCCCACAACTGTGCCTCTGTTCACCCAGGAGTGTAAATGGGTACTAGTAAAATGTACTGGGAAGGTAGCCTGCGATGGACTAGCGTTCCATCCAGGAGGAGTTGAACTCCTAGTCGCTTCACGCTACAGCAGAGCTTTTCAATGATTTTCTGTCGCGCCCCCCCGAGGAGGAGGAAAACATTTCATGCCCCCACTATAAAAGTGTCATTTGTCTATAAAATTGTTATAAGTGCATAACACTGTGTCCTTATTAAATTATGGAATACAAAAAAAGGAAGAAATATGGATCAACTTTTGCCTGAAATGAAAAAAAAAAAAAATCTTTATTTAAACATTTTTTTGGCCAACAATTTGAACCATTTGATACTGAAAAATAAAATAAAATTAAATCAATTAATAATTCAAATTGATCAACATTATCTCAGGAGCACAATATATAGAACACTTTAACTTGGAAAACAAACACGAATAAAACAATTTGTATTTTTTTTTTTGTCAAAATGATTAAGTCAGGATTAATGGCTGCAATGAGCACGTTTCGCAGTGCACAGCTTTTCGAAGCCGGATTTAAAGCACGATACTGAACTCTCAGCTCCTGATCAATGCTGAACTGGGACCTGGACTTATTTTCACAGTAGTGACGTCATCCAGCATGAGAGAGCTGTGTCTGCTGCAGGTCGGATCAGTTCCTCTGCTCTGCTGTGGGGTCTTCTACACTGAGTAGTTTGGTACTCCACCTTATCTGATGCTAACAGAGCTCGCTGGTTTGCTGGAGTAGCATTCACAAAGCGGGATGGTTGTTGGAAATATTCGGCACATTTTCGCTGAAAAAACTCACACAGCTCATCAGCATGCTCGGGGTGTGATGTCTTTTAAGTGACGCCTGAATTTATTCGGCTTCATGCTGTCCGCTGCTAATGTTTTCAGACACAGTAAACACAGTGGTCTTTCCTCATTTCTCACTGGAGCACAGTGAAGCCGAGTGCTACATCCGCTTCATCATACCTCCTCGACTTTGCTTTCGGGAGACTTTCGCTCCTCTCACTGGCTCCGTCTCTCTCTACCTGTCTTTTCATCCATGTTAAATTTTTCCATGGTGGGTTTATTAACTTCACTTCATATTTTACCATTGAGCTAATTCTCTCTGTGCACACTCTGACAGTGAGGGAGCCACTGCCACCTGCTGTAGTGGATGTAGAATTACACTTTATTCTCGTAAGGCAAAAAACAAACAAACAAAAAAATGGTTCCCTGGGGTCACACACAACCCCCTCCACACACTATTTGAGGACCACTGTGCGACAGACAGTGGGGATAAGCACTGGCCTGATGAGCCACTAGGCTCGGGTGTAAAAAGCCCAAAGGACTTAACCTTTTCATGTGTTATGGAGTCTCTTCATCCTGTAAAGGGTATTTATCTAACCTGTTTGGATGGAGTCTCTTGTGTCAATCAAAAGTTAGTTTTATTTATTTATTTTTTAATGTGAACCCAATTTCCTGTTCTCCAGTTTACTAGGGATTGACACTGGGAAAAACATCCAATCTTTATCGGACATTTATTCAGGGAAAAATAAATCCATCAGATGCTCCCTGACTTCCGTTCACCCGTACGACATTACTTTTTTTAGATTTAACTTTTTTTTTTTTTCCTCCCCAAAAAGTCAAATTTTGAGTTTAGCCGTACCTACATAGTACGGTCACGCAATGATGTAATGATGCTGCGTCCGTTGTTACAAACGACAGACTGAACATGCCCCTCCTTCTTCCCAGTTAAGTTTCATATATATATATATATATATATATGTGATATATATGTGCTATATATATATCTCCAGTTATATAGCGTGTTACCCTTGTGTTAAGACTTCATCTCTGTGATCTTTTTGTTTACATTGTTTTACGGACTTTTGTAACCCTAAGAAAATATGGTTGGTCAGAAGCGCAAGTCTACTAGCATGGGTGCAAGTCATACACAGAGATGAATTAGCTATCTGCTCGGATCAGCGCAATCTACCATGCATACTCAGTTGAGCAAAGAGAGTTGTAAAATGAATGAAAACCCGAATCCAGGAAAGAACTCTCCGCTCCGCTGGTGATTCACATCAGTGCAGGCTGTGTTCTAAACGAGTTCAACGGCACCCTTGCACACTTGAAAGACCGGAAGTCCATATAACCCACAGCAAGTACACTACTTTCGCAAATACACTACTTTCGGTTTTGAGCGCCTCACATAGCGTTCAATCAACAAGCGTTGATTAGCTGTTTTAAGCCTCATGTAAAGTGACTCAGTATAAATAAGTGACTTATTTGAAATTAATGTTGATTTATTTGATATTATTTTACAATGTTATGTTTATAATAATTGATTTAGGGGTGTTTTATGAGATACGGTAATGGTATTTATGGATGTATAGTACAGTATGAGCGTCATGCGTCACTGTAACAACTTGCGTTCACTTTCAACTTACGTTCGGCCGTCCGGAACCAATTAAAAACATAAGTCAGGGAGTGTCTGTACAGTAATTTTCACCCAAAATTCAGTGCTCTGTGTGCTTTCTGATTTCCTTTATTTTCTGATCTCCAAACAACAGATTTCATGAAACAACAGATTATTTGAAAGGTATGCCAAAAATGTATACATATTTACTACAACTTTCACTGGAACCGGGTTCTGTTGTTCGAGGAAAGCGAAATTGAGCTTTTGGGAATGAAGCACTCAAGGTGGGTTTGGTGTAAAAAGAAGAACGGTCATGATGAAAAGAGCCTGATCCCAATTGCTGTACATCTGGGGCGTTGCCTGATGCTGTGATGCTCTGAAGCGTGTTTTTTTTTTTTTTTTTTCTTTCTTCTTTTTTTTTTTCTTTTTTCCCCTCCTTCAAAGATTCAGGAATCAATGTGGTCTTACTACAAAATTACCCAAAGTATTCAAAAATTGGCATGCTTTTTTTTTTTTTTTTTTTTTTTATATAAAGTGAATTAAAAACTGAATAATAAACATTTTTAGTGGTTTTTACAATCATGATGAGCACTGCAAGTGTGTGACAACATGGAAAGGTTCCTTATACAGAAACGTATGTTTACCTCAATAACTGCATGGAAACCGGCAGTTTGTGTGTGTATGTACAGCAGGGGTGTCCAATCTTATCCGCAAAGGGCCAGTGTGGATCCAGATTTTCACTTCAACCAAGCGCAGTAGCCACACCTTCTACCTGTTTCAATCATGGATCGTAAAAAGAAAACAAAAAAATAGAATGGACATTCGTGTTTCAGTTCTGAAGTGGAGTCCTCTTGGTGAGATCACTTTGCTTTAAGCTCTCAATCTGGAGCCGGTGAAAGCTCCAAAAAAAAAAATCACAGCTGGAAAGTCTGGAAAATTTTACTGTTGGTGATTAGAATGCCTTCAGTTCATTCAACTTTACCAATAATTACACTCATAATTGTATTTAATTGAATTAAAAAAGGAGCTCTGCCGAGCTGAAGTTTGACAAAAAATGTTTTGAAATAAAATGTACATTGTGGGTATAATTACTTCCTTTATCACATATTTTTATATTTTTATTCCATTTGAGTTTGACTTTCAACAGTAAAGTGGTATCACTAAGATGTCTGCCATCCAGCTTCAAAATTGAAACACTAATATTCACTGTAGTGGCTTTTCCTCTTTTCTTTCTTTCTTTTTTTTGGAGAACAGTGATTGAAACGGATGAAGGTGTGACTGCTGCTTGGTTGAAGTGAAAACCTGCACCCACACCGGCCCTTTACAGACACGATTGGACACCTCTGCCTTCAGTCACTGTTTTTCTGGTCTCTGATGCTGCGCTCTATTTAGTATCTCTTGTCAATTCTAATAAAGAGACTGTTTCCTGGTGTTTAGGAAATTAAAAAATACATCTCTGAAACAGTCTAATTTCAAAGTATCAGAAGAACTTGTGGCATTCTTTTAGTACAGATGTCTTCGTTGTCGTCTTTTCCTTTTGGCTGCGCCCTTCAGGGGCTGCCACAGCGAATCATCTGCCTCCATCTCACCCTATCCTCTGCATCTTCTTCTATTACACCCATGACCTTCATGTCCTTCTTCACCACATCCATAAATCGCCTCTTTGGTCTTCCTCTAGGCCTTCTGCCTGGTAGTTCCAACCTCAGTATCCTACCACCAATATACTCACTATCCCGCCTCTGTACATGTCCAAACCATCTCAATCTAGTCTCTCTGATTTTGTCTCCAAAGCCTCTTACATGTGCTGTCCCTCTGATGTTCTCATTTCTAATCCTATCCATCCTCGTTACTCCCAGAGAGAACCTCAACATTTTCATCTCTGCTACCTCCAGCTCTGCCTCCTGTCTTTTCCCCAGGGCCACTGTTTCTAACCCATACAACATTGCTGGCCTCATCACCGTCTTGTACAATTTTCCTTTCATGCTTGCCGATACCTTCCTATCACACATCACACTGGTCTTTAGTACAGATGTCGCGTCCCAAAATGTTTTTTCAGACTTTTAAATCAGTAATGTAGTGTCATCATATTGATTCCTTAGAAGAGGACCTGTTTAATGTTTGGCCATCACGGAATATTTCACTGTTTCCAGGTATAGTGCAATTCGCTGTACTGCTGCTGTACAATTATCCACAGTGGAGTTACAGAGGACACAAGAAAAGATGTCTACTACAACTGACAACGAGCCTGATAAACCCGTCGTCAACAACTACAAGGCACCTACATCTAAACCTACCTCGAAACAGCCCAAAGGCATCATGGGAATGTTTGCAAGTAAAGCAGTACCTAAGAGTGAAGGTCAGGTCAAAGAGGTGAAGATGGAGCAATTAGATGATTCAGCTTCTGTAAGTGAATGGTTGGGCTTAGCAACACCATTTTATTGTCAATGATTTTTCATGTCCAGATTGTACGGATAGTGTGTAATTAGCCTGTTCTGGGATTTTTACATGGGAAAAAAACCCCTTTGCATGCTGATATTTTCAGTTTTTCAGTTATAGGCTTTACTGAATGACTGACTTCTCTACTGCATGTATCTCAACCGCAAATAGCGTTCTAGCATTTTAAAATTTGAAACATAAAATGTAATAAATATTTCCATTTCAGGCTGAAGCACCGAAAGCCAAAGTGCCTTCCAAAGCTAGTGCTATGAATAATTTTTTTGGAAAAACTGCAGACAGTGAGTAATACTATCATGATTAAATTTAGTCATGAAGCTCTTATTCCCATCATTGACCTTTTAACCTGTGACCTGCAGAAAAGCTTGGTAAACCAGAGACCACCGTGAAAGAAAATGCAGATGGGGATCCAACATCAGCTGAAGGCAGCACAAAAGCATGTTCATCCAAATCTAAGCAGGACATAATGGAGGAATTGTCAAAGGTGGCTGAAGAAAACAAGGATAATTCCAAAGAGACTGGGAGGTAGGATTTAGAAATTTACTTTCTGGAATTATCCAGTACAGTCGGCCCTCTACTTACAAAATTAATTCGTTCCAGTGCCTTTTTCGTAACCTGGAGTTTTTGTAAGTAGAGGCGCATTTTACATGTAAAACACGTGATTCGTTCCAAGGCTCCCCAGACTACCCCATAAACCCTTTAAAAAATTATGAAAGTACACCAATTTTGTATGAAATATGTATGATATGTGTTAAAAGTAAAAGAAATTCATTTACCTTTTTTTAAATCTCTCAAACCACCCATGCGATGCTTTAAAGTCTGGGCGTTGCTGGTCTGAAGAACCCTCACCCTCCTTTACAAGGTCCTTAAATATGGCGATTGCTTTTTCCGAAATAATCGCCTTCGTCACTGTATCTCTGCTTTTAATGCCTCATTCTGCTTCAATATCGTCCCGATTGTAGAGGGGTTTTGGCCATACTCCTTTGCGATTTCGCTCAACCGCATCCCACTTTTGGATTTTTTTATCATCTCCTGCTTCACTTCAATTGATAACGGTGCCCGCTTCTTCTTTTTTCGGTGTCACCGGGAATCACTTTCTTGGGGTCCATGATGGATAACGAAATATAACGCTGCAATGATCACTCTCAAAAAAACTCACGAGCCAACAGTCCTGTTCAACTCTCCTTCACGCGTGTGACAAACAGGAAGTATGGGTTCAGGAAGTATGGTACAGTTCAGCTCCCTTCTGGCCAATGGGAGGGTAGCGGGGTGGGATGTTGGGAGACAGCCAATGAGAGAGCAACACACGCATTGTTTTGAATGGCGCGTTTGGCGCTTTTTGTCAGGAGGTTTTTTTGTATACAGATGGCGAAAATTTAGGAAAATGTTTTTTTGTAACCTGGATTTTTCGTATTCAGAGGTTTTCGTAAGTAGAGGGCCGACTGTATATTAAAGAGCATCAGGGCAAAATTTTGGATAAATAAACATGCACACATTTAGACAATGCTGCTGATCATATTATTTTTATTTTCATACGAAGATAGTAGTTGTATGGGTGCAGAATTTGACTTGTCATGACTCCTTTAATATTATTTAAAAAAAACAAACAGTAAAGCGAAGCGTCTGGAGCTTTCGGACAGTGAAGAAGAGCAAGTGGAGAGTCAGAAAAAAAAGAGACGGCGGATAAAAAACCCGCAGCCTGACAGCAGTGATGATGAGGGTAGGTGCTGCAAAAGGTCATTAAAACTTGTATTTCTATCTGCAGAAATCTCGCAGTAGTTATTTAGGTGCAATCAGCCTGATTGACATTGTTCATCATTTTCCTGTAGTAATTCCAGATTCCCCACCAGCACCTCAACGGCAGGAAATAAGTCCTGAAAAGCATGTGAAGAAAGAGCCTGTTTTACAAGTAAGTATTTGAAATGTTGCCGTTTCAAACTGAAAACAAAGTCTGATATTTTTACACTTTAAAACTGTTTGTTTTTAGAACAAGCAAAAAACAGTGAATCAATATAAAACTTTGTTTGCGGTTTTATTATACGAGTCCTTCTCAAAAAATTAGCATCTTGTGATAAACTTCATTATTTTCTCTAATGTACTGATAAAAATTAAACTTTCATATATTTTAGATTCATTGCACACCAACTGAAATATTTCAGGGCTTTTATTGTTTTAATACTGATGATTTTGGCATACAGCTCACGAAAACCCAAAATTCCTATCTCAAAAAATTAGCATATTTTATCCGACCAATAAAAGTGTTTTTAATACAAAAAAGTCAACCTTCAAATAATTATGTTCAATTATGCACTCAATACTTGGTTGGGAATCCTTTTGCAGAAATGACTGCTTCAATGCGGCGTGGCATGGAGGCAATCAGCCTGTGGCACTGCTGAGGTGTTACGGAGGCCCAGGATGCTTCGATAGCGGCCTTAAGCTCATCCACAGTGTTGGGTCTGGTGTCTCTCAACTTTCTCTTCACAATATCCCACAGATTCTCTATGGGGTTCAGGTCAGGAGAGTTGGCAGGCCAATTGAGCACAGTGATACCATGGTCAGTAAACCATTTAGCAGTGGTTTTGGCACTGTGAGCAGGTGCCAGGTCGTGCTGCTGAAAAATGAAATCTTCATCTCCATAAAGCTTTTCAGCAGATGGAAGCATGAAGTGCTCCAAAATCTCCTGATAGCGAGCTGCATTGACCCTGCCCTTGATAAAACACGATGGACCAACACCAGCAGCAGACATGGCACCCCAGACCATCACTGGCTGTGGGTACTTGACACTGGACTTCAGGCATTTTGGCATTTCCTTCTCCCCAGTCTTCCTCCAGACTCTGGCAGCTTGATTTCCGAATGACATGCAAAATTTGCTTTCATCTGAAAAAAGTTCTTTGGTCCATTGAGCAACAGTCCAGTGCTGCTTATCTGTAGCCCAGGTCAGGCGCTTCTGCCGCTGTTTCTGGTTCAAAGGTGGCTTGATCTGGGGAATGCGGCACCTGTAGCCCAGTCCACTGCTTCCACAGGTCCCCCAAGGTCTGGAATCGGCCCTTCTCCACAATCTTCCTCAGGGTCCAGTCACCTCTTCTGGTTGTGCAGCGTTTTCTGCCACACTTTTTCCTTCCCACCGACATCCCACTGAGGTGCCTTGATACAGCACTCTGGGAACAGCCTATTCGCTCAGAGATTTCTTTTTGTGTCTTACCCTCTTGCTTGAGGGTGTCAATGATGGCCTTCTGGACAGCAGTCAGGTCGGCAGTCTTACCCATGATTGCGGTTTTGAGTAATGAACCAGGCTGGGAGTTTTTAAAAGCCTCAGGAATCTTTTGCATGTGTTTAGAGTTAATTGGTTGATTCAGATGATTAGGTTAATAGCTCGTTGAGAGTACCTTTTCATGACATGCTAATTTTTTGAGATGGGAATTTTGGGTTTTCATGAGCTGTATGCCAAAATCATCAGTATTAAAACAATAAAAGACCTGAAATATTTCAGTTGGTGTGCAATGAATCTAAAATATATGAAAGTTTAATTTTTATCAGTATATTACAGAAAATAATGAACTTTATCACAATATGCTAATTTTTTGAGAAGGACTAGTATTTGTAAAAAAAAAAATAAAAAATACAGTGATCCCTCGCTACGTCGTGCTTCATTTTCTGCAGTTTCAATGCATCGCGGGTTTTTCAAAAATATTCATCGGAAAAAAAAAAAAGGAATTAAGGAAAAATAGGGAAAAAAGTTAAGAAAAATGCCGCAAAACAAGGCCAGTTATGCGACCCTCCCTTCCCCTGAACAAACAAATAAAAACAACCCAACAAAACTACTTACATTTTTGTAAGGTGCGCACGCATCTGTATGTGTGTGTATTTCTATATCTTGGGTATTATTTTTGAATGTTTAATTGGCAGTGGTGGTCTAGTGGTTAGGGTACAGGATCGCTGATCCTGAGGTTGGGGGTTCGAGTCCACACAGGGTTGTCACTGTCCCCCCAGTGCAGCTAACTGGGGTATCAAAGGCGGCCCATGTCTCCCACTGTCTATGGTGAGAGGCATGTAAATGAACCACTGCTGACTTTCGTAAAGAGTAGGCTGCAGAGCCATCAGTGTGTTTCTGTTCCTTGCTAAAAGAGTTGTGACGGGAAGGGCATCCGACGTAAAAACCCATGCCAAATCAAATGTTCAAATCAGAGGATTTGCTGTGGCGACTCTCGAGAATGGGGAAAAAGCTGAAAGAAAAGAAGATAGCGTTGAATATGTATTTATTGATATCATGTACATATATGTCAGTCGGGGGGGGGGTCGATCTATATAAAATTAATAATTTTCATAATAAATAAAATTACGTACACTAATATTTCGATGGTCTGTACTCTGATTGATGGTGAGGATTCTGGGATCCAGCTCATGTGCAAAAATGACACCTTAAGTTCACAAAAAAGTGTCATGCACCAAAGGCTCAGTCTTGATAAGCAATGGTGGGTTTTTGATTCTGGCTCACCCATTTTGTGCCAATATTTATTCCGTTCAAAAGGAACAATGCATGAAATGTTAAAAAAAAAAAAGAAAAAGTGCGTCTTAGTAGCACAGCCAATTTTGTTTCAATTTCTATTGAATATAGGGCTGTGCAGGTTCCACAAGGTTTAAATGATCATTATTTAAAAATAATCTGGACAGTTTAATTAATGTGAATTGCTAATGCGGTTTATTATTTATTGCAGAGCTCTGAGGGTAGGATGAGGAAGAGGAGACGAGTATTAAAGTCCCACACATTTATTGACAGTGAAGGCTGTATAGGTAAGTAACACTTCATTAGTACATTTTTGTAAATACTGTACACTTTTTATATATTTCTAAGATCACAGGTCACCTGAAAGTCAAAAAATATGATCTACTCTAATGTAAAACATGGGCACTGTGGCGAAGTGGTTCTTGCTCAACAGCGGGTGGGTTCTGGGTTTGGGCCCGGTTGTCAACAATGGCGCTTTAGTGTACAGTTAGCATGTTTTCCCTGTGCTTGCATTAGTTTCATTTCACTTCTTTTTCTGAACCACTTAATCCTAATTACAGTTGCAGGGTGGCTGGTGCCCATCTCAGCCAAATCTGTGTGAGTGCAATGTTCTTTTACATGGTGACAGTGGGGCTTGAACCCCTGAGCTTGGGACCAGTAACCAGTGCCCAATCCTGCCCTTGCATGCGTTTCTTCCTGGTGACTTTTTTCCCCTGAGGGGCGGTTCAACATTTTCCCAAGTGTACGGAGAGTACGCTTCTTTTTGACCCTCCCCCCGAAAGCATACAAATAAATGTTGATGATCTCTCGGCAGGATTTTTAAATTAGATATCAAACAAAACAATGGTCAAAACTCTTTTATAAAATAAATCAATGTATTCCCTTGACGAATACTTATTTTATACACCAGTCAAATAATAATGAAATCAATAAAAAAATTATACTTTTAAAGAATTCTTTTTGAATGACACCTGCTTTAATATTAATATTAAGACATTTGGTTTTAATAACAAAAATGACATTGTTTTTAATAATAGTATTTTATATTAAAATATAATTCAAAATGTCTGCATTTTTTTATTGGTCATTGGCTTTTGGACGACCACGCTTCAGTTTGCGATCAGCAAGGGCGTAGGCTGGTCTGACCCGGGGGGGTAAGCCTTATAGGGGATATGAAACTTTCTTCTTTTCCTTTCGGCTTTTCCCTTCAGGGGTCGCCACAGCGAATCATCTGCCTCCATCTCACCCTATCCTTTGCATCTTCTTCTCTTACACCAACGACCTTCATGTCCTCCTTTACCACATCCATGAATCGTCTCTTTGGTCTTCCTCTAGGCCTTTTGCCTGGTAGTTCCAGCCTCAGCATCCTATTACCAATATACTCACTATCCCTCCTCTGTACATGTCCAAACCATCTCAATCTAGCCTCTCTGACTTTGTCTCCAAAACGTCTTACATGTGCTGTCCCTCTGACGTGCTCATTTCTAATCCTATCCATCCTCGTTACTCCCAAAGAGAACCTCAACATTTTCATCTCTGCTACCTCCAACTCTGCCTCCTGTCTTTTCCCCAGGGCCACTGTTTCTAACCCATACAGCATCGTTGGCCTCAACACCGTTTTGTACACTTTTCCTTTCATTTTTGCCGATACCCTCCTATCACACAGCACCGGACTCTTTTCTCCAACCATTCCAACCTGCCTGCACACGCTTCTTGACCTCTTTTCCACACTCTCCATTGCTCTGGATTGTTGAGCCTAAGTACTTAAAATCCTCCACCTTTCTTATCTCTGCTCCCTGTAATCTCACCGTTCCTCTTTGGTCCTTGGCATTCATGCACATGTATTCTGTCTTACTGAGGCTAATCTTCATTCCCCTCCTTTCCAGGGCATACCTCCACCTCTCTAGATTTTCCTGCACTTGGTCTCTGCTCTCACTACAGATTACAATGTCATCTGCAAACATCATAGTCCATGGGGAATCTTGTCTAACCTCGCCTGGCAGCCTGTCCATCATCAACGCGAACAAGAAGGGGCTGAGAGCTGACCCTTGATGCAGTCCCACCTCCACCTTGAACTCTTCTGTCACACCGACAGCACACCTCACCACTGTCTTACATCTCTCATACATGTCCTGCACCACTCTAACATACTTCTCTGCCACTCCAGACTTCCTCATGCAATACCACAGTTCTTCTCTCGGCACCCTGTCATATGCTTTCTCCAGATCCACAAAGGCACAATGCAGCTCCGTCTGACCTTCTCTGTACTTCTCCATTAACATCCTCAAGGCAAACACTGCATCTGTGGTGCTCTTTCTGGGCATGAAACCAAACTGTTGTTCACAAATGCTGACTTCTGCCCTTAGTCTAGCTTCCACTATTCTTTCCCATATCTTCATCGTATGGCTCATCAACTTTATCCCTCTGTAGTTGCCACAACTCTGCACGTCTCCCTTGTTCTTAAAAATGGGCACCAGCACACTTCTCCTCCATTCCTCTGGCATCCTCTCACTCTCTAAGACCTTGTTAAATGTTCTTGTCAGAAAATCTACTGCTACCTCTCCTAGACACTTCCATACCTCCACCGGTATGTCATCAGGACCAACTGCCTTTCCATTCTTCATCCTCTTCAATGCCCTCCTCACTTCACCCTTACTAATCTTTGCTACTTCCTGGTCCTCAACAGTCACCTCTTCTACTCTTTTCTCTCTCTCATTTTCCTCATTCATCAGCTCTTCAAAGTACTCTTTCCATCTTCCCAGCACACTTCTGTCATCAGTCAATACATTTCCCTCTCTGTCCTTTATCAATCTAACTTGCTGCACGTCCTTCCCATCTCTATTTCTCTGCTGTGCCAACCTGTATAAATCATTTTCTCCCTCCTTACTTTCCAGCCGAGCATACAAGTCATCAAACGCGCTCTGTTTGGCCTTTGACACTGCTACCTTTGCCTTACGCTGTGTCTCCCTGTACTCCTGTTTACTCTCTTCGGTTTTGTCAATGTCCCACTTCTTCTTAGCTAATCTCTTCCTTTGTACACACTCCTGCACTTCCTCATTCCACCACCAAGTCTCCTTATCTACTTTCCTTCCAGATGACACACCAAGTATTCTCCTACCTGTCTCCCTGATCACATTCGCTGTAGTTGTCCAGTCATCTGGAAGCACTTCCTGACCACCCAAAGCCTGTTTCAACTCCTCCTTGAAGACAACCCGACACTCTTCCTTTTTCAACTTCCACCACTTTGTCTTCTGCTCTGCCTTTGCCTTCTTCACCTTCCTCACCATCAGCATCATCCTGCACACCACCATCCTATGCTGTTTGCCAACACTCTCACCCGCTACTACTTTGCAGTCACTGACTTCCTTTAAATTACATCGCCTGCACAAGATGTAGTCTACCTGTGTGCTCCTACCTCCACTTTTATAAGTCACCCTATGCTCCTCTCTCTTCTGGAAGAAAGTATTCACGACGGCCATTTCCATCCTTTTTGCAAAATCTACCAACATCTGTCCTTCATGCGTTCCTGTCCTGGATACCAAACCTACCCATCACTTCCTCGTCCCTCTGTTTCCTGCACCAACATGTCCATTGAAGTCTGCCCCAATGACCACTCTTTCACCTCTGGGGGTACTCTGCATCACTTCATCTAACTCCTCCAGAATCTCTCCTTCTCTTCTCGCTCACATCCTGTCTGTGGGGCATAAGCACTAACAACATTAACCATCACACCTTTAATTTCTAACTTGAGACTCATCACTCTGTCTGACACTCTTTTCACTTCTAGAACATTCCTGGCAAACTCCTCCTTCAAGATGACTCCGACTCCATTTCTCTTCCCATCCACACCGTGATAAAACAGCTTAAACCCTGCTCCTATGCTTCTAGCCTTGCGACCTTTCCACCTGGTCTCCTGAACACACAGTATGTCCACCTTCCTCCTCTGCATCATGTCAGCCAGCTCTCTACCTTTTCCTGTCATAGTTCCAATATTCAAAGTCTCTACTTTCAGTCCTAGACTCATGCCTTTCCTCTTCTCTCTCTGGCAACGGACACGCCTCCCGCCTCTCCTTCTTCGACGTCTTCGACCAACAGTAGTCCAATTTCCATCAGCACCCTGTTGGTTGACGGCACTGATGGCGGTCGTTGTTAACCCGGGCCTCGACCGATCCGGTATGTCATTCTTTCTTGTGATTCGCATAGTTTATTTGGCATTTGTTTTACGCCGGATGCCCTTCCTGACGCAACCCTCTGCATTTATCCGGGCTTGGGACCGGCGTGAGGGAGAGACACTGGTTTGTGCCCCCCCCTCACGGCTGCATTATAGGGGATATGAAACGCCGACTAAATAAGTTGGCGGTAGTTTAAGTATAGTTTATTGAATCGATTGTGGCTTAAACTTTATATCATAAATAAACCATTGCAAACACAGCGGTTTTGTTTTATGTGCTTGTCGTATGTTATTGACCCAAAAGCTGCAAGTGCCCACCTACACAAAGTTACCGTGACGTCACTGAGTTGATACAAAGTACCACATAAAATATAGTGCATGCATGTCACAGCATATGATATAAACAACATGGAATCTCACGCCAACAACACGCAGTTTTTCAGCAGAAGACGATTCATCTATTACTCTCAGAAGATTAATCAAATATTATAGTTCAACCAAAAATATTCTCAAATATATTTCAAACTACATCTGCAAGTACAGGTGCTAAATACATTTACAAATTGAGCTAAAGTTATTTATCTATTCCAAGGCACAAACAAATATTAATACATATTTACAGCACAAAAACATACTATTAATTTTATAAAAGTAATGACCATTAAGCTGCAGATACAGGCTGGATGGCTTATGATTATTTTAGCCATTCATTCTCTGTGCGTCAATGTTTGTGTTCTAACACATGTGCAGGAGCCGGAGGTGGTACAAACAAACTGTGCTTTATTCTCACACTCGCACTTTGTTTGATTGACAGTGTTCAACTATTATTGCTTACTGATAATATTATGTTTATTGATTGGTCAGCTCGGGTGTGCACATGCGCAGTGCTCGTTACAAGTTAAATTCTGGTTTACTTCCTGACTCTAGTCATGCGGAACTTATCTCAGACGTTCTCTTCAATAATAGTCATTAAGTTTATAAGATGTGCAGATATGCAACACTGCAGGTGGTTGGCGAATTGTGCATTGAGAATTTCAAACGTACACACACAAAAATATATATATATTCACGAGCGCATGTATTATTGTTGATCGACATTTTTATATTAAAAAGCAAACACAGACGTCTTACCCCTCCCCCCTAGCATACGTTTTGTATGCTTAGGAAAATGTTGAATGACCCCTAAGACACATTAAGGTACATTAACCCCGAGTTGAAATATGAAAAAAGGTGCAAGTGGCCTGATGCATCATTGGTGTGGAAAGGGAAGCGAGTGAATGAGTATTATAAAATAGTTCAAAGTGAAATTCTATTACAGGAAAATAATCAACTGACAAAAAGCCTCAATAAGTTTGTATCAAATGTTTTATAACCCAACAATTTGGTAATTGCAATGGGTAATCTATTAAAGAATTGTCATTAACTGCATTTGTCTGTCTTCGACTTTTTCCCTTTTACTTGGGAGTCGCCACAACAAATCATCTGATTCGCACGTTTGATTTGGCAGAGCTTTTTACGTCGGATGCCCTTCCTGTCACAACCCTTTTTAGCAAGGGATAGAAACACGCTGACGACTTTGCAGCTTACTCTTTACGAAAGTCAGCAATGGTTCTTTTACATGCCTCTCACCATAGACAGTGAGAAACATGGCCTGCCTTTGATAACCCAGTTAGCTGCACTGGGGGGGACAGTGACAACCTTGTGGAGAGTGGGACTCGAACCACCAACCTTTGGATCAGCAATCCAGCGCCCTATACCACTAGACCACCACATGTCATTAACTGCATAGTTAGATTTAATGTTGTGGCACATGTGCATGACAAGTTGACTTCTGCAATCATTTGCTTTATAGCAAATATATACAGAGCCCCTCTCTGCCTCTTGAAGTTGTTAAAAGATGGCAAAAGCTCAGCTTTTCATTGTGCATTAAAAGTATTTCGTTTTGGCCGTAGCACTCTTGACCAACTCTATACACTCCGCAGCATCTTGGAGAGGGTGATGGGAGTTTGCCCAATCTGTCCACATGTGTTTTGTGGATTTGGAGAAGGCTTTCAACCGTGTCCCTCAGGTCTTGTGGGTCGTCCTATGGGAGTACGGCATTCCTGACCTGTTGCTATGGGCCATTCGATCGCTATATCGCTGGAGCCAGAGTTTGGTCTGTATTGGTAACAACAGGTTGAATTTGTTTCCGGTGAGGGTTGGAGTCCACCAAGGCTGTCCTTTGTCACAGATTCTGTTCATAATTTTTATGGACAGAATTTCTAGGCGCAGCCTAGGCGTCGAAGGGTTCTGGTTTGGTGGCCATCGGATCTCATCTCTGCTTTTTGCGGATGATGTCTTTTTGGATAGATCAAGCCGGAACCTCCAGATCTCATTGGAGTGATTCGCAGTCGAGTGCGAAGCGGCCAGAATGAATATCAGCACCTCCCAAGTCTGAGGACATGGTTCTCAGTCGGACAAGGGTGGAATGCACCCCGGGTGGGGAATGAGGTCTTGCCCCAAGTGGAGGAGTTTAAGTATCTTGGGGTCTTGTTTATGAGTGAGGGAAGGATGGAGCGAGAGATCGACAGACGGATCGCTGCAGCCTCTGCTGTTAAGCGGTGCCTGTACCAGTCCATCGTGGTGAAGGAGCTGAGCCGCAAGGCGAAGCTCTCAATTTACCAGTCGATCTACGTTCCAACCCTCACCTATGGTCACGAGCTTTAAGTAGTGACCGAAAAAACAAGATCGCGGATACAAGTGGCTGAAATGAGCTTCCTTTGCCGGGTGGCGGGGCTCTCCCTTAAAGTGAGAAGCTTTACCATCCATGGAGAGCTTGGAGTGGATCCGCTGCTCCTTCGCATTGAGAGGGGCCAGTTGAGGTGACTTGGGCATCTGTCAGAATGCCTCCCGAACGTCTCCCTGGTGTGGTGTTTTGGGCATGTCCAACTGGGAAGAGATCCTGGGGTCGACCTAGAATACGCTGGAGGGCCTATGTCTCTCGGCTTGTCTGGGAACGCTTTGGTATCCCCCCAGAAGAGCTGGAGGAAGTGGCTGGGGAGAGGGATGTTTGGACCTCTTTGCTTAGGTTGCTGCCCTGCAACCCGACCCCGGATTAAGCAGCAGAAGATGAGATGAGATTAAAAGTACAACAGGCCCTTGTTATTCGTGGGGTTTGGTTCCGGCCCCTCCCACGAATGAGGATAATCCGCGAGTTCTGTACCCGGAAGTAAAACCCTATGTATCATATTACATGCGCGAATGAGCAACCGGAAGCAAAATACTGTGTATATATTACATGCGCTAAAATATTCTTCTTAAACACATTCTATAGACAGTCTTACTCATTAATACAGTCTTAATGTAGTAAAATGTATTAATGATTAAGAAAAACTTTTTCATTTTGTACTGTGATTATTAATAAAATATAAACATTATACAGCATACTTTATATATCTTTCTTTTTTTCGGCTATACCCTTCAGGGATCACCACAGCAAATCATCTGCCTCCATCTCACCCTGTCCTCTGCATCTTTTCTTACGCCAACGACCTTCATGTCTTCCTTTACCACATCCATAAATCTCTTCTTTGGTCTTCCTCTAGGCCCTCTGCCTGGTAGTTCCAACCTCAGCATCCTACTACCAATATATTCACTATCCCTCCTCTGCACATGTCCAAACCATCTCAAGCTAGCCTCTCTGACTTTGTCTCCAAAGCCTTTTCCTTTCATTCTTGCCGATACCCTCCTATCACACATCACACCGGACACTTTTCTCCAACCATTCCAACCAGCATGCACACATTTCTTCACCTCTTTTCCACACTCTCCGTTGCGCTGGATTGTTGAGCCTAGGTACTTAAAATCCTCCACCTTCCTTATCTCTGCTCCCTGTAACCTCACCGTTCCTCTTGGGTCCTTCTCGTTCACACGCATGTATTCTGTTCTACTGAGGCTGACCTTCATTCCCCTCCTTTCCAGGGCATACATCCACCTCTCTAGATTTTCCTCCACTTCTTTTATGCTCTCACTACAGATCACAATGTCATCTGCAAACATCATAGTCCATGGAGATTCTTGTCTAACCTTGTCTGTCAGCCTGACCATCACCATAGCAAACAAGGGGCACAGCTGACCTTTGATGCAATCCCACCTCCACCTTGAACTCTTCTTTCACACCGACAGCACACCTCACCACTGTCTTACATCTCTCATACATGTCCTGCACCACTCTAACATACTTCTCTGCCACTCCAGACTTCCTCATGCAATACCACAGTTCCTCTCTCAGCACCCCGTCATATGCTTTCTCCAGATCCACAAAGGCACAATGCAGCTTCCTCTAAACCTTGTCTGTAGTTCACTATTAACATCCTCAAAGCAAACACTACATCTGTGGTGCTTTCTTGGCATGAAACCAGACTGTTGTTCACAAATGCCGACCTCTGCCCTTAGTCTAGCTTGCACTATTCTTTCCCATGACGTCATCGTATGGCTCATCAACTTTATCCCTCTGTAGTTGCCACAACTCTACATGTCTCCCTTGTTCTTAAAAATGGGCACCAGCACACTTCTCTTCCATTCCTCTGGCATCCTCTCACTCTCTAAGACCTTGTTGAATGTTCTTGTCAGAAAATCTACTGCTGCCTCTCCTAGACACTTCCATACCTCCACAGGTATATCATCAGGTCCAACTGCCTTTCCACTCTTCATCCTCTTCAGTGCCCTCTTCACTTCACCCTTATTAATCTTTGCTACTTTCCGCTCCTCAATGGTCACCTCTTCTACTCTTTTTCTCTCTATCATTTTCCTCATTCATCAGCTCCTCAAAGTATTCTTTCCAGCACACTTCTGTCATCAATCAATACATTTCCCTCTCTGTCCTTAATCACTCTAACTTGCTGCACGTCCTTCTCATCTCTATATCTCTGCTTTGCCAACCTGTATAAATCATCTTCTCCCTCTTTACTGTCCAACCGAGCATACAAGTCATCATACACGCTCTGTTTGACCTTTGACACCGCTACCTTTGTGTTATACTGTGTCTCCCTGTACTCCTGTTTGCTCTCTTCGGTCCTCTCAATGTCCCACTTCTTCTTAGCTAATCTCTTCCTCTGTTCACACTCCTGCACTTCCTCATTCCACCACCAAGTCTCCTTATCTACTTTCCTTCCAGAGGACACACCAAGTATTTTCCTACCTGTCTCCCTGATCACATTAGCTGTAGTTGTCCAGTCATCTGGAAGCACTTCCTGACCACCCAAAGCCTGTTTCAACTCCTCCTTGAAGACAACACGACACTTTTCCTTTTTCAGCTTCCACCACTTTGTCTTCTGCTCTGCCTTTGCCTTCTTCACCTTCCTCACCATCAGCGTCATCCTGCTTACCACCATTCCATGCTGTTTGGTAACACTCTTACCCACTACTGCTTTGCAGTCACTGACTTCTTTCAAATCGCATTGTCTACACAAGATGTAGCCTACCTGTGTGCTCCTACCTCCGCCTTTATAAGTCACCCTATGCTCCTGTCTCTTCTGGAAGAAAGTATTTACCACAGCCATTTCCATCCTTTTTGTAAAATC
>CM045735.1:17597248-17619748 GCA_024760905.1 Plotosus lineatus | reverse complement strand
CATAATATCAATCACACATTACTTGACCTCATTTCAGAGAGTTGGCATTTTTTTTGAATAAAATTGAAAGATTGGGATGGAATTGATCTGGAAATGTATAAAGACATCTCTCTGATCTGCTGCCATGTGTGTGAATTTGAGATTTTCATGTCCATCTGAACCTTTTCCTCTACACCCCCCCCCCCCCCCCCCCGCGCCCAGCCACTCAGGTTAATTTTTAGAGTTTAGTCAGCAACAATTCAAGGTTATTACTGTTGTAAAAGACCAATTGAGCCAAAAGTGAAATATATACCAAATGTAGTCAATCATCCAGACTCACAGGCTTTGTACTGGAGTTATGATATTGAAGCAAGAAGCTCAATGGCCTCCAATTTAGCACAGACTTTACTGCCTCAGAAATCATTTGTCGTAATGCTATCTACAATCACGATATTTATGAATTATGAGCAATTGTAGAAAAGTGATGCTTCTTTAACACAGTCCCTCTCCATCCGTTTTCTTTCCTTTGGCTTTCCCTAATGGGCGCGGCATTGGCAACAGGCTGGAAAGGTTAGTTCAGACTCCTCTATTCCCAGCCACAGATTATAGTTGTCCTGGAGACTCTCCAGATCTCCCCAAGCCAACTGAGATCGAGTCCTTTTCATGGTTCCTGGGTGTGTGCAATTGATCTCCGCTGGCTTTTATACATTCTCTCTGCACTAACGTTGGCTCTTTGTCCCCACCAGCAAAGTGTTGTTTTGTTTTTCCCAAAGACAATTTAGGACCGTCTTCTCTCATGCCTGTCTACCAATTCACATTGCATCTGAGCTCCCATCTGTTATTTTACAAATGATAAGCCCACATGGTGGCTCCACACTGCCATTATGAGTTGAACCCAGTAGGGAGACTTGGGTGGTCCCAGTAATCTTAATCTGAGTAGAGTACACTTGGTGTGTGCTACATGTGTTTTTAGGTCTGTAACATCCTTTTTAAATTTTATAGATGTCGGCGTGCCACACAGTGTCAGAAACCACATAAAAGGAAATCTGAGATACTAAAGAATTCCAAAACACTAATAAAATTACATAAGCTGATGGTATAATGATTTAAGCCTTTAGGCTGCTGATCTCAAACGGGTAAGTTTACATCTCAGAACTCCTAAACTGTTTCTATTGGGTCTTTAAACCTGAAATATTTAATTGCACCTTGTTTCAGTTATACGTGCTTAACAACGACATCTGCTAAATGTAAAAAGAACAACCTCTGGCAAAAATTAAGGAATCTACACGTAAAGGATCTTCACCCTGGCAAATTTTTGAAAACTTTGTATGAAATAAACACACCGCAGATAAGATATAAATAAATAATATGAATTTACACTGGAAAAGACTAAAACTTACAGAATCATCAGCAAAGAAAAAGCTTTGCAGGGTGGAACGCTGTCGGAGATCATTTTTATTTTTTACTAACATCGTAATGAAGATCTTGACTCTTTTGGCCACATTGTTGAGTTGGTCTGCCTTTCCTGAAGAAAAGTTTCAGAAGTCTTTTTTTTTTTTTTTTTTTTTTTTTTTTTTAAAAGTACAAGGTACAGTATCTTGTGAGGCCGGTGGTGTAATGATTAGGGTGCTGCGCTCATGATTGGGAGGTTGTGAGTTTGAATCCTATGGAGACCCTCACTGTGCTAAGACCCCTGGGCAAGGTCTCAACCACAAGTGTGCCTCTGTTCACCCGGCAGTGTAAATGGGTACAGTACCAGTAAAAATATATTGGGAAGGTAACCTGCGATGGACTAGCGTCCCCTTCCAGGAGGTGTTGTACTCCTGGTCGCTTCACGCTATGGAAACCCGGTATAAGCACCGGCCTGATGAGCCACTTGGCTCGGGTGTAAAAACCCAACAGACTTTACCTCTTTACCTACAGTATGTTGCTGGAAAATGACTTCACTAAACCAATTTTTTTTAATCAGTGGAATGAAACGTGGCTAAAATTAAAAAATTTCTATGTACATTTCTGCACTGATTGCTGAGGTAATGATTTCTATCTCCCCTGATCCTTTACCTGACATGGAATGCCATATTATAAATAGGTTTCCCTCACTACTTCGAGCTTCAGTGCATCGTGGGTTTTTCCAAAATATCGAAAAAAAAACAAAACGAAAAATATGGGAAAAGTTAAGGAAAATGCCACAAAACAAGGTCAATTATGTAAAAAAACCACCCAACAGAACCACTTACATTTTTGTGTGCACATGCGTGTCTGTATGTGTGTATTTATATTTTATTTACATCTTGTGCATTATTTATGAATGTTTAATTGTTATAAGTATGAATTGCATTGAATATGTATTTATTGATATTATATACACATACATGTACATATACGTCAGTCAGGGGGTCAATCCTTCTACGCGGAAATCAGCAGTCACGAGGGGTCTTGGTCCCCATTAACTGTGGGAAGTGAGGGATTCCTGTCTGTCTGTCTGTATTCCTTTCGACTTTTTCCCTTTTACTTGGGAGTCGCCACAGCGAATCATCTGATTCACACGTTTGATTTGGCAGAGGTTTTTACGTCAGATGCCCTTCCCGTCACAACCCTTTTAGCAAGGGACAGAAACACGCTGACGACTTTGCAGCCTACGTGAGAGATTCCTGTATATGCAAAATAACACAAAAGTTCGAGGATCATGTACTTGACCAATGCATTGTGACTCATCTTTGAACACCACTTATATCTAATCATTTACTCTAGGATCGCTTGTCGTTAACCCTCTATAACGTGGTTTTTATTTATTTATTTATTTATTTATTTTTAGGAATTTCTACTGGTTTAGATTTGGCTTTTCTATACATGAATCCTGCTGATTTCTTCCATTGTGACACTGTGGTGTGGTGGTTAGCATGTCCGTTTCACAACGTGAAGGGCCCAGCTTGGCGAGAGTGCATCTTTGTTTGGGTCTTGTATGTTCTCCCTGAGCTTCTCTAGGTTTTTCTCCAGGTACTGTGGTTTAGTTCCACAGTCCAAAGATATGCAGATTAGACTAATTGCCTGCCCTTTGGTGTGGATGTAAGTGGGAATGGTTGTGCATATTGGCCCTGCAATGGTCTATCAAGCTATTCATGGTGTACCACAACTTTGCCCAGTGTCAACTGAGATAGGCAACATCCTCTCTGCAACCATAGTTGGATTAAAAGAATTAGCAAATGAGTAAGAGAGTGATTTTTTTCTGATTCCAACATTGATATTAATCATCATCGTATCCCCGTAGGGTAGTGTAGGGTAGTGTAGCAATTGGTCTCTTTCGGAGAAGATTAACCGGGACGCAGGAACGCTTGCTACTTGTCCCCAGAAACACGCTGATGGCTTGGAAGCCTACTCTTTACAAAAGTCAGCAATGGTTCTTTAACATGCCTCTCACCATAGTCGGTGAGAGACACGGCCCGCCTTTGATAACCCAGTTAGCTGCACTGGGCAGACAGTGACACAGTGGCGGCCCTGTGGGGACTCGAACCCCCAACCTGAGGATCCTGCACCCTATCCACTAGACCACCACTGCCCACATTGATATTAATATTGCGTTGTTTTTGCTCATTTGTTTTGTTCCTCATTTTTTTCCTACCCAGATCTATTGCATTGAGTATTCTTTCTGATGCTTTGAGGTTTAAATGATCTGCAGCCTGCTGCCCCAGAATGCAACGGCATAGAGGAAAACACTGGCCTGAACATGCTCGTGCAATATCCTTTGCAGAGGCTGGCAGATATTATACATCGTTTGCCACCTCAAAAATAGAGATGGCTCTGGCCCTTGTAAAGTACGGTAGCGTTTTTAACCCCAGTCCAGTTTATTGTCAAATATGAACTCCAAGGTATTTTGTCATCCACCATTTCCACATTGCTGCCCTAAATGGAAAGAGGAGTCGTTGTTTTGGCTCTCCTAAAATCCACAAGAAGTTCCTCTGGTCTTTGTTACATTAAGCTACTGATAATTCTGCTCACACCATGTGACAAATGAATCCATAGCAGCACAATACTCCATCTATTCACCTCCACTGATACGTCCAACTACAGCAGAATCATCAGAAAACCTCTGAAGATGACAGGTCTCTATGCAGTACCTGAAGTCAGTTGTGTAGAGGGTGAAGAGAAAAGGGGAGAGGACAGTCCCTTGAGGTATCTTGTCTCATCTTTTCTGTAATCCTAGGGGCCACTGGGATGTGGGGTCCTTGGTACAGGAACAAGGCATGATGTCTTTCACTGCACTGGGAGCCTTGGTAGACTCGGGCTCATCATGAAGATGTAATGCAAGACTTCACAGAACTGTTCATAAAGATCTCCTACGATGGTGCATTTGGGTCTGTTGCGCTCGATTCCCATGTTCTATCATGATTGCCACCCAAAATTTTGTCACAATCACTTTGTGGATCTGGAGAAAGCATATGTCAGGGTGCCAAGAGAAGAACTGTGGTATTGCATGAGGAAGTCTGGAGTGGCAGAGAAGTATGTTAGAGTGGTGCAGGACATGTATGAGACTTGTAAGACATCGATGAGGTGTGCTGTCAGCGTGACCGAAGGATTCAAGGTGGATGTGGGACTGCATCAAGGATCAGCTCTGAGCCCCTTCTTGTTTGCTATGGTGATGGGACAGGCTGACAGACGAGGTTAGACATGATTCCCTATGGACTATGATGTTTGCAGATGACATTGTGATCTGTAGTGAGAGCAGAGAAGAAGTAGAGGAAAATCTAGAGAGGTGGAGGTATGCCCTGGAAAGGAGAGAAATGAAGGTTAGCCTCAGTAAGTCAGAATACATGTGTGTGAACGAGAAGGACCCAAGAGGAACGGTGAGGTTACAGGGGGCAGAGATAAGGAAGGCGGAGGATTTTAAGTACTTGGGCTCAACAATCCAGAGCAATGGAGAGTGTGGAAAAGAGGTGAAGAAGCGTGTGCAGGCAGGTTGGAATCGTTGGAGAAAAGTGTCCGGTGTGAGATGTGATAGGAGCATATCGGCAAGAATGAAAGGAAAAGTGTACAAGACTGTGTTGAGGCCAGCGATGTGGTATGGTTTAGAAACAGTGGCACTGAGGAAAAGACAGGAGGCAGAGCTGGAGGTAGCAGAGATGACAATGTTGAGGTTCTCTTTGGGAGTAACGAGGATGGATAGAATCAGAAATGAGTAGATGAGCGGGACAGCCCATGTAAGATGTTTTGGAGACAAGGAGAGGCTAGATTGAGATGGTTTGGACATGTACAGAGGAGGGATAGTGAGTATATTGGTAGTAGAATGCTGAGGTTGGAACTACCAGGCAGAAGGCCTAGAGGAAGACCAAAGAGAAGATTTATGGATTTGGTGAAGGAGGACATGAAAGTAGTTGGCGTCAGAGAAGAAGATGCGGAGGACAGGGTGAGATGGAGGCAGATTTTTCCTGAAGGGAAAAGCCGAAATGGAAAGAAGACTGCCACAACCCACATTCATCATGATTCTCTGAAATTGTGGACATGGTGGCCCCAGTGTATCCCAGGTTAAGCACTCCTTTAAAGGATCCGAATTACTAGTAAATGTATTTTATTATCCGTTATCAGTTAATTTTTGATAAATACAAAGGTTTTTTTGGTGAACCAGCAGCAGCTCACAGGCTTAATATTGTTTATTCACCTAATTTGCATCTTGTTTTGTTTCTATAAAATAGTAATAACAGGAACATATGACCAGAAGAACAGTCTTGCGCATCACAATAACAGAAGTGTAAGACTGATTCGTAGAAAGTGGAAAAGTCTACGAACACGTGTTAAACACAACAAGACGTACAACTTCTAGAGGAATTTAAAAGGTGGTCGCATTTACTAATATCACTGCACCTAATGCAGGGGTGTGAGCTGGTGGCGTAGTGATTAGGGTGCTGGGATCATGATCAGGAGGTCAGGGTTCGAACCCCAGTTAGACCCCAGGCAGGGTTTTAACCACAAATGTGCCTCTGTCCACCCAGCAGTAAAAATATGGGGAAGGCGATGGACTAGTGTACCATCCAGGAGGAGTTGAACTCCTGGTAGCTTCACGCTACAGAACCCGGGAGTAAGCACCGGCCCGATGAGCCACGAGGCTCGGGTGTAAAAAGCCCGACAGATCTCCTTTACCTAATGCAGGGGTCACGCACAGTCATCAATGGAGGTTTCTGTTTCACAGCAACAATGTGTATTTCATACATATTTAATATGTGTGGTAAGGAAATTGGCCATTTTAATATCTGAGTAATTTGCAGTAACTTGTGCTGGTATGTTTTAGAACATTTCATGGTAATTTCATATTTTTTTCTTCAACATTAAATGATTCCATAATTTGTCCTCTATAAATCTGGATAAAATTTATTAAGGAAGATAAGTGTAATTAGTTTGTTTAAAGTAGATTTCAAGAAGCCAAAATTTTCATCTATTTAACAGAAATGACTTTGTATCATAGAGTCTGTGATTTGTTTATTTGATAATAATAAGAAATGCCAGTGTGAAGAGCCTTGTGTGGTGATTCCATAATTCTTTTGCCAGGGGTCATATGAGTTCAAATCCCATATTGACAGTGTTTCAGCAAAGACATTGTAGGTAATGACTGTTGTGGTCATTTCTCGGATTTCTATCAACGAAAGAAATAGTCTTCTCCACTTTACTAAATAGGCCCTGCGATGGCCTGCCCTCGTCCGAACTCGGCTGAGATGGGCTCCAGCCTCCCCGCAACTCTAATTAGGATGAAGCGGTTCAGAAAACGAATGAATGAGTTTACTAAATAACAATTACAAAACTCTACAAAAATTATTATAATATAAAACATTTATTCCAATTTTTTTAAAGATTATTTCAGTTTATGTCACATGATCTGTCATCTTTTGTGATGACGGCATGTACAGTTTACATTATAAGCCATATAAACCTTAATAAAGGCAAAAATATTTGAAAATAATTAAAAAAATATGTACAGCTGTTTCCAGATGTCCTGCATTCAAGGTCATCCCTGCCCCTAATTAGAAAGATATTGCAGAGGAATATAATAATTATTGAATAATAAATAAATGAACATTCTTGAATGTAATAATTTATAAAAAAGAATGGTATTTTCTTGTTTATAAAAGCAGATGACAGTCGAAAAAAATCAGCGAAGGCCTTTCCAGAATTTATTATTAGTGTGCACTGAAGTCTGTCAAACAAAGATTAAAAATATTTCTCTTCTGCATATAAAGTGACCAGGAAGGCATCATTTTCTTCCCCAATCAGGTTTTTCCCTTTTTCAGGGGTCGCCACAGCGAATCATTTGATTGGCTCGTTTGATTTGGCATCGGTTTTTACGTCGGATGCCCTTCCTGACACAGCCCTTTAGCAAGGGACAGAAACACGCTGACGGCTTTGCAGCTACTCTTTACCAAAGTCAGCAATGGTTCTTTTACATGAACCTCACACCATAGACAGTGAGAGACATGGCCGGCCTTGGATAACCCCATTAGCTGCACTGGGGGGGGGGGGGGGGGGGTGGAGAGTGGGACTCGAACCCCCAACCTTAGGATAAGTGATCCAGCACTTTTTACCACCACTGCCCTTGACCAGGGAGGCATATACAGTATTATGAATAATCAATCCTCCTGAGAGCGTTTTCCCAGCGGTTTAAAAAAAAAAAAAAAAAAAAAAAAAAAAAAGATGAAAAAGTATTTCTAATATCCAATGATGAGGGGGCAGTGGTGGCCTAGTGGTATAGGGTGCTGGATCACTGATCCTAATGTTGGGGGTTCGAGTCCCATTCTCCACAAGGTTGTCACCGTCCCCCACAGTGCAGCTAACTGGGTTATCAAAGGCCGGCCATGTCTCTCTCTGTCTATGGTGTGAGGTTCATGTAAAAGAACCATTGCTGACTTTCGACAAGAGTCGCTGCTAAACCATCCAGCATATTTCCGCCCTGTGATGGCCTGATGGGCTATCCAAGGTGTACTCTGCCCTCACCCGGGGTCGGCTGGGATGGGGGCCAGCTTTCCTGTGACCTGAATTAGGATGAAGCGGTTACAGAAAATGAACATCCAATGATGCTTTTGGGACATGTGTGTGTGTGTGTGTGTGTGTGTGTGTGTGTGTAAAGAAATGTATGCATGTTTGAATAGTTATGCTCTTGTAGGCAAAACCTAAATAAATACAAATGCTTTGGGAAAATTTAATATCCTAGCACTCTGGCAGTCTTTATCCAGAGTGCAGTGAAACTTGATTTAAAATGTACTTGGCTACAGAGAACCATGACAGGGATGAACCAGATGACTTATAATCATCTGGTTTTTTTTTTTTTTTTGTATTTGAATTATTTGTTCGACTCTTTTATTTTGGGCAAACTTAAAGGGAGTGGGTGGGGGGATTACATACATACATTTCTTTTTTTGTGTGTTATGGGTCATATATGATTGCATGAGCAGCTGCATATCTTCATGTATGGCACGAATATTTCATGCTAAAGTTGTCAATTAAACACTGAGTCTCGGATGGCTCTGTACATCATTGCTTTGCTTGTCCGCGTATCCAGAGCTTCATTATCTATAAACCTGCGTGCGTGTAGAGGTAGCATGGGTGAGGTGCCTGCTCGGGATCACTCGTTGTACTGTTGTTTAAAATACGAGGTGCCTGTGTGTCTCGGAGAAAATCAGTTCCTCAATTACATGGCTATCATTGGAAAAATAAGCTGGGCTACTTCAGGGCTTGCATCTTGGCATTGCAGTGTGTGAGCATGATTAACTGTTTCCAGGTTTGCGTTGAAAGGTGTTCCTGAACACAGGTCAAGCTGGGTTTCATCCCCTGCATTCCATAATAACCAAAAAAGAAACATGTCAAAACCAGTTGTGTCATAATATACTGAATACATAAACTGATAAATAAAGGGATCCCTCGCTACTTCACGCTTTAATTCATGAGGCTTCAGTGCATCACGAGTTTTTTTTTTTTTTTTTTATATTTGTAAATATTCATTGAATTAAAAAAATAAGGAAATTAAGGAAGAATACGGGAAAAAGTTCAGGAAAATGCCACAAAAACAAGGCAAATTATGTAAAAAAACCTCCCAAACGAACACAAAACAAAAAAACAACCCACAACCTCCCATCAAAACTAGTTAGATTGTTGCATGTGTGTGTGCACGCATCTGCGAGCGTATGTATGTGTGTCGTCTTCTTCTCATGCAATACCATCTGTATGTGTGTGTATTTATATTTTATTTACATCTTATGCATTAGTTTTTAATGTTTAATTGTTATTATAAGCATTCATAGCATTGAGTATGTATTTATTGATACTATATACACATATACATGTACATGTACGTCAGTCAGGGGGTGGGGTTGGGGGATGATCCTACTTCGCGGATTTTGATGGTCGCGTGGGGATCTCGGTTCCAATTAACCCTGTAAAGTGAGGGATCCCTATACAGTATATCCATAAATACGTGAAAACTGAAGAGATTGCTGCAAAACGTTCAGTTCAGAGTACACCCTGGACAGCTCACCAGGCCATCGCAGGGTGGAAACACTTTGACGGCTTTGCAGCTACTCTTATCGAAAGTCAACAATGTTTCTATTATATGAACCTCACACCATAGACAGTGAGACACATGGCCCGCCTTTGATAACCCAGTTAGCTGCACTGGGGTTGGGGGGGGGGGGCAGTGACAACTTTGTGGAGAGTGGGACTCGAACCCCAAACCTTAGGATCAGCGATCCAGCACCCTATACCACTAGGCCACCACTGCCTGCTGCAAAATGCTTGTAAATTATTGTAGAGATTCTCATCCTTTTGTTTGCTAAAACTACTTCATCCTGCTAGGGTCACAGGGAGGCTGTAGCCTATCTTAGCCAATACTGGGTCAAGGTGGGGAATGCCCAGAACATCTTAACCAATCTATCACTGAGCCAACACACACACACACCAAGGGAAATTTTGGAACAGCCAGTTTGCCTTATGTGCACATGTTTGGACTGTGGGAGGAAACTCCCTATACAGTCCAGGACTCGAATACAACACCGTCTTGTTGTGAGGTGGACATGGCAACCATGCTGTCATCGATTTCCAAGTTTTTCTATTTATAGGTACTGTATGTGTTTAAGTAACAGGAACACACTTGTTTTTTTCCACAAACTTCTGACAACATTTCACCCAAATTCCACATCAAGATATTCGACGAGCCTCCAAACAACCAGGACTGGCATGAAGTCACCCGAAAACAACAGGATTCAAATTTCAAGGTTATTTCATCAAATTTTGATTTCGGAATTGAATTCGGAATTCTGAGTTCAAACATTAAGTTGTTGAAATTGAAATTTGATCTTGATTTCTGTGTACTACATCCTTTACTATTATTATTGTTATTATTTATTTTTTGATTAGTTGTCATTTTATGTAATGAAGTACAGTAACAATATTTTAAAGTGAATTTGGAAGAATGCTGTCAGTAGTTTACGTAATAAAGCAAAAAAAAAAAAAAAAAGTATACTCCTCAAGCACTACAAATACTTTACTTTTTTTTTTTTTACCTGCACACACACACACACACACACACACACACACACACATACATTCTTTCATTTTGTTCCATCCACTGTCTTTGCCCAGTGTTCAGTTTAGCTCTCTTCCTCTTGCCCAGCTGCACAGATGTGGAATGCATTTTTCAGCCGAGGTGGAATAAATCATTATTTATTTGTAAAAACATATCAAGTGAATCCACATTGTTCAATTCAAACTACAAACTCGCTTGAAGCTATCTGCAAAGCCAATAGACATGAAAGTAAAGTATATTAGTACAGCAGACTTTGCTACAATCGCATTTTAATCAAGTTAGTATTTAAATGATCATTTTCGTGTAGAACTTTGTAACGTTTATGTGATTAAATACACCATTTTTGTGGGAATAATTCTATTTATATTCATATACTAGTATTTACCACTGATACTTTTTTAACTGATTGGTGTATATTCCATTATGGGGCAGTGGTGACCTGATGGTAAACAGTGCTGGAATCGCTGATCCTAAGGTTGGGGGTTCGAGTCCCACTCTCTACAAGGTTGTCACTGTCCCCCCCCACCACCAGTGCAGCTAACTGGGTTATCCAAGGCCGGCCATGTCTCTCACTGTCTATGGTGAGAGGTTCATGTAAAAGAACCATTGCTGACTTTGGTAAAGCGTAGCTGCAAAGCCGTCAGCGTGTTTCTGCCACTTGCTCAAGGGTTGTGTTAGGAAGGGCGTCGACGTAAAAACCTATGCCAAATCAAATATACTAACATTAGTACGACTTCCATGACGAAGGAGGAAAATGATTTGCTGTGGCGAGCCCTGAAAGGGAACAGCCGGAAGGAAAAGAAGGAGGTGTATTCTGATCCATTACTCTATTCTCTTTAGATAATACAGTCATCCCTTGAATATCGCGGATAATGTAGACCAGACCTGGCTGCGATATTCGAAAAACCGCGAAGTAGGAACGCTCCGCCCCCCCCGCTCCCATTTCTACCATGTTGTCTCATTTCTATATGTTTTCGCGTCTATACAATATCATGAAGTGTATATTAAACGTTACACAGTTATATGCATATGTAAATACTGTAATGTATTAATATTTAAATAGAATTTACATATAAATACTTTAAGTACTCAACTCTGACAACAGCTCTTCTCCGCGGTGCAGGACGTTCACAAACACTATACAGTATTCTTTCAAGGTGCTATTTATCTAAAGCTAATGATTATGAGAAAAATTATGTCCTGAGCAGCATTCTGTTACAAGAACATAATTAGTTATTGGGTGGATGATACAGCCAATCAATAAATAATTAAATAATTGGTTGCTATTACCACCCTGAAGTTGACTGTCTTCCCTTAATATTCTGATGAATTGTATTTTTCTTGGCCTGGACAGTAGCGTTGTGCTTGGAACGTTCACTCAACAGCAAGAAAGAGCGTCCTGGGCTCGGCGAGATCATTTGCGTGATCTCCCAGTGCTTGCATGAGGGTTCCTCTGGGAACTCTGGTTTCCTCCCACAGTCCAAATACATGCACATTAAGCTAACCGGCTAAGGGTGAGTGTGGTGTTTGTGTGTGTGTGTGTGTGTGTTGGCCCTGCAATGGACTGGTGATCTGTTCAAAAAGTGGACCCTGCCTTTCTGTGCTGACTTTTCATGTTGCCTACAGGGGTCTCATCAGGGTTCTTCATTTGGCCCTTTAAAAGACATGCACATTTGGTCCACTGGCAAGTGTAAATAATGGCTGATCTGATCGACTGGCCTGACCTGGACAGATACGTGGTATGTACTGTACGTACTTATACTGCATGGATAGACTAATAAAATGAAAGTGTTTTATTATAACTGCGATGGCCTGGTGAGCTGTCCAGGGTGTACCTCGCCCTTGCCCAGAGTCAGCTGAAATGGGAACTAGCCTCGCCACAACCCTAATTAGGATTACATGGTTCAGAAAATGAATAAATTATGAATGTTTTGTAATAAAGCCTCAATAAAAAAACTATTAATACAACATGGTAAAGTCTGTTGGGAATTTTACACCTGGGCCATAGCGGCTCATCAGGTCGGTGCTCATTCCCGGTTTCTGTAGCGGGAAGCGACCAGGATTCAACTACTGGATGGGACACTAGTCCATCGCAGGTTACCTTCCCAGTATATTCTTACTGGTTCCCATTTATACTGCTGGGTGAACAGAGGCACACTTGTGGTTAAGACCTTGCCCAGGGGTCTTAGCACAGTGGGGGTCTAACTGGGATTTGAACACATGACCTCCCGATCATGAGACAAGCGCTCTAACCACTACGCCAGCAGTGCCCTTGCCAGAATCGGCTGAAATGGGCACTAGCCTCCACACAACGGTTCAGAAAATGAATGAATTATGAATATTTTCTAATAAAGCCTCAACAATAAACTACGAATACAAAATGGAGTTGTAGTTAATTACTAAAATCTGCCTCTCGTTCTGTGCAACCAAATCTGTGAAGTAAATTGTTCTATACTGATTGAAAACAGATTTCCTTTTTTTTTTTTTTTTTTTTTTTTTTTTTTTTTCACATGGTAGTCTGAACTTGTAATTTCTTTTGGCTTGAAAAAAAAATCTGTCCATATTGGTACATATGTAATACATGACATGGAAATGTGGGGGCATATTGTACGTCTTCTATGATTCTCGGAGTGCAGCATCATAAGCTATTTTGGTAGATGTGTGTGAGGTTGTTGGATCTCCACATCTGGAATAATTATTGGAAATCTAAAGATCAGCGTAACTTTATCATTTTGGATCAGAAAGTGAAGGTTTTTGATGGTTTATGAATTTCTTCAAACACTGTGCACTCATGTTCTGATTGTGCCTCAAACACTTCAGTTCTCATTCATCAAAATGTCAGTGTGAGTGGGATGTCTATTCATCATAATCCTTTTGATATGACATTTATACGTAAAGTGTGGGTTAAATTTACATTCTTTTCCTGTCAGAGGATAAACAAATAACTTTTACTCATTTTAGTATCATTAAGCCCCTAATTTACAGTGCAACTGACAGCACTTTTTAAATATTCAACCAAATGTTCTTCCTTTTCACTCTCACTTCATCTAATATGAGTGTTTTTCTGTGACCTTTTAACAGTGGGATTACTCTGAAGTGTTCCTGACACGTTTGTACTTCCTTGGTATGAATCTGATCACCAGCTGAAATGATCAGGGCCCGACTTAATGAAGCAGATTGACACTCAAAGGAATTGGGAAATATTTTCAGAAATTCATTTGGGAGTTCTTTGGACACCTTAATCGGCTATAAAAGCAAACACATCCGAGTTAATTGCCTTATAGCTCCGGTGTAGCGCCCTTTGAGTCAGAAGGCCATCGAACTAATTTGTAATGCTTCAGTTCCTTGACGTCTGTGAGGCACAACACAGTTCAGCAGCTCAGGGCTATAATTTGTACAAACTTATTCAGATTCTTTTAAACATAGTACTGTATACTCTTTACCGTCTAGTTTTGGGATACTCAGTGGTTCCCTTAAAGCAGCGGTCCCCAAACTTTTTCCTGCGAGGGCCACATAACTTTTCCCTTCTCTGATCGGGGGGCCGAGGTCAGTTTGTCACAGAAAAAGTGTGACGATTGCAGGGCTACCTAAACGTAAACATTTATTGTTTTCCAGTAAGGCACGCATAACCAAATATTAGTAACCCTTTCTGGGATCTTCACAGAAAAAAGTCAAAGAAAAAAAAAGGGAGGTGGGGGGGGGTGTTCAGATAGGGGCACATACAGCAGATAGATAGAATAGAATGTCATGTGCTAGGTGTGTATTAGTCTTGATTGCGTGGCCAGACTAAAAAAAACCAAGTAATCATAATGCATCTCTGGTATTGTTCAGGGGCCAAATGTGGAGGTGGGAAGTATCCGGCCCACGGGTTGTAGTTTGGGGACCACTGCCTTAAAGGATTCTAATCGATACCAGTGATGAAATACAGAATGCTGGTCGCCTTATTGAAAAATAATTTATAAAAATTAATAATCATGAAATATATATGTGAATCCTATGTGTTCACATATGAGGTTGCATTTCATTGTGTTATATGAAAACATGTAAAGTAAACTGCAATAAAACAAATATAATACAGTGGTACCTCACCTTACGAAATTAATCCGTTCCAAAGCCTTTTTCTTAACCTGGATTTTTTGTAAATTGAATCGCATTTTACATGTAAAAGGCGTGATTCGTTCGAAGGCCCCCAATAATACCCCTAAACCCTTTAAAAATTATAAAAGCATACCTTTTAAAACCTCCTTCTGCTTCAATATCGTACCGATGGTACACGGGTTTGGCCATATACCTTTGCAATATAACTCAACCGCATGCCAAGAGCCTGCTTGTTTTTTTCACTCGCACCGGAAATCACACTCGTGTGTGTGTGTGTGTGTGTGTGTGTGTGTGTGTGTGTCTGTGTGTGTGTCTGTGTGTGTGTTGACCATGTCTTCTTTGCAGAGTTATAATCTTACAAATGTTTTTGGAAGGTTAAAAGCAATGAGCACACTCAAAAAACTCCGGAAACAACAGTAACTCTATCCTTTACACGAAAAGCATTATGGGAGATGCAGCTCCATAATAGCCAATGGGAAGGAGCTGCGTCATCCCTCCTAGCCAATGGGAGGCCAGTGGGGCGGGATGTTGGGAGATAGCCAATGAGAGGGAGCTGCGTCATCCCTCCTAGACAATGGGAGGCCAGCAGGGCGGGATGTTGGTAGATAGCCAATGGGAGGGAGCTGCGTCATCCCTCCTAGCCAAGGGGAGGCCAGTGGGGCAGGATGTTGGAAGATATTCAATGGGGAGCAGCACGTGCATTGTTTGAATGTTTGAATGTCCGGTTTGGCGCATTTCGTAAGGAGAACTTGTTTTAAATACGGAGACAAAAAATTTTGGAAAATGTTTTTCGTAACCTGGATTTTTTGTTTGCTGGGACTATCGTAAGGTGAAGGTACCACTGTACTCATATAGATACGCCACTCCTCCGCATCAAGAGGGACCTGTTGAGGTGGCTTGGGCATCTGGTCAGGATGCCTCTTGAACACCTCCCTGGTGTTTTTGTTTCGAGCATGTCCAACCGGGAAGAGACCCCGGGGTCGACCTAGAACACACTGGAGGGACTATGTCTCTCGGCTTGTCTGGGAACACCTCAGTGTCCCCCTAGAAGAGCTGGAGGAAGTGGTTGGGGAGAGGGAAGTCTGGACGTCTTTGCTTAGGTTGCTGCCCCCGTGACCCAACTCCGGATAAGCGGAAGAAGATGAGATGAGATAATACTCATATCTGAAAAAATAATATAATCCAGACACTCTCCACTTATGTTCATCCGTTTTAAGTTTTAATGACGCAATGACTCTGCATTGATTGTTTACAAACTACAGACTGAGTGTGTATATATATCAGTTATATAGCGTGTTACACTTGTGTTAAGACGTTGTCTCTGTGATCTTTGTGTTTATACTGTTTTGTGGACTTTTGTAACCCGAAGCAAATATGGTTGGTCAGAAGTGTAAGCCTACTAGCATGGGTGCAAGTCTCATACACAGAGATGAATTAACTATCTGCTCGGATCGGCACAATCTACCATGCATACTCAGTTCAGCAAAGAGAGTTGTAATATGAATGAAAACCCGAATGCACAAATTACAAAACAATTACAGATATTTACTATCTTTGAGCAGAATCCTAAGAGTGTATACTTATTTTTATATTAATATTCATGAGGATTTGTACTTGTTCTTTGTATGCATCTCATGAATAAAAGTTTATTGACCTACTTACACAAAAGAAAGAACTCTCCGCTTTGCTGGATATGCATCAGTGCAGGCTGTGTTCTAAACGAGTTCAACGGCACCCTTGTGCACTTAAAAGACTGGAAGTCTGTATAACCCACAGCAAGTACACTACTTTCGCAAGTACACTACTTTCAGTATTGAGCGCTTCACATATTGTAAGCGTTGATTGACTGTTTTAAGCTTCATGTAAAGTAACTCGGTATAAATCAGTGACTTATTTGAAATGAATGATGATATTATTTGATATATTTGATATTATTTTACAATGTTATGTTTATAATAATTGATTTAGGGGTGTTTCATGAGATACAGTAATGGTATTTATGGGTGTATGGTACAGTATGAGCGTCATACGCCACTGTAACAACTGTTCACTTTCAACTTACGTTCGGCCGTCCGGAACCAATTAAAAACGTAAGTCGGGGAGCATCTGTAATAATAAATGGTGAAAAGTCCACCATGTATGAAAAAGGTATGTTTATCTGCACATGTAAAAATAAAAAATAGGACCTTTAAATGAGTTTTTAAATAATTATACAGTATGTAATCAACTGAAGGGCTTAACTAGGCAGAAGGGTGGCAAAGTAGGAAGCATTGTGGCCTTATACAATCCTTGGATTCTGGAATCATCACCCTTTCAGGCTGTTTGTCCAGAAAAACAAATCACAAACATGACACAATTTTCATTTTATACATCAAACTAATTAAATAACATTATTTAATCCATTGCATAGTTTTCTATGCAAAAGAAATTTGCAAAAAAAAAAAAAAACCCTCACTCAAATTTTTTTTTGGCGGTGGGGGTGGGGGTGGGGTGGGGTGGGGGTCTCCTTAGGTCTGAATTCTTTGAAGCATGAACTTCACTAATGAAAAATGATGCTTTTCCATCAAGCTGTTCCAACTATCTCAAACACTGCTTGATACTTCAGCATTTCCAACATAAATTTTCAATTGGACTGAAGTCTGAACTTTTGCTGGCCATGTCATTCAGCTGATCTGCCTTTCATGAAGAAAATCTTAAACAGTTTGCTCTGTGGCAGGATTATCAAATCTATTTCATCGCCAGAATCATTTTCTAAAAATGGAAGAAGAGATATGTGCAAAATTTTAAATTTGAGTGCATTTGCATAAATTACACCTGTGCACTGACTGTCGCGGTAATAATTACGAAATATAACCACAATAAAGAAGTGGGCAAACTTACCCAACCATTTGTTTTCAAGTGCTCACCTTAATATGTTTCATTGGAACAACCAAACAGAAAAAAGTTCATTTCCTTTTTGATGGAATTGTATAATCCTTTCCATTGTTTTAGTCAATGACTCTTTTGTTGGGGCCATGATTCCTAGCCAGCTCCAACAGCTTGTTGAGGTCAGTAAGCATTCTAATTCATCTGCTGAGTAATTTGCATTTTTAGATTTGTCATCATTGTTTGTGAAATCTACATCATAATGTGAATCCATAATGATTTCCTCAATATTTTGTGATTACATATTTCTCATACTTGATTTGAAAAATGGAATTATTGAAATTATTCAAGTAATTTAAAGTAAAGTGGTTTTATATATATATATATATATATATATATATATATATATATATAAAAGATATATATATATATATATATATAGGGATCCCTTGCTATTTCGCGTGTTGTTTTTTTTTTTTTTTTAAATGTTCATCGAATTAAAAAAATAAGGAAAATAAGGCATAATAGCGAAAAAAGTTAAGGAAAATGCTGCAAAACAAGACCAATTAAGCAGAAAAAAACCAACAATCCGTAAACAAACACAAAACAAAAAACAACCCAAAATCTCCCATCAAAACTAGTTACATTGTTGTGTGCACACGCACCTGTGTGCGTGTGGGCGTCTGTATGTGTGTGCACTGTATTTATATTTTATTTACATCTTATGCATTATTTTTAAATGTTTAATTGTTATTATAAGCATTAATAGCATTGAATATGTATTTATTAATATTATATACACACAGACATGTACGTATACGTCAGTCAGTCGGTGGTGGGGGGTTGATGCTACTTCACGGAATTTGGTGCTCTCATATATCTATATATATATATATATTTATATATATATATATATATATATATATATATATATATATATATATATGAGAGCGAGAATATATTTTAAGTATCCCCAGTTCTTTCATAAGTACAAGTTACTGTCTGTGTGGTTTGCTTTTGGGTTTCTTATTCATAAAGAATGTCTGTAGTTGTATTAGTATAAGTAATTGCCCCTATGCATAAATGAGTGCTTATCATGCTCTTTCCAGATTGTCCTCCCACCTGTGGGACAGGTTCTGTTGCTATCAAGGACAACCTGTCTTTATCAGTGACTTAGTGATGGAGATGTCATTATATTTAAGTCTGATGTTACTGAATGTCTTATCACTGGAAAGGAAAAAAAATACTCTTATATAATAACGTTTGTGGCATGTACAGAGGCTTCATGCTTCAGCGTTGGAGATATTGTTGAACACATCATATATTTCCTTCCTGAAAAACTTTTCTTTTATATTTTTGTTTCACCAGTAGGTTTAAATAAGATAAATGAACATCTGTATTTTGTAGTAATGTTTTTAAATACAGAACACGTCTCCCACGCTCAGATGTTGAAATGCAAATAAACTTTTTTTGGTCTAGATTTAAGGACTTTAATATGACTGTAGCAGTGGTAGTAAGCCCGAGCAGGAACACTCACACAGAGAACTGACCCTTCTGCTTGATTTATACCCACTGACTGCCCCCAGCTGTTCACATCACTAGAGCCAAGACTAAGCATGCATAGCAGAATTAGCCAAATGCTGTTTAGAGGGAATTCAAAACCAACTTCCACTGAATGATGAAAGGACCTTACAGATGCCAAAGATGGCAATGCTTAAAATCAAGTTTGTGCTCCAGCAACAAGTGTAGAACTCTGTGGGAAATGTGGCAGAATGTTCCCATCAAAGTAAATATAATGTGGATATAAAACATGTAATATCTGTCTCCTTAGGCATAAGTATGTCGAGGTTTCAATTAAAAATATTTTTATCAATGTATGAATTAAACAGGGCGGCACAGTGGCGTAGTGGTTAGCACGTCTGTCACAGCAAGAAGGTCCTCGGTTCGGTGGGTTTTTTGTCTGGAGTTTGCATGTTCTCCCTGTGCTTGCGTGGGTTTCCTCCGGGTACTCCGGTTTCCTCCCACAGTCCAAAAACATGCACAGTAGGTTAATTGGATGTCCCAAATTGTCCCTAGGTGTCAATGTGAGTATGAGTGTGTGTGTGTGTGTGTGTGTGTGTGTGTGTGTGTGTGTGTTGGCCCTGCAATAGCCTGGAGAGCTGTCCAGGGTGTACTTCGCCCAGAGTTTGCTGAACTGGGCGCCAGCCTCCCTGCGACCCCCAATTAGAATTAAGTGGTTCAGAAAATGAATGAATGAATTAAACACAATTTATTAACTGTGAAGAGTACAACGGGATAAAGTCATAGGTCAGTTGCTTGAAAACTAAATATATTGGGGTTGAGCATTTTATTATATCACAGGTCTCATCAATTGCATGACAAGAAGTGTTGTTTGTTCAAATTTTGGAAAAGGTTTCATGTCCTTAATGCTCTATTACCTTTATGCCACACGTCCTCCGACGACATAGTAAACACATCTTCTTTTCCTTTCGGCTTTTCCCTTCAGGGGGCGCCACAGCAAAGCATCCGCCTCTATCCCACCCGATCCTCTGTATCTTCTACTCTTACTCCAACTACCTTCATGTCCTCCTTCACCATATCCATCAGTCTTCTCTTTGGTCTTCCTCTCGGCCTTCTGCCTGGTAGTGCCAACCTCAGCATCCTACTACCAATATACTCACTATCCCTCCTCTGTACATGTCCAAACCATCTCAATCTATGACATAGTAAACACATACGTTTGCTAAAACTAAAAAACATCAAAGTTATAACTCTCATGTGTTATTTTTGTGTAATGCACTGACTATGCAATGTGTGTATATTGGTAGTAGGATGCTGAGGTTGGCACTACCTGTTTTTAGGTGAATCAAGGTTACTAAAATTAAAAAAAAAAAGTGCCTGTTCATGTTCATTAGACCCGGGATTGCATTTTATGCCTTCATTCTAAATTTTTAGGCTTTGGGTGTGCCAAAGCAGCAGATTTTATTTGATGCAGATCAAATCAGGAACAGGACGGGATCGGCTGCAGCCTCAATTCTTCATACCATCTTGCAACTGCTGGTGGTACTAATATGCTTAATTCCATAGAAATCGAAAACAGTTCGCCGTAGGATATTTATTAAGAGCAAACGATGTGATGTGGATCCCAAAAATAAGACCGTACGTATATTGATTTTTTCTTTTTTTATATAACAATCAGTGGGGGCTTAAGGGTGCCTAGCCCTGATAGCCTATTTATACCAGCCTGGAGCACAGAGTCTCCCTCTCACTCACTCACTCTCCAGAGAACAAATTGCCAGAAAGTGCCAGATCCAACAGCCAGCAAAAATAATTCACAGCTTCATTGTGTGACCATTAAGGTCTTCAACTGAGGGGCTTCTGTTGAAAAATATTTTGTCAGGCCTTCAGTGAGAGATGAGCAGTGCTGTCTGGCACTAAGTGTGAGTCCAGGACAATGACTCATTGTGTTCAGGGAAGGAGGGAAAGTAGCCGTTTGGGGTTCAGAGAAAAGGGAAAGTGGATATTACTCTTTGAACTTGTCCAGTCTGGGTCCACAGCCAAGCCTAGTTCACTGTGAACAAACATGGATTATCCTCCACCTGGTGACCCGAACAAGACTGTCGACAAGCAGCTGACAGGCCACGTCCCCTCCAAACTTTGGTTTGGCTGCTGAACGACATCTCCATTAAACTAACAATCCTCTGTGAGTTTATTATTGAAATCATGTCAGTTGCCGCGGCCATGAAAATTGCACCCTACTGTTATGTGCCACAACAGGTGGTGAAAAGTCTGCTCGTTCAGTAAACTTTACAAATACTACATTTATTAGTGATTGCGAGCTTAAAATAAGACAGACATGTGTATTAACAAGGCCTGTCCTGTTCTGTATTCTTGGAAAATTCTGACCTACATTTATATCAAATTAACAGAGCTCTCTTGTTGCACTCATGCTGTTAGACTACCACAACCCTTGAGAAAACAAACTATAACACTGTAGCACAGGCCAAACCTTTAGAGGAGAGCAAGTAAGCCACAAATCCTAAAAATCCTGAAGTGCCTTCAATGGTTCATTGTCCAGTCAGAACAGCTTATGTAAGAACACTTGTCTCTGGTCAGAAGTTCTCACATTTAATTTTTCAACCATGAAGTAAAATTCTCAGAACGCACTTATTGACCATTCATTAATACAGTCGACCCTCTACTTACGAAATTAATCCGTTCCAGTGCGTTTTTCGTAGTCTGGAGTTTTTGTAAGTAGGGGTGCATTTTACATGTAAAACACGTGATTCGTTCCAAGGCTCCCAAGACTACCCCATAAACCCATTAAAAAATTATAAAAGTACACTAATTTTGTATGAAATATGTGATAATAGTAACAGAAAATTATTTACCTTTTTTTTTTTAAATCTCTTGAACCACCCATGCGACACTTTAAAGTCCGGGCGTTGCTGGTCTGAAGAACCCTCACCCCCACCCTCCTTCACGAGGTCCTTAAATATGGCGGTTGCTTTTTCCGAAATAATCGCCTCCGTCACTGTATCTCCGCTTTTACTGCCTCCTCCTGCTTCAATATCGTCCCGATTGTAGAGGGGTTTTGGCCATACTCCTTTGCGATTTCGCTCAACCGCGTCCCACTTTCGTATTTTTTTATTATCTTCTGCTTCACTTCGATTGATAACGGAGCCCGCTTCTTCTTTTCGGTGTCACCAGGAATCACTTTCTTGGGGTCCATGATGGATAACGAAATATAACGCTGCAATGATCACTCTAAAAAAAAAAAAAATCTCACGAGCCAACAGTCCTGTTCAACTCTACTTCACAAACAAACAGGAAGTGACAAACAGGAAGTATGGGTACAGGAATGGGTACAGTTCAGCTCCCTCCTGGCCAATGGAAGGCCAGTGGGGTGGTATGTTGGGAGACAGCCAATGAGAGAGCAACTCGCGCATTGTTTGAATGGCGCGTTTGAATATTCGAATGGCGCATTTGGCGCTTTTCGT
>CM045735.1:17322248-17592248 GCA_024760905.1 Plotosus lineatus | reverse complement strand
TATAATATATAACATATAATGAATATAAGTGCAAATGAATTGACATAACTATAAAATGTTAGCTAACTTAATGCAGGTTTTTTTTTTAAATAAAAGCACATCTTTAGATGTATATTATATAAGAATTGTACACCTGGTCAATCGGTACTCTTCTATCATTCATACTATCAAAAAAAATGGGACAGTTTATCATGAAAACGTGAGGATTACACACATGTAATTCAACACCAGACAAAGAGCTGGAATTTACTGAACATAACATAAATAATTAATACAATTAATAAAAAACATTTAAAAATAAAAATATAATAATCATTAGTTGTAAATCGAACTATAAAGTAGCAGTGAAGCAAAAATTCTGCTGAAACTCTGAGAACTGGACACGATAATGCTGCTATCTTACTATACCTGGGTCAGAAGATGGTGTATATTAATGGCTCCCTTTTCTCAGGTTGATCACAAAAACAACCAAAACCTCAGCAGTGTACAAAACTCTGGCTTGAGACACGAGAGACACGCAATCAAACCTGATGGACACAGATTGTGTCCACTTTCACATAATTTGCACTCATCTGAATTACTCGTGTAGAATTAATCATAGGAAGGTACCAATGAACCAACTGAACTGCACTGGTGCCTCACCAGAATTTACATATTACTTGCCAAATGGTTCATATTATTACATTCCCCGTGGGAATATTTTGTACAGTCGTCAGAACCTGTAAAACAATGGATAGAACTGGACTTCTTGTTTAAATAGATATTCCATTCCTCTATCAGCATGCATAGGAAGTGTGTTGCAGTGGGGGAGAGACTGGTAACAGAGGCTGGGGAACTGCAGTAGGCCTGTGTACTAGGCTGAAGACCAGGAAATTGTGTAGAAATATTTTTACAGCCAAGTGCAGTCGGCCCCCGACTTACGAAATTAATCCGTTCAAGCGCCTTTTTCGTCACGCAAGAGTTTCGTCAGTAAAAGTCGCATTTTACATGTTAAACGCCTGATTCATTCCAAGGCTCCCAAGACAACCCCATAAATGATAAAAGTACACCAATTTTGTCTGAAATATGTGTTAAAAGTAAAAGAAAATTATTTATTAAACAATTTAAAAATTTTATTAACATATTTATCAATTAAACCATTATTAAACATTTTTTATTAACACACACACACACACACACACACACACACACACACACACACACACACAGAGACACATACGCATGACATGTGTATTGTATACACATTAAATGTTTATTGTAGCGCTGCGGGCCATGTCCACAAGACGTGGAATTCAAAGCGCATTCCCTGCTTGACAGATCGGAGGTCCAAACTCAACTTTAACTTGATTCCTTGAGGGATTGGAATTCTAGATGAGCTCACATGCGCCACGTTTATTAAACATTTAGTGAATTAAACAACTTAAAAACCAAACTAAAAACTAAAGAGTTAAGCTTTCTTCTCTCTCTCTCTCTCTCTCTCTCTCTCTCTCTATCACACACACACACACACACACACACACACACACACACACACACATGGACGGGATGTTTTATTTAAAGCGGAATTACAGTACCTGTTTGAAAGATCAGAGGTCCTCACTATATTTCCGCATTAAGGTCTCCTTCTGGTTCTGCGTCATCCCTCCTAGCCAATGGGAGGCCAGTGGGATGGGATGTTGAGAGACAGCAAATGAGAGAGCAACTCACTCATTGTGTGAAATTTTGATTGGCGCGTTTGAATTTTGAATGGTGCTTTTCATAAGAGGAGGTTGTTTTCGTATCCCGGGGACAAAAACTTAGGAAAATGTTTTTCATAACCCAGGATTTTCGTGCCCATGGGGTTTCATAATTCGAGGGCCGACTGTATTTGGTCTTTGAGAAAGAAAATGAATAAGATCTGATGGATCAATTCCTGATGGACTGTAATATTACCATAAAAAACAAAACAAAAAAAAAAAAACATGGCTTAACAATGCTATTCATGATATGGAGACAGTTTTGGGTTTACACTGTGGCATAATGACTACAATCTCCATGATTCACAGAAGCGTGCAGCGCCATGATTTATGGACACGCCTAAAGCATGACTGGGGTATAAAAAGGAGGCCAGGTGCGTCCAAGAAATAAAACTTGAAGAAATCATGATGTTGGACTGGCAAAATTTCTCCATGATCGGCATAATATTCATAAATCCACCAAGGTCTCTCAAAAATCATCACGACTCCACCAAGTTCCCCCAAGATCATTATGATTCGACCCCAAGACCATTATGATTTTCTCAAATCTTGGAGTTTGGTGACATTGTGTTCAATGTAAACTCAGAGTAAGCAGGGTAACATCTTTGTTCTCAGAACAGAGACAGTAGGATAGAACACTGATAAGAACAAAGGTAATTTTAATGTATTTCTGTGAAGCACATTATAATATTACTTACTTACTCCTATGGGACGATGAACTCGCTGCACAGGACCATGTGGCGGTCGAGGTATATGAGCAGGCGGATGAAAGCCCGAGTCTTTCGCTCCTTTGTGCTCCTTGTCTCGCTCTACTCGAGCGAGACGTGGACGCTCACGGTTGAGCTTGGATGACGACTGGACTTCTTCGTTACGACTTCCCTTCGCCGCATCTTCGGATACCGCTGGTGGGACTTTGTTACCAACCGGAAGGTGCTCGGGGATGCGGGGATGGTAAGAGTCACCTGCTTGATCTGCAACCGTCAGCTGCGCTACTATGAGCACTTGGCGCGTTTCCCCCCTTCGGATCCAGCACACCAGATCCTGTCCGATCGTGATCCTAGAGGCTGGAGCCGATCGCGGGGACGGTTTTTGCAGCTGAGGGCTGCCCTGTCAGGGGGTATGGGCTCTGCACAGGCCTGGTTGACCACCAGGAGATGGCCGGATGAGTGGAGGGGGCTCGGCGCATGCCCTCATACCTGACCTGACCTACTTACTCTTACTTCTACAAATACAGTAGGCCCTCAATATTCGTCGGGGTTTGGTTCCAGCCCCTCCCTGGAATGAAGATAATCCACGAGTTCCGTACCCGGAAGTAAAACCCCATGTATCATATTACAGTTTTGTATTGCATTTTGTACTGTGATATTTATTAATAAAATATATGAACATTATACAGCATACTTTATCTATCTATCTATCTATATACACACATATACATACATATACATAGTGGCATAGTGGTGGTCTAGTGGTATAGGGCGCTGGATCGCTGATCCAAAGGTTGGGGGTTCAAGTCCCACTCTCCACAAGGTTGTCACTGTCCCCCCCAGTGCAGCTAACTGGGTTATCAAAGGCGGGCTATGTCTCTCACTGTCTATGGTGAGAGGCATGTAAAAGAACCATTGCTGACTTTCGTAAAGAGTAGGCTGCAAAGTCATCAGCTTGTTTCTGTCCCTTGCTAAAGGGTTGTGACAGGAAGGGCATCCGACATAAAAACCTCTGCCAAATCAAACGTGCGAATCAGATGATTCGCTGTGGCGACTCCCGACTAAAAGGGAAAAAGCCGAAAGGAAGACAGACAGACATACAGTATGCATATGCTTTCATTTTGTATGTAAAATATATTATACATTTAAGCTCTATGATGCCTCTCAAACTGTCTCTTCTGAAGAAACGACAGTTTCCTCTGAAGTGCCGGAAGAGGAATAATCATCTGAACTGTTGTAAAGTTGTAGTATTAAGGTTTTTTTTCCGATTATTATTCCAGTAGGCTGCAAAGTCGTCAGCGTGTTTCTGTCCCTTGCTAAAAGGGTTGTGACAGGAAGGGCATCCGACGTAAAAAACCTCTGCCAAATCAAACGTGCGAATCAAGATGATTCGCTGTGGCGACTCCCGAGTAAAAGGGAAAAAGCCGAAAGGAAGACAGACAGAATTCCAGTACAGTGCCTAAGTTATTGTTTAGAATGTGTGTGTGTGTGCTTTCTCCCTGTTCTGGCTGAGGGGCGTGGCTGAGCTGCTCAGACTGAATGCAGTTCATACTTGAATTAAGTAATCGCATTTACTCCCTATAAACAAAAAACCGCACGCTCACCTCAATTAAGGCGTGCTTCTTAAGTCCTTCCCCTTTGAATGTGAGCCGTTTGTTGCAGGTGACACACGGAGCTTGATCTTGCGCACTTAAAAGATCAGAAGTCCAGATTAGCCGCGCTTTGTCTCACAAGCTCCGTTTGTCACCTGCAACAAACGTGTGAGTTAATCCTCTGATGCAGAGGTAAGTATGCTTGTGTTTATTGAGAGTACATGAGAAGAGTGAAATTCAGGTGTGAGCCATGGAGCAGCTCAGCCACGCCCCACAGCCGGAGCGGACAGTTAGAGTTAGACAACACAGCCGTCAAAATCAAAGTCCTCCCCAAAACCTAGACCATAACAAAAAGAACATTAAAGAACATGAAATTTAATAAATTGGATAAACAAAACAAAACGATAAACATGCTACACCACAGTACATAAAATTACACACACAAACATTCTAAACATTAACTTAGGTACTGTACTGGAATAATGATTGAAAAAGACTTTAATAGTAGAGAGCTTTCAGATGATTATTCCTCTTCAGGCACTTAAGAGGAAACTGTCTTATTTCTTATATAGAAAGTCTTATTTCTTCAGAAGAGACATCCAACGTCATTACCTTTTCTAGCACTTAGCCAGAGAGGACGCACAGCGGCATCATACAGCTTAACTGGTAATTAAAACAAAAAAAGGCTCATTGACAACTTGTGTGTGAATGAGGAAAAAGGGGCGTTACATCATCTCAACCAATCAGCAGGAAGGAGGACAGCCATTGGCTGAAATTGAATGACGAGTCAGTTGCTTGGCAGTCCGCGAATATGCAAACAGTGAGTGCAAAACCGCGAATAGTCAAGGGCCTACCGTACTGTTGGTAACTTTACCTAACTATAATCTATATCTGGCTTATTTTGTTAATATCCCACATATTCCTATACAACACACCTTTTAGAGTTGCACTTAGCAAAAAAAAAAAAAAAAAAAACATTTCTGCAATGACAGAAACTTTGATGACACAATATTAAAAGCTGACGAAAATATTATATTTTTAAAAAGTAGCAAGATTAAACAAACTTTTTGAAGGAAAGAGATTAACTAGGAAAGGTTCTGAAAACCAGGTAAGTTCGCAAGGAATGACCCAAATGTAGTTTAATCATAAATATTTCTAGAAATCTGTTTTCTCATGCTTGGCTACCTGTCTGTATCCCGCAATTCTATGTTCCCCAAACCATGACTGATTTATCGTGTGGTGCTCACCTCTATGGTGTTTGCGCTGTAAGAGGATCTTCACTGTGGTCTCAGCCGCTCCTTTAAGGTGCAGTGTTTTTAGGTTAAGTCCTCTCGGTGTGCCTCTAAGTGCAGCCGGTGTGACCTGCATGGCCCGGTTCTTCACCTGCTCTCCAGAGCACTGATCCACAGAATGTCTCTTTAGTTTGGGGAGATAAAAGAGGAATTGGGCGTTTGTAAATGCCACAAATCTAGTACTTTTGCCCTGAAGTCACCCTCTGAATGCCCAAGTCAAGTCAAGTTAAGTCAAGTCGCCCTCTGAATGCCCAATCCTTTCTGATCTTAGAAGTTAAGTAAGATAAGGCCTGTTTAGTACTTGGATAGGAGACTACCCGTGAATATCAGCTGCTATAACAGATTATGAAAATGGTCTGGTAACCTACACAACGACGAAAAAAATTCATGGTTCTTTAGTCTTGTTCAGAAAGAGTCTGTGAATGCACACTTTTAATTCAATCAAGAAGTCAGGCTTCATTTGTTTAATCAGTTCATTTTGGATTCCAACTAGTAAATATTCCTACAGGTTTGTTGTACAGAAACTATATGATATATAATAGATAAGATTAAAGGACCCGGCAGTAGAGAGCCAGGCTCAATGATATTACGAAAAAAGCTGCTTTTACATAGGCACTTAAAACAGCGGCCAAAATAAATTTCCCAGGCGTAATTGCCTGTACTGGAACAACCCGACACCAGTGGGCGCAAATTGCTCAACTTGTTTCACAGTGAAACTTAACACATCATACATACAGTATTAATTAAATTTCACCGTGAATTATACTGCACAGCAGTGGACTGTGGATTCTACTGAAGCTGTACTATACTGTGGAGAACTTATTAGTATAAGTAATGATGCACCATAAGGAAATAACAAGAATACATACCACTCCTCGGTTCAGTTGCTGTCCTCCTTCATCATATGAATTGTCAGGTGGTCCCTCTGTTCATGTCAAAGAAACAAATCATTATAAGCCTCCTTAAACATGCTTACAAACTCTAGTAGGCTTTGTTAAACTGGAAAAGCTATGCAAGTATTAATAAGACACATCTACAAGCATCCATTTAATTTAAAATGTGATGTTTAAAATTACCACTTATATAAAATAGTTAAACACATATATACAGTCGGCCCTCTACTTACGAAATTAATCCGTTCCAGGGCCTTTATCGTAACCTGGAGTTTTCGTAAGTAGGGGGTGCATTTTACATGTAAAACGCGTGATTCGTTCCAAGGCTCCAAAGACTACCCAATAAACCCTTTAAAAATGATAAAAGTACACCAATTTTGTATGAAATATGTGTTAAAAGTAAAAGAAAATTATTTACCTTTTTTAAAATCTCTCAAACCACCCATGCAACGCTTTAAAGTCCGGGGGTTGCTGGTCTGAAGAACCCCCACCCCCACACTCCTTCATGAGGTCCTGAAATATGGCGATTGCTTTTTCCGAAATAATCGCCTCCGTCACTATCATTCTGAAATAATTGCCTCCATCACTGTATCTCCGTTTTTAAGATCTCCATCTGCTTCAGTATCGTCCCGATTATCGAGGGGTTTCGGCCATACTCCTCTGCGATTTCGCTCAACCGCGTCCCACTTTCGTATTTTTTTATTATCTCCTGCTTCACTTTGATTAATAACGGAGCCCGCTTCTTCTTTTCGGTGTCACCGAGAATCATTTTCTTGGGGTCCATGATGGATAACGAAATATAATGCTGCAATGATCACTCTCAAAAAACTCACAAGCCAACAGTCCTGTTCAACTCTCCTTCACGCGTGTGACAAACAGGAAGTATGGGTACAGGAATGGGTACAGTTCAGCTCCTTCCTGGTCAATGGGAGGCCAGCGGGGCGGGATGTTGGGACACAGCCAATGAGACAGCAACTCACGTATTGTTTGAATGGCGTGTGTGAATTTTTGAATGGCGCGTTTGGCGCTTTAACGAAAATTTAGGAAAATGTTTTTCGTAACCTGGCTTTTTTGTATTCGGAGGTTTTCGTAAGTAGAGGGCCGACTGTACGTCTACACTATGTGAGATTGGCCTAACTGGTTAGAAGGTATTCAATAATTTGACAGCAGAAGCTCTGATAATATTCCCAGTAACTCAAATTACAGGAACAGTGCTGGTTCTAATACATTACTATTTCTATAGTAAGAACCCACATGCATATTCAACATATTTATATATACTCACAATTTTTTTTATGTTGTATGTAATTTATCAAACATGATGATTGATATGGTAAAGGTTTCATGGTTCATGGGGGAAAAATCACTTACTTAATTGTTACTGCCAGTGAGTTTTCTTTCAAACCAAAGGTTTTCATGATAGAAGATTTTGCACTTTTTTGAATAACACGAGAAGCTGTTTTTTTTCTTATCAAGAAAAAGTGAGAGAATCAGCAGAGGCTGGTAAAGGAACAACTGTTTATGAATGCAATAAGGTGAGCAGTGACAGAAACTAACTTGTCCTGCAATCATTCAACAACTTTTAATGACCTCCATTCCTCAATGAAAATTGTGATGTGTTGCTCATTAATACATCTTACAAAAAAGTCTTAATTGTTTACATATTCTTGCAGTACCAAAGCAATAAAACATTGTGGGACATGATGTAGATAAACAATCAACTATGGTGTTGTTAAAGTGATTCTCCTTCGTCCTCATCATGGATTATTTTTCATATAACACCTCAACCCCAAGTGTTTCATCCTTACATATACAGGGATCCCTCACTACTTTGCGCTTCAGTTCATGCGGCTTCAGTGCATGGCGTTTTTTTTTTTTTAAATATTCATCGAATTAAAAAAATAAGGAAATCAAGGAAAATAGAGGAAAAAGTTAAGGAAAATGCCACAAAAACAAGGCCAATTATGCAAAAAAACAAACCCCCCAAAAACCCTAAACAAACACAACAAAAAACAACCCATAACCTCCCATCAAACCTGCTTACATTTTTATGTGAGGTGCGCATCTTCGTACGCGTCTGTATGTGTATTTATATTTTATTTACATCTTATGCATTATTTTTTAATGTTTAATTGTTATTATAAGCATTTATAGCGTTGAATATGCATTCATTGATATTATATATGCATATACATGTACGTATAAGTGAGTCGGGGGGGTGGGTGTTTATCCTACTTCGCGGAATTCGGCGGTTGCAGGGGGGGATCTCGGTCCCAATTAACTGCGGAAAGTGAGGGATCCCTGTATTATACAAAACTTAAAGTTTTACATACTAAATAAATTTGAACAAGAAATAATTTAATCCTAATAATGATCACCTTTGCAAACAAAGCAGCATGTATCTGGAACAGAGATGGGTGAAGAACATGTGATGGGCTGGCAGGTTTTCAATGCACAAAAAATATTTCCACTCTTGGGAGCCAAAAAAAAGAGAGAGAGATAGACAAGTGACAATTAATAGTCATTTAACCACATTATATCCTGACCAATACAATATTTTTAAATATTCAGTGATATATATATATATATATATATACACACACACACACACACACACACATATACACATTTTATACATATAAGTCAGTCGGGGGATATATGTATATATATATATATCCCCCGACTGACTTATATGTATAAAATGTGTGTGTGTGCGTGCGTGTTTGTCTACTGTGTTTGCGATATGTTGCGACATTGTTTTATTCTTCATAGCATTTTGTTTCATTTCTATACTTCATGCTGTGTTGGTCTGCTGTACCTTCACATATTGGTTGAAAAGTGCTTTTTTATACGGTAGGCCTCCGTCAGTCCCGAAGGACTATGGCTGCGCTCTGGCTGGTACCCCAGCTGGTGATACCCCCCAGTGCGCAGAGCCTGGGTAGGGAGTAATGAGGGACAGGCTGTTACCCAAGCAGCAAGTCCCCCCCTGTCTCGGCGCCACCGGAAGGATCCAATGGAAGGGCAAATGCCAATACGACTGGGTTCCAATGCCGCTGCAGGAGAGAATCTACGGTCAATTTAGAACGGCCAATTAACCTACAGTGCACGTCTTTAGATTGTGGGAGGAAACCGGAGCACCCAGAGGAAACCCGCACAAGCACGGGGAGAACATGCAAACTCCACACAGAAACGCCCAGGCCGGGAATTGAACCCAGGCCTTCTTGCTGTGAGGCGGACATGCTAACCACTACGCCACCGTGCCGCCATATATATATATATATATATATATATATATATATATAAAACATATAAATATTTATTTTTAGTAGTTATATAGTTTATATAATAGTTTATATAATAAACATATACTTGTACGTATATACTTATAAAATATACATATACAGTATATACTGGATATGTTTTTATATATATATATATATATATATATATATATATATAAAATTATATACACATACATGTACGTATAAGTCAGTCAGGGGAGATATATATATATATATATATATAAACACACACATATACAATATACATATACAGTATATAATGGATAAGTATATACGTACAAGTGTTATGGTGAAGTGTCCTAAGCATTTAGTATATGTCCATGTCAGAAACACACCTCCCTTCTCAGAGTTTTAGGGGGAAAAGGGTCTTATGAAGGTTAAGATCAAAGTCAAAGTGCAGCTAGATGACCATCATGACAAGCTTAATGTTATTTGCATTTACTGTCAATGTGAATTGAGTTACCTCCAGAGAACATCGAGTCTGAAATACCACTTGCTGGCCAAACACACAGCTGACGCAGATAGCCCTTCTCCCCCCCACGAAAAGGTAAACCACACTGAATAGTTTACACCAGAGATGCCTGGACAACTTTATAGCCAAGTAACTTTTGAAAGTGATAGCTTACAGCTTTAGGTTTGACACGATATTATGCTAATATTACCAAGTGATGTTTCATCCAATTCAGTATGCCCATTGCTTGTTGCTTGTTGGGCTTGAATTTGCCATGTTGTGGTTTGTGCATGCAGTACTGTACTTCTAAGGTTATTCAGCTGAGTATTCTGGAGTGTTGCAATACAAATACACATATTCTTACATAAAGCAAGCAGATTTGTCCTCTCCTCAACACAGATTTTTTGTGATTTTTTTACAGTTAACTAATGAGTTAACTATGCATGATCATGCTAATTATTTTAATAAATATTTTAATGAATTGTTAGCCATAATATTATTCATTCATTCATTCATTTTCTGAACCACTTAATCCTAATCAGGGTCCCAGGGAGGCTGGCACCCATCTCAGCAAAATCTGGGTGAGGGTAGAGTACACCCAGGACAGATCACCAGGCCACTGCAGGGCAGAAACATGCTGATGGAAACCCAATACCCTACTATTTACAAACAACAGCGATGGTTCTTGCCTCTGACCACAGATAGTGAGAGGCATGGCTGGCCTTTTATAACTCAGTTAGTTGATGATAGTTTAGCTTGAACCCACAACCTTCAGATCAGTAATCTGGTACTCTACCACCGGGCCACCATGGCCCAAGTCTTGTGTGTGAATATGAATAGCAGGACGGTCAAATTAATTACACTTTCTGTTGAACAACCACATGATAGATTATTTACACATTATTTTCTTGTAACGCCATGGAATGTTTTGTTCGTCACAGTCTCCCTCCCCACCCCCCACCCCACATACACGTATCACTAAGACCCATTTTGACTTAAGTACCAGAGAAAATCTTATATTAATGAGGTTGCAGCATGCTAGCAAGCATAACTGACAGTACAGCATATGAGTCATATCTCTTAGCATGAACGTCCCACTGGTTTTTAATATACAAAAGCAAAGGCAAGCTTTCATTTTACATGCATTAAAGGAATGTAGAGGAAAAAAGTAAAAGATGCAATAACTCACAGAGCAGGTGCACATAACACACTGGTTGGACTGTCGAGATGGAAACAGATCATGATTAGTGAATGTCTCTCCCATTTGATATGTGGTACCATTGTAGCGACAGGTTTTAATGGGTGCCCTCAAACCTGCAGGACTCCTCTGCTCATCTATGCCAGAATGAAGAAGTACATAGATTATTAATAGGCAATGCAAATATTTTACAAATACATATAAAGAGCAACCTTCCTACCTGTCTATTTATCTATTCATCCATCCATCCATCCATCCATCCATTCATGTGTGTGTATATATATATCTCATCAGTTCATTTTCTGTAATCGCTTAATCCTAATTAGGGTTGCCAGGAGGCTGGCACCCATCCCAGCTGACTCCGGGCGAGGGCAGCGTACACCAGGACAGTTCACCAGACCATCGCAGGGCGGAAACACGCTGGCTTTGCAGCTACTCTTGTCGAAAATCAGCAATGGTTCTTTTACAGCCTCACACCATAGACCAGGGGTCACCAACCTTTTTGAAACTGAGAGCTACTTCATGGGTACCAATTAATGCGAAGGGCTACTAGGTCGATACACACCTCTGAAATTACAAATTTGCTCAATTTACATTTAATTAGATTTAATTAGATGTTATTATTAATAATTAATGATATTCATCTATGTGAAGATATTGACTTGATTTAAAAATATATTCAAAAAAATTATATGCAGCTCAATGGAGAGTGGCGCTGTCCTAAAAATGGGCCTGTCCTAAAAATAGCAGTGAACAGGTCCGCGGGCAACTTATATTGTCCTTGCGGGCTACCTGGTGCCCACGGGCACCACGTTGGTGATCCCTGCCATAGACAGTGAGAGACATGGCCGGCCTTTGATAACCCAGTTAGCTGCACTGGATATGTGTGTGTGTGTGTGTGTGTGTGTGTGTGTGTATATATATATATATATATATATATATATATATATATATATATATATATATATATATAAATCATGTCATATATGATCAAAAACAAAAGTAATACAATAAAAAAAACAAGTAATAGCCTGAAACAGCCTAAATTTTGACGAATAAAAAGTTTCTGAGGTTTAGGGGCAGTGATGCACTGGTGGTAGGATGCTGGATTACTGATCCCAGGGTCAGAGGTTCCTGCCCCACTACCAATGGGTTGTCACTGCTGTGTCCCCAGTGAAGCTAACTGGGTGATAAATGTTTGGCCGTGTCTCTCAATGTCTGTGGTGAGAGGTATGTAAAAGAACCATTGTTCACTCTTGTCAAGAGTAGGCTGCATTGCCGACTGAGTGTTTCTGCCCTATGATGGCCTGGCGAGCTGTCCAAAGTGTTCCCTGCCTTGCCATTTTAATTCATTTTTAAGCATTTTAGAAAATGACTGAATAAACAAGTTTATGAGGCTCTCTAGTTTGACAACAAGTGCTTGAGAAAAATATTAAAATGTTTAAAAACAATGTTCCTCCACAGAAAAAAAATTGGGGTGTTTCACTTTTTACACTGTACAATGTAATTGAAGGAATTTGGAAGAATTTCTGTGTAAAGAGCAAGGACACAAGCCTAAGTTGAACACCTATTATCACCGATCCATTAGACAGCACTGCATCAAATTGAACCAGGATCCCTTCTGTCCAAACCCGCTTCTCTAACCATTAGGCCATAGCTGCCCCTCAAGCAGTGGGATGTTAAACCCGCACCTCAGGAGAGACTGGAGCGTTAATCCAGTTTATACCTATTGGCCATGCTACACTGTACTGATTGTTGTAAAAAGACAACAGTATCATGCAGTATTTTTTTTCATTCATTCATTTTCTGAACCACATAATCCTAATGAGGGTAATGGGGAGGATGGTGCCTATCTCAGCTGCCTCCGAGTGAGGGCAGGGTGCACCCTGGACACCTTGCCAGGCAAACAATCACACAACCATTCATACTCATAAACAGGGGGATTTGAGAGAGTAAATTAGCCTACTGTGCATGTTTTTGGCCTGTGGGACGAAGCCGGGGTACCCGGGGGACACCCACACAAGCACAATGAGAACATGCGAAAGCCACACAGAAACACCCTGGCTGGGAATCAAACCTAGAACCTTCTTGCTGTGAAGCAGACATGCTAACCACTATGCCACTATGGTAGATTTTTTAATGACCCAATATTTTTTGATGTCACAAAATAAAAATTGAAATAATGTTTATTTTAAGGGGGGGGGGGGATAAATATAATATGCTTTTGTGTTGTTTTGACAGTAATGTGTTTCAAAGACTATTTACAAATCACATGTTTTTAGTTTTCATTTTAAATTTTAACATGTCATGCCAACCTTTTAATATTTGTTTGACGGTTGTATATATGGAAAAACACATAAAACATCAGATTACTAATAAAAAATGAAAAAGTAACTTGTATGTACAGTATTGCTAAATTTCCTCTGCTTTTTAAGTCAGTTTGGAGTTTCAGTATCTGACCACAAGTCCACAACTGGTAGCTATGATGATAAGAAGCATAAAGTGACAGAGCCAGCTGAGATGAGGTGTCACATAAAACGAACCATGTCACATGAATAACATTAAAGGCATTCGAACAACTCCTATAAAAATCTGTAGAGTCTCACTGCTCGTCCAACAGCACTGCTGAAAACAGTTCATCACGACACTGATAGATAGATATTAATAAGCAGCTTACCTTCTATCTATCTATCTATCTATCTATCTATCTATCTATCTAGCTGTCTGGCTGTCTGGCTGTCTGGCTGTCCGGCTGGCTGTCCGGCTGGCTGTCCGGCTGGCTGTCCGGCTGGCTGTCCGGCTGTCTGGCTGACTGTCTGGCTGACTGTCTGGCTGGCTGTCCGGCCGTCCGGCTGTCCGGCTGTCCGGCTGGCTGCCTGGCTGTCTTCTCTCCTGTGATAGTCCCCTTTATGCTTTTGTTTATTCATAACTTAACTGTTTCTGATCTCTAAATAAACCGACTTGCTGTTATACTTCAAACTATTGTCCTGCTGAATAATCCACTTGCACTTGAGCTTCAGATCAATTTATTATTTCGCTAATTCTCCTTTAATACTTCCAGTAGAGATCTGAATACATCCTTCTCCAAATGATTGCAAGCTGCCGAGGCCCTGATGCAGCAGAGTATCCTCACACTGTCACACTACCACCACCTTTTTTGATTGTGGAGATGATGCTCTAATTGTGAAAAGCTACAATAGTTTTATTACTCAGATGTAAGAGGAAACATATCTTCAACAAATTTCTACTTTTGATTAAGTCCATAGAAAATGACCCCAAAAACCTTTGAAATAAGGTACAGTATATTTTTTGGCACATTATTAGATAAGTCTTGGTGTTACTCTTGCATCACAGCTTGCATTGCCACTGCGCTGTAAATAAAAGTTTTGCCCGGTGTCTTTCTAAAGGCGGGCCACTCTCGGGCAGATTTACCAGTGTTCTATGTTTTCTTCATTTGGAGGTAATGGGTGAAGACTAGTTTGGTGGAGCCTGATGGCTTGATTTGGAAACCCTTCCCTGACTAATATCGTTTAGTAACTTCCGACTCAGGACTAGCTGGAGGAATTATGCCCCAGGACGAGAGCACCACTGAGGAAATTAATGGTTGGGTTTTCCTTTTCACCATGTTGACCTTAGATAACCGGAAGATGGATGGATTTTGGAAATACAGGGATCGCTCACTTTCCGTGGTTAATTGTCACCGAGAACCCCCCCGCGACCATCAAACTCCGCGAAGTATGATTGACTCGCCCCCTGACTGATGTATACGTACATGTATATGTGTATATAATATCAATAAATACATATTCAATGCTATAAATGCTTATAATAACAACTGAGCATTAAAATAATGCATAATATGTAAATAAAATATAAATACACACATACATTTTTTGTGTGAGGTGCGCATCTGAGTGTGTGCACGCGCATCTGTGCATGCATGCACACAGATGCGCGTACACACACTCAGACGTGCACCTCACATAAAAATATAAGTGGTTTTGATGGGGGTTTTTGGGTTGTTTTTGTTTGTTTGGGGTTTTTTTTTTTGCATACTTGGCCTTGTTTTTCGTCATTTTCCTTAATTTTTTTCCCTATTCTTCCTTAATTTCCTTATTTTTTAATTTGATGAATATTAAAAAAAAAAACAACAACAACGTGATGCACTGAAGCTGCATGAATTGATGCACGGAGTAGCGAGGGATCCCTGTATACCAAGTTGGAACTTGAAAATTTGAAGGGATTTATCACTCACTCTCATTTTCTGAATCGCTTAATCCTTATCAGGGTTGCGGGGAGGCTGGCGCCCATCTCAGCCGAGTATGGGCAAGGGCAGGGTATATTGCGGACTGCTTGCTAGGTCATCGCAGGGCCAACACTCACACAACCATTCATACTCACACTCACACCTAGGGGAGATTTGGAACAGCTAATTAACCAACTGCGCATGTTTTTGGACTGTGGGTGGAAACCGAAGTACCTGGAGGAAACCCACACAAGCACGAGGAGAACATGCAAACTCCACACAGAAATGCCCCGGCTGGGAATTTGAAGGGATTTAATGAAAGCAGACAAGAATTAACAGGGAATTTTGATTTATACAAACAATTTCTGTTTGAAGTTTTTTCATGTTCTCCAAGAGCCTACATGGGGTTCCTCAGGTTTCTTCCCACAGTCCTAAAAACATTCATATTAATGTTCTGATGCGCGCTTAATAGTCCAGGAAAACTTAATGTCCAGTGGGAGAAATGTTTTTTTCCACTCATGATGAGACTTTCTTCCACTAATTCCTTCGTGTCTTTACGAACTTTAGCAACTTTCTGGGACATGTGAAGTAGGTGAACTTGCTCCACAAAACTCTATTAGGTGTGAACGTCTCTTTCTCTCTCTGTGTTTTGTGTGCACATGAAAGATTGGTATCCTGCCCCAGTGTCAGTTGGGACTGTCTCACCCACAGTGGATAAGCAACGGATAAGGGATATGCAAAATTACTTCATGAATGAACGAATGAATGAAGTAGTCAAGTTTGTTTTATGGGCACTGGTGGCCTGGTGGTAAAAGGTGCTGGAAAACGGACCCTAAGGTTGGGGGTTCAAGATCCACTCTCAACGAGTTGACACTAATTTCCCCCACCCCCCACCCCCAACCATGACGTTAACTGGGTTATCAAAGGCAGGCCATGTCGCTCACTGTCTGTGGTGTGAGGTTCATGTAAAAGAACCATTGCTGACTTTTGACAAGAGCAGCTGCAAAGCCGTCAGCGTGTTTCCGCCCTGTGATGACTTTTCTGAACTGTCCAGGGTGTACTCTGCTCTCGCCCGTAGTCGGCTGGGATGGGCACCAGCTCCCCAGTGAGCATAATTAGGATGGAGCGGCTACAGAAAATGAATGAAGTTTATTTTACACACTTATATAGCTCTCTCTTTTATTTGTCTGTGAAAAGGTAGTCAGTATATGAATAAATAACAGAATATACAGACGGATGGCTAGATAAATAGATAGACAGACAGACAGATAGATAGGTAGAAGGTCACACAATGTGTGTGTGTGTGTGTGTGTGTGTGTGTGTGTGTGTGTGTGTGTGTCTGTACCTGCACAGCGTGGGCAGCATTGCTGTGAGTCGGTCACTGGATTGTCACAGCGCAGGGTCGGGCATTTGATGGGATTACATTTAACATGGCCAGACTTGGAAGTATCAGAAATATATGAAAGTCAGAAAAAAAGGACATGGAGACAAATATAGTTCTGCTCACACACACACACACACACACACACACACACACACACACAGACAAACACACAAACACACACAAACACACACACAAACACACACACACAAACACACACACACACACACACACACACACACAAACACACACACACACACACACAAACACACACACACACACACACACACACACACACACAAACACACAAACACACACGCACACACAAACACACACACACACACACACACACACACACACACACACACACACAACACACACACACACACACACACACACACACACACACACACACACACACACACACACCTCTGGAAAAAGTTAAGAGACCACTTAAATTTTTTCTTAAATCAGGATCTCTATGTGTGGCAGCCATTTCATTCCAGCAACTGCGGTAAAATTCCAACACAAGCACACCTCATTTTACTTAATGAGGTTCTGATTACGCGATGACCTGAACCACATATTTAACAACAACAACAAAAAAAGTATAAAAACCACTATTGTGGTTCACGATATTCTTGCAGTTGGACTAGTTCAGCAAAAAAAAAACAAAAAAAAAAAACAAAAACAAAAAAACCTTCAGTTGAACTGAAATGCAAAACTATTAATCATGCTGCAACAACTGAAAAAGGAAACTTCTTAATGAGGGTGTGATGGCAGTGCAGTGGATAGCACATATCCACCTCATGGCAAACAAGCTTGGTTTCGATTTCCGGGTTCAGGGCATTTCTGTGTTTGCACGTTCGCTCTGTGCCTCTGTGGGATTTTGCTGTTCTCCTGGGTATAAATGTGACAGTGTGTGTGTGTGTGTGTGTGTGTGTGTGTTACCCCTGCAATCACCTGATGAGCTGTCCAGGGTATACACCACCCTAGGTCTTAGATGGACAACAGCCTGCCCAGGACCATAATTAGTATTAAGCGGCTTGGAAAATAAATGCATGAAGTTCTTGATAAGCAAAACAAGGGTTCAATTCTACACCAATCAGGATAAACATCAACTACTTCGAATGTCACTCAAAAACATTATGATTACATTAAGTGACCTACAAAAGAGTGGCAAATAAAAATTGTAGTAAGGGCACAGTAAGGATGGTTCTAATCAGGTTCTTTTGAGCAGGTTGAAGTACTGTAAAGCAGATCTTGAATAATTCCATCATTAAAGCGAAGAAAACACTGAAGCAAATAAAAGCCAGGCATTGCGAACCGCCAGAGGGATTGGACCCATAGAGGTAGTGAGGTAATGTCGAATTTTCAGCTTTTCACCTCACCTGGTTGTGTAATAGTTAGATGGAGACCAACAGAGACCTAAAAGCCACAGTGTCCTGCACATGGCGTGAACTTTGATGGAGGATGGATAATGTTTTGAGATTGCTTCAGCAAGACTGGAATGTGTCAGATTTTTGTTTTTGAAGGACACGTGCATTAAGCAGTATACAGGTTTATCACGGAAAAAAGGTTGCTTCCTTTTGCTCCGAAAATATTCCCTATCTCTGAGGACTGGGTGTTCTTGCAGTACATTGTACCATGCCATGCCACACAGCCAACTTAAGTGAGGTGTATGTGGAGGACCACTGAAACCCCAGTGAAAAATACCCGTTACAAATTGCCCCTGGCTGTGAGTGCGAGTAACTCTGCGACGTGCTCGGGTGTCTTTTGCCTTTACCGAGTGTCAACTGAGTTAGACTGACCCTCCCTGTGACCTTAATTGTAGGATTAAGTGATTTGGCACAAGAGAGAGAGAGAGAGTGAGAGAGAGAGGTGTAGTACAAGTGAAAAAGTGATGGACATGCCAAAGTATATGATCCCTGTGATTAAAACGTAATGGTTATTAAATCAGGACAGCACGGTGGCATAGTGGTTAGTGCGTCCATGTCGCATCAAGTAGGTCCTAGGTTCGGGTCCCAGGCTGTGTCTCTTCCAGGTACTCTGGTTTCCTCCCACCATCCAAAGACATACATTTTAGGCTAATTGGTAAATCCAATGTACCACTAAGTGAGAGAGTGTGTGTGTGTGTGTGTGTGTGTGTGTGTGTGTGTGTGTGTGTGGGCCCTGTAATACCCTGCCGAGCTGTTCAAGGTGGACCTAGCCTTCACCCAGTGTCAATTAAAAGAGGCTCCAGCCTCCCTGCAACCTTAATCGGATGACGCTGTACGGCAAATAAATGATAAGTGAGTGAGTGGGTTATTCCATCAGATATTGATTTCTGAACCTATCCTGTGTTCACACTTCACTGTTATGGTGATTACAATTTATTATAATCTTGATTTCTATGCACTATTCAAGTTTGATATGTCAGGTGTCTTTTTTGTTACTTTTGACTTGCTTTCTGCTATTATATACAGGTATACTTCAGCCTACGTCGTTTTGAGTTTAGTCATTCTCGATTATACATAAGTTTAAAAAAATATATGGAGGGGGGGGGGGGGGGGCCCCATAAAGCTTACATCATCATAATCAACTTTACGTCTGTCCACTACAAATATTGGAATCATATCACTGGAAAACTATTAAAGTCACATGAAATCATGTTACTGTACAATAAATAGCATATAAAATCTTATTAAAATACCTACAGTAGTTCCAATATATGTATATATATATATATATATATATATATATATATATATATATATATATATGTACCGTTCGGCGTCATCACTCGTCATTCCCGCGAAACTATTGTTTTGAATTGATTAGTTTATACATGGTACAGGGATCCCTCGCTACTTCGCGCTTCAATTCATGCAGCTTCAGTGCATTGTTTTTTTTTTTTGTTTTTTTTTAAATATTCATTGAATTAAAAAAATAAGGAAATTAAGGAAGAATAGGGGAAAATGCCACAAAAACAAGGCCAACTCTGAAAAAAAAAAAAAACCCAAACAAACAAAAACAAACCCAAAACCCCCCCATCAAAACTGCAGTACTTGCATTTTTATGAGGTGCGCATCTGTGTGTGCACGCGCACGCGTCTGTATGTGAGTGTATTTATATTTTATATACATCTTATGCATTATTTTTGAATGTTTAATTGTTATTATAAGAATTTACAGCGTTGAATATGTATTTATTATATACACATATACATGTACGTATACAGTACATGGGCAGTGGTGGTCTAGTGAATAGGGCTAACCCCCCCCCCCCCCCCCCCCCCCCAGTGCAGCTAACTGGGTTATCAAAGGCGGGCCATGTCTCTCACTGTCTATGGTGAGAGGCATGTAAAAGAACCATTGCTGACTTTCGACAAGAGTAGCTGCAAAGCCGTCGACGTGTTTCCACCCTGCGATGGCCTGGCGAGCTGTCCAGGGTGTACTCTGCCCTCGCCCAAAGTTGGCTGGGATGTGCGCCAGCCTCCCTGCGACCCTAATTAGGATTAAGCGATTACAGAAAATGAACTGATGATGAACAAATCAAATGAGCGAATCAAATGATTCGCTGTGGCGACCCCTGAGAAAAGGGAAAAAGCCAAAAGGAAAGAAGAAGAACAAGAAGATACATGTACATATACATCAGTCGGGGGCGGGTCAATCCTACCTTGCGGAATTCAGCAGTCGTGGGTGATCTTGGTCCCCATTAACCGTGGAAATTGAGGGATCCCTGCATACGTCTGTTTATCAGCGGTTCTCATTCAAGTTTCAAATAGATTCTATTAACCATATATTATTGAAAATTGCATTCATGAATTATATACAGAACTTGGAATGATTATTTTCAGTTTAACCTAGACAATTAAATTTGGCGTAGCCTAGCCTAGGCTAGCCTAGAGACAAGCTAATTCGATTTAAGCCATTTTTCGACTTAAGTCGTCTCTCCTGGAACCAATTAACGACATTGGGTGAGGTATACCTGTATTGGGAAAACTTTTTTTTCAGGAATTTGGGGGAAAATTTGTGTGCAAGTGAATAGAATAAATAAAAAAAAATGTGCATGTTCATCAATCACAGACTAATATTATAAATAGTAAAACATGCGAAACTAAATGTTGCAGTGGTATTAGATTTTTTTTCTATAGCTATGTATACATATGTTTATATCTAGTGAAGCTGATGGTGAATACAGTACTGTACATACTTCAGTGCAGGAACAACGCATACAGAACATGAACCCAAACGGCTCCAGGTAAGGATGCCAGCTGTCTCCTGGGCTGTAGGTTTTCTCCTTAAACGTGCAGAACACTATGCATATAGACAAAAGAAATAAACAAACAAACAAACAAATAAATAAATACAAATAGTCCCATTGCAACGTTCATCAATGGGGATCAGTGCGTGCTGGTCAAATGATGACTCCATAATAATTACCAGAGTCAGTCATAATAATAATAATAATAATAATAATAATAATAATAATAATAATAATAATAATAATAATAAAAAGTGCGTCTTTTATCATGAATCAGATTTCAAACCAGGAATAAATCCGACACAGATCCATCATGACGTGATGGCATGGAAGAACAGTTTCTGATATTACACAAGCAAGCAACCCCACAGACAGGAACATCTCAACATTCTTCCTTCATGCAGTCAATCATCTGACACTTACTTTTTCTGCTCGGTGCTGATTCGGTCTCGCAGCGCACAATCCAGCGCATGGCGGCTAAAAGAAGAACATGCTTCAGGTATGGCATTCTGTCCTTCCTAATCACTACCAAATCCACTGAGAAGACAAATCCCCTGATATTTTCCTCTTTACTTAGTAACTGCGCCAGCAGCAGCAACTACCAGAGACGCTACTGCAGCCCGATAACACTTACAGGGGTTTATAGAAGTGCGCCCCCTACAGATAAACACGCTGCCTTACACAAGCATCGCTGCTTCAACAGGGCAGCAAGAAATCAGAATCAGAATTCTTTGCTGATCCCAGAGGGAATGGTGTGTGCACACAAGTTGCTCTTTTACAATTATCATCGTTCATTTTTTCAGTAATTAGGGTCACGAGGAGGCTGGCGCCCATCCCAGCCGACTCCGGGTGAGGGCAGAGTACACCCTGGACAGCTCACCAGGCCATCACAGGGCGGAAACGTGCTGCCGGCTATGCAGCTACACTTGTCGAAAGTCAGCAATGGTTCTTTTACAGCCTCACACCATAGACAGTGAGAGACATGGCCGGCCTTTGATAACCCAGTTAGCTGCATTGGGGAGGACAGTGACAACCTGTTGAGAGGGGGGGCTTGAACCCCCAATCTTAGGATCAGTGATCCAGCACCTTTACCACGAGGTCACCACTGCCCAGTCTATTCCAATTATAAAACATAAAAGTATAACCCCCCCCCCCCCCTTCAGCTGTTCCCTTTCCGGGGACGCCACAGCGAATCATCTGCCTCCATCCTCATGGAAGTCATATTAATGATTCGCATGTTTGATTTGGAGTAGGTTTTTCCCTCGGACGCCCTTCCCACCACAACCTTTTATCAAGGGGCAGAAACACGCTGTCGGCTATGCAGCTAGTCTTGTCGAAAGTCAGCAATGGTCCTTTTACATGCCTCTGACCATAGACAGTAAGAGACATGGCTGGTCTTTGATAACCCAGTTAGCTGCACCAGGGGAAGGGGGCAGTGACAACCTTGTGGAGAGTAGGACTTGAACCCATAAAAGTCTAAAATTAAAAATGACAGATATCACATATATTTGAATGTCTTTACACTTGTTGGGCTTTTTTCATCAATTCACTTTCAGAACCACTTAATCCTAATTCGGGCAGTGGGGAGGCTAGCACCCATGTCAGCTCACTCTGGGTGAGGGCGGGGTACACCGTGGACAGCTCAACAGGCCATCGCAAGGCCAACACTCTCACAACCATTCACACCTAGGGGCAATTTGGAACAGCCAATTAGGCGCCTGAGCATGCTTTAGGACTGTGGGAGGAAACAAGAGGAACCCCACGCAAGCATAGAGAGAACATGCACAGACTCCACACAGAAACACCCGAGCTGGGAATCAAACCGAGGACCTTGCTATGAGACGGACGTGCGAACCACTACGCCACCGTATCACCTTGTTGGGCCCTTGATTCAAAACTCTTCTCCCTGATGCAACAAACATTAGCTAACTGGGGTTATACATAACATACAAAACACACGTATTTATTTACGAATTTTTTGTTGAAACAGATAACCATGAAGCGGAAGTGTTGTGTTGAAGTCAAAAATGAAAACTTGACTCCAACAGAAAAATGAATTATATAAAAACAACAAGACAAGCTGGTGTGCAGTTAGATACTTTGCCACCTTAAATTTAATTATTGCTGATAATGCCACACCCAGAAGGGTTTCATTCTGCTAATAACACAACAATCTTTCAGCTGTATTCTAAAAATTGATTTTAAATCGACACACCATACATTTTATCAATTTATTGAGGAAAAGAAGTGTGAACGAAGGTTCTGATATTACATTACTGAAATTATAATTACATAATCCTTCTGTTACCAGAGGCTTTTCATAATGAAGTTCATTCATTTATGTATTATCTGAACCACTTAATCTTAATTAGGATCATGGGGAGGCTGGTGCCCATTTCAGCCAACTCTGGGCAAAGAGCAAGGTACACCCTGGACAGCTTGCCAGGCCATCATAGGGCCAACACTCTCACAACCACTCACATTCAGCAGTGATTTGGAACAGTCAGTTTACCTACTGTGCTTGTTTTTGGACTGTAGGAGGAAACCAGAGCATCTGGAGGAAACCCACAGAAGCACGGGGTGAACATGCAAATTCAGCACAGAAACACCCAAGCTGGAAATCGAACCCACAACCTTCTTGGTGTAAGGTGGACGTGTTAACCACTATGCTATGGTGCTGCCTCACAATGAAGCTAATTAGAAAAAGCAAACGTATAGTATCTTATAATGTTAAAGTTCCATCATACATTATCTTTAAACTCGAACCTTTATGATTATTGATATTATGATACATTGAGACTGGGGCAGTGGTGGCCTAGTGGTATCGGGCACTGGATCGCTGATCCTAGGGTTGGAGGTTCGAGTCCGATTCTCCACAAGGTTGTCACTGTCCCCCCAGTGCAGCTAACTGGCTTATCAAAGGTGGGCCATGTCGCTCACTGTCTATGGTGAGAGGTTCATGTAAAAGAACCATTGCTGACTTTCATAAAGAGTAGCCGCAAAGCCATCAGCATGTTTTTGTCGCTTGATAAGGATTGTGTCAGGAAGGGCATCCGACGTAAAAAAAAAAAAAAACCCTATGCGAAATCAAACATGCAAATCATTAATATGACTTCCATGAAGATGGAGGCAGATGATTCGCTGTGGCGACCCCTAAAAGGGAGCAGCCGAAAGGAAAAAAGATATATATTTATAAAAAACATAATCACACTTGAGATTGATTCACAGAAGGCGAAGTGGATGGCACAGACTTACCTCGTTAAGTTTTCATCTCAAGAACTTTTCAGAGATATTTAACAAAAGTCATTTGGGGTTTTTACACCCAGGTTTTTATAGTGTGAAGCGACTAGAAGTTCAACTGCTCCTGGATGGGACGCTAGTCCATTGCAGGTGACCTTCCCAGTATATTTTACTGGTACCCATTTATACTGCTGGGTGGACAGAGGCACACTTATGGTTAAGACCTTGCCCAGGGGTCTTAGCACAGTGGTGGTCTAACTGGGATTTGAACACACAACCTCCTGATCATGAGCCCAGCACCCTAACCACTACACCACCAGCCCCACAGGTTTTTAACAAGCTTGAGATTCATTATTGTTTAAATACATACTAACGGTGTAATAAGAATAAAAAAAAAACACAAGAAAAGGAAACTAAAATGGATTTTTACTTTTTTTGCTCACCAGGCCATCACGGGGAAAACATGCTGACAGCCATGCAGTCTCCTCTTAATGAAAGTCAGCAATGGATCTTTTACACCATAGTTAGAGACATGGCCAGCCTTTCATAACCCAGTTATAGGCACTGTGGGACAGCAGTGACAACCTGTTGATAGCAGGTAGCAGGGCTTGAACCCCTCACCTTGAGATCAGTAATCCAGCACCTTACCGCTGCCCTTGTTTTTGTACTATTTTGATTCAAACATTATCCACTTGGAATAATGTTTATTAACCCACTTATAGCGAAAAAATCAGATTGCGTATTCATGTGTACGATATATTTTATATACAGTACGTATATCTGTCTAGCTTTATATAAAATTGGGTTGGATGCACTCAGGGAAAAAAGCAAAAACAACTGCAGCACAAACTGTGCAACATCCAGCTCAGTCTATCACACACTGACTGCTGTGATAAGTGATGAGATAATAAAAGAAAAGCTGCCATGCCAAAGAGAGAACTTTCCAGTAAACCTATTTCTTAAGAATTTCAACAGATCATCTCTGACTCAAGCATATTTATTATTGCACCGTGCGCAGTCTGCAGCCCTTAACTGACCGGGCCGAATGGTGCAATAAGATAAATATTCAACAACATGGAGCATAATTTCTCCAAATCAGAAAAATACAGTATCCTTTGAAAATACTGGAGTAACAAGGCCGCATTTTTCTTTTTGTTATACACTGAATACATCTGTGTCTGAGATCAATTGATAAATATGACAGTTAAAAAGTCCTTTGGGCTTTTTACACCTGAGCCATAGTGGCTCATCAGGCCAGTGCTTATCCCGGGTTTCCATAGTGTGAAGCGACCAGGAGTTCAACTCCTCCTGGATGAGACACTAGTCCATTGCAGGTTACCTTCCCAGTATATTTTTACTGGTACCCATTTATACTGCTGGGTGAACAGAGGCACACTTGTGGTTAAGACCTTGCCCAGGGGTCTTAGCACAGTGAGGGTCTAACTGGGATTTGAACACATGACCTCCCGATCATGAGCACAGCACCCTAACCACTATGCCACTGTCCCCACAGATATCTAACAGTAATTTAATTTAAAATATAAGAGTAGATCAGCATTAATTTTCTAATATTTACAAATAGGTTAACTTAAAATGTGATGTGTTTGATTTCGGTCTCACTCACTCACCTGCCAAACCGATTAATTAGATTATGATCACGGGGAGGCTGGAGCCGACTCAGGGCGAAGGCATGGTACACCCTAAACAGCTTACCAGACCATTGCAGGGCCAACATACACAGACATTTACACTCACATCCACAGCTAGTGGCAATTTGGAACAGCAAATTAGCCTAATGTGCATGTTTTGGACTGTGGGAGAAATCGTACATGGAGAAAACCAACATAAGCACAAGAAGAACATACAAACTCCACAAATAAATGCCTAACCCTGAACCCAGGACCTTCATGCTATGATGCATATGTACTAATCACGACACCACTGTACCACCCAGCTTTGATTTCAGATCCCCAGTTTTTCAATGATCACAAACACTGGGATAGATATTTATTGTGATTTACTTTAAATACAAAGACTTAATTGTTACTCAAAGTATTTTTTTGTGTTTTCCTTGCTTACAATAACTATATCAAGTTGATGGAATGATTTTCTAGGCTTCTGCTGCAGCTTATTTCTTTCAGTTATTTATTGAAGGAGTTGGAGATATATATCGTTTCATGATTACAGAGAATATCATAGCTAGAATAATAGATCTTCGGCATGCTGTTAGAAAAAACACAAACACCTCAGCATCAAGTCGGTGTGATGTAACCCAGTGTAAAGTTGAGTTTTCATTATTATCCTTTTTTTTTTTAACCATTGTAAAGCTGATTATTATGACACATCCTGAAGTTTTATTCTGCTCAGCAAGTTGCCATGAATTAAACATTTTAATTGCTGGGCCTTCACCCAGACGAAGTGCGGTTCTTAAGACCCCTCTGCGAAATAAAGAGAAAAGGACACAGTTTCCCTTGCCTGGATGCGGGTCCCCAAGGGTCCCTTCCTAAAGCCAGACCTGGAGGAGGGGTTTGAAGGCAAATGCCTAGTGGTCGGGCTTCTGCCCATGGAGCCCAGCTGGGCCCAGCCTGAAAAGGAGATATGGGTCCACCCTCCCATGGACCCACCACCTGTGGGAGGGGCTATAGGGGTTGGGTGCAATGTGAGTTGGGTGGCAGCCGAAGGCATGGGTTCTGTCGGACCGATCCTCGGTTACTGACCCTGACTCTTGGGACATGGAATGTCACCTCTCTGGCGGGGAAGCAGCCTGAGCTGGTGCGTGAGGTGGAGAGATAACGACTAGATATAGTCGGGCTCACCTCAACGCATAGCTTTTGCTCTGGAACCACCCATCTCAAGAGAGGCTGGACCTTATTCCATTCTCAGTTGCTCATTGACAGAGGCGGTGAGCCGGTGTGAGCATCCTTATTGCTCCCCATCTCGGTGCCCAAATGTTGGGGTTCTCCCCGGTTGATGAAAGGGTAGCTTCCCTCCACCTTCAGGTGGGGGACGGGTCCTGACTGTTATTTGTGTTTATGCAACAAATGACACTTCAGAGTACCTACCCTTCTTGGAGTCTTTAGGGGGTGTGTTGGAGAACACTCTCTCAGGAGACTCACTTGTTGTCTTGGGAGACTTCAACATCCATGTGGGCAACAATAGTGTGACCTGGAAGGGTGTAATCGGTAGGGACGGCCTCTCCAGTCTGAGCCCGAATGGTGTTTCATTGTTGGACTTCTGTGCTCGTCACAGTTTGTCTATCACAAACACCTTGTTTGAACATAAGGGTGCCCATAAGTGCACTTGGCACCAGGACACCCTTGGTCGCAGTTCGATGATCGACTTTGTAGTTGTGTGAACGAGTTTGCGGCTGCATGTTCTGGACACTCGGGTGAAGAGGGGACCTGAGCTGTCAACTGATCACCACCTGGTGGTGAGCTGGCTTCGATGGCGGGGGAGGCTGCCTTCCAGACCTGGTAGGCCCAAGCGTGTAATTAAGGTCTGCTGGGAACGTTTGGCGGAGTCTCCTGTCCGAGAGGCCACGTCCTGGAGGAGGCGGGTGACATGGAATCCAAATGGGCCATGTTTTGTGCCTCCCTTGCTGAGGTGGCAGTCCATAGCTGTGGCCGGAAGGTTGTCGGTGCTTGTTGTGGTGTTAACCCCCGAATCCGGTGGTGGACACCTATGGTAATGGGAGCCATCCAGCTGAAAAAGGAGGTCTATTGGGTCTTATTGGCCTGTGGGACTCCTGAGGTAACAGGCAGGTACCGGCAGGCCAAACGTGCTGCAGCAGAAGCTGTCGCAAATGCAAAATCTCGGGCATGGGAGGAGTTCGGTGAGGGTCTGGAGAGTGCTTATCGGTTGGCCTCAAAGGTTACGGACCACCATCCAATGCCTCAGCAGGGAGAAGCAGTTCTCCAAAATGTTTACAGTGGAGGTGGGCAGCTGCTCACCTTGACTGGGAATGTCGTCGGGAGGTGGAGGGAATACTTTGAGGACCTCCTCAATCTCATGAACATGCCCTCTGTGGAGGAGGAAGACCCTGAGGGTTTGGGCCAGAATCTGCCCATCACTTGAGTGGGGGTCACTGAGGTAGTCAAAAAGGGGGACCGGAGGGTGTATTCCAATTATCGTGAAATCACACTCCTCAGCCAAACTGAAAAAGTCTATACAGGGGTACTGGCGAGGACAATCCGACTGATGGCCGAACCTTGGATTCAGGAGGAACAATGTGGTTTTCGTCCTGGCTGTAGCACTCTTGACTAACTCTATACGCTCCACAGGATCTTGAAGGGGGAATGGGAATTTACCCAATCTGTCCAATGTGTTTTGTGGATTTGGAGAAGGCTTTCGACTGTGTCCCTCGGGCTGTCTTCTGGGGCGTGCTCCAAAAGTACGGTGTTCCGGACCCGTTGCTACGGGCCATTCGATCGCTGTATCACCGGAGCCAGAGTTTGGTCCGTATTGGTTACAACAGGTTCTGGTGAGGGTTAGAGTCCTCCAAGGCTGCCCTTAGTCACCGATTCTGATTATAATTTTTATGGACAGAATTTCTAGGCACAGCCGAGGCATTGAGGAGTTCTGCTTTGGTGGCCATCGGATCTTGTATCTGCTTTTTGCGGATGATGTTGTCCTTTTGGCTTCAGGAGGCAGTGGTGGTCTAGTGGTATAGGGCACTGGATCGCTGATCCAAAGTTTGGGGGTTCGAGTCCCACTCTCCACAAGGTTGTCACTGTCCCCCCCAGTGCAGGTAACTGAGTTATCAAAGGCGGGCCATGTCTCTCACTGTCTATGGTGAGAGGCGTGTAAAAGAACCATTGCTGACTTTCGTAAAGAGTAGGCTGCAAAGTCGTCAGCATGTTTCTGTCCCTTGCTAAAGGGTTGTGACAGGAAGGGCATCCGACGTAAAAACCTCTGCCAAATCAAACGTGCGAATCAGATGATTCGCTGTGGCGACTCCTGAGTAAAAGGGAAAAAGCCGAAAGGAAGACAGACAATTGTCCTTTTGGCTTCATCAAGCTGGGACCTCCAGCTCTCATTGGAGCAATTTGCAGTCGAGTGCGAAGCGGCCAGGATGAAAATCATCACCTCCAAGTACGAGGCCATGATTCTCAGTCAGACAAGGGTGGAATGCACCCTCCGGGTCGGGAATGAGGTCCTGCCAAAAGTGGAGGAGTTTATGTATCTTGGGGTCTTGTTCACGAGTGAGGGAAGAATGGAGCGGGAGATCGACAGGTGGATTGCTGCAGCCTCTGCTGTAAAACGGAGCTTGTACCAGTCCGTCATGGTGAAGAAAGAACTGAGCCGCAAGGCAAAGTTCTCAATTTACCAGTCAATCTACGTTCCAACCCTCACCTATGGTCATGAGCTTCGGGTAGTGACGGAAAGAAAAAGATCGCGGATACATGCAGCTGAAATGAACTTCCTTTGCCAGGTGGAGGGGTTCTCCCTTAAAGATAAAGTGAGAAGATCTACCATCCGGGGAGAGCTTGGAGTAGATCCGCTGCTCCTTTGCATTGAGAGGGCCTAGTTGAGGTGGCTCGGGCATCTGTCAGAATGCCTCCTGAACGCCTCCCTGGTGTGGTGTTTTAGGCATATCCAATTGGGAAGAGACCCCGGGGTCGACCTAGAACTCACTGGAGGACTATGTCTCTTAGCTTGTCTGGGAACACTTCATGGTCAACAGGGAACAGATGGAGGAAGTGACTGGGGAGTGGGACGTCTGGACCTCTTTGCTTAGGTTGCTGCCCCACAACCCAACCCCTGAATAAGCGGAAGAAGATGATGATGCATTAATTTTAAAATAAAAAAGAGTGTCAGACAGAGTGATGAGTCTCAAGTTAGAAATTGAAGGCGTGACGTTCAATGTTGTTAGTGCTTATGCCCCACAGGCAGGATGTGAGCTAGAAGAGGAGAGATTCTGGAGTGAGTTAGATGAACTGATGCAGAGTACCCCCAGAGGTGAAAGAGTGGTCATTGGTGCAGACTTCAATGGACATGTTGGTGCATGCAACAGAGGGGACAAGGAAGTGATGGGCAGGTTTGGTATCCAGGACAGGAACACAGAAGGACAGATGTTGATAGATTTTGCAAAAAGGATGGAAATGGTTGCGGTGAATACTTTCTTCCAGAAGAGACAGGAGCATATGGTGACTTATAAAAGCGGAGCTTGGAGCACACAGGGAGACTACATCTTGTGTAGGCAATGAGATTTGAAGGAAGTCAGTGGCTGCAAAGTAGTAGGTGGTGAAAGTGTTGCCAAACAGCATAGGATGGTGGTGTGCAGGATGATGCTCATGGTAAGAAAGGTGAAGAAGGCAATTGCAGCACAGAAGACAACGTGGTAGAAGCTGAAAAAGGAAGAGTGTTGGGATGTCTTCAAGGAGGAGTTGAAACAGGCTTTGGGTGGTCATGAAGTGCTTCCAGATGACTGGACAACTACAGCTAATGTGAACCTCTGGAAGGACAGTAGATAAGGAGACTTGGTTGTAGAATGAGGAAGTGCAAGAGTGTGTACAAAGGAAGAGGTTCGCTAAGTAGAAATTGAACATAGAGAGGAATGAAGAGAGTAAACAGGAGTACAGGGAGACACAGCGTAAGGCAAAAGTAGCGGTGTCAAAGGCCAAACAGGGCGTATGATGACTTGTATGCCAGGTGGGACAGTAAGGAGGGAGAAAATGATTTATACAAGTTGGCACAGCAGAGAAATAGAGATGGGAAGGATGTGCAGCAAGTTAGATTGATTAAGGACAGGGTGGGAAATGTATTGACTGATGGTGAGGAGGGCATTAAAGAGGATGAAGAGTGGAAAGGTAGTTGGTCCTGATGACATACTGGTGGAGGTATGGAAGTGTCTAGGAGAGGTAGCAGTAGATTTTCTGACAAGAACATTCAACAAGGTCTTAGAGAGTGAGAGGATGCCGGAGGAATGGAGAAGTGTGCTAGTGCCCATTTTTAAGAACAAGGGAGACATGCAGAGTTGTGGCAACTACAGAGGGATAAAGTTGATGAGCCATACGATGAAGTTATGAGAACGAATAGTGGAAGCTAGACTAAGGGCAGAAGTCAGCATTTGCAAACAACAGTCTGGTTTCATGCCAAGAAAGAGCACAACAGATGCAGTGTTTGCTTTGAGGATGTTAATAGAGAAGTACAGAGAAGGTCAGAAGGAGCTGCATTGTGCCTTTGTGGACCTGGAGAAAGCATATGACAGGGTGCTGAGAGAGTAACTGTGGTATTGCATGAGGAAGTCTGGAGTGGCAGAGAAGTATGTTAGAGTGGTGCAGGACATGTATGAGAGATGTAAGACAGTGGTGATGTGTGAAAGAAGAGTTCAAGGTGGAGGTAGGACTGCATCAAAGGTCAGCTCTGAGCCCCTTCTTGTTTGCTATGGTGATAGACAGGCTGACAGACGTGGTTAGACAAGAATCTCCATGGACTATGATGTTTGCAGATTACATTGTGATCTGTAGTGAGAGCAGAGAACAAGTGCAGGAAATCTAGAGCGGTGCAGGTATGCCCTGGAAAGGAGAGGAATGAAGGTTAGCCTCAGTAAAACAGAATACATGTGTGTGAACGAGAAGGACCCAAGAGAAACGGTGAGGTTACAGGGAGCAGAGATAAAGAAGATGGAGGACTTTAAGTACTTAGGCTCAACAATCCAGAGCAATGGAGATTGTGAAAAAGAGGTGAAGAAGCGTGTGCAGGCAGGTTGGAATGGTTGGAGAAAAGTGTCCGGTGTAATGTGTGATAGGAAGGTATCGGCAAGAATGAAAGGAAAAGTGTACAAGACGGTGTTGAGGCCAGCGATGTTGTATGGTTTAGAAACAGTGGCACTGGGGAAAAGACAGGAGGCAGAGCTGGAGGTAGCAGAGATGAAAATGTTGAAGTTCTCTTTGGGAATAACGAGGATGGATAGGATCAGGAATGAGTACATCAGAGGGACAGCACATGTAAGAGGTTTCGGAGACAAAGTCAGAGAGGCTAGCTTGAGATGGTTTGGACATGTATAGAGGAGGGATAGTGAGTATATTGGTAGTAGGATGCTGAGGTTGGAAGTACCAGGCAGAAGGCCTAGAAGAAGGCCAAAGAGATTTATGGATGTAAAAGAGGACATGAAGTTAGTTGGTGTAAGAGCAGAAGATGCAGAGGATAGGCTAAGATGGAGGCAGAGGGTTTGCTGTGGTGACCACTGAAGGGAACAGCCGAACGGAAAGAAGAAGATACTCAAAGTTAAAATTAGATGCATGTGAGTGGAGACTTCCTGGATCTTTTCACAGACTTTGTGGTTCTTCTCCAGTGATTTGGTTGTGTGCTCATTTATACAACTATGCAGTTGAGGGTTAAGAGATGTAGTCAAGAGCCCAATGTTGGCAGCTTGATGGCACTAATGTTTGAACCCACTACCTTCTGAGCCACTACCTGGTTATCTGTATCTGAGCCACCAGTCCCAAATGGTATACTTGTGGTTTGATGTAGTGTATACTAAAACTCTGAATGGGTTTTTAGCAATACACTGAGTAGCTTTGTTTGTACAGCATGGAGCTCATCTGATATTCCTCTGCCATATTTAAAATATGTTAAAAATAAATCGTTTGGGGGTGGCATGGTGGTGTAGCCTGCACATCCTCCTCACAGCAAGAAGGTCTGGGTTTGATTCCCAGCTGAGGTGTTTCTATGTGGAGCCTGAGTTCTCCCTGTGCTTGCGTGGGTTTCCTCTGGAAAAAAGGAAAAGAAGAATGTTATTGCGTTTAACTGCTTTGCTCTGACTGAACTGCTCTCAGTCTAGTTCCTAACTCAACAGTGATTAAAAAAATAACACACAGATGTGCACCTCACATAAAAATGTAAGGAGTTTTGTTGGGTTGTTTTTTTTTGTTTTTGTGTGTTTTTTTTATAATTGGGCTTATTTTTCGACATTTTCCTTAACTTTTTCCCTATTTTTCTTTGATTTCCTTATTTTTTTATTTTTTGATGAATATTTTTGAAAAACCTGTGATGCACTGAAGCCACAGAAACTGAAACACAAAGTCGTGAGGGATGTCTATATATACACACACACACACACACACACACACACACACACACACACACACACACACACACACACACACACACACACATTTATATACGCTCCAGTCTCCCCATGACCCTAGTAGGATTAAATGATTCTGCAAATGAATGAAGAAATTTACAGAACTGTCAGTACTGAGGCAAATGTGCTGTTTTGTTTAAGAGAATGCTGAAATTTGAGTTATTGTTTGCTTTCCTTTATTTTTGTTAGAATTTTTGAACTCTCTCTCCTTTCTGGTTTTGCAGGAAACCAATTCCTTGACTTGAAATAGAATGATTTTACTTTGTCAAAAGCAAACAAATAAACCCCCCCAAAAAATTAAAACCTTTACATCAGCAATGCTGCACTGGTGAGTCATGTCAGAAGGTCTTTACAGGATACACTGACAATTTTTAGTTTTTAAGCTGACTATAGTTAATGGAACAAGTCTGCTGTTTTTCTTTAAAAAAAAAATAATAAAAAAAATAAGCAAAGAAAAATTGAGTGAATTTGCCTAAACAAGTATTTCTTCATTCCCGGCACTGTGTACAGCCTGGGTAGCTTCTCATACAAGCCAATGTTTACCAAATAAGGAATGTATTATACTTTTGGTTACACGATTCATATAAGCTTCTGTTGGATATTTGTCTTAATGTTCACAAAACTTATTTTAATCACACCCTGAAAGCATAACCTTTATGCTCTCTGTCTTGCTTTAAAATTCCAAACATGGTCACAACTGTCTCACATTTAATCCCTGACTAATATACAAACTCCTATTTAAACTACTATTTATAGTCTGACATTTGTTTTTATTAGTTGAGCATTATTCAAACTAAATATCCAAACCCACCGCTATCTCAAACCATAGTCATTAATGCCAAATAAACTTTGGCGTACAATCGGGCTTCCATAAATATTTTCTTATTAATATCTTTGCATTTCATTATTTAAGCTGGCATGGTGATTCAGTGGTTAGCATTGTTGCGTCACATCAAGAGGGTCTTGGTTCCAGCTGCTTGGATGACTGGGAACTTGTTTTTCTTGAGCATGTATGCTTCATTTTCCTCCCTCAGTCTAAACACATGCAGATTAGGTCAACCGGCTACCCTAAATCATCCACAGTTATGAAAGCGAGAGTAAATAATGTTTCTGTGATAGACTAGCAACCGGTTCAGAGTGTATTCTACCACTTGTACAGAGTTAGCTAGGATTGTCTCCGGCTTCACCTGCAAAGCTAACAGATTAATGCTATAGCTAATGCATGGATTGATGGATGCGTTAAATAAACAAACACAGGGATTATTTGGTGCTATCTGACTATGAAGTGAATTGGTTAAGTCCATTTTTCTAGAGAGCATACCTTCTCAGCAACCTGATCACAGAGATCACAGAGATTCACTGCATGAAGCAATCAAAACATTAGGCAGTGGTGAGCCGCCAGGCCAGCAAAGCCTTCTCTGCTGTCGTAAACACGATCAGAAGCACTGAACTACATTTGTAACTTAAATTCTAATATTTGTTCCATTAAATTGTATTAATTTATTCCCAACAGTCTATTCTTTTTATTTCTTATTATGTCTCTTGTCTCCAGTGCTTTCAATGTGTATGTGTATGTTAGATTTTTTTTGTCCAATCAGATTTCAGCTTCTATGTGTTGCCATATCAATGTAATCTGCCCAAAGCCTTCCAAATAAGCAGTGCTGGCCGATGTCACTTAAACTATATTAGCGATGGTGTGGGCAGTGATGGCCTTGTGGTGAGTGCTGGATCACTGATCCCAAGGTTGGGGGGTTCAAGCCCCACCCTCAGTGGGTTGTCACTGTTCCCCCAGCGTAGCTAACTGGGCTATCAAAGACCGGCCATGTCTCTCACTGTCTATGGTGTGAGGCATGTAAAAGAACCATTGCTGACTTTTGACAAGACTAGGCTGCATAGTCGTCATCGTGTTTCTACCTGGCGAGCTCTCCAGGGTGTACGCTGCCCTCGGCCAGAATTGGTAGAGATGGGCGTCAGCGTCCCCACGACCCTAATTAGGATTAAGCGGTTCAGAAATTAATGAGAGGATAGTGATGGTGCTGTTTCTTTAACCAATCAGATTTCAAATTCACCGTACAGGGCCAGCTAGCTGGCCTATGAAAACATCAGCATTTTTCCATCCTCTGATTGTTTTTGATCCAAGTAAATCAAGCTGAATAGTCTGTAGTGATCTGCACACAATACATTTAAGTTAGATTTTTTACCAACACAATGGCTGACAGAGGAGGAGAAATTAACTTGGTGTCAACATTCTCAAAAATCCATTTTCAAGACAGACTTTTGCAGAAAAGCTAGACATTAGAAGAGGTCGTGGAGGTAAGGTTTACACTTATTACATTTGGCTGAGCGCCAATTTACCTTCAACTTCCACAGCCAAACACCAGTGAAAGTAATGTAATTCTCAGTGTTACTAGCAGAAATGTGCAAAATGCCCCCCCATCTCTTTATTTGTCTCACTCTCTCTGCATAGTATTTTCGAATAGTATTATATGGTTCGTATTATTGCGACGTTATACTGGTGGTATTACAAGGTGGATTAAATTCCACTGAAAGCCCATGTACCAAATGTACAGCCCACCACTGACCAGTTAGGCCAGTGCTAGAGTGAATAGGTGCAAGAATATAAAGTTATAAATATAAAATATATAAGTCTAACACTTTTTTGTTGTTCTTGATATGGTTTCTGCAGATAATTTGCTTTGGAGTCTCTGTAGACAAGTAGATTTCTCATCGCTCTAGAAGTTTTACAGTCTGCTAAATTCCTGAGAGATCCAAAAGAAACCACATTACATCCTATAATATTACCTTACTGGTAGTCTAATAAAGCCATAATTTACCAACAGGTTTGGGCTTGTCTAAATCCAGATTATAATCTAATACAGCTTCATAACCAAGCAGTTTCTCAGAGTACTGTCTTGTATCATTGCTAATGAGATGGGTGATGTCTGCCGGCTATTGTGCTTGGTCCCGATACTCAGGTTCAAGCAAAGCATTTAGCTGGTGAATTATAAATGAAACATGATAACCATAATTAAAAAAAAAAAAAACTTTACTTTTAATTAATTTGAATTACCACCACCTTCACCCACACCCAAAACAAGACACAGCAAATTCAACTGTTTGCACTCATGAAATTCTTACATGGGATGCTCTGCTGTCTATATGTGAGTGTGAGTGTCAATAGTTGTATGCGTGTTACCCTGTGGTGGTCTGATGAGCTGTTCAGGGTGTATCTCACCTTTTTCTCAGTGTTGGCTGAAATAGGCTCCAGCCTTCCTGCTCTCCTAGTTCAGCAAATGAGTGAGTGAGATTTAACTCACACTTTTCAAGCAATAAACATGCATATACCTTATTATTTTTATACTTAAAATCCAAATAAACGGTAAAATTAAACTTGCAATGCTTTCTTTCTCATCATCTCACAATTTTGTCGCTTGGTAGTCATCTTCCTCTTGGCTTTCAGCATTGTAGCATCACTGGAAATGAATGGTGCTTTGTCTTCCGTGCCTGTATTTATAGTAGAAGCGAGTTCCGTGAGTGTTCCGTAACTCCTCCATGCTGTCCGTAACTATTCCGTAAACGTTCCGTATTTATTCTGTGACCGTTCCGCTTTGTTCCGTGCAATGGTCATGGAGGTTTTGCTGTCTTCCTTGGTTATTCTCTATCTATTCTGTACCTTCCGTTTGGGAGCGTGAGTATTCCGTGGGCATCCGTGCATGAACACGACTGTTCCGTAGCCACGGAACCATTTTGACCATACGGAAGATGAGGGAAGACTTGCGGAAAAGTTACGGAAAACTTGTGGTATAAAAGGAAAGACTACGGACCACTTGCGGAAATTATTTTACAAACAATATTTCAATAAATATTTTAGGTTTATCATACCACAATAACTTGACAATAATTTTATTTTTATTCTTATTTTCACCAGAATTACATTTCAATTTTTCAATCTGAGTATAATACAGGGATCCCTCACTTTCTGCGGTTAATTGGGACCGAGATCCCCCGCGACCGCCGAATTCCACAAAGTAGGGTCAACCTCCCTGACTGACATATATGTACATGTATATGTGTATATAATATCAATAAATACATATTCAATGCTATAAATGCTTATAATAACAATTAGACATTCAAAAATAATGCATAAGAATAAAAATAAAATATAAATACACACACATACAGACGCGCACCTCACATAAAAATGTAAGTAGTTTTGATGGAGGGTTTTTTTTTTTTTGCGTAAATGGCCTTGTTTGCGGCATTTTCCTTAACCTTTTCCGCCTATTATTCCTTAATTTCCTTAGTTTTTAATTCGATGAATATTTAAAAAACAAACTGCGATGCACTGAAGCTGCATGAATTAAAGTGTGAAGTAGCGAGGGATCCCTGTATTTAATGTTGTGGAATATGGAATAAGTTACTTTCTGTTATCACTTATGTTATTCTCATCGTCTCACTAAATTTCCAAACAATTTAACCCTTACTTGGGTCGCAGGGAGGCTATAACCTCTCTCAGCTAAAACTAGGAAGAGGCAGGGTACATTCTCGCCTGTACATTGCAAGGCCAACACACAGAAACATTTATACTCACACCTAGTGGTAGTTTTGAACATTTCTGTATCATTTTCTGTAACCGCTTAATCCTAATTAGGGTCATGGGGAGGCTGGCGCCCATCCCAGCCGACTTCGGGCGAGGACAGAGTACAGCCTGGACAGCTCGTCAGGTCATTGCAGGGCAGAGATATGCTGACGGCTATGTAGCTACTTTTGTTGAGAGTCAGCAATGGTTCTTTTACAGCCTCACACCATAGACAGTGAGAGACACGGTCGAGCTTTGATAACCCAGTTAGCTGCACAGGGGGTGGGGGGGCGGGGGGCAGTGACAACTGTTGAGAGTGGGGCTTGAACCCCCAACCTTAGGATCAGTGATCCAGCACCTTTACAACCAGGCCACCACTGCCCTAAATAATAATAATAATAATAATAATAATAATAATAATAATAATAATAATAATAATAATTATACAGTAATGTTATTACAGTTACAATAAAAGTTCCAACCATTATCCGGAATTATGCAACAAAAAATGTGTTCAGACCTGCATGTAATTGACCTGCATGGCAGGTTCTGATTTCAATAGCATTTATTCTATACATACAATTTACCTCCAATCTCAGAAAAGCTTCAGCATTAATTTTCACAGCCAACCTCAATTCTCTCAATGCAGGAAACCCGTCAAAAGTATCACATGGAGACAAGATTTTTTTTTACACTTTTTTGCGGAGTGGCCAAGTTTACATTTCATGCCAAATGATTTTTGACACAGGTATTTACACTTTTAGTCTGTTGTGTGCCTGGATACCTAAATGAAAATGTGTTCTGTGTTAGTCCTTGTTTCCAATTTTATTCAATAGATGGATGTCTGATCAAAATAAATGAATAAATAAATAATTAAATAAGAAATGTGAAATGATTTCAAATCAAGCTATCCAGTGTCACCACAGTCTGGATGGATTCCTGTTTGTGTCTGATTCCTTTATTGTTTTTTTTCCTTTTTTTTGTCTCAGGGATCTTTTCCTCACGACATAATGGCATTTTCAGAGAATTGAAATCGCTACCCTGTACTCTGAATATGATCCACTCTGCTTTGACAGTAAATTATTGGATATGATATAATTTTTGGATTATTGGAAATTATTGGATATGATATGATATACCAGGGATTTAGCTCAGTTATTAGAGCGTCCGCTTTATCCTCCAGAAGGTCAGAGTTCGAATCTGGCCGTGTCATACCATAAGACGTTAAAATTTGGGCGTTGTTGCTTCCTGCTTGGCGCTCAGCATCAAAAGGATAGAACAACACAATAACTGGTGCTGCACAGTGGCAACGGGTGCCCGGAGCGCAGGGGGCGATGGGTGACCAGAGCGCAGGGGGCGCCGGGGAACGCTTTGAGCATGCTATTCAGTGTGGATGGAGCGCTATATAAATCTCATACAATACAATATGATGAACCTATTACCTGATCTATACAAATGACTCAACAGTTGAGTTACTGTTATACACTTACCATCCCAATATTTTGACTTCGTACAGTGAGGATCTCACAGAAACTCACAATCTCTCTATCATGAACCAAGCACTCATAACCTCTACACCACCCACCCCACTTGTGATGGACTAATGTCCCATCCAGGAGGAGTTGAACTCATAGTTGCATCGTGCTACGAAAACCAGACTAAGCTCAAGACTAATGCGCTATTATGCTCAAATGTAAAGTCAACAGACTTCACTTTATCTTTATTACACAGTGGCATAAACGCACAAAGCCTCAAGTTTTATTGATATTTTGTGGCCCCCGTGGGGAATAGCACCAGCTATTATATAGGCATTGTAAACAATTGGTGGCCATTTTGCTGACCTTGAACTTGATCCACAATGACCTCATCATAAACTTGTTTTATCCTTTGGTCTCAAGTTGCTACTCGTTATGATGATATGTCAAGTAGTTTTTGAGACATGGACAGGAAAAAAAATAAGCAAACAAACAAACAAAACCAAACAAAAAACCTCCACTATCCTGGTTGGAAACATTTGCACAAGCAAGAAGCCAACACCATCCATTGCAAAAAGAAAAAAAAAAGTTTCCAATGCTGTGTAATGGAATAAAACATTTCATGCTGTGTAATAGAATACAGTGTAATTTCACAAATTTGTAAACAAAAAGAGATGGTTAACTTGATGACTCAAGCTTGTTACCCTGGAGGAGGTGGTGGAGTATAGAATCCTGGCAAAACTGAGGACAGTTATGAGCAATGCCGACCCGACCCTGGACTTAATGGAAGAAGATGAGAGATGAGATATTCACATTACACTTTTCATTTACATACACATAGTCTATTTTATTGTAGCACAACTACACATTCATTCATTCATTTTCTGAACTGCTTCATCATAATTAGGGTCCAGGAGAGGTTGGCGACTCTGAGCGAATGCAGAATGCACCCTAGAAAGCTCACCGGGCCATTTCAGAGCAATATATAAATGAAACCCTGCTGATGACACTGAGGTAGTACAATATATGTGGCAGGGATCCATAAAAACATTCAGAATGTTAAAAAGTGAAATTCCAAACAATTAATCAATAAAATTTTTAAATAATTAAATTATGCCGTGAAATGGCCTGACATTTTGGGCGTTGACGACCCGGTGGTAGGGTACTGTATCACTGATCCCAAGGTTAGGGATTCAAGCCGCACTCTCAACAGGTTGTCACTGTCCCCCCAGTGCACGTAACTGGGTCACCAAAGGCCAGCCATGTCTCTCACTGTCTATGGTGAGAGGCTGTAAAAGAACCATCGCTGACTTTCGTCAAGAGTAGCTGCATAGCCATAAGCAGGTTTCTGCTCTGCAATGGCCCGGCGAGCTGTCCAGGGTGTACTCTGCCCTCGCCCAGAGTCGGCTGGGTTGGGCGCCAACCTCCCCACGACCCTAGTTAGATTAATCGGTTACAGAAAACGAATGAATATTTTTATATTTATATTTGTCCTGTACAGATATTTATATATATTTTTTATTTTATTGCACCTTATGTATATGTCTTGCTGCTATGACAACCAAATTTCCCTCGGGGAATTGATAGTCATCTATCTATCTATCTATCTATCTATCTATCTATCTATCTATCTACTAGTATATTAAAATATTATCAAATCAGTAAAGTTGATTGGTTGTTATTTAACAAAAAGCTGATTATGAATTTTTAATTTAGGGATTATTTAAGAATGTTATAGTACATTTCTTATTATGATGAATTAACACTAAAACAATTCTATTCAGCTTAACTAAATGTTTTAAATGATTTAACCCTGTCAATATTTAAATGACCTTGTGAGTGGATGTGTCCAAACTTTTGATTGACATAATCAGACTACAACACATCGTCCCTCCAAGCATACCGCATATGCTGCACGAAATTCTCAATGTACTCATCTGAATTAATGCTGACACCACAAGCATGACGTTATCTTTGCCATGACAGACCATGGCTTTTGGACTCACTGCTGATATCAGATCTTCTTGTGTTTGGTCCAGAGCACATGGTGTTCACGTCCAAACAACAACAAAATAACCATGGCATACAAATTTATCTCACTTAAGTGATTGTAATCCAGAATGCCTCCAGAGCCCAGAGAAGTTGACAGCGTTTCTTGGCACAGTTAGCACAAAGCTTCCTTTAAGTAAAGTAGATTTTTTCTGGCATTTGCGGATGTACCTCAGTATGGTAGAGATTCACAAAAGTGTACCGAAGAACGTAATCCTGAGCCCATGTGATTATGTCAGCTATGGATAAATGACATTACTGTATTTGATGCAGTGCTGTATGACGTGTTAGAGATCATGAAATTCTCAGGTTTTTAACTTCTTTACTCATTTAAATTGCACCAGATTTCTTGAATTGAATGTATTGGTGAGGTGGAAATATCCAAGTCCCTTCCTATCGTTCTTTGAGGAACATTGTGTTAAACATTTCAATTTTTTTCAGTCAATTTTTCCATAAACTGGAGATCTTTGGCCTAGCTTTGCCCTGCAACCACAAGCCTTTTCCTTGATACTGTTTTTGTACTAAATCACGATTACAATCAACTGTTGACATCATCTGTTTTAAATTATACTGTTATTCCATTGTTTATCTTTTTACTAGCCCCAAACTGCCCCTGTCTTTTTGGGACTGTGATGCAGGCTTGAAATACAGCAATGGATGCACACTGATCAGCTAAACCATTAACACCCCGAATGACCTACAGTCAGACAATGTGTGTTCTGACACCTTTCTATTATAGCCAGGATTAAGACTTTCAGCATTTTCTGCTATTCTGTTGGTTCAAAAAACACTTATTGGCCTTGACTCCCTATATGCAGCAGTGAGCACCCATGACACTAGGACCAGTTCACTGATTGTCCTTAATTGGACCACCTTTGGTAGGGACTTAATACTGTCTACCACGAACACCCCCAAAAGACCAGTTGTTTTTCAAAGTCTAGGGGTTCCTTAAGCTTTCTCATCTTCCCTGTCTCCTACACTTCAGCTTTGATAACCGACTGCTCACCTTCTGATTACTACATTTGTCTCCTTGGCAGGTGTCATGAACGTTCTTCATGTCGATGGGCATGATATTTTTAATTTATGACAGTATTAAATCAAGAAATTAAAAAAAGCTCACTCACTCATTTATGAAACAGCTAATCCTATTAGGGTTGCACGGAGGCTGGAGCCTATCTCGAGCGTCACCAGGTCAAGGCGGAGTATACCCTAGCATCCTTATAAGAATTACTGTTATATGGAGAATGAAAATACCAGTGTCGCTCCCCCTCATGGCGGTCCCAAGCCCGGAGAAATGCAGAGGGTTGTGTCAGGAAGGGCATCCGACGTAAAACCAATGCCAAACATTTATGATGCAAATCAGAAGTATTACCCCCATACTTGATCGGTCGAGGCCCGGGTTAACAACGACCGCCATCAGTGCTGCCAATCAACAGGGTGCTGATGGAAATTGGACTACTGTTGGTCGAAGACGTCGAAGAAGGAGAAGAGATTTATGGATGTGGTGAAGGAAGACATGAAGGTCGTTGGAGTCAGAAAAGAAGATGCGGAGGACAGAGTGAGGTGGAGGCGAATGATTTGCTGTGGTGACCCCTGAAGGGAGCAGCCGAAAGTAAAAGAAGAAGAAGAAGAAGGAGAATGAAAATATATTATCTCGGGTTAAAGTGTTGTCAGAAGCATTCATGTAAACAATACTGTCAAATTCCCTGAATCTTCTAATGCAACCTGATCAAACCAAAGATGAATCAGATTTTAGGAATCAAAAAAATTAGTAAAGCCAGATCTTTTTGACTCTCCCTGTCACAACAGCAGGAGTGAAAGCCAAAGAGATGCAATCTGACCTACCGACTCAACTTTTGTTCACTTATGTCCACAGAGAAGAGATCGGATGGTTTGTCCACACAGTGAACAACCATCTGGAGATAAATTAGAGAAGTGCATTTGATATTCAGTTGGAATTTCAAACTGTGAATGAACTGTCCAATAGCAAGCTCATCAGTTCATTTTCTGTAACCGCTTAATCCTAATTAGGGTCTGGGGGAAACTGGCGCCCAGCTCAGCCCACTCTGGGTGAGGGCAGGATACATTCTGGACAGCTCTCCAGGCCATCGCAGGGCTAACACTCACACAACCACTCACACTCACTCTCACACATAGGGGAGATTTGGAACAGCCAATTAACCTACTGTGCATGTTTTTGGACTGTAGGAGGAAACCGGAGTATCCAGAGGAAACCCACGCAAGCACAGGGAGAACTCAGGCTCCACATAGAAACACCTCAGCTGGGAATCAAACCCAGACCTTCTTGCTGTGAGGAGGATGTGCAGGCTACACCACCATGCCACCCCCAAACGATTTATTTTTAACATATTTTAAATATGGCAGAGGAATATCAGATGAGCTCCATGCTGTACAAACAAAGCTACTCAGTGTATTGCTAAAAACCCATTCAGAGTTTTAGTATACACTACATCAAACCACAAGTATACCATTTGGGACTGGTGGCTCAGATACAGATAACCAGGTAGTGGCTCAGAAGGTAGTGGGTTCAAACATTAGTGCCATCAAGCTGCCAACATTGGGCTCTTGACTACATCTCTTAACCCTCAACTGCATAGTTGTATAAATGAGCACACAACCAAATCACTGGAGAAGAACCACAAAAGTCTGTGAAAAGATCCAGGGAAGTCTCCACTCACATGCATCTAATTTTAACTTTGAGTATCTTCTTCTTTTCCGTTCGGCTGTTCCCTTCAGTGGTCACCACAGCAAATCCTCTGCCTCCATCTTAGCCTATCCTCTGCATCTTCTGCTCTTACACCAACTAACTTCATGTCCTCTTTTACATCCATAAATCTCTTTGGCCTTCTTCTAGGCCTTCTGCCTGGTACTTCCAACCTCAGCATCCTACTACCAATATACTCACTATCCCTCCTCTATACATGTCCAAACCATCTCAAGCTAGCCTCTCTGACTTTGTCTCCGAAACCTCTTACATGTGCTGTCCCTCTGATGTACTCATTCTTGATCCTATCCATCCTCGTTACGCCTAAAAAGAACCTCAACATTTTCTCTCTGCTACCTCCAGCTCTGCTTCCTGTCTTTTCCTCAGCGCCACTAAACCATACAACATCGCTGGCCTCAACACCGTCTTGTACACTTTTCCTTTCATCCTTGCCGATACCTTCCTATCACACATCACACTGGACACTTTTCTCCAACCATTCCAACCTGCCTGCACATGCTTCTTCACCTCTTTTCCACACTCTCCATTGCTCTGGATTGTTGAGCCTAAGTACTTAAAATCCTCCACCTTCTTTTTCTCTGCTCCCTATAACCTCACCGTTCCTCTTGGGTCCTTGTCGTTCATACACATGTATTCTGTCTTACTGAGGCTAACCTTCATTCCTCTCCTTTCCAGGGCATACCTCCACCTCTCTAGATTTTCCTGCACTTGTTCTCTGCTCTTACTACAGATCACAATGTCATCTGCAAACATCATAGTCCATGGGGAACCTTATCTAACCTCATCTGTCAGCCTGTCCATCACCATAGCAAACAAAAAGGGGCTCAGAACTGACCAATGATGCAGTCCCACCTCCACCTTGAACTCTTCTGTTACGCTGATAGCACACCTCACCACTTGTCTTACATCTCTCATACATGTCCTGCACCACTCTAACATACTTCTCTGCCACTCCAGACTTCCTCATGCAATACCACAGTTCCTCTCTCAGCACCCTGTCATATGCTTTCTCCAGATCCACAAAGGCACAATACAGCTTCCTCTGACCTTGTCTGTAGTTCCCTATTAACATCCTCAAACCAAACATTGCATATGTGGTGCTCTTGGCATGAAACCAATTAATATGAAAATTTATAAATTCTTCATTGATCCATAAATATGATTTTCTCCAAAGCTGTATGCTTAAAAGTCAGAATATCCCTTGGCAGGCTTTGGTTATTTACTCCAAAACTAGATTATGTTTGAAAATTCATTCATTAATTTTCTGAACCGCTTAATCCTAATTAGGGTGACGGGAAGGCTGGTGCCTATCTCAGCGAACTCTGGAAGAGGGCAGAGTATACCCTGGACAGCTCGCTAGGCCATAGCAGGCAGAAACATGTTAACGTCTATGCCGTCTACTCATGACAAAAGTCATCAGTTATTTTACAGCCTCACACCATAGACAGTGAGAGACATGGCCAGCCTTTGATAACCCAGTTAGGTGCACTGGGGAGGGACAGTGACAACCCATTGATAGTGTGGCTTGAACCCCCAACTTTCCAGCACCCTACTATCGGGCCATCACTGCCCAAAATAGCACCAGTAACTCAAAATTATTTTTTTCAGACAATTATTAATTAATACCTACTTTGCTTTACTGGGTCAGAAAGGCAGTATCAGTATAGGTATAATTATTTCATATTAGCAAATGCAATTTTATGTACTTAAAAATGTCCAAATGCCTACCACAAGCTATGGCTTATGATATAATTGTTCAGATATCATAGATAACTCAGATGTATTGCAAAAGAACAAGTTTTTATTTAAATCAGATTTAAAAGATTATTTAAATCAGTACACTGAGTGAAATCTGTCCCTCTCGAAGCAAGTGTAAGATTTTCTGTAAAAAATAACTTGACTCCCTCTAGTGGTTATTTTGGAGAAAAACAGATGAGGAGTGTTTCACCCTAACAGGTCATTTGCTGCCTCTCGAGTGTTTATTTTGATTTCATATGATTCAATTGAATTACATTAAAATAACTTGTTTTTAAGCATCCAACAAGACATAATACAGTAATGTATTTTAAGAGCTTTGAATAAAATCAAACGCTCTCACTTGACTTAAGGACCTTCTGATGTTCTGATCCGACTGTTGTTCTGACCTGGGAATGGAACTCTGAACACAGGTGTTCTGACCTGTGAACATAACCCTGATCACTGGTGTTCTGACCTGTGGATGGAACACTGGCCACTGGTGTTCTGCTACGGTTTATTTACCACGGTGGTTCTACTCATTAATCTACAATATACTCAACAATATAAATAAGTGAATCGGTAAACCTTATTTAAATTAATATTATTATATGTAATAAAGTCCTGGTTTCCTTCGGGTACTTCAGTTTTCCTCCCACAGTTCAAAAACATGCACAGTAGGCTGTTCTATATCGTTCTTAGGTGTAAGTGTGACTATGAATGTTTTTATGCGTGCTGGCCCTACAACGGCGTGGTGTTCAGGGTGTACCCTGACTTCACCCAGAATTTGGATGAGATGGGCACCGGCCTCCCTGGGGTGTTGAATAGGATTAAGCGGCTTAGAAATAGAATGAAAGAATGAATAAAGTCCCACTTTGGTAACAAATTAATACTTTACTGACCATAAATATTTCCAGTAAACATTATAAGATAATTTCCATGTTCATTTACAGCAGTGCTTCTCAAATAGTGTGTGTGTGTGTGTGGGGGGGGCATATGACCGTGAAGAACATGTTTTTTTGGAATACTGTATTAGATTTAAGTGCAATTGTTCACCCACTACAGTAGGTGGCAGTGGCGCACTCTCTCACGCTATGGTGTAGCGGTTTTTCGTACGGAGCAAACGATAAGAAGTGCAATAAACAACCCTCAAGAAACAACATGGAAAAATTTCCAACAGAAAAGAAGAGAAAGGTGGAGAGAGACTGAAGATATTAATACATAAATAAGTTAAATTAGTTTAAATCAAGATGTATTATTTTAATTACAGGCACATTGGTACACTTTAAATTTTTTCTATTACAGATTAAAAACCAATATTAATGAAGTTTTTCTTTAAAGTAAGTTGAACTATATTTCATTCTTTTTTGTTTTTAATGTTAATAAAGGTACAATGTTATGCAGAGGTGTACTAATAACAATTTGATAGACAAATAATACTATTTATAGTCGCTCGCAAGGCGGTGGTGGTGGGGGGCGTGAAATGTTTGTTTCTTCCTAGAGGGGGCGCCACAGAAAATAATTGAGGAGCACTGACTTACAGTAATACTGCTTATATTTGCAGGATATTGCAATGCTACATTAAAAACAGCATTAAAGCCCATAACTTCTTTGTTCTGATGAAATTATTGTACAGGAAACATTTCATATGAATACTTTCTTCACTGTCCAGTTTGTAAACTCCCAAACCAGCCATCTTCAGGCAAAATCCTTGGTATATGAGGGGAGAAAGCACGAAAAGAACTAATCTAATATGAATCCCAATGTACCGTACAAACAACAGATATGTCACCTACTACTCTGGGCGAGAAGCTACATCAAGAGCTGTTGTTGGCTGGTCTTCTCGCAACAAAGATTTTCAGGAATGGTCATAGTAGATGCAAAAAAATAGTACTTTGATGTTTCATAAAATATTTCAGCAATATATAAAAAACAACAAAAGCATTATTATTATTATTATTATTATTATTATTATTATTATTAGTTGTAGTAGTAGTAGTAGTAGTAGTATTTTTACATGCTGTGATGTAACAAGTTTTTGGTGACGTCATACATGATGCAATAGATCTGCGTCTGTCAAGTGGCAGTGTGAACAAAGTTTAGATACAGCTGGAAGTCATGCTGCTAACTATAAATTGCAAATTTGGACAACAGAAACAAGCATTATGATTTTCTAAAAGTTATAAAGGAAGATCATCACCAGGGAGATGAGTCTGACTGGTTGTCAACAACACAAAGGTGAAATCTTGGCCAATAAAAATCGATAGGCAAAATTTCAACCCTGACCTGGACAAAAGACAAGTGATAGGAAAAGACATGTGACAGGTAATGTCCGGTGGGCTCTTTACAGCCGGGCAATAGCGGCTCATTGAACTGGTGCTTAAATGCAGCCGTGAGGGGGGGGGGCACAAACCAGTGTCTCTCCCTCACGCCGGTCCCAAGCCCGGATAAATGCAGAGGGTTGCGTCAGGAAGGGCATCCGGCATAAAACAAATGCCAAATAAACTATGCGAATCACAAGAAAGAATCACATACCGGATCGGTCGAGGCCCGGGTTAACAATGACCGCCATCAGTGCCGTCAACCAACAGGGTGCTGATGGAAATTGGACTACTGTTGGTCGAAGACGTCGAAGAAGGAGAGGCGGGAGGCGTGTCCGTAGGCAGAGAGAGAAGAGGAAAGGCATGAGTCTAGGACTGAGAGTGGGGACTTTGAATGTTGGAACTATGCACAGAAAAGGTAGAGAGCTGGTTGACATGATGCAGAGGAGGAAGGTGGACATACTGTGTGTTCAGGAGACCAGGTGGAAAGGTCGCAAGGCTAGAAGCATAGGAGCAGGGTTTAAACTGTTTTATCACGGTGTGGATGGGAACAGAAATGGAGTCGGAGTTATCTTGAAGGAGGAGTTTGCCAGGAATGTTCTAGAAGTGAAAAGAGTGTCAGACAGAGTGATGAGTCTCAAGTTAGAAATTAAAGGTGTGATGGTCAATGTTGTTAGTGCTTATGCCCCACAGACAGGATGTGAGCGAGAAGAGAAGGAGAGATTCTGGAGGGATTTAGATGAAGTGATGCAGAGTACCCCCAGAGGTGAAAGAGTGGTCATTGGGGCAGACTTCAATGGACATGTTGGTGCAGGAAACAGAGGGGACGAGGAAGTGATGGGTAGGTTTGCTATCCAGGACAGGAATGCAGAAGGACAGATGTTGGTAGATTTTGCAAAAAGGATGGAAATGGCTGTGGTGAATACTTTCTTGCAGAAGAGAGAGGAGCATAGGGTGACTTATAAAAGTGGAGGTAGGAGCACACAGGTAGACTACATCTTGTGCAGGCGATGTAATTTAAAGGAAGTCAGTGACTGCAAAGTAGTAGCGGGTGAGCTTGTTGCCAAACAGCATAGGATGGTGGTGTGCAGGATGATGCTGATGGTGAGGAAGGTGAAGAAGGCAAAGGCAGAGCAGAAGACAAAGTGGTGGAAGTTGAAAAAGGAAGAGTGTCGGGTTGTCTTCAAGGAGGAGTTGAAACAGGCTTTGGGTGGTCAGGAAGTGCTTCCAGATGACTGGACAACTACAGCTAATGTGATCAGGAGACAGGTAGGAGAATACTTGGTGTGTCATCTGGAAGGAAAGTAGATAAGGAGACTTGGTGGTGGAATGAGGAAGTGCAGGAGTGTGTACAAAGGAAGAGATTAGCTAAGAAGAAGTGGGACATTGAGAAAACCGAAGAGAGTAAACAGGAGTACAGGGAGACACAGCGTAAGGCAAAGGTAGCAGTGTCAAAGGCCAAACAGAGCGCGTTTGATGACTTGTATGCTCGGTTGGAAAGTAAGGAGGGAGAAAATGATTTATACAGGTTGGCACAGCAGAGAAATAGAGATGGGAAGGACGTGCAGCAAGTTAGATTGATAAAGGACAGAGAGGGAAATGTATTGACTGATGACAGAAGTGTGCTGGGAAGATGGAAAGAGTACTTTGAAGAGCTGATGAATGAGGAAAATGAGAGAGAGAAAAAATAGTAGAAGAGGTTACTGTTGAGGACCAGGAAGTAGCAAAGATTAGTAAGGGTGAAGTGAGGAGGGCATTGAAGAGGATGAAGAATGGAAAGGCAGTTGGTCCTGATGACATACCGGTGGAGGTATGGAAGTGTCTAGGAGAGGTAGCAGTAGATTTTCTGACAAGAACATTTAACAAGGTCTTAGAGAGTGAGAGGATGCCAGAGGAATGGAGGAGAAGTGTGCTGGTGCCCATTTTTAAGAACAAGGGAGACGTGCAGAGTTGTGGCAACTACAGAGGGATAAAGTTGATGAGCCATACGATGAAGTTATGGGAAAGAATAGTGGAAGCTAGACTAAGGGCAGAAGTCAGCATTTGTGAACAACAGTTTGGTTTCATGCCAAGAAAGAGCACCACAGATGCAGTGTTTGCCTTGAGGATGTTAATGGAGAAGTACAGAGAAGGTCAGAGGGAGCTGCATTGTGCCTTTGTGGATCTGGAGAAAGCATATGACAGGGTGCCGAGAGAAGAACTGTGGTATTGCATGAGGAAGTCTGGCGTGGCAGAGAAGTATGTTAGAGTGGTGCAGGACATGTATGAGAGATGCAAGACAGTGGTGAGGTGTGCTGTTGGTGTGACACAAGAGTTCAAGGTGGAGGTGGGACTGCATCAAGGGTCAGCTCTCAGCCCCTTCTTGTTTGCTATGGTGATGGACAGGCTGACAGACGAGGTTAGACAAGATTCCCCATGGACTATGATGTTTGCAGATGACATTGTGATCTGTAGTGAGAGCAGAGAACAAGTGCAGGAAAATCTAGAGAGGTGGAGGTATGCCCTGGAAAGGAGGGGAATGAAGATTAGCCTCAGTAAGACAGAATACATGTGCATGAATGACAAGGACCAAAGAGGAACGGTGAGATTACAGGGAGCAGAGATAACGAAGGTGGAGGATTTTAAGTACTTAGGCTCAACAATCCAGAGCAATGGAGAGTGTGGAAAAGAGGTCAAGAAGCGTGTGCAGGCAGGTTGGAATGGTTGGAGAAAATTGTCCGGTGTGATGTGTGATAGGAGGGTATCGGCAAGAATGAAAGGAAAAGTGTACAAGACGGTGTTGAGGCCAGCGATGTTGTATGGTTTAGAAACAGTGGCCCTGGGGAAAAGACAGGAGGCAGAGTTGGAGGTAGCAGAGATGAAAATGTTGAGGTTCTCTTTGGGAGTAACGAGGATGGATAGGATTAGGAATGAGCACATCAGAGGGACAGCACATGTAAGACGTTTTGGAGACAAAGTCAGAGAGGCTAGATTGAGATGGTTTGGACATGTACAGAGGAGGGATAGTGAGTATATTGGTAATAGGATGCTGAGGCTGGAACTACCAGGCAGAAGGCCTAGAGGAAGACCAAAGAGACGATTCATGGATGTGGTGAAGGAGGACATGAAGGTCGTTGGTGTAAGAGAAGAAGATGCAAAGGATAGGGTGAGATGGAGGCAGATGATTCGCTGTGGCGACCCCTGAAGGGAAAAGCCGAAAGGAAAAGAAGAAGAAGAAGAAGGCAAAATTTCAACCCTGACCTGGACAAAACACAAGTGATAGGAAAAGACATGTGATAGGTAATGTCCGGTGGGCTCTTTACAGCCGGGCAATAGCGGCTCATTGAACTGGTGCTTATCCCATTTCCATAGCGTGAAGCGACCAGGAGTTCACTCCTCCTGGATGGGATGCTAGTCCATTGCAGGTTACCTTCCCAGTATATTTTTACTGGTACCCATTTACACTGCTGGGTGAACAGAGGCACACTTGTGGTTAAGACCTTGACCAGGGGTCTTAGAACAGTGGGGGTCTAACTGGGATTTGAACACACAACCTCCTGATCATGAGCACAGCACCATAACCATTATGCCAACGGCCCCACAAAGACACGTGATAGGGTGATGGTAAAAGACATGTGATAGGGTAAGTCGTATAGGTCATGGATAAATGTAATTATTGTATTGTTCCATAATGTTCAACCATGAGGAGAAAACTTTTCATTCCTTCACTCGTTCATTTTGTACACGTTTAATCCTAATTAGGGAGTACAGGCGTCCCTCGCTACTTCGCAGTTCAATTCATGCGGTTTCAGTGCATCGCGTTTTTTTTTTTTTAAATATTCATCGAATTAAAAAATAAAGAAATTAAGGAAGAATAGGGGGGAAATTAAGGAAAATTCCACAAAACAAGGCCAATTATGTAAAAAAAATCTCTTTAACAAACACAAAACAAAAAACAACCCAAAACCCCCTATCAAAACTACAGTACTTACATTTTTGTGTTGTGTATTTGTGAGTGTATTTGTGTGCGTGCGCACGAGCATCTGTATGTGTGTGTGTATTTATATTTTATTTACATCTTATGCATTATTTTTGAATGTTTAATTGTTATAAGCATTTATAGCATTAAATATACAGTATATTTATTGATATTATATACACATATACATGTACATATATGTCAGTCAGGCGGGGTTGGGGGGGTTTGAGGTGGTGATCCTACTTTTCAAAATTCGATGCTCGCGGGGGATCTCGGTCCTAATTAATCGTGGAAAGTGAGGGATCCCTGTATTTGGAACAGGCAGCTGTGCATGTTTTTGGACTGTGGGAGGAAACCGGAGTACCTGGAGGAAACCCACACAAGTACAGTGTGAGCATGCAAAACCTCACAAAGAAATACTCGAGTCCTGAATCCGAACCCAGGCCTGCTTGCTGTGAAGCGGACATGCTAGGAGAATACTTGGAAGTGAATATCTATTGCTGAAATATCTGAACTTGATTGGACTCTGCAAATCTTATTTTAAAAGAAATTCAAGCTCTTTTTAAAAGTTGTGAAACCACCTAGTATTTTCATACATACCCCAAAATGCTAAATGAGCTACTTCAAAAAGATTACGGCTGGCGTCTTCCGAGGACTACATTTCCCATAATGCACTCGGTCATTGATTTCGCACACAGTCCAAAGAGCCTCTTCCAATGACGTAGAAGAATTGGCTTCGTCTCCACCCCAAATAAACCCGGAAAATGAGGAATCTCACCCTGAGCACGTCCAGAGGCTCATGATAATGCAACCGAGCTAAAACGGAACAAGAATTGTGAAAGGTAAAGGAAACATCATTCATTTCTCGTTCATTCTGAAGCAGATGGGTTTTTACATTTAATTTGTTTTATCCGGATCGATAAGTTTGCATTTCCTTGAAGTGTTGCGTTTTTAAATCAAATTATATTAAATATAATTCCTATATTATTATTATTATTATTATTATTATTATTATTGTTAAATGTTATAAATATTGAATGAACACACACACACACACACACACACACACACACACACACTAGGGTGCCCCCCCCCCATTTTTATTTTTAAAGAAACTTGGCCTCCACAACTTTCATTTTATTTCACATGTGTCTGCAAACATTTGTGAAAAATTTTAGGTGTTTTGATGCGGGTCACTCAAGCAAACCCTATTTTTTTGTGTGTGTGTGTGTGTGTGTGTGTGTGTGAAAAATATGTAAAAATGTCATTTGACAAACATTTTGGTTCATTAACACTTATTCATTCATTCATTCTTTCATTTTCTGAACTGATTAATCCTAATTAGGGTTGCGGGGAAGCTGTGCCCATCTCAGCTGACTCTGGGCAAGGGCAGAGTACACCCTGGACAGCTTGCCAGGTCGTCGCAGAGCGGAAACACACTGACAGCCTTGCAGCTACTCTTGTTGAAATTCTCAGTAATGTAAAAGAACTATTGCTGAATTTTGACTAGAGTCGGTAGGCTGCACAGCTGTCACTGTTGACAATGGCGCTTGAACCCCCAACCTTAGGATCGGTTATCCAGCCCTTTCCCACCAGGCCACCACTGTTCTGGTTTATTAACATTACACACTATATTTAAAGATTAAAATATCATAATTAGTTAATTACATGTATTTGAAACGTAATATGAAATTTAGACTGTAGTTAAGATAATGTCCGGGATTCATCAGTGCTTTCTTGTCACAGGATGGGTAAGTCTTTCTGTGTCGTTCCACAATCTGTTCTCATCCTGCCGTTCGTGTACTCAACATCAAAGATTACAGCAGTTATCGAAGCCAGCTCACCACCAGGTGGTGATCGGTTGACAACTCAGCTCCCCTCTTCACCCGAGTGTCCAGAACATGCCGCTGCAGGTCCGGTGACACGACTACAAAGTCGCTCATCGAACTGCGACCGAGGGTGTCCTGGTGCCAAGTGCACTTATGGGCACTCTTATGTTCGAACATGGTGTTTGTGATAGACAAACTGTGACGAGCACAGAAGTCCAACAACGAAACACCATTCGGGTTCAGACTGGAGAGGCCATACCTACCGATCACACCCTTCCAGGTCACACTATCGTTGCCCACGTGGACACTGAAGTCTTTCAAGACAACGAGTGCATTCAATATTCAGAAAAAGTGTCATATAAACTGAGATTCTCTATGATATCAATAAAATTGTATACAGGGATGCATCGCTACTTCACGCTTCAGTTCATGTGGCTTCAGTGCATCGCGGGTTTTTCAAAAATATTCATTGAAAATAAAAAAATAAGTAAATTAAGGAAAAATGGGGAAAAAGTTAAAGAAAATGATGCAAAACAAGGCCAATTATTCAAAAAAACCACCCAAACAAACAAAAACAAAAAAACAACCCAAAACCCTCCAACAAAACTACTTACATTTTTATGTGAGCTGCGCTTCTTGAGTGTGTGCGCGTGCATCTATGTGTGCGCATGCGCGGCTGTATGAGTGTGTATTTATGTTTTATTTACATCTTATTACTTCATGGAAATCGGCGGTCTTGGTCCCCATTAACCGTGGAAAGTGAGGAATCCCTGTATGAGCAGACATCGGTTTCCGACCACAATTCGAAGGCCGTTTGAATAGCGATTTGTTCGAATTCTGAATCTATTTTTCCCAATAACAAATAATGTAAACATTTTCCTGGAAGTAAAATCGAGCCAATCAACACAAATGTCAACTTTAGCACATGGCACGTTGAACATAACGAACATAAAATCACATCTAATTTCACAAAAATAACATCGTGTTGAACAACACAAACATAAACAAAAGCACATGACCAGGAACGTCCTTAAATGTATGACGTTACTGAGCAGGAGAATCGGGTGAAAAATAGAAAAATACTCATCATCACTTTCTGATAGGTCCATATCTGGCTCATCGCTCCATTCATGCAGAGCATCCCATAGTTTTGCTGTCGCAGTTTCTAATGGTTCATCGGTTGTTGGACATTTTCCAAGAGAGCACAGCAAAATATTTTCCTGTTTTTTAAAGCACGGCGGAACAATCAAATGTGTTGTTACTGATGAACATTATAGACATTCCCTATTGGCAGGGGGTCTTGAAATACCATGTACACTCACTTTTACAGGCAGTGAACACCTCAGTTTACCGTTACAGAGACTGATCAAATAAAATTGGTAAGTTTAATCCCAGTACACATGAGAGGCTATTAGACGTAAGATCAAAAATATTGGGGGGGGGTCCTAATTGGAGCAGGGCGCTTATTACGTCAAATAAGGTGTGTATATATATATATATATATATATATATATATATATATATATATATATATATATACACACACACACACACACACACACACTTTTCAAATAATTGTAAACTAGGCGTTTATTATAATTCATTTAATTTTCAACACTTAAAAGAATTTACAAACATCATTCTATTGTTTTGTTACCGCCTGTTCTCAAACTGATGTCCATTCTGGTCGAGACACTGCTGACAAATCTGCGTCTCCAACGACAGCGCCTTCCTTGATTTCTTGGTAGAATTGCCATGTGATGAATCGGACTTCCTCTTGGGGGCCATGGTAACGGTGTACAGTTAATGAATGTAAAATTGTACTGTAAAAGAGATGTTACTGCAACGGTATCTACTCACTGAGTGTAGTGATAGAATGCTGTCAGTGTGAGATGCTGGGATGCTGTGCTGCCAGAACTATCTTATGTGCTGAGCTGCCAGACCGATACAGTAAACTCATGATAGGCATCTGCTAGACGTGGTCGTAAGTACGGGTGGTCGTAACTCGCGTACGTCGTAACTTGGAGACTGAGTGTATTTGTTTATGTTTGCTGACGATTCGACAATGAAAAAGTCATAACATTTTATTATTAACTGTTTCCAGGAGAAATGGAGAAGACTTTCAGAAGTAATCAAGCACTCCTAGCAGAACCAGCAAAAACAACATTGTTCAGAAAAGAGATGAGTGGTATAACATACAGAATCCCATCTGTAATCTTCATTAATGAGAGTCGGACCTTTCTTGTTTTTGCTGAGAAAAGAACTTCACCATCTGATCAAGATGCCACTCTGCTGGTCATGAGGAGGGGAACACGGCAGAACGGGTCCCTTCAGGTGATTCTTCATCAAATAATGATTGTTTTCTTATTTCACTTTATTTATGCATTTATACTTAATATACTTTATTTAGACAAAATACATGTGCGTGAACAAGAAGGACCCAAGAGGAACGGTGAGGTTACAGGGAGCAGAGATAAAGAAGGTGGAGGATTTTAAGTACCTAGGCTGAACAATCCAGGGCAGTGGAGAGTGTGAAAAAGAGGTGAAGAAGCGTGTGCAGGCAGGTTGGAATGGTTGGAGAAAAGTGTCCAGTGTGATGTGTGATTGGAAGGTATCGGCAAGAATGAAAGGAAAAGTGTACAAGACTGTGTTGAGGCCAACGATGTTGTATGGTTTAGAAACAGTGGCCCTGGGGAAAAGACAGGAGGCAGAGCTGGAGGTAGCAGAGATGAAAATGTTGAGGTTCTCTTTGGGAGTAACGAGGATGGATAGGATCAGGAATGAGTATATCAGAGGGACAGCACATGCAAGATGTTTTGGAGACAAAGAGAGGCTAGATTGAGATGGTTTGGACATGTACAGAGGAGGGATAGTGAGTATATTGGTAGTAGGATGCTGAGGTTGGAACTACCAGGCAGAAGGCCCAGAGGAAGACCAAAGAGAAGATTCATGGATGTGGTGAAGGAGGACTTGAAGGTCGTTGGTATAAGAGAAGAAGATGCAAAGGATGGGGTGAGATGGAGGCAGATGATTCGCTGTGGCGACCCCTGAAGGGAAAAGCCAAAAGGAAAGGAAGAAGAAATCAATTTTAAAATCGCATTTGAAAATAGATCGATTTATTAGTAAATCGATTTATCGTCACACCTCTAGTACTTACGTAGTACGCTGACGTAATGACGCTGCGTCCATTGTTTACAAATGACAGACTGAACGTGCCCTTCCTTCTTCCCAGTTTTGTGGACTTTTGTAACCCTAAGCAAATTTGGTTGGTCAGAAGCGTAAGCCTATTAGTGATAGCGGTAATCAGAAAAAGCGGCAAGCCATCTCGTTAGAAATGAAGATGGCTATTATCAAGAAAATTGCTGCTGGTGAGAAACATGTGAATGTTGCACGTTTCTTCCAAATGGCTCCGTCGACCATCGGCACCATTTACAAGCAGAACGATTGCATCATAGAGAATGTTAAAGGTTATTTGATACTGTATTTGATATTTGATTAGTGAATTTGATTAAAATTTATCTATTTGAAATTATTTTGCTTGAATTTAATTTATTTGAAATTAATGTTGATATTATTTGATATATTTCATATTATTTTACAATGTTATGTTTATAGTAATTGATTTAGGGGTGTTTTATGAGATACGGTAATGGTAGTTATGGATGTATAGTACAGTAGTCATACGACACTGGAACATACAGTAACAACTTACGTTTTTTTTTTCACCTTACGTTCGGCCATCCAGAACCGAACTAAAACTTAAGTTGGGGAGCATCTATGTACTTTATATGATGTATTAAATCGAGACACAAATTTGTTTTCTTTTCAGTGGTCACCTGTTCAGGAGCTCAGTGCAGCTTGTTTGCCAGGCCATCGCACCATGAATCCGTGTCCAGTCTACGAGAAAGAATCTAAGACTCTCTTTCTGTTCTTTATCTGTGTCTTGGGTAAAATCACAGAGCAGCACCAGATTTGGACTGGTAGGAATAAGGCTCGACTGTGTTATGTCACCAGCAAGGACAGCGGGCGGAATTGGAGCAGCACAACAGATTTGACAGGAAGTGTGATTGGAGATGAGATCAAAAATTGGGCAACGTTTGCTGTTGGACCTGGGCACGGCATTCAGCTCAGAAGTGGCAGGCTCATCATTCCTGCTTATGTTTATTACATTCATTGCCGATGTTTTTGTTTTCCATGCTGTACAAAATCCCAGGCTTTTGCTTTCTATAGTGATGACTGTGGAATCACGTGGTGCTTTGGAGAAAAACTAAGTACTGAGTCTTGTGAGTGTGAGATGGCAGAGATCGAAGTCCAAGAGTCCGGAAGTGAGCTCTACTGCAACGCACGAAGTACTAAAGGTTGCAGAGTCGAGGCTTTCAGCAGGTGCAGTGGATCAGCTTTTAATAGACCTCATTTTGCACGGAAGCTAGTGGAGCCCTATCATGGCTGCCAGGGTAGCGTGGTGAGCTTTGCTGCACTTGAGAAACAAGACTCTGAGGAACCAAACACAAAGACTTGGCTCCTTTATTCCCATCCAAGTACGAGAACAAAGAGAATGGCTCTTGGTGTGTATTTGAATAAGTCTCCTCTTAGTGACTCTGGGTGGGGCAAGCCATGGATCGTCCACCATGGCCCCAGTGGATACTCAGATCTTAGTCCATGTGAGGAGCCTGACCACTTTGCTTGCCTCATGGAATGCGGAAAGAACAGTGAACTTGAAGAAATAGCCTTTGTGGAGTTTTCTGTCACTGATATAATGAACAATCAGTAGCAGCTATGTTTAAGAGATAAAAGAAATAAATGCAATGAAAGAAATATATCACAATGCATGTATTGCCACATTGGCTTCAAATGTAATTTTTAAAAATTATTTTATTTAAAGATAAGTTAGATTATTTGAATCAGAAATCAAAATCTGGTGGTAATTCTGTTGTTGTTGTTCTCAGAACAAATTTGAGGTGTTCATCACTCAGTTGAGATCTGCAGGGTGCTTTGTTGGTGTTCATCACAATAAAAGTCTGTTCACACTCGTATGTCGAGCCAAATAACAACAGCATCCCCAGTGCCATCTTCTGGATGTTTGGAAATTTGGCTGCACTCAATGAAGCATAAAATTCATCCAGTTTCAGGGAGTTGAACTTCTCCTTTAACGTCATGTCACATCGGAGATCCATCAGATCAACTGCGACTCCTGTGGGACCATTTCAGGCTCTTGTGAGAAGGGACCTGACACCAGCCGAAGTGCCCTGTCAATTTTTCCAAAATCACTAAACTGACGGCAGAATTCTTCATGCAGGTCATCCAATGCTTTCCTGGATTTGTTCACATGTTGCAGGGCATCTTTTAACGTGGCCAGTGTGGGAGAAATGAGCGAATGACTTGTCTGACATTTGCTTTGAAAATAAACTTAGCCTGGTTTTGAATGCTCTGACGTTTGCTTGCATTTCATGCACAACCTGTTTTTCCCTTGGCGCTTCACATTCAGCTCATTCATGTGGGTCAGACTGTCCAGTAAAAGTGAAATCACAGCCAATCTGTGTCTTTCAGCTCAGGAAAATTCTCAGGGTTCTCAGGGAGCTCCAAAATTGAAATAATCTACTGTTTGAGCTCCACATGCATTGACATACTGGGGAAAAAGTTAAGGAAAATGCTGCAAAAACAAGGCCAATTATGCAAAAAAAAAAAACCCCAAAACAAACAAAAAACAACCCAAAACCTCCCATCAAAACTACTTACATTTTTATGTAAGGTGCGCATCTGCGTGTGTGTGTGTGTGTATTTACATTTTATTTACATCTTATGCATTATTTTTGAATGTTGAATTGTTATTATAAGCATTTATAGCATTGAGTATGTATTTATTGATATTATATACGCATTAACTAAAAAACTCGAATGTGTCATAAAGAAACATGAATTCTGTCTGTCTTCCTTTCGGCTTTTTCGCTTTTACTCAGGAGTCGCCACAGCGAATCATCTGATTCGCACGTTTGATTTGGCAGAGGTTTTTACGTCGGATGCCCTTCCTGTCACAACCCTTTTTAGCAAGGGACAGAAACACGCTGACGGCTTTGAAGCTACTCTTTACGAAAGTCAGCAATGGTTCTTTTACATGAACCGCTCACCATAGACAGTGAGAGACATGGCATGCCTTTGATAACCCAGTTAGCCGCACTGGGGGTGTACAGTGACAACCTTGTGGAGAGTGGGACTCGAACCCCCAACCTTTGGATTAGCGATCCAAAAATGGCATATGCATTATGCACTATAATCAAGGCTAAAGGCAATCACTGTCACAGTGTATTACTCTATAGCCAAGGTGGGGCAACACTGACTTTTAAAACTTGACGGCCAGCACCAGATGCATACATATCAAGCATAAACAGAAACAAGGCAACACAGGGTTAAAATTTACATTTACTTTTAGTGGGAACAGTGTCGTACATCTCAGTGGCAGTGGTGTCCTGGTGGTAAAGGGTACTGGATCGCTGATCCTAGGGATGGCGGTTCAAGTCCCACTCTCCACGGGCTGTCACTGTCACCCCCCCCAGTGCAGCTAACTGGGTTGTCAAAGTCCGATCATGTCTCTCACTGTCTATGGTGAGAGGTTCATGTAAAAGAACCATTGCTGACTTTCGTCAAGAGTAGCTGCATAGCCGTCAGCGTGTTTTTGCCACTCGCTATAGGGTTGTGTCAGGAAGGGCATCTGACGTAAAAATCTATGCCAAATCAAACATGCGATGATTCGCTGTGGTGACGCCTGAGAAAAAAGGGAACAGCCCGAGGGAAAAGATGAAGTGTCGTACATCTCCCTTATTAGACAGTGCATTGAAGTCTGGTGTTCGTTTTGTTGTGGCAATGCTCAGAACAGATCAGAGATGGTCGGGGTTTTGTTCATTTGAATGCCAGCAAATAATTTGCCTTCATATTTGATTCTTGGATGGCGGATTAAGGTTTTTTTTCCTGAACCTGAAAACTAGCTGCCAACCTCTGAGTGGTGGCCGCCCGTTCTTGTGTTAGCATAATTAGCATGCTTGGTGGAAAATTGACAACTGATGTTGCATTCCTTTAAAATCAAAACTTTTTTTTTTTTTGGCAAATAAGATTTCAGTGGAAAAGTATTTAGGTGTCCATTCTTTATTAAATATTTTTAAATACTTGGAACTCACTGTCAATGTTTCTTTTCTTTGGCCCACTATTCGTTGCAAGATGGGATCAGAACCGTAGCAGAGTAATGACAGAGCCCGGGATCCACAAAATCAGGTCAATGTATCGCCTAATGCACGCTAGGATGGAACGCCAGGTATTACAGGTCAAGGTCAAATGAATGCAGGTTCCTTCCTCAACTCAGCATCTGACACCCAGAGGCTGTGAAGCATCTGATATCATTTCTACAAATTTCTGGCCACAAGTCTCATAATCTTGCTCCAGTCTGACCAGCTTTAGTATTACCTTATGCTGGTTTTAAAGCATACGTTTGAAACCAGTGACAAAATTAGTCTTTTGGACACGGTTAATAAGTGAGAAAAACATTTTGTGTTTACAAAAAAAAAAATCTGCAAAAATCTGGAGACGGTGAATAGGGAAACATGGAAGAAAAAAAAAAGCAGAATTTCAAACAATACCATACTAACTTTATTTTCATCACTTATCAGTGCCAATGTTAAATAGTTTTTTTGCCTTCTGTTACACTTGGCGGGCGGAAAAAAAAATAAGCAGGTTTCAAGTACTGTATAGTTAAAAAAAAAAAAAAAAAAAAAACCAATCCGCTGACTTTATATAAAAAGATAACATCATCATCATCGGTCACTTTTCAACACTCTCATCGTCTTTTTCTACCCAGTCCCAGACATGTATAGATCCATCTGAAGCTGCAGAGAGCAATGTCCTTGGTCGCCATGGATGCCACACATGAGTTGTGACCATAAGCGTGGCGTCAGATTTTTCTTCACCCAAGTCATGACCCTGATGCACAAAAACAGGCTGAGGTACTCGTGAATCGGTGCTCCAGCTTCCTGTGTCAAAGACTCTCACTGATCCATCAAATCCTTAAAATTAAAAGAAAATCAAGTCAGTGCATTGAAAGCAAAGATCTCGAATTAAAAGAGAACATGCAGCAATAGGGCATACCTGACACGGCGAGATGGTTATCCAGAGCAGGAGCCCATGTGACCATCAGAAACTCATTGTTGGGATCATTTTGTTGCATATTAAGCTGAGCTTGAGCGACTGGAGTGCCTGGTTTTCGGAGATCAGACACGATTATCTGACCACAGGAGGAAAGTCTTGCAACAGTACACAAGGCAGGGTCAGAATGTGGCTCAGCTGTCCTTAATCCGAAACCCCAATGTGAGCTAGTCGTACTCTCCGAGAGAGCAAAATTACTGATCTTTGGATCTCTTGAGTCTCCCATGTACAGAGTGCCATTAGTTGCACAGACAGTAAATGTACTGACATTCAGGAACTGTAGACCACTCACGACATCTAATGAGTCTGTTTCTATGAGGAATCAAACAGAACTGCATTTTAAAACAAAATTGGTGAAATCTGTGGTTACAATGGAATGATTAAGCAACTGATGTTTGAAGAGCCCCCCAGTGCAGCTAACTGGGTTATCAAAGGCCGGCCATGTCTCTCACTGTCTATGGTGTGAGGTTCATGTAAAAGAACCATTGCTGACTTTCATAAAGAATAGCTGCATAGCCGTCAGCGTGTTTCTGCCCTACGATGGCCTGATGAGCTGTCCAGGATGTACTCTGCCCTTGCCCAGAGTCGGCTGGGATGGGCGCCAGCCTCCCTTTGACCTTAATTAGGATTAAGCGGTTACAGGAAATGAATGTATGAAGTGCAGCACAGCAAAAAGCCTTATAATAACAAGCATAAATAGAGAAATTCACTGATCCTATATCAGTTCCTTTTAAAGTTTTCACACCAACAAGCCTTGAGAAGCCGAATACAGAAAGAGATGACCTTGTGCCCTTGAGGCAGATCCACGTGGCAAACATGCAATCCCATGATGCTATTCGCACCAGACACCAAATCTGCTTATCCTCTGTCACTTCCTTCTAAAGTTCTCACTACTGGGTCATAGAAATTGATGGCACCCATTTTTGTGCAACACTAACTGCCTGTCCTGTCGTCTACCTTCAAACGTCTTTACAGCAAGAAAGGCACGATAAAGCCTGAGACACGGCATCTCTTGGTAAGTTTTGTGAGAAAGAATACAGGGATCCCTCGCTACTTCACACTTCAATTCATGCAGCTTCAGTGCATCACGTTTTCTTTTTAATATTCATCAAAATAAAAAATAAAGAAGAATAGGGGGAAAAGTTAAGGAAAATGCTGCAAAAACAAGGCTGATTATACCAAAAAAAAAAAACAAAAAACAAAACCCAAACAAACAAAACACAACCCAAAATCCCCCATCAAAACTACAGTGATAGCTCTGCTCACGAACATAATTGGTTCCCAGAAAGTGTGTGTGAGGCGAAAAGTTCGTCTGCCGAACATTTATTTCCCATAAGAAACCATTAAAATGAGAATAATCCGTTCCCAGGTCCCCATAAAACATAATTTTCTACTAAATAAGCCTTAAAACGACACAAAAATATACCTTATTTTATGTATAATAAATGTGCTATTGTATTGTAATTAAAGAAATAAACTGTACCGTATAATAAAGTCGTTTTATTTACCTTTGTGATGGTAGTTGATGGCTTGATGGAATGGAGTGGGAGGAGGAGGGAGGGAGGGACTTACTGTTTGGAAGGAGAGTTTGGAAACGCCTACTGTTTGGAAACACCCTTAGCCACACACGCACCCTTAATAGCTTCCTTGTTCTTAAGGATGGGAGCAATGGTAGACTTAGCGTACTGGTACTGGGACGCTGAGTCACACAAACGCACACCTCGTTCGTGTTTTTCAATGATCTCCGCCTGTGGTGGGGTCTTTTTCGGTCCCATAATAGCAAAAGTACACTCAATATGGTCCAAAATGTCTATCAAACACAAACCACGTCCGCACTCAAAGAAAGGGGGTGACGAACTGGGACGCCGTGAGCGTGCGTCAGCTTCTCGTGGCCGCCACCGTGGCGCTGTTCGACCGCGTGGTTTGGTTCGTCCGCCGAAAAGTAGTTCGTCAGCAGAGACTATATGCTCGCAAATTTAATGTTCTTGAGGCGAAAAGTTCGTGAGCTTAAGCGTTCGTCAGCGGAGGTTTTACTGTATATATATTTTTATGTGAGGTGCGCATTAAAGTGCGTGCACACACACGTCTGTATGTGTGTGTATTTATATTTTATTTACATTTCTTTCTTTTGGCTTTTTTCCCCATTCTCGGGAGTCGCCACAGTGAATCATCTGATTCGCACATTTGATTTGACATGGGTTTATATGTCGGATCCCCTTCCTGCCACAACCCTTTAACAAGGGACAGAAACACGCCGACGGCTTTGCAGCCTTCTCTTTATGAAAGTCAGCAATGGTTCTTTTACATGAACCTCTCACCATAGACAGTGAGAGACATGGCCCGCCTTTGATAACCCAATTAGCTGTACTGGAGGGGGCAGTGACAACCTTGTGGGGACTCGAACCCCTAACCTTAGGATCAGCGATCCACTAGACCACCACTGCCCCAGATTTTATTTACATCTCATGCATTATTTTTGAATGTTTAATTGTTATAAGCATTTAATATGTATTTATTGATAATATATACATATATACATGAACATATACGTCAGCGGGGTGGGTGGGTGGGGTGTCGATTCTACTTCGCGGAATTCGGCAGTCGCGGCTGTATCGCAGTCCCAATTTACTGCGAAAAGTGAGGGATCCCTGTAATACCATTGCGAAGTAGTGAATGCTTTATTGTGCCAAGGTTTTTTTTTTTTTTTTTTTTTTAACAGGTATGTTAATAGTGGTGCCCAAACCTGTTCCTGGAGAGCAACTGTATATCCCTTAAGACTTTATCTCCAACCATAATGGTGTGCACCTGACTGATTTAACAATCTCCTTACATCTCTATCTCAACATATTATGTTCTAATAATATGGTCAGATGGACATGGTTATGGTTATGGTTGAAGCTAAAGTCTTCAGGGAGGTAAGATCTGCAGAACCTACAGGTATCTCGGACATAAACATCAACAATGTGTCATTGTATTGTTTTGAGTGCAATACAGGTCAGAAAGTATTTACAGCAAATTGTAATCAAACCATTTCAACAGAACATATCAACTTTTCTGACTTGGGTGCTGTACATAAATGCACGTAAGTGGAAAATCTGTAATCGAGCATCTGCTACAGGAACCAATTTGGGTCACATTTAGAAAACCTGAGGCTCTGTTTTATTGTAAATACAGTACATATCGGCTATGATACTTATTAGAAAGTGCTATTTTTTGCCCACAGAAAAACTTAATGAGCCTAGACAGGGAACGTAAAGTAAAACAGAAGGCCCAGTTCCGCATTACCTACTGCATAAAGCTTTCTCCCAGAGGCCACATCAGTCTGCTGAACATTTTGAATTGTAGAGCCGTGGAGAACAGAAGGGTGTGCAGTCAAACCAGAAGCAAGTTTTCTTCCAGTGGCTGAGCTGTGACTGCAGTTTATGACTCCTGTCTTATTGATAACATCTGGATGCCAGAGGTGGAAAAGTTTATGTGTGATGTGTCAAGAACAGTCACCACAATTATAAGCATCAATAGCGAAGAAGGGTTTTTAAAATGAAACCATAAACATGATTTTTTTACAGTATTAAGTTATTTTACTACTGAATATAAGAGTAAACTCCTTTAAAGAGTGAATTATTTATCAAGTCTCCAATTATGCAAATTTGTATTTATATATTTATTTAAATCTGCACGAATTGAAAGTGATGAACTTTTCAGTTCTATATACTGAAAGCTAATTAAAGTACTAATGATCTGATTAAGTACCACTGTCATCTTCTCCAATGTCCCAAATCTGCAGTTTGGAATGATCGCCGCCACTAGTAACCACACATCTGTAAATAAAAGATCACATTTAAACACTGATGCTTATAAAACACTTAAGTTTGATTATAAAAGGCAAATGTTTAGTCATATTGATCAATATTCTTGCGTAGACTTTTTTTTTTAAAAGGAGAAAAGAGCTCACATTGTCTGGTGGTCATCAACCCTGTCCCTTGCAAGTCATGCCAAAAAAATCGAACACACCTCTTTTAGCCGATAAAGAATTTCACAAATAACTGTTAAACCTCACAGAGGTCAAACTCAAAACCCATGGACTAAAAACCAGCCCGCTAACTCATTTTATGTGGCTCACAAGAGCTTTCAAAGAATATGACTATTGTACATGCTTTCCATGAACCATGAAACATAATTTAGCATCATTCCACTAGGTGGCATCAGCCTATTTCAAGTCAGGTAGGTAGGTAAGGTCTGTTGGGACTTTTTATACCTGAGCCATAGTGGATCATCAGGCCGGTGCTTATCCCCGGTTTCCGTAGTGTGAAGCAACTAGGAGTCCAACTGCTGGATGGGACACTAGTCCATCACAGGTGACCTTTCCAGTATATTTTTACTGGTACCCATTTATACTGCTGGGTTATACTATTGCCCAGGGACCTTAGCACAGTGGGAGTCTTACTGGGATTTAAACACACAACCTCCCGAACATGAGCCCAGCACCCTAACCACTACATCACCGGCCCCACTATTTCAAGTAAACAGCTAGTCATTCACGCCTCAAGAAGAATAGCAGACTAGAATACAGTGATCCCTCGCTATTTCCTGCTTCAGTGCATCGCTGGTTTTTCAAAAATATTCATCAAAAAATAAAAAATAAGGAAATTAAGGAAAAATGGGGGGTGGAAGGGGGTTAAGGAAAATGCCGTAAAACAAGGCCAATTATGCAAAAAAAAAAACCAAACAAACAAACAAAAAAAAAACCCAAATAAACAAAAACACAACCCAAAAGCCCCCAAGAAAACTACTTACATTTTTCTGTGAGGTGTGCATCTGTATGTGTGTATTTATATTTTATTTACATCTTATACATTATTTTTTAATGTTTAATTGTTATCCTAAGCATTTATAGCATTGAATATATATTTATTGATGATATATATATATATGTATATGTCAGTCAGCGCGGGGGGTTCGTGGTACTTTGCGGAAATCGGTGGTCACGGGGGGGGGGGGGGGGGGGTCCTTGGTCTCCATTAATCGCGGAAAGTGAGGGACCCCTGTATAATGAGAATCTTGTCAAATACAAATGAAAAAAGAAAAAGAGGACATTCCTACGGACATGCTGGCAGAACATTTCCTATGCCACATGTTTACAGATTTTCTATAAAAACCCATACAGTATGTTCTATAGAATATTTTCTTTCCATCGAGAAGTATTCGGATCAAGACTGCTGTGAGACCTTTTATAAAAACATCTATAGCTACTTCTATAGCTATCTATAGCTACAGTGCCTTGCAAAAGTATTCATCCCTTAGCATTTTTTATGTTTTGTTTGCTTGCAACCTGGATTTTAAATTGATTGTTTGAGGGTTTGCATCATTTCAATTTCAGAACATGCTGACAACTTTGAAGATGTGATTTTTTTTAATTGTGAAGCAAACAACAAATAACTGAAACTTTCAGCGTGCATAACTATTCACCCTCCTTAAAGTCAGTACTTTGTAGAGATACTTTTTGCAGCAATTACAGCTACAAGTCACTTTTGATAAGTCTCCATCAATGTGCCACATCTGGCGCTGGGATTTGTAGCCATTCCTCAAGGAAAAAACTGCTCCACCTCCTTCATGTTTGATGGCTTCCACTTGTGAACAGCAATCTTCAAGTCTGGCCACAGATTCTCAAATGGATTCAAGTCTGGTCTTTTTTTGAACCATTCCAACACATTTAAATATTTCCCTTTAAACCACCCAAGTGTTGCTTGAGCAGCAAGGTTTGGGTCATTGTCCTGCTGGAAGATAAACCTCTGTCCCAGTCACAAATCACAGACAGACTGAAACAGCTTTTGCTCAAGAATATCTCTGTATTCATCACTACCCATTTTCCCTCAACTGGGATCAGTTTCGCAGTCCCTGCTGCTGAAAATTATCCCCACAGCATCGAACCTGCCACCACCATGTTTCACTCTGGGGATGATGATCTTGAGGTAATGGGATGTGTTGGGTTTGCACCAGACCTAACGTTTTCCTTGGTGGACGAAAAGTTCAATTTTACTCTCATCTGACCAGAGCACCTTCCCCCATAAACTGGATAAGTCACCCATATGCATTTTGGCAAACCCAAAACGTGCCTTCTTATTTTTAACGGTAGGTAGGTAAGGTAAAGGTAAAGTCTGTTGGGTTTTTACACCCGAGCCTAGTGGCTCATCAGGCCGGTGCTTATCCCCAGTTTCTGTAGCGTGAATCGAACCAGGAGTTCAACTGCTCCTGGATGGGAAGCTGGTCCATCGCAGGTTACCTTCCCAGTATATTTTTACTGGTACCCATTTATACTGCTGGGTGAACAGAGGCACACTTGTGGTTGAGACCTTGCCCAGGGGTCTTCGCACAGTGAGGGTCTCAGTGAGATTCGAACTCACAACCTTCCGATCATGAGTGCAGCACCCTAGCCACTACACCACTGGCTCCATTTTTAACACTAAGGAATGGCTTTTTCTGGCCATTGTTCCATAAGGTCTGGCTCTATGGAATGTATGACGTATTCTGGTCCCATGCCTAAATACTCCAAGTCTCTGTTGTGGAACTCTGCAGCTCCTTCAAGGGTACCTTTGGTGTTTGTGCTGCCTCTCTGATTAATGCCCTCCTTGCTCTCTCTGTGAGTTTTGGTGGACATCTCTCTCTTGGCAAGTTTGTTGAGGGACCCCGTTCTTTCCATTTGAAGATGATGGATTTGATAGTGCTCTGGGGATCATTGAAAATTAGATTTTTTTTTTTTAATAACACACCCTGACCTGTACTTCTCAATAACGTTGTCGCTGACTTGTTTGGAGAGCACCTTGGTCTTCAGGGTGTAATGCCTCTTACTTAGTTGTGTTGCAGCCTCTGGGGCCTTGCAGAAAAGCTGTGTTTATACTGTCAGATCGTGTGACACTTAAATTTCACACAGGTGGACTTCATTTCCCTAATTATGCGACATCTGAAGGTAATTGGTTGCAACAGAACTTTTGAGGAGCTTCATAGCAAACAGGGTAAATATTTCTGCACACACCGTCCGTCTTCCTTTCGGCTTTTTCCCTTTTTTACTCGGGAGTCACCACAGCGAATCATCTGATTCACACATTTGATTTAGCAGAGGTTTTTACGTCGGATGCCCTTCCTGTCACAAACCTTTTTTTAGCAAGGGACAGAAACACGCTGACGACTTTGCAGCCTACTCTTTACGAAAGTCAGCAATGGTTCTTTTACATGCCTTTCACCATAGACAGTGAGAGACATGGCCCGCCTTTGATAACACAGTTAGCCGCACTGGGGGGACAGTGACAACCTTGTGGAGAGTAGGACTCGAACCCCCAACCTTTGGATCAGTGATCCAGCGCCCTATACCACTAGACCACCACTGTCCCCTAAATATTTCTGCACACACCAATTTTCTAATTTTTATTTTAAATAATTTATATCTATATTTCATTTCACTTCACCAACTTCAACTATTTTGTGAAGATCCATCACATAAAATTCAGATAGGTAAAAAAAATAAAGGAGGTAAATACTTTTGCAAGGCACTGTATGCGCTATAGAAAAGGTGTTTTGACTCAAGACGATTCGCTGTGGTGACTCCTGAGAAAGGGAAAAAAAGCCGAAAGGAAAAGAAGAAAAAGAAGATAAAAGTTCTCATTTTTTGCAGGGCAAACGTAAATTATTTACTTTTTTCACAAGTGAATCATTTTGATAGGCAAATTTCATAGTTGCTCTTTTAGAGTAACTGTTCAGTGATTATTCAGGCCTTGGTTACCTTTAAATTTACCGATGTGGCCCTCAGTGAAAATAAGTATGACACCCATGGTTAGGGTAGTCATGATTCGAGTTGGACCTAAAGTCTGCAGGGAGGGAGGTAGCACTCGAGAACCAGGGTTGGTGAGCACTGCCCTATTCTTTTCTCTCTGTGAAAATGAATATGATCACTGTGTCATTCCTTCATTTCTTACAAACACCAAAAGTGTGATGGAACGTCCTCTAATTTTTGCTCCTGTTTAATCACTGTTTAATGACTGGTTTTTACAGACATTGGCCTATGCTAATTACTCAAAACTGTTAACAACAATCTCATTAATAGGCCAAACACTTCACTGTAGGCCTATTTAATAAGTTTAATGAGTCATTCATTCAGCAAACCTACCGTGTACCAAAGATGTGTCTCAGGTACTCAACTGGCTCGTCACTAAATCCACCATGTTGCACTTTAAAGTCCCGTTCTGGACAGAGTCCCTTTGAACATTTAAGATAAAAATTGTATCTGACTGCACGATAGTACTGATTTTCTAGTTTTTATAACAGATGTACACATAATTTTTTTACAATTACAGTTCATTCAGTTTCTCACCTGGTTTCCCTTGGCGTACAATTTCAAAGGTAATAGCAGTTCCAGAATTTCATTTCTCTCTGATGAGTAGCCTGCAACACATATACCTGCAACAGACAACATATCCTTAGAGGCTCAGGATGTGTCACTATTATCTTGCTTTAAAAATAGAAAAATAATGGCAGCAAGGCAATGTAGTGGTTAGCACAGTCGCCTCACAGCCAGTATGTACTGGGCTCTAGTCCCAGGCTCAGCACATGTGTTTTGGTGTGTATTTTGCATCGTCTCGTTGTGATTGCATTGGTTTCCTCGGGGTATTCTTGTTTCATCCCACAGTCTAAAGACAAGCACATTAGACTGATTGGCTGTTCCAGATTGCTTCTAATTATGAGTGTGAGTAATTATGTATATGTAGACAATACAGCACGTCTGGCCAACCAACGGCTTTTTGCCTTGTTTCACGCGGCTCTTATGGTCATATCAAAGTTTGTAATTTTTTAATGTGCCTGTTCGCTTCACTTGTCTTTACGAGGAAAATGAGACAGAAAAAAAAAGTAGAAGAGGTGACCATTGAGTAGCAGGAAGTAGCAAAGATTAGTAAGGGTGAGGTGAGGAGGGCACTGAAGAGGATGAAGAATGGAAAGGCAGTTGGTCCTGATGATATACCTGTGGAGGTATGGAAGTGTCTAGGAGAGGTAGCAGTAGATTTTCTGACAAGAACATTCAACAAGGTCTTCGAGAGTGAGCAGATGCTGGAGGAATGGAGGAGAAGTGTGCTGGTGCCCATTTTTAAGAACAAGGGAGACGTGCAGAGTTGCGGCAACAGAGGGATAAAGTTGATGAGCCATACGATGAAGTTATGGGAAAGAATAGTGGAAGCTAGACTAAGGGCAGAGGTCAGCATTTGTGAGCAACAGTTTGTTTTCATGCCAAGAAAGAGCACCACAGTTGCAATGTTTGCTTTGAGGATGTTAATAGAGAAGTACAGAGAAGGTCAGAGGGAACTGCATTGTGCCTTTGTGGATCTGGAAAAAGCATATGACAGGGTGCCAAGAGAAGAACTGTGGTATTGTATGAGGAAGTTTCGAGTGGCAGAGAAGTATGTTAGAGTGGTGCAGGACATGTATGAGAGATGTAAGACAGTGGTGAGGTGTGCTGTCGGCGTGACCGACGAATTCAAGGTGGCGGTTGGACTGCATCAAGGATCAGCTCTGAGCCTCTTATTGTTTGCTATGGTGATGGACAGGCTGACAGACGAGGTTAGGCAAGAATCTCCATGGACTATGATGTTTGCAGATGACATTGTGATCTGTAGTGAGAGCAGAGAACTAGTGCAGGAAAATTTAGAGGGGTGGAGGTATGCCCTGGAAAGGAGAGGAATGAAGGTTAGCCTCAGAAATGAGAATGTGAATGAGAAAGACCCAGGAGGAACGGTGATGTTTACAAGGAGCAGAGATAACTAAGGTGGAGGATTTTAAGTACTTAGGCTGAACAATCCAGAGCAATGGAGAGTGTGGAAAAGAGATGAAGAAGCGTGTGCAGGCAGGCTGGAATGGTTGGAGAAAAGTGTCCAGTGTGATGTGCGATAGGAGAGTGTCAGCAAGAATAAAAGGAAAAGTTTACAAGACGGTGGTGAGGCCAGCAATGTTGTATCGCTTAGAAACAGTAGCGCTGAGGAAAAGGCAGGAGGCAGAGCTGGAGGTAGCAGAGATGAAAATGTTGAGGTTCTCTCTGAGAGTAAAAAGGATGGATAGGATTAGAAATGTACAGAGGAGGGATAGCGAGTATATTGGCAGTAGGATGCTGAGGTTGGAACTACCAGGCAGAAGGCCTCGTGGAAGACCAAAGAAGAGATTTATGGATGTGGTGAAGGAGGACATTGGAGTAAGAGGAGAAGAAGATGCAGAGGACAGGTTGAGATGGAGGCGGATGGTTTGCTGTGGTGAACCCTGAAGGGAACAGCGAAAGGAAAAGAAGAGTGTTCGCTTCGCTTGAATTCAATATGGTATTATTGTCAAATGCTTATGTGCCTGAGATCAAAACACCGTAAAGTTTCCCAGTACGGGCGAGACCATTTCAGTAAACAATTTGTGTCCGATTTGCTTTTAAAATGTCAGTAAAAAATGCACAGCAAAATGAAAATATAAAGATGAAAAAGGACATTTTAACAGAGTGGGGGAGCTTTTTTTGTTGTTCTTGAATGCAATGGAATATCCATTCTGCCTTATATGTCAGGCGTCATTGGTGCATTTGAAAACTTCGAATCTTCAGCGCCACTTCAGCTCACTGCAAGCTAACTTTGACCAGGAATTTCCTAAAGGGACTGAACTTTGCAAGTACAAATTGTTCACTTTGAAAAGTCAGCCAGAAAAGCAGATACAGTTTTCCCCAAAATTTACGAAGCGCTCGGAGACCGTAACGCTTGCATTGTATCAACTGGCTTGGAACATTACACGGGCCAAAACACGATACAATGAAGGAGAGTTCGTTATATAATCCCTCAGTGACTTTGTTGAAATCTTGTCTCCTGAAAATGACAAACTAAAACTCATGGTGTCAGACGTCCAAGTGTCCCGTCACAGTGTTGAACACAGAATATCGTACATTAACACGGCTATTGAATCGCAGTTGCACTCTGACATCCAAAGATGTATTTTATCATGGTGTGTGAATTTACACTAAATCTGGCTGAGCAGAGGGGTGCGTGCGTGTGTGTGTGTGTGTGTGTGTGTGTGTGTAAGAAATAGGTGATGTTGATGTGTGCTCACGTGTATATTGTGGCCTTCTATGGTAACGCTGTATAAATTGTGGCTCTTGGTCTCTAACTGGTTGGCCACGCCTGCCTTCACCCAGAACCAATTGAGAGAGACTCCAGTATTCCTGTAACTCAGTGCTTCTCAATTATTTTCTGTGGCGCCCCCCTCTCGGAAGAAAAAAGCATTTCATGCCCCCCACCGCCATGCGAGCGACTACAAGTAGTATTATTTGTATATAACATTGTTATTAGTACACCTCTACATAACATTGTATCTTTATTAAAATTAAAAACAAAAAGAAAGAAATATAGTTCAATTTACAATAAAGAAAAACTTCATTAACATTGTGTTTTAATCTGCAACAGAAAATATTTAAAGTGCACCAATGTGCCTGAAATAAAAAAAAAATCCTTATTTAAACTCATTCAACTAATTTATGTCTTAATATCTCCGTCTCTCTCCACCTTTCTCTTCGCTCCTGTTATAAATTCCTCCGTGTTGTTTCTTGAGGGGTTGTTTACTGCACTTCATATCGTTTACTCGTGCGAAAAACCGCGACATCATAGCGTGAAAATGAGCGCGCCACTGCCAACTATTGGAGTGGAGGTGCAATTACACTGAATTCCCATACAGTACACTATTCCAGAAAAGCATGTTCCCCAGGCCATACATGCACCCCCCCAGGCATCATACCGGGGGGGGGGGGGGGGGGGCATGCCCCACTATTTGAGAAGTGAGAAGCACTGCTGTAACTCTAATAGGATTAAGCGGTTTGTCAAGTAGTCAAGTACATTAATGAATGTCATGGCTTGGAACTTACTTGTGATTTTGTGTGTAGTAAAACACTATCCCCCAGTGCAGCTAACCTGGTTATCAAAAGCAGGCCATGTCTCTCACTGTCTATGGTGAGAGGCATGTAAAAGAACCATTTGTGACTTTCGTAAAAGAGTAGGCTGCAAAGCCGTCAGCGTGTTTCTACTCAAACCACTCACGAACCCGCACTGAACCAGCGTGGTGAGTTATGGTTCAAACCCACAACTGTGAAGGTTGTAGAGGCCATCTGCCAGCAATGGCATGACAGGCTGATGATGATGATGATGAAAAACCTATGCCAAATCAAATGTGCGAAAGAGAAAGGGCCGAAAAGAAAGAAAAAGAATATACTAGAAATTAATACATTTTCAATCAATCTTAATATGTAAAATTATTGTATGTGAAACCCATGTATCAGACTGGATATGTTCATGATGGCGAGTGTTATTATGGTGCACTTGTATAAGCTGAATAAACTACTTTACTTTACTTTTTTCACCAGTCCACTCAATAGTTTTGGTTGGATGCTCGAGCTGAAACACATGCAGGTCTTTATAGCTGCAAAAGTAACAACAGACAAAACAACAACACTAGAAACATTAAAATATTTGGTTTCAATAAATCACTAAAGCAAAATAAAAAAAACCCATTACACTGAACTTTAGGTCAAAACAACGTTGCACGTTGTCAAATTCTGTCTGACCCCAATTCCTCATGACTATTTGAATATTTTCTGCATCGTTTTCATGACTTACAGCGTTAATGACTCCATAAACCAGTCCTCGGCTTCATCAGATGACATGTGCATGTTATGACCAAGAGATTTATACTTATTGTTGTGTATGAATATCTCTCCCTGAACAAGTTGAGACAGCACTGCAGTATAGTGAAAGTAACTCAGCACGAAAACACAGCTTCAATTACAAACAGTTATCTATAGGATACAAAGAGTACTATACATTATATACATATTTATTTTATTTATTGCATACATAAGGAGTGATGGGACGTATAAACAGATTAAGGCGCCATATGAAGTGAAATAAATGCTGACGTGCTGAAACTCTTCTTCGTTGATGAAAATAATCCGACGACAGTGCTGAGTGCTGCCACCTGCTGTTCGCACAAAACATTTACTCCATAAAAGCAACATTACAAACAAGTTAGGATTTAGACTCAAAATAAACACTATTTTTCATACCAAGCAACAACGTTTTGTATCGAGAAAGGACTCATCCTTGCAAAAATCTGAATAAAGTCATTTATATTTGCTCAGTTCATTTTCTGTAGGGACAGCACATGTTAGATGTTTTGGAGACAAAGTCAGAGAGGCTAGATTGAGATGGTTTGGACATGTACAGAGGAAGGATAGTGAGTATATTGGTAATAGGATGCTGAGGCTGGAACTACCAGGCAGAAGGCCTAGAGGAAGACCAAAGAGAAGATGTAGTGAAGGAGGACATGAAGGGCGTTGGTGTAAGAGAAGAAGATGCAAAGGATAGGGTGAGGTGGAGGCAGATGATTCGCTGTGGTGACCCCTGAAGGGAAAAGCCCAAAGTAAAAGAAGAAGAAGTTCATTTTCTGTAAACGTTAAACCTAATTAGGGTCATGGGAAGGCTGGTGCCCATCCCAGCCAACTCCGGGCGAGAGCAGAGTACACCCTGGACAGCTCACCAGGACATTGCAGGGTGAAAACACACTGTGCAGCCTACTCTTGTCGAAAGTCAGCAATGGTTCTTTTACATGAACCTCTCACCATAGACAGTGAGAGACATGGCCGGCCATTGATCACCCCGTTAGCTGCACTGGTGAGAGAGTGACAACCTTGTGTCCAGCACGCTATACCACTTGGCCACCAATGCCCCATTTATATACGTTTTGAACATAAAATGTGATTAAAAGTTAAAAGTCATTATGATATGAAAAGAGAAAGCATACTACAGAAGGTTAGTTGTCAGAAGCTTTCATGTAAGCAGCTCCTCCCAACCTTCTAATGTTACCTGCCCTGACCTGTCCTCAATCAGTTTAGAGGATCTGAGAAGAAATGATGATGTGTTTTTTTAATTCATTAATGCATTCATTTTCTGCACCACTTAATCCTAATTGGTATCACAGGGAGGCTGGTGCTCATCCTGCTCATCTCAACCAACTCTGAGTGAAGGGAGAGTACTCCCTGGACAGCTCACCAGGCCATCACAGGGCAGAAACATGCCGATGGCTATGCAACCTACTCTTGTTGAAAGTCAGCAATGGTTGTTTTACATGCCTCACACCACAGACAGTTAGAGACATGGCTGGCCTTTGATAACCCAGTTAGCAGCACTGGGGGGTGGGGGTGAGGGGGAAGGGGAGAAACAGTGACAACTTGTTGAGGGTGGGGCTTGAACCCCCAACCTTGGGATCAATGATCCAGCACCTTTACCATCAGGTCACCACTGCCCGTTCTGTTTTATATATATATATATATATATATATATATATATATATATATATATATACAGGTTGGAATGGTTGTAGAAAAGTGTCAGGAGTGATGTGTGATAGGAGGGTATCGGCAAGAATGAAAGGAAAAATGTACAAGACGGTGTTGAGGCCAGCGATGTTGTATGGTTTAGAAACAGTGGCGCTGAGGAAAAGACAGGAGGCAGAGCTGGAGGTAGCAGAGATGAAAATGTTGAGGTTCTTTTTGGGAGTAACAAGGATGGATAGGATCAGGAATGAGCACATCAGAGGGACTGCACATGTAAGACGTTTTGGAGACAAAGTCAGAGAGACTAGATTGAGATGGTTTGGACATGTGCAGAGGAGGGATAGTGAGTATATTGGTAATAGGATGCTGAGATTGGAACTACCAGGCAGAAGGCCTAGAGGAAGACCAAAGAGACGATTCATGGATGTGGTGAAGCAGGACATGAAGGCAGTTGGTGTAAGAGAAAAAGATGCAAAGGATAGGGTGAGATGGAGGCAGATGATTCGCTGTGGCGACCCCTGAAGGGAAAAGCCGAAAGGAAAAGAAGAAGACACACACACACACACACACACACACACACACACACACACACAAGCCTAAACACTGTACTGTATGTTTGAATAAGAGGAAATTGAATACCAAGCCAGCAGTCCTACCGACTCCAGATTTTTTCCACTTATTTATGTAAAGAGAGCATTGATCATACACAGTCCAGAACCTTCTGGAGAAAAGTAATAAAGGTTCCCTTGACATTCAGTTAAACATTATTAACGGTGAATAAACTATATAAAATAACAAAAAATACTAATTTTAATTCATTCTCTTTCACTCATTTGCCACACCTAAACCTGCTATTAGTGTTTGAGGGTGGCTGGAGCCTATTTCAACCGACACTGGGAAAAGAGTCCGTCCTCCCCGAATACCTTGCCAGACCGTCACAGGGGAACACACCACCGTTCACACTCGCATCCACACCTAGGAGCAATATGCAATATCAGTGAACATAATGTGGATGCCTTTGAACTATGGGAAGAAACCAGAGTACCTGGAGGAAACCCATCCAGGCAGGGAAATAATATATAAACACCACACAGAAATGCCACAGCCCAGGACTTGGACCCAAGACCATGCAGTGAGGCAGCCACATGAAGCACTACTAGTATGTCAGAATGCTGCCTCATTTTAATAATACATCAAATACATACAGAGGAGTTTTATAGTGACACGTAGACTGTTTCAAATGACATCATTATTTAATTGCAGTACACTGATAAAATATTTCTGATTTATATAAGTTTTGATTTATTATTTTATATTGTGATAAAACTATTCCATTTCTGGTGAATAATTTTATTAATCATTCTTCGCTCCCAGACACATGTGTACAGTTGTGCTTTGTTGTGTCTATTGACTATAAAAACACCAACTGAAATATCAACACACACACACACACACAAAAAAAGAACCTCCCTCCTTTCCACGCCCCTCGCTGACGGACTACCGTAAATTATAATATAAACGCGCAAAAACTTTCGGAAGAGTGACGGACCGTTTCCTCAAATCGTCCCACACACCAAGAAATAACGGGAAACTGCGGCAGAGGCTACGAGGAGCGGAAGCCAACAATTTGAGTAAAATATTTTTTTTATATATACTTTTAATGCTCAGTGTTTAGGTACATAATCTAAAGGAAGCGGTATGAGTGAGTCAGAAGTGTAATACGGTAAAATATAACACAAAGTAAACTATACAGTAACACAGTAATACAGTAATACAGTAAAAATGATCTCCTTTCGGTTTTTTCTCTTCGCCACAGCGAATGATTTAACGTTGAAAGTAGCGGGTTGTGTAACATAACAACAAAATTCTGTTTTTGTTTTGCTTTTCGATATTTATATTACTTAGCGTTCGGTTGTTATGGACAAAGTTAAGATTATCTGGCTGAGGTGAGGATGAGGTTTAGAGCTCGAATGAACATGAGAATTTTCATTACGTCATTTTCTGAATCCTAATTAGGGCACGAGGAGGCGCCCTGCATGGTTCTGCCCTGTGATGGCCTGGTGAGCTGTCCAGGGGGCACTCTACCCTCGTCCTGAGTCGGCTGAGAGGGGCGCCAGCCTCCTTGTGACCCTAAATGTGATTAAGCGGTTCAGAAAATGAAAGAATGAAAATTTAAAAATTTGATGTGGCATGCTGATGAGAAACCATGTCAAGCTCCTGTCAACTTCTGATTTCTGTGTTTGCTCCACAAACATTTATTGACCTGTAAATTTTTCTGCTTATTGGAGTCTGCTTATGTGATTTTTATTCTGTGCAAGTCTGAGAGAGAGAGAGAGAGAGAGAGTGTATGTGTGTGTGTGTGTGTGTGTGTGTGTTGTAGAGGGGCGTGGTGAAATGTGAAACAAACACACTTGATTCCATTTATGTCCCCATTTCACTGGAGCACGGAATGCAGTGATCGTGGGAACGCACTCTGTGGAGGAGCTTCGGCATTTTTACACGGAAAATGGGTCAAAATCCTACGGACAATTGTACATTCGGAACACTTTCAGAATGTTCATGGCATGTGCGGAACAGACACGGAAAGACCGCGGTACAATGTAGGAATACATGCGGAAAAGCGCGTGGATTACCTTCGGAACCAGTGCGAATAAACACGGATTGCAAAGGAAGACTTTCGGATAATTCACGGAACGTTCATGGAAAGTACGGAATACTCTAGGAATGACTACGGCACTACTCTATTTTAGAAGGAAGACATTCGGAATAATTGCGGAACACGCGGAATGAAAACGGAACGTTTACGTTCAACACAGAATGACTGAGGAATACCCGGTGTAACCACGTTTTAATCCGGAAAAATCGGCAAAGATCAAAGTATTTGCACCTGATTCCGCATATAAATACGCGGATTCGACTAAGTAAAATCATTCTGCCAAAATAGCTTATATACAATACAATAATATACAACAACATACTACAATATACTACAATGTAAAAAAGGGGTTGGGAACCTACGGCTCGCGAGCCAGATGTGGCTCTTTTGATGACTGCATCTGGCTCTCAGATAAATGAGATGGCCTTTCTTAACAGAATAACTAATAATAATTTTGCTGTCATTTAAATAAAAATACAGAAAAGCCATCGAATAAAACAAAAACAGATAAATATTTCTCACACATTTTAATCTATACATCTATTTTCCACTCCACTTGTCGCTGTGGCGCTCAGTGGAGAGACAATCCTTCTTGTGCTGCAGTGTGTGGGAGGGTGTGATAACCTTGAAAACTCCAATTTTATTGGATTATATGCAACAGCCTGCTCGAGTTGTTTTTGGGTCAAGATGTAAATTTCCCTCGTTTTTGATCAGCTCATTTGTGCAGAGCGAACACTTTCAACCGAGAAGATGGCAAAAAGGAAAAATAAGATGAAGATTTGGAAAGACTTGCATGAAGCCAAGCAGAGCTGGCAACCAGTTGATCGTCAAAACTTGTAACGAGCTTCCTGTCACATACCAAACACTGCAGCGTGCGAGTCTTGTCGTATTGACCATGTTTGGCTCTACATATGCATGTGCATAAGCCCTGCAATATACAATAGCTTAGTCTATTAGATAATGGCGGCACGGTGGCGTAGTGGTTAGCACGTCCGCCTCACAGCAAGAAGGCCCGGGTTCGATTCCCGGCCTGGGCGTTTCTGTGTGGAGTTTGCATGTTCTCCCCGTGCTTGTGTGGGTTTCCTCCGGGTGCTCCGGTTTCCCCCCGCAATCCAAAGATGTACACTGTAGGTTAATTGGCCGTTCTAAATTGACTGTAGTTTCTCTCCTGCAGCGGCACTGGAACCCAGTCGTATCGGCACTTGCCCTTCCATTGGATTTTTATAAGACGGTGTGTACGGCGCGCTCTCTACTCCGTCCGCGCGAACGTGATAATCGGCATGAGGAGGATGATCATGCAGACCCGATTGAAGTCTCAGGCAAACCACAATCCAGCAGTGGATCAGTGAATCAGAAGGTGAAATACTCACGGTGTGCCATCGATGAACTTCGATCGGGTCTGCATGATCATCCTCCTCATGCCGATGATCACATGTGCGTGGACGGAGTAGAGAGCGCGCCGCACACACAGCCAAAGTGAGGGGCAAAGCACCTGGCAAGCGCTTGATCTGATGCTGCTGCTGATGGTGTGTGGTGTGCAGAGCAGCTCTCTTCACTGCTTTTGACCATACGGAAGAGGAGGGAAGACTTGCGGATAAGTTAAGGAACACTTGCGGTATAAAAGGAAAGATCACGGAACCAAAGGGAACACTCTCGAGAAATTTTTCCGTGAACATGCTTTTGAACATGATCAAGAGCACGTTCACGGAAGATTTTGGTCTGCCGGAAGTGGAGGAACACATTCAGAATCTTACGGAATGACATGGAAGATGAGGGAATAACTGTGGAACCTTTGAGGATGACAACATTTTTGTTTCCACAAGTCTGCCGCACTCCAGTGAAATGGGGGTATTAATCACAGGAGAGTGTGTGTGTGTGTGTGTGTGTGTGTTTGTGTGTGTGTGTGTGAAATGCGCTTTGGAGAGGGGCGTAGCGAAGTGCGAAACAAACACACCTGATTCCATTTGTGTGTGTGTGTGTGTGTGTGTGTGTGTGTGTGTGTGTGAAAAGCGCGTTGGAGAGGGGCGTGGCGAAGTGCGAAACAAACACAGCATGAAACTCATTTGTAAGAGACCATAACATACAGTGCAGTTAAAGCATAAGAACAATAAAGATAAGAATTTTAACCTTTGTGGTGGTGAGCAGTTGGCATATGTAAATGTTGGAGAGGGACAGAGGCGGAGATTTCCCTTCCATAATAGAGAGGGATTGAGGAAAGCGGATTCCATTCCATTCAAGTAAATCAGCCAAAGGTGTTTCTTTCTCTTGCTACCGCTTTGCATGGATGACTCTACTTCAGAATGTTCCTACTTTTCTTGAAGAACATTTCTAACATGGCTTGTTTCTGCCTTCTTTCAAAACCTTACGGAAGTGGCTCATGACCGCATAGTTAAAGGTGTTCACAATGCTGCTCGCACTTTAGCGCTTTATCTTAGCTTAAGTACATACATACATACATACATCCTCTTCAGCTTCGTTTAGGCATTTATGCCTATAAGCCGATCTGTGGGTTTTCTGTTCGGTACTCTAAATCGTATTTGTCACTGGAGGTGGTGTATATAGCATTAGTGATTAGATAGCTTTAGCACAAGCTTTAGCTTTAGTGCTTTAGTGCTAGCTTTAGTGCTTGTGTTACATACATAGTACTGTATCAAGAACTTCTGAACTTCCCCAGGACAGCTTTTAGGATGATACATAGCATCAACATCTTCTGGACTTCCCCAGAACATACATAGTATCAACAACTTCAGGACTTCCAGAAGTCGCGCACTTTTCCTCCCTCTCGGTCTCGTTTTTTCTTGCGCATTTCTTGAGTTCGACTTTCGGTTTTTATTCGGTTTCCGGGACGATAAAAGTCTCAACTTTTTTGTTCGGATTCCCATTTGCTCGGTCTCTAGATCATTCGGATTCTGAGGGTTCACTGTACTGTTGTCAGTTAAGATTTCGGCGCTACCCGCAACACCTGGTAGACGACTTTGGAACTCTGCAACTGCTGGAAAAGGACATACAGTATATGACTTTCAAAGTTTGAAATAAAGTTTGTTGAAATATACAATTTTGACAGTATTTCCACAAAGTTAAGGTGTTGATATTTTAGAAATTGTTGTAATTGTTCATATTTTGATTTCACACCCACACAATCATCTGTCAATGGTATGATTCTTTTTAAGTATGTCTGTCTGTCTGTCTTCCGAAGAAAATTATAAAATCTTTTTATATTTTTATACATTCATCTTTATGAATTATAGGAATGTGTAATATTTTTATCCTGATTTATTTAATGAAATATTGGATGCCACAGCATACAAGTTTTCACATTTTTGCATTATGGCTTTGCCACCCAGACCCCCCAAACTGTCCGCAACATTTTCCTCGGATTTCTTCTCTGCCATTTCACCTCCCTGATCCATTCAGTGAAGCAGTAATTGTTTTAGGCTTCCTGTAGTGCAGACACTACACATTAAACTGGACAATCACAGGGCTGCCAACTTGTACGAATTTATCTATATTCATACGAAAAATAACGTATAAAATGCGTTAATACGATTCATTCAGACATTAATACGAATTTCAGGAAAATATGCTCCTTTCAATTTTATTTGACAATATTGTACCAGTAATTCTGATGAATTGCATCAAATTCGATTCGTGTTTACTTTCCTGGCAAAGCCAAGTCTCGTGATAATCTCACAAGATACCACTGTTGTATTTTACCACGTGATTCGGTAATTGACAGCAAGGTTGATCGATTTCCACAAATCAGTGGCTAACATACTTACAGTCCATGGTAACCAGAGCCAATCATTGAATGGTTGCTGAAAACCCAAAATGACGACGAAAAGAAAGCAAGAATTTTTATCGGAATATTCAACAATTTTTCAATTTATTAAGAAGCATGACAGATACATTGGCTTTTGCACAATGTGCATTGCAAAATTTAGTATTGCACATTCAGGCGTTTTTGATATTAAAACGCATATAAAGGGAGGCAGACACAGCCAGATAGCGACCGGTTTGCTTACTTTATAATTTTTTTTTCTTGTCCTGAACGCTCTTATTTGTTATTTGTCACTGCTGATATCAAATATCATTCAGGGTCATGCATAATATAATAATAAACAGGGCACGAAATTAAGAAAATGTTCCACCGGATAGGGGGGGCATGCAGAACAAAAAATCTGCAGAACCCCTAAGAAGTTTCCTGGACCTCACTTTTTCTGGAATGATTAATTATGTGATGATCTGTTTTTTTTTTCATTCACTTGTTCACCTGTCTATATAGTTGGTGTACAATGGCTATAATGACTGAACAAGAAACATCCATGTAAACCAATTCTCTATCATATACAACTCTTTATTTATAAATTTAAAAATATTTATATATTATTTATATAATCTTTATTTATTTAAATCTGCATACTTGCGGATTGGCGAGAAACCCGGAAATAACTGGCATGTGATTCAAATTTAGCCAATAGCTGAGCGCTTTTGTTTCTCCCTCCAGCTGATTGGTTGCAGATGATGTGTAAACCTCTTATTTTTCCTCTTTCGCACACAAGTTATCAACGTGATTGCCTGAATTGCGAAGTAATTTTTTTTCGTGTGTTTTTTAATGATTATTTAAGCCCTACAATGCCACTAAAATGCCCTGCATCTTCTCTAGCTTCTGGTAAGGAGCATAAGCACTTTATTTATTCATAAATATTATTACAGTATAAAATTAAAGTTTTTACTTAATCATTACTACATTTTATTACATTAGCCGAAAACCCGGACATTACTGCCACTTGATTTAAATTTAGTCAATGGCAGAGATGGCTTTTTCCTTCTGCCTGACATGGGGGCTGGTTGGATTGGCCTTTTCCGGACCGCCCACATAAATGCCGGCAAATGCCGGTGGACCAGCACTAATTTTGCTCCTTGATAAATATGCAATATATATAATAATGTTATATTCTATATTATTACAACAGTAGAATTATGCCAAATAAAATGATTTTCTCAAATATGCTGTTGTTTCATTGTTCTTCTTCATATTTTCCTTTTGTCTTTTTCCCTTTTTCAGGGGTTGCCACAGCGAATTATGCAATTTGCACATTTGATTTGGCATAGGTTTTTACGATGCCCTTCCTAACACAATCCTTTAGCAAGGGACAGAAACATGCTGACGGCTTTGCAGCTACTCTTTACGAAATTAATCCAAAATGCAGTAATGTCCACATATGGAATTTTGTGGGATCCTAATTTGAGTACTAATTTTGTCTATTACGAATACTAATTTTCAGTTCAAAATATAAATTTTTGGTTTATTGCCTACAAAATGGTACTTTCCTGGGTTGGCAGCCCTGCAATCATCCAAGCCATGTTTCATGTCTAGTGACACCAAATTACGCTATAATTTGTAACAAATAGACACTTATTCTAATAAAAATAATATTAAATACATTCGAAAAATACTGGCTACATTTAGCATTTATGTGGTATTACTAACATTTACTTTGTAAGCTAAAGAGCAGTATTTTCTTATCTATATACTGTAGGATCAAGTTCGCTATACCAGTTATTTACTGTTTAGTTGTTCACTGATAAGTTTTTCTGAGAAAAAGGTCAAAACAAACTGTAATTAAATGAAAAACAAGCACAACATTTGGTCATTTTAGAATCTCAGTGTAAAAAATATTAAGATTTTAGTTACAAGTCAGATTGATAGTATGAAATTTATTTGCTCTGAATGTATAATCCCAGTTTGGACTCTGGGTCTCGGCTATGAAGACTGCATTGATTTTAAAAATCTGCTGATCAGTAAAAGCAAGTCATTCTGGAGCCAGAAAAATGGGACTGTTCTTGATTATTCTCTGTTGCAGTGACTGAAAGCCAAAGTGTGAAACAAAAGAATGTGCTCATGGTCCAGTACAAATATACAGTAGAGCCAGTGTCATGGCTTTGGATTGCATGGTTGTTTCTGAAGCAGAAGCACTAATCTTTTTTGATGATTAAATTCATCAAACTAGGTACCATGGTGAGGTACATCATGTGTGTGTTTTCTGGACTACAAGTCACACTTAAAATTTTTTTTTTTTTATAATTTGGCTGAGGGTACGACTTATACTCCAGAGTGACTTATATGTGAAATTATTACATATAATTCTGTTCATCATAATAATAACGAACATAATTTCACATGTTTGTTATTTGTTGCACTCACAACCACAAGAGGGCACTCTAGGCTTGGGTACCACAACCTGCTCATTCACCACTGAAGAAATGTCCCCAAAAAGAAAATACTATTCTATCTGAGAACTTCACTTGGGCTTATTGTTAGCCGGGGTGTGGCTAGCATTGAGCTACCATATCATATTAGCTCAGAATAGTTGAGCGTGTTGGGTTGTACACGCCCGAGACTGATCTCATAGCTGTAGTGGGGTCGACCGGTCATCGACAAGCATAGTGCAAAACATGAACAAACAAAACAAATAAAACAAATTAAAACAAACAGAAACAATTTGAAAATGAGAACTCCACAACGTCGCCCTCTAGGCAGCGCCATCTTGGAGAGGTCACTCCAAGTTCAATGCAAAAGGACATGACAGCGTAATAAAGCTTATCCTTTTGGTATCATTTGTTAAATATGCTACAGAATATAAAATCTCACACACAAACATTCTAAACATTAACTTAGATACTGTACTGGAATGATAATTGAAAAAGACTTGAATACAACAGTTCAGAGGAAATTGTCGTTTCTTCAGGAGAAAGTCTTATTTCTTCAGAAGAGACATCTAGCTTTTTGTATCGCTTAGCCAGAGAAGACGCACAGTGTTTGAGTGGCATCATAGAGCTTAACTGGTACTTAAAACACACTAAAAAACGCTCATTGACAACTTATGGGCAGATGAAGAAAAAGGGGCATTGCATTATCTCAACCAATCAACAGGAAGGAGGACAGCCATTGGCTGAACTTGAGTGACATGTCAGTTGCTTGGCAGTCCGTGAATAATCAAACTGTGAGTGCAAAACCGCGAATAGTTAAGGGCCTACTGTATGTGTGTATATATATATATAATATTTATATACTGGATAATGTTTATAAAGTTTATTTTTTATTAAAAATATCACAGCACAAAATTAAAAAGTTTTTCTTAAAGTTAAGTTTTGATGTCTTAAAGCAAGGTGATCTCACCAAGATGGCCCCGCTTCAGAATTGAAACAGTAATGTCCAATGTAGTTTTGTTTATTTTCTTTTCTTTTGATGATCAGTGATTGGTGGAAACAGGTGGAAGGTGTGGCTACTGTTTGGTTCAAGTGAAAACCTGCACCCACACCGGCTCTTTATGGATAAGACTGGAGACCCCTGCATTGGAGGCTTATTGTTAAAGAGGAAGTTTTCGCAGTGAAGTCTAGTCTTCTGCGTGATTTCTGACGCGCTCCACGTCACAATGCATGGCTTATCTGGACTTCCGATCTTTCAACTGAGCACGTTGAATACTTGTTTAGTACTCAACCATCACTTGCTCACTTGTTTCTGTGTGGAGTTTGCATGTTCTCCTCGTGCTTGTGTGGGTTTCCTCCGGGTACTCTGGTCTCCTCCCACAGTCCAATATCATGCACAGTAGGTTAATTGGTTATTCCAAATCACCCATAGGTGTGAGTATAAGTATGAATGGTTGTATGAGCGTTGGCCCTGCGATGGCCTGGCAAGCTGTCCAGAGTGTACCCCACTTTCGCCCCGAAGTCGGCTGAGGTCGGTGCCAGTCTCCCCACGATCCTAATTAGGATTAAGCTGTTTAGAAAATGAATGAATGCTCTCAGTTTGGTTCCCTTTTCTGCAAAAGAAGCAAAGCAAACTGTATTGGCATCAAGTATTGTGAATGTTACTACACCTGATTCTGATTCCTTTCTGTGTTTCCAGGTAATTTTCCTTTTCGAAATGGAAAGCAGTCTCCAAAAACCTCAAGCAGACCCACCAAAAACAGTTTTGTTCAAGAAAGAGGAAAATGGCATCAATTACAGAATCCCGGCTGTAATTTACATTAATGATGCGCAAACCTTTCTTGCTTTTGCTGAGAGACGAACATCAGTCCATGACCATAATGCCACGTTTCTGTTCATGAGAAGGGGAGCGCGGCAGAACGGGTCCATTGAGGTAATATTGGTGTGCAGAAGTGACTTATTTGTAAAAATATTTACATGCATACATTAAAATCTTGGTCAAGGGTCATAGAAATGCATTTTTTTCCTTTCAGTGGTCACCTGTTCAGGAGCTCAGTGCAGCTTGTTTGCCAGGCCACCGCACCATGAATCCGTGTCCAGTCTATGAGAAAGAGTCTAAGACTCTCTTTCTGTTCTTTATCTGTGTCCTGGGTAATACCTCTGAGAATCACCAGATTCGCACTGGTAAGAATAAGGCTCGGCTGTGTTATGTCTCCAGCAAGGACAGCGGGCAGAATTGGAGCAACACAACAGATTTAACAGAAAGTGTGATTGGAGATGAGATCAAAAACTGGGCAACATTTGCTGTTGGACCTGGGCACGGCATTCAGCTCAGAAGTGGCAGACTCATCATTCCTGCTTATGTTTATTATATAAACAGGAAAGATAATGGGCCACCACATACAACCTCCCAGGCTTTTGCTTTCTATAGCGATGACTGTGGGACCACGTGGCAATTTGGAGAAAGAGTAAGTACCGAGTCTTGTGAATGTGGGATGGCAGAAATTATTGACAGGGAGAGCAGGAGTCACTTATACTGCAATGCAAGAAGTACTAGAGGTTGTAGAGTGGAGAGTTTAAGCAAGAGCAGCGGAGCAGCTTTTAATGCACCAGTATTACTGCATGACCTGCTGGAATGTGGACATGGCTGTCAGGGCAGTGTGTTGAGTATTGCTGCACCGAAGGAAGAAAACGACTTGACATCAGGCTCTGAGAACTGGATTCTGTATTCTCATCCAACTGACCAAAGAAAGAGGATGGACATTGGGGTTTATCTGAATAAATCTCCTCTTAGTGTCTCCGCATGGAGCAAACCATGGATCATCCATCATGGCCCCAGTGGATACTCGGATCTTACGCTATGTGAGACTCCTGATCGGTTTGCATGCCTTATGGAGTGTGGAAAGAAAAGTGAACTTGAAGAAATAGCTTTAGTAGAGTTCTCTCTCACTGATATCATGAGCAACCAGTAAACTATATTCAATTCAATTCAATTTATTATAAATCAAATGGCTACAGGTAAACCCATCCCGCAAATAGGAAAACTAATCGAGGCGGGATGGGTTTCACAAGATATATTATCCTTTACAGTCTATTTTCCAGATTTGTTTTGTTGTTTTTAATTTAAATACAGTCGGCCCTCTACTTACAAAAGCCTCTGAATACGAAAAATCCAGGTCATGAAAAACATTTTCCTAAATTTTCGTCCTGTTTTTACGAAAACAACCTCTTTTTACGAAAAGCGCCAAACATGCCATTCAAAAATTCAAACGCTCCATTCACAAATTGAAAGAATGTGAGTTGCTCTCTCATTGGCTGTCTCCCAACATCCCATTGGCCAGGATGCAGCTGAACTGTACCCATACTTCCTGTTTGTCACACGCGTGAGAGAGGCGGGTTGAACAGGAATGTTGGCTCAAGAGTTTATTTTGAGATTGATCATTGCAGTGTTATATTTCGTTATCCATCATGGACCCGTAAAATACAGAAAAGTCGAAATACAGTGATGGAGGTGATTATTTTGGAACGATATTGAAGCAGAAGTAGCATGAAAACAGAGTGCTCTGTGGGACAAGACCTCCAATCTCGCAAGGAAGCAAGTTAATATTGAATGAATCTCTGATCTTTCAAACAGGTACTGTAATTCCGCTTTAAGTACAACAATCCATCCATTTAAACATTTTAAATACAATTTCTCCGTCAGCTCCGCGCTGTGTGCGTGAAGCTGCGTGTGGGCAGAGCCCGCATTCGGCAAAACACGACAGAGAGAGAAAGACAGAGTTTTGTGTGTGTGTGTATGTGTGTGAGACAGAGAGAGAAATAGAGCGAGAGAGTGTGTGTGTGTGTGTATGCGCGTTAATAAAAAATGTTTAATAATAGTTGAATTAATAAATATGTTAATAAAATGTTTAAATGGTTTAATAAATAATTTTCTTTTACTTTTAACACATATTTCATACATATTTCATACAAAATTGGTGTACTTTTATCATTTTTAAAGGGTTTATGGGGTAGTCTTGGGAGCCTTGGAATGAATCACGCGTTTTACATTTAAAATGTGCCTCTACTTGCGAAAACTCCAGGCTACGAAAAAGGCTCTGGAACGGATTAATTTCGTAAGTAGAAGGCCGACTGTAGTTATTTATATTTATTTTCAAGCAGTTTCCTTAAAAGATAAAGGGGAAAGGTTGAACAGAAAAAGATAGTGAATGGAAAAGAAAACAGATGTAATTTTACTGTACAACATACTATTGAACAACAACAAAAAAAAAGGAAATAAAACACAAATATCAATTGTACAATTCACAAAACTCAGAAAATTTATTAGATGACAAACATCAACGTGTCTCCCCTCAGTCTCCATCACCTTAAAAAGTATGCGATTGATGTTGTTTTTGAATACGTTGCTTCCTTTCTCTCGAAATGATTTAGGGATTTTGTTCCATAACTAACACCAAGACGTGAAAAGGCATTGGCTTGTTGTAATAGTCTAAAGGGTTTTAAATAAAAGTTTCCAGAAGATGCGGATGTGGTGTGATGATGAACAGAATTTGATAAAGTAAATAAATGTAAAAGGTTAGGTGGAGCAACGCGAGTATTAATGTCATGCATTAGTAAAGCTATAGTTTTAAAATAAAGCATTTCTACAGGGAGAATGTGAGCACCTAAAAAGAATAGAATAACGTATTTGGTGCACATACATTGTATTAAGCCGTAGATTTTATTTAAAAAGAAACACGACAATTACATTAAATTCAATTTCTAAAGCTATGTTGACAACAAACAAAGCAGCATCTAAATGACGTGACATTTATTAAACTTGATGCCATGATTTTGAGCATCACTACCAGTATATAAATTATCCTTCAAATTGTAAAAGGACGAGGACGATAATCTATTTTTGAATACCTTTAATGTGCAAATGATCACAATATCCATGATGAAATCTGCCTGCAGTTCAGCTCATTGATTGAACGAGCGAGACACTGTATTGGTGATATCTTCGCAATGTGTAGGCCATGTGACTCACTAGCTGATCAGCATGACAGAGACAAAGAGACAGATAGACATGGAATCTGGACCCTATAACAGTATCATTGAGTGGTCTAGCTGTTTACATGGGACATCCCATAATTATTTACCATGCTTGCTTACACCACCATGCTTTAAATGCTTTTTTTTGTATAATAATGTAATATAGAATTACAATAAATTTTATTGTAGCCTAAAATGAATCACACACATATCAGTATTTTAAACTTTATTTGTACACTTTGTTTAATACAGTACCGCAAGTATGCCAATGCAGTATGATGTTTCACCACACTGTGGCGCTTGATTTACTTGAGGCCTCTGAAAGCACAGATGGTGCAGCATATAATTGAATGAGACAGTGTGCTTGGTCTGTATTAATACAAGTAACAGTCTGATTTCGGCTTTTCTCTGCATGTGACTGTTTATTATGTGCAAGCTCGTGTAGAATCTGTATGGGCTTGAACTTGTGTTTTTGAGAATCATAAGATAATGGGGCAGCCTATTGCTTGATGGCATTATGTTTTATATGGACTTTCCGTCTTTTATAGATAAAAGGTTAAAAGGTTAGCAATATTAATATTTTCCAGCTGACGGAACCATACCTTGTTAATGCTTCATGAAGAATCATGTCAATATGAAACAAATAAAATGAATCACCCTTTGCTGATTTCAGTTATTCAAGATAATTGGATTTCTTTTATGAATCACTATCCGAGTTACGACGTATGCGAGTTACGACCACCCGTACTTACGACCACATCTAGCAGATGCCTATTATGCCTATTATGCCTATATAGATGCCTATTATCTGGCAGCGCAGCATCCCAACATCTCACACTCATGGCATTCTACCGCTACACTCAGTGAGTAGATACCGTCGCAGTAACATCTCTTTTACAGTACAATTTTACATTCATTTACTGTATACCATTACAATGGCCACCAAGAGGAAGTCCAACTCATCAGATGGCAATTCGACCAAGAAAGCAAGGAAGGCGATGTCATTGGAGACGAAGATGAAAGTGATAAAGCAGTATGAAGGAGGAAAAAAAAAAAAAAAGGAAATTCCATCGCTCAAGATCTCCATCTCTCTCGCTCCACGGTGTCTATAATTTGGAAGGACAAGGACCTCATTAAGCAAGCAGTGAAAGCAGCAGCCCCAATTAAGTCAACTATCATTACAAAACAGCGTGAAGGACTGATCGCAGAACTGGAAAAGTTGCTATACACGTGGTTGGAAGATAATAGGCAAAGAAATGTGAAAGTGATGTTGCGAGCAGTACAAAGTAGGGCTCAAGTTTATTTCGCATGTTGAAAGAACGTGCTGGTGAAACATACGCTTCACATGAATTCATAGCAAGTGTTGGTTGGTTGGTAGTTTCGGTTTCGTTGTGGTCAATATCCAACTTACAACCAATCCGAATTACGACTGGTCGGTTGGAATCAATCTAGGTCGTAATTCGGGTAGTGACTGTGTGTGTATGTGTGTGTGTGTGTGTGTGTGTGTGTGTGTACAGGGATCCCTCGCTACTTCGCTCATCAAATTAAAAAATAAGGAAATTAAGGAAGACTAGGGGGAAAAGTTATGGAAAATGCCACAAAAACAAGGCCAATTCTGCAAAAAAAAAACAAAACAACCCAAAACCTCCCATCAAAACTACTTACAGTACATTTTTATGTGAGGTGCGCACGTCTGTGTGGGTGTGGATTTATATTTTATTTACATCTTATGCATTATTTTGAATGCTTAATTGTTATTATAAGTATCAGTGTAATTTAGATTGAGATGGTTTGGACATGTACAGAGGAGGGATAGTGAGTATATTGGTAGTAGGATGCTGAGGTTGGAACTACCAGGCAGAAGGCCCAGAGGAAGACCAAAGAGAATATTTATGGATGTGGTGAAGGCGGACATGAAGGTCGTTGGAGTAAGTGTAGAAGATTCAAAGGATAGGGAGAGATGGATGCAGATCATTTGCTGTGGCGACCCCTGAAGGGAACAGCCGAAAGAAAAAGAAGAAGAAATATGCAGTGTAATTAGTGATGTTAAACTAAAATTAAATTTTGTTGACCACAATGCACAAAGCACAATGTGTCATGTTTTGACTTGTCAACCTAATATAATTTAATTTTGTACATCTGAAGTGTACACTTTTGGTGCAGTATGCAACATTATATATATATATTTTTATCTGTTTATTATCTGTAAATAAGTTATGAAACTGACTAGAGAGTCAATCAAGTTTTATTTGTTTAATTAGGGTAATCAGTAAGAAACACAAGGTTATCGTACAACAAGTTTGACATAATGTGGAAATTCAAATCAAAACTCATCACCACTTTCTTCAGATGTAACAATTAAGATGAACTCAACACCCATAACTCATGTTGTTGGAACTGTATAACACACATTGCCAATCACACCCATGTATTCTGGCTATGGTCTATTATATTCTGGAGAGTGGAATTTTTGACATCCCTTAGATTCCCACAGAGTTATTATTTGAAATTAAATGCAAAGGCCTTAATTGGAGTTCAAGAACTACCTTTCAATTGCACAGTGTTATTGTAGAGGCAGATGTGCGAGCCACTACACCACTGTACTGCTCCAGTCACAGAATTTATAAAGATGACCATTGGGTAAATGTGTAGTTATTGGCTGGCAATAACCGGACTTTCATAAATACAATAAATGGATCCAAAAGGTATCAGACTTCTGTTAAATGGTACACAAGTAAATAAACCCTAGTTCAAGATTTAACTCCAAATTCAGAAACTGCCCTATAGTACTACACTTTGTGCCACCATGCAGCTCTGACATACTTTGAACATTTTGAAAAGAAGAACAAACCCCCCCCCCCCCACACACACACACAATTTTTATATGTACAGTCGGCCCTCTACTTACGAAAACCTCTGAATACGAAAAATACAGTTTACGAGAAACATTTTCCTAAATTTTCTTCCTCTGTATACGAAACAACCTCTTCTTACGAAAAGTGCCAAACGTGCCATTCAAAAATTCAATCACGCCATTCAAACATTAAAACGCGCCATTCAAACAATGTGCGAGTTGCTCTCTCATTGGCTGTCTCCCAACATCCCATCCCGCTAGTCTCCCATTGGCTAGGAGGGAGCTGAACTGTACCCATACTTCCTGTTTGTCACACGCGTGAAGGAGAGTTGAACAGGACTGTTGGCTCGTGAGTTTTTTGAGCGTGATCATTGCAGCGTTATATTTTGTTATCCATCATGGACTCCAAGAAAGTGATTTCTGGTGACACCGAAAAGAAGAAATGGGCTCCGTTATCAATCGAAGTGAAGCAGAAGATAATAAAAAATACGAAAGTGGGATGTGGTTGAGTGAAATAGCAAAGGAGTATGGCTGAAACCCCTCTACAATCGGGACGATATTGAACAGAAGGAGACCTTAAAAACTGAGATACAGTGACGGAGGTGATTATTTCGGAAAAAGCAACCGCCATATTTAAGGACCTCGTGAAGGAGGGTGGGGGTGAGGGTTCTTCAGACCAGCAACCCCAGACTTTAAAGCATCACATGGGTGGTTCGAGAGATTAAAAACATTTTTTTCTTTTACTTTTAACACATATTTCATACAAAATTGGTGTACTTTTATAATTTTTAAAGGGTTTATGGAGTAGTCTTGGGAGCTTTGGAACGAATCACACGTTTTACATGTAAAATGCACCTCTACTTACGAAAACTCCAGGTTACGAAAAGGGCACTGGAATGGATTAATTCTGTAAGTAGAGGGCTGACTGTATATGTTAATACTTTTGTAATACACTCTCCACTTTGCCATTAGCCTTGATTACAACTTACGATCACCGTGGCAATGGTTTGACAAACGGAAGCAGCATCGCAACAATTATATCCATCGGAGCTTGGGTCAGTGACATCTTGAACGGCCATAATTAAGCATTTCACCATCCCATAAAGTTCTCCCCAGCACATCCCAGTGATATCAGGGTATATCAGATAACAACAGCAGGGCAACTACACACTATTATCGAGACTAAAGTGGGTTCAACAAAAATATTTGAAAGTATATTTGTTTGTTTGTTTGTTGTTTGTTTTTTCCAGGCACAGCATTTACTTATTGGAATAGAGCAGGTGTCACCAACCTTTTTGAAACTGAAAGCTACTTTTTGGGTACCATTTAAAGCGAGGGGCTACCAAGTTGATTCACACACTTCTGAAATAACAAATTTGGTCAATTTACCTTTAATTAATGTTATTATTAATAATTCATGATATTCATCTATGTGAAGATATCGATTTGATTTTTAAAAAAAATAGCAAAAATAAAATAGATGCAGCTCAATGGAGAATGGCGCTATGGAGCCACGAGCCTGTTCTAAAAATAGCAGTGGACAGGCCTGCGGGCTACGCATGTTGTCCTTGCGGGCGACCTGGTGTCCACGGGCACCATGTTGGTGACCCCTGGAATAGAGCCACTGATGAATGTATGCTAATCAAATTCTTTCCATTCGGGTTTCATTGATTTGCAGCCGTGCGCTTTGCTTTCGGGTCAGTGGGAGGTCGTCATCTGGAGTACACAGACTTTTAAAACGCTAATTAAAAAGAAAAAACAACAACAGATAATACGATTTATTTTACACTTGTTATATATCCAGTTTGCTCTCTCTCCCTCTCTCTCTCTCTCGCTCTCTCTCTTTCTCTCTCTCTCTCTCACACACACACACACACACACACACACACACACACACACACACACACACACACACACTAATGTCAGTTTATTAAAAAGTTAATGGTTAAATATCATACTACTTATCTTGACTTACCTGTTTTAGAGTCCCTGGCTGGACGTATAACTTCACTAATCCCCATATAATGACAAAAGCCGGGGCAACCAACGTCATGAGCCATCCAATAACACAAGTCCAGATTGGATATACATAAACATTTTTATACATGAGAGGTTGATACTTCACAATGCAAATTATGATAGTTACCTGGAGGAAAGAAAAAAGATTCACTCATTATTGTGTGGCTGAAGAGGAGAAAGAAAAAAATTAATGTAATGTACCACTTCCTGAAGGTCTTGGCAATCTACCCTTGCAAAATGTTAGGATGAATAACTCACAAGGCACATCAGTGGTGTAAAATAACGCCAGCAGTATTTGAAGAATCCATTGGGCCGCTTATCACACATGTCTTCAATTGCATCAATCATGTGATCAGCTCCTGTTTGGAGTGAAATTCAAAAAGTGAGAAACTTACTACTACGTATATATTACGTTCATTCATTTTCTGAACCACTTAATCTGTATTAGTTTTTCAGGGAGGCAGCGGTCCATCTCAGCCGAATCTGGAAGAGGGCAGAGTACACCCTGGACAGGTGGCTAGGCCATCGCAGGCCGTATTACATGTTTATCCTCTTTTTAATATTTTCAACTTTCCCTCCGTTTTCTTCCCTAATCTGGCCGCATCTAATTCCCATCTTTCAAGTTTTGTGTTCTCTGTCACTTCACCACCACCAACCCCTTCTGTGACATGCAATGCTGACACCAGCATTTTTCGAACTGCATCGCATGCATATTTCAGAGTGAAATTGATCTCCGCCTTTATGAATAAACTCACAGACGCCCATGACTGGCTGGTGATCATTGTAACTAACAGGGAATCTCTTCCTCCCTCCCGTGAGAGCTCAGCCAACGAGCTCCCGTGGACTACCGGTCACGGATGGTTGTGGCATCAACCAGGATTTGAAACTGCAATCTTAAGGTTCATAGTTACACACCTTGTCAATGTGCCATTTGTTCAGTTCAGTTCATTTTCTGTAACAGTTTAATGCTTATTATGGTCACGGGGAGGCTGGCGCACATCCCAGCCAACTCCGGGCGAGGGCAGAGTACACCCTGGACAGCTTGCCAGGCCATCGCAGGGCGGAAATACGCTGATAAACCTTCGAAATTCAGCAATGGTTCTTTTACATGCCTCACACCATAGACAGTGAGAGACATGGCCGGCCTTTGATAACCCAGTTAGCTGCACTGGGGGGACAGTGACAACCTTGTGAAGAGTGGGATATGAACACCCAACCTTAGGATCAGCCATCCAGCTCCCTTTACCACTAGGCCACCACTGCCCCTTTCTGCCATTCGTCAGCTTTTAAAATCGTATCTGATAACACTTGCATGCAAACAGACTTTAACACATACCAAAAATCCATCCAATTACTAAAGTTTCAATCAGACACATGAAGAAGTAGCAAGCTCCATTAAATCCATAATGATCAATTAGTTGAAGAATGTAGATCCCGGCCTGTGGAAAGAAAAAAAAAAAAACAGACACAAAAGCAGTACTTACATATGTCATTCATAAAAGTAATCAATCTATCGATCTTTTGTATTTTTTTTTATTTTGCTATACAGTGGTACCTCACCTTACGAAATTAATCCGCCCCAGAAGTGGGTTCGTAACCTGATTTTTTTGCAAGTTGAACCGCATTTTATATGTAAAAGGCCTGATTCGTTCCAAGGCCCCCAATAATACCCCTAAACCCTTTAAAAATGATAAAAGTATACCTTTTAAGACCTACTTCTGCTTCAATATCGTACCGATGGTAGATGGGTTTGGCCATATTCCTTTGTGATATCACTCAACCGCATGCCACGAGCCCGCTTCTTCTTTTCACTTGCACCGGGAATCACTTTCACGGGGACTGACACGCGCGCACATGTGTGTGTGTGTGTGTGTGTGTGTGTGTGTGTGTGTGTGTGTGTGTGTGTGTGTGTGTGTGTATGTGTGTGTGTGTGTTGACCATGTGTTCTTAGCAGAGTTATAATCTTACAAATGTTTATGCAAGGTTAAAAGCCCGAACCAAAAAATAAAGTTGTAGTGAGCACACTTAAAAAACTCACGAAACAACAGTAACTCTGTCCTACATACACACAGGGATCCCTTGCTACTTCGTGTTTCAATTCATGCGGCTTCAGTGCATCATGTTTTTTTTTTAAATATTCATCGAATTAAAAATAAGGAAATTAAGGAAGAATAGGGGAAAAAGTTAAGGAAAATGCCTTAAAAACAAGGCTTACTATGCACAAAAACCATATACAAACACAAAACAAAAAAAACCCCAAAACCTCCCATAAAAACTAGTACTTACTTTTTATGTGAGGCACGCAGCTGTGTGCGCACGTGTCTGTATGTGTGTGTATTTATATTTTATTTACATCTTATACATTATTTTTTAATGTTTAATTGTTATTATAAGCATTTATAGCATTGAATATGTATTTATTGATATTATATACAGATATACATGTATGTATACATCAGTCGGGGGGAGGGCTACTACTTCGCAGCATTCACTGACGTTTACACTATGTCGCGGAATTCATGAGGGAGGATCTCAGTCCCAGTTAACCGCAGAAAGTGAGGGATCCCTGTATACATGTTGTTGGGTCATTATATTTGAGGTCACTCTGTAAGTTAATACCTGTGTTGTTAAAAGAATCTGAAAGCAGAAGCAGCCACTGCAGAAGAATAACAGGACAAGTTCCCTCCTGTAGGGCCTCCGCAGCACAGTTGGGAATATGTCTATTATTGAGGTAATGACCACCTCAATTCCGACAAACTAGACAGATTAAAAAGAAAAATTATAATAATATATAAAATAGTTTATATATTTCACATATTCATTGTTGTTTTCATATTGTAATGCAGATGTGTTAAAGCTAAAATGCAAAGATCCAGTAGCTTCCTGTATTACCTGTGTATCCACAATCAATAAAATCAGCATGATAAAGAAACAGGCTGACCACAGTTGTGGCAGTGGCATCATTGCCACTGCCTGAGGATAAGTAATAAACGCTAGACCCGGCCCTTTAAAAAGAAAGGTAGTTGCATATGACTTTGTTATTTTAATGTTTACATTTTCTTAAAGTAAATTTCTGTAGTTTTAAATATTCTGTAATATTTAACATGTTGAAAAATACCTGGCAGTGCAACGTCTTCAATATCAACACCCAACTTTTCTGCCATGAAGCCAAGAACAGAAAATACCACAAATCCAGCAACAAAACTAGTACCGCTGTTGAGCACACACAGCCAAATACCATCTCTAGGAGACAATACAAGCAAGAATACAATTAATTGAGTCAGGAGTCTCCTACAGAATAAAATGGACATGACAGGTTTTTGAAACTCACCTGTAGCAGTTGTTTTTGTAAGGACTATAACTTGCAAGAACAGTAAGGGTACCAGCTCCCAGACTGTAGGAAAAGAATATTTGTGTTCCTGCATCAATCCAAACCTGATGTCATAAAAATAAATACATAAATTAATAATGCACACACACACACACACACACACACATATATATATATACACACACACACACCGTATAAGTGCCCTGCTCCAATAAGCGCCCTCCGCCCCCCCCAGGGTTTTTGATCTTAGGTCTAATAACTGTGTACTTGGAGCAAATTGGTACATCAAACTTACAAATTTTATTCGATCAATCTCTGTAACAGTAAAATGAGGCGTTCACTGCCTGTAAAAGTTTACATGGTAAAGTGTAAAGTTTAAGAGTTTACACGGTATTTCAAGACCCCTTGTCACTGGGGAATGTCTATAATGTTCATCAGTAACAACACATTTGATTGTTCCACCATTCTTTAAAAAACAAGAAAATATTTTGCTGTGTTCTCTTTGTAAATGTCCTACAACCGATGAACCATTAGAAACTGCTACAGCAAAACTATGGGATGCTGTGAATGAATGGAATGATGAGCCATATATGGATCTATCAGAAAGTGATGATGAATATTTTTCACCCAATTATCCTGCTCACTAACTTCATACATTTAAAAGATGTTCCTGGCCATGTGCTTTTGTTTATGTTTGTGCTGATTGGTTCAATGTGCCATGCACTAAAGTTGACAGTGTTGATTGGCTTGATTTTACTTCCTGGAAAATGTTTAAAGGAAATGTTTAAAGGGAGGGAAAACTTAGGGGTCTTTTTTTTGTAAAAATCATACAGTTTTCTGTTTAGTTTCAGCTTTCATGTAAGTAGTTTGGTTGATACCACAAAATGAATAACCAAATACCATTAAAATTCTTTTACTGTTCTGTTATCATTTATGTTTTCCACCTGGATGGTAATAAGCACTTACCCTTCCACTCTGCTGGTAATCATTTTAATAAGCGCCCACCCACTTCAATTTTTTAGGCGCCCTGGGCGCTTATCACGTTGCATACAGTATTCACATTTATATTGTCCTAAAAACTCAGCAATAACTTGAAAGTCACGAATTCATTACCTGTGTGTCTGAGAGACGTGAGGGCTCTGGATAAAGGTAATATGTGATACCACGCAGTGCCCCAGGTAAAGTCAGACCTCTTAAGAGCAGCACTAACAACATGACATATGGAAAGATCGCTGTAAAATACACTGCCTAAAAAAAAAAAAAGATTTTTTTTAATTAACAAAACATATTGCAGTTTGAATCACATAATATTTAGTTTAATAAAGGTGACACAGTGGCATAGTGTCAGCATGTCAATCTCAAAACAAGAATTCCGGGTTCAAGTCTCAGCCTTGGGTGCTTTTGTATCAAGTTTGCATGTTTTCCATGCGCTTGCGTTGGTGTCCTCTGAGTTCTCCTCACACAGTTCAAAGACATGCACTTGAGGCTAAGTGGCTGCTCCCAAATTGTAAATAGGTGCGAGTGTGAAGGTTTGTGTTAGATCTGTCTGGTGAGCTATTTAGCGTGTACTGACTGCACCATTGCCCATTGTCAGCTGTGATAGCTTCGAGCCTACAGTGAAGCAATTTGGCAAATGAATGTTGAGTGACTAAGTAAGTTAATTCAAGCTTTCCATTCCCACGGTAGTCTCCAAATTGACACAACAAATTTCTATACAGATTGTAATACATTTATAAAAACTTCAGTGACTTGGAAAAAAATAATTCAAGTCAGTATGACAAGACCTTTCCAGTTGACTTGACCCCTTTCCAGCTGCAGAAGTAACAGACCACCCAACAGGCAAGTAAACAGAGTAAAATCTCCCAGTTCAGTGTCCCCAGTGTCTCAATACCTGAAGAGACAGCCAGCACCCGCTTCCTGGTAGTCAGCAGAGGAAACGTTCATGAAGTACATAAAAATGTAACTGTAATTGTATTACTTTTAAATTTGTGTTTCTGTGGACATACTCCCAAAATTCGATGACAGCAGAAATACCCAATTTTTTTTGAGTCCTGTTCACCGTCATATTGATCTGGGGTGACATGAGCTCCACACAATTCACTAGAAATTACATTGAGAAAAGCATCATAGACGGAAACGCACACAATACATAATTAAATATTAATATGTCAATCTGAATAATAATGTGATTTACTTTTTTCCATATCAGCTGGTAGCAGCATTAGCTTTATTTATTTCCCATTTATGTTAAATACCTAATGTCATGATAGAAAATTATATATACAGGGATCCCTCGCTACTTCGTGCTTCAGTTTCTGCAACTTCAGTGCATCGCGGCTTTTTCAAAAATATTCATAGAAAAATAAAAACATAATTAAATTAAGGAAAAATAGGGGAAAAGTTAAGGAAAATACCACACGACAAGCCAATTATGAAAAAAACCTCAAACAAACAAGGACAAAAAAACAACCCAACAAAACTACTTACATTTTTATGTGAGGTGCGCATCTGAGTGTATGTGCACGCATCTGCACGCGCGTACACATCTGTATGTGTGTGTATTTATATTTTATTTACATCTCATGCATTATTTTTAATGTTTAATTTTTATTATAAGCATTTATAACATTGAATATGTATGTATTGATATTATATACACATATACATGTACGTATACATCAGTCGGGGGGGGGGGGGGGTAGATCCTACTTTGCGGAAATCGGCATTTGGGGGGGGTCATGGTCCCAATTAACCACGGAAAGTGAAGGATCACTGTACATACATACGTACAGTACACACAAACATTAGCTAGTTGGCTGTTCCAAATTGCCCCTAGGTGTGAATGTACATGTGAATTGTTGTGTGTAGGCTGGAGATGGACTAGCAAGTTGTCCATGGTGGACACTAGATTTTGCTGAGATGACCCTCTCCATAACCCTACTAGGATTAAACGGTTCTCGGGGGTCTCTGTCCCCATAACCACGGAAAGTGAGGGATCCCTGTATATGCAATAATAATCAATGATGCTTTACATATATCAGCCAATTATTTTACCTGTGTTCCAGAGATTTCCACAACTGATCCACGGTAATTGGTACTTAAACGAGGCAACAAGGTAGAAAAGAGCCCAAGCCATGATGATATTGTAGCTAACGCAGAAGTACAATGCAAATACACATCCTCCATGACCAAAACCTAAAATTAATACACAACATTATATTGGCAGTATTGAATTCATTCATCATCATTTTCTGAACCACTTAATCCTAATCAGGGTCACGGGAAGGCTGGCACCCATGTCAGCTGACTTGGGGTGAGAGCAGGGTACACCCTGGACAGCTTGCTAGGCCATTGCAGGTACTGAATTCAAAGTTCACTAAATTGAAATCAATAGACTTTTACTTATGTAACATACACGTAATGCCTTCTTTTCTTCTGAGGAAGCTCTGATATACACGTTTATGGCCTGAAAAGGAATAATTGCTTCTCCATAAGTAAAAATGGTGGCACAATGGTTCGCACATCTGCCTCACAATAAGAAGGTCCTGGGTTTGACACCATGGCTTCGACATTTCTGTGTGAAGTTTGCATGCTCTACCCACTTGCTTGCATGGGTTTCCTCCAGGTACTCCGATTTCCACCAATAGTTCAAAGACGTGTACAGTCGGCCCTCTACTTACGAAAACCTCTGAATATGAAAAATCCAGATTATGACAAACAGTTTCCTAAATTTTCTTATGAAAAGTACGAAAATCTTACGAAAAGCACCAAATGCGTCATTCAAAAATTCAAACGCACCATTCAAACAATGCACGAGTTGCTCTCTCATTGACTGTGTCCCAACATCCCGCCCCATTGGCCTCCCATTGGCCAGGAGGGAGCTGAACTGTACCCATACTTCCTGTACCCATACTTCCTGTTTATTACATGTGTGAAGGAGAGTTGAATAGGACTGTTGGCTTCTGAGTTTTTTTGAGAGTGATCATTGCAGCTTTATATTTTGTTATCCATCATGGACCCCAAGAAAGTGATTCCCGGTGACACCGAAAAGAAGAAGTGGGCTCCATTATCAATCAAAGTGAAGCAGGAGATAATAAAAAAATATACGAAAGTGGGATGTGGTAGAGCAAAATCGCAAAGGAGTATGGCCGAAATCCCTCTACAGTTGGGACGATATTGAAGCAGAAGGAGGCATTAAAAGCGGAGAAACAGTGACGGAGGCGATTATTTCGGAAAAAGCAACTGCCATATTTAAGGACCTCGTGAAGGAGGGTGGGGGTGAGGGTTCTTCAGACCCCCAGACTTTAAAGCATCACATGGGTGGTTCGAGAGATTAAAAAATTTTTTTTCTTTTACTTTTAACACATATTTCATACAAAATTGGTGTACTTTTATAATTTTTAAAGGGTTCATGGGTCTTGGGAGCCTTGGAACGAATCATGTGTTTCACATGTAAAATGCACCTTTACTTACGAAAACCTCAGGTTACAAAAAAGGCACTGGAAAGGGTTAATTAATAATTATATAATACCAGACGTGTAATAAGAAAGCGACTGATACATTTTTAAAATATTTTTTCTAATTTATAAATTTGCATCAAGAAGTTTTGCAGCTCCGCAGGTAAATGAATATTTTGCAGCTTAAATACTGTACCTATATTACGTACGTGAAAGTTGAAATAAGGTAGCATGACAATTTGCCTTTGATTTGCGAGTAATTTGTAGTTTTGTGATTGGTTTGTGGATGTTTGGTGAAAAAAAAGGTGTAAGTCAGTTGTAAATTAGTCACGGTTTGTTCACCTTTTCCTCAAACCAACAAAATGCGAATAAAATACAAACTATCACAAAATACACAGAATATAGTGAATGTCAACAAGAAAGTCCTCATAGAAATCTCCAACATACATACAGTAATTACCTCCAGCCAATGGACAGAGTTTTCCCCAGGATGTTGCTGCACTCTGTTTTGTGTATTGGCCAATACAAATGTTCAGGACAAAGAGCGGCACACCACATGTTGCAGCAAACAGGATGTAAGGGATTAGGAATGCACCTAGACAAATAAGTCAGACAAACAATTACAAAAAAAAAATACACGATTCCTCACAAAAAATTGTCGAAAATCTTTGAGATGCTTGATAGTGATATCCCGCTGATATTTCTTTCCTTACCACCTCCATTTTTGAAGCACAGGTACGGGAATCTCCAGACATTGCCCAGACCAATAATGTTTCCTGCTACAACTAATATAAACTCCAATTTATTGCTCCATTGTCCTCGTTCACTTAAACCTTTATCAGTATCTCTCGTTTTCTCTGCTTCTCCCATACTTCTGCTTGCTTTTACCAGAGCTCTCGGAGTTGGAGATGTGAAAAAGCCTCAGATGCAGTCCTATCACAGTTGTATATTTTACTAGGTAATAACACATTCAATATTTGCATCCAAATTTAGGCAAACACATTTGGCACTGTTGTGTAACTTTTTGTGAGAACGTCTCTTTCACAGAAGGGAAATGGTGGCCTGGTGGTACGGTGCCGGATTACCAATCCCAAGGTTAGGGATTCAAGCCCCACTGTCAATGGTTGTCGCTACTGTCATTCCAATGCAGCTAACCGGGTTATCATAGGCTGGTCATGTCTCTTGCATGATATGGTGAGATGCATGTAAAAGAACTATTGCTGACTTTTATCAACATTTCATCTGCATAGCCGTCAGTGTGTTTCTTAGGGCACTGGTGGCCTGGTGGTAATGGGCGCTGGATCGCTGATCCAAAGGCTGAGGGTTCGAGTCCCACTTTCCACAAGGTTGTCACTGTCCCCCCCCCAGTGCAGCTAACTGGGTTATCAAAGGCCGGCCATGTCTCTCACTGTCTATGGTGAGAGGCATGTAAAAGAAATATTTTTTTTTTACTTTTGTAAAGAGTAGCTGCAAAGCCGTCAGCGCGTCATGTCAGGAAGGGCGCCGACATAAAAACCTCTGCCAAATCAAATGTGAGATTCAGATGATTTGCTGTGGCGACCCCTGAAAAAGGGAAAAAGCTGAAAGGAAAAAGAAGCCGTCAGTGTGTTTCTGCCCTGTGATGGCCTTGGCAAGCTGTTCAGGGTGTACTGTCAACTGAGATGGGCACCAGCTTCCCCGTGACCATAATTAGGATTAAATGATTCAGAAAACTGGGGCAGTGGTGGTCTAGTGGTATAGGGCGCTGGATCACTGATCCAAAGGTTGTCACTGTCCCCCCCAGTGCAGCTAACTGGGTTATCAAAGGCCGGCCATGTCTCTCACTGTCTATGGTGTGAGGCATGTAAAAGAACCATTGCTGACTTTCGACAAGAGTAGCTGCAAAGCCGTCGGCGTGTTTCCGCCCTGCGATGGCCTGATGAGCTGTCCAGGGTGTACTCTGCCCTCGCCCGAAGTTGGCTGGGATGGGCACCAGCCTCCCCGTCACCCAAACTAGGATTAAGCAGGTACAGAAAATGAACTGAACTGATTCAGAAAACAAATGAATGAATCTTTTCCCAGAATTTTGACTGTGGCTTCCACTTTCTTCTCCTTGACCATTAACCATGTTTATACTTTTCCATCTTTTCTCTTAGGATATATAACACAAACAGCTGCCACCTCCAGAAGTTCTCGGACGACTCCGCCATCGTGGGCCGTGTGTCAGAGGGGAACGAGCTGGAGTACCGGTCGGTCATCGTTGACTTCGTGGACTGGTGTGAGCGCAACCACCTGTGCTTGAACACTAGGAAGACGAAGGAGATGGTGGTCGACTTCAGGAGAAGCACTCAAACACACACACACACACATTTACTAGTGAACATCCAGGGACAGGACATTGAGACAGTGGACAGTTTCAAGTACCTGGGTGTTCACCTTAACAATAAACTGGACTGGTCCCACAACACCAACACCCTGTACAAGAAGGGCCAGAGTCGCCTCCACCTTCTGAGGAGACTCAGGTCCTTCGGCATATGCAGACCTCTGCTCAGGACTTTTTATGACTCTGTGGTAGCCTCTGCAATCCTCTACGCTGCCATCTGCTGGGCCCCGGGCAGCACAGAGCGGGACAGAAAGAGACTGAACAAGCTGGTCAGGAGGGCCAGCTCTGTCCTCGGCTGCCCACTGGACTCTGTGGAGGAGGTGAGTGAGAGGAGGATGGTAGCAAAGCTCACATCCATCCTGTTCAACAGCTCTCACCCACTGCACCAGACTGTCGAGGAGCTAAGCAGCTTCTTCAGTGGACGACTGAGGCATCCTCAGTGCAGGAAGGAGCGCTACCGCAGGTCGTTCATTCCCACCGCTGTCAGACTGTACAACGCCACTTTGTAACTGTCTGTGAAAATACCGGTTATGTGCAATAAAAACCCCGTGCACTTTAATCAACCACATCTACCCCACTGACTGTGAACCATATCAACCCATCTACTCTGCACTCAGATACATTACACTTTAATATAGGCCAGTCTATAAAGTTGCTCCATTCTTTTCTTTTATTGTTTAGTAATTTATACTATTTATGTATCTATTTATTTATTTACTTATATAATATATGTATGTGTGTATGTTTGTACTTGTATCTATTTTTGCACCCCCTACTGATAGTACCTCAAGAGCCTGTAACAGTGAATTTCTCCATTGTGAGATTAATAAAGCTGTATCTTATCTTATCTTATCTTATAGATGATTGGGACATCAGGGCTGGTAATTACAGCACGGTCAGCACACTGAACTCCACTGTATTGTGCTTATAAAACATGAAGGATTTTATGGTGCGTTATTAAAATTAATCATAATGTTGTCCAGTAGACACAAAGACGCTTTAAACGTGAAAACAATAAATTATTTCTTTCATTAATTGCTTTGAGCGGCCTGTTCATCATGGGATTTCTGATTCTGATGTTTTGTGACTGAGAATAATTTTACATTCAGTAGGACATTGCAAAAATTTGCGAGCAGGTTCATGCCTCAGGATGTTTACATTTTTGTTACCTTTATTCATAATGATTATGGCTCAGTTTTATATTCACACAATTTGTCTAAGGGGCTATATCAGTTTGAGACGTGAGTGCAGATGCTGCCTTATGGAGATTCCTCTGGCCTTGATTGCTTTGATAATAACTTGGTTTGTTTTGCTTCATGTTCTGATGGACGCCATGACTGAGCTGTCTGCACCACCCAGTTAGCATGTTTTGCTTATTTTCATTGGTCTACAATGTTAAGATCTTTATTACAGTGTATGTTGTAGCTATACAGGGATCCCTCACTTTCCGCGGTTAATAGGGACCGAGACACCCCCCACCCCCCCTACGACCACCGATTTCCGCGAAGTAGGATCGGCCCGCCTGACTGATGTATACGTATATGTATATATAATATGTAATATCAATAAATACATATTCAACGCTATAAATGCTTATAATAACAATTAAGCATTCAAAAATAATACATGAGATGTAAATAAAATATAAATACTGTACACACACATACAGACGTGAGAGTGCGCGCGCACTCAGATGCACACCTCGCATAAAAATGTAAATAGTTTTGTTGGGTTGTTTTTTGTTTTTGTTTGTTTTGGGTTATTTTTTTGTCTAATTGGCCTTGTTTTGCGCATTTTCTTTAACATTTCCCCTATTTTTCCTTAATTTTCTTATTTTTTAATTTTTCGATGAATATTTTTGAAAAACCCGTGATGCACTGAAGCCGCAGAAACTGAAACACGAAGTAACGAGGGATCACTGTATTTGGTGATTCATTCTCTTTTCTTCAGAACTGTCAAATGTGACCAATATACGTTTGCTGGGTTAGACAGGCTACATTTTGCATGCTGCCATCAAAGCTGAACCACTGCAGGTAATTTGTAACAATTTTATCCAGGGCGGCTGGTTGGCGTTAGCACAAGTTTAAGAAGTTCAGAAGTTTAAGAAGGTCCAGGTTACAGTCGCGGGAATTTTTGTGTGGACTTTGCATGGGTTTCCTCCGGGTACTCTGGTTTCCTCCAGCAATCCAGAGACATGCTCTTTAGGCTAATTTGCTGTTTTAAATTACCCTTAGGTGTGGATGTGCGTGTGAATGGTTCTGTGGTCTGGAGAACTGTTCAGCATGTACCCCACCTTCTCCTAGTGTTGGCTGAGATAGGCTCCAGCCTTCCTATGACTCGAGTAGAATTACCAGTTTTAGCAAATGAGTGAGTGAGTGAGTGATCACATCCACATTTGGATCCTACATTAGAGATATGTCCTTGAATCCTCATATTAAAAAAAAAAAAAAAGGAATATCATTTTTGATATGCTGATGTTTGTATGGGTGCTGGAACAAACTATGGTGTCACATGTTAAACAATGGCGAATTATTATATATTTCTATGAGCAGCATGGGAAACAAGGTAAGTGTGTGTCAAGGAGCACTGCGTTGAAATACCGATGGGCGGTTTTCTGATCTGAAATGGATTTAACTGGGCTTTTTTAAAATTTTATTTTATTTTATTTTAGTTCAGCAAATTTTAGATAGCATCTATACAATTTAATTACTTTTATGGAACGTTCTTTTTGACATAGTGGGGTTTTTTTTCCTCTCTTCAAAACAATATTTTTTGAAACCGTTATATGAGTATTTTATCTATAAGTTCTGAAAAACCCGAGATGAAACTGATAAAACATGGACACTTCATACATATTACATTCATGGCATTTTGCCAGACATTCTTCTCCAAAGCAATATCAGTTCTTGAATCCCCAACTACTGATCAGCAACCCCGAGCCTTGACCACAGGGCCACCGCTAGCTATAGATGACAGCATGACAAATATTTATTCATTCATTTTCTGTAACCGCTTAATCCTACTTATGCCCATACCAGCCGACTCCAAGTGAGGGCAGAGTACACCCTGGACAGCTTGCCAGAGTGACAGCTATATAGCCTACTCTTGTCGAAAGTCAGCAATGGCTCCTTTACATGCCTCTCATCATAGACTGTGACAGTCATGGCTGGCCCTTCATAACCCAGTTAGGTGTACTGGGGGGACAGTGACAACCCATTGAGGGTGGGGCTTGAACTCCCAACCTTTGGGATCAGTGATTCAGCACCTTTACCACCGGACCACCACTGCTCCTACATAGTAGCTCTCCAGGCAAAGACTGACAAGTTAAGAGACTCCGGCCCAAAAAGGTTGTACGCAGTTAAAAAAATCAAAAGGCACTTTAGCAAGTATTTGTTTTATCTACTCATACTAAATAGACTGCTTTTTGTTTAAATATGTCATCGTAAACGGTGTTGAGGCCAGCGATGTTGTATGGTTTAGAGACAGTGGCCCTGGGGAAAAGACAGGAGTCAGAGTTGGAGGTAGCAGAGATGAAAATGTTGAGGTTCTCTTTGGGAGTAACGAGGATGGATAGGATCAGGAATGAGCACATCAGAGGGACAGCACATGTCAGACGTTTTGGAGACAAAGTCAGAGAGGCTAGATTGAGATGGTTTGGACATGTACAGAGGAGGGATAGTGAGTATATTGGTAGTCGGATGCTGAGGTTGGAACTACCAGGCAGAAGGCCGAGAGGAAGATCAAAGAGACGATTCATAGATGTGGTGAAGGAGGGCATGAAGGTCGTTGGTGTCAGAGAAGAAGATGCAAAGGATTGGGTGAGATGGAGGCAAATGATTCGCTGTGGCGACCCCTGAAGGGAAAAGCCGAAAGGAAAAGAATGTCATCGTAAATGTAAAACAATTCCTCACGTGGACATGGTCTATTTTTAAAATTATTGACATCATGAAAACATAGCATTTTTACAGATATTGTAGACCCTTAAAAAAAGCATACACTGTATTTATACTTAAATAAATAGACAATTAATCAAAATTTGTACTCGTGGAAAATTCGTGCAGTACAAGGTCACACGATTCAAGATTTAATTAAGGTTTCATCTCTCAGCCAAACGGATTTTCAGTTCACAATTACCCTTGTTTCAACCTCGGGTCTACTATGACCTGGAGGACAGAAAATCTACACACTCACAAGGTCACATGGTAAGATTGTGGGAAAATGTGATTGAGAAGAGCAGTCATAATGAAATAACCAACCAGCAGATGTCAGACTGGCATTATGAGTCGCGACCATACTGTGTAGTCCTTTTGGAGTACTAATGATACAGTTGAATTGCATTTTGTGTTTATCTCTTGTTTTTTACATGTCCATGTTAACATGGTTTTTGGTTGTGCTTGTACATTTTTATTCTTCTTCACGGAAATGGCAAGAAGTGTTGGAACCTAACCACACAGAGGTATGTTCTCGCACTACTCATTAATAGTCAGGTAACATAGCAACCAAGGACAGTGGTGGCCTGGTGGTAAAGGGCGCTGGATCACTGATCCTAGGGTTGGGGGTTCAAGTCCCACTCTCCATGGGATGACACTGTCCCCCCCCCAGTGCAGCTAACTGGGTTATCAAAGGCCAGCCATGGCTCTCACTGTCTATGGTGTGAGGTTCATGTAAAAAAAAAAAAAATTGCTGACTTTTGACAAGAGTAGGTTGCAAGGCCGTCAGCGTGTTTCCACCCTGCGATGGCCTGACGAGCTATCCAGAGTGTACTCTGCTCTCGCCCGGAGTGGGCTGGGATGGGTGCCAACCTCCCCATGAACCTAAGTAAGATTAAGTGGTTACAGAAAATGAACGATGATAGCATAGAAACCGTCATTTATTTGTTTTCTAAGCAGTTTAAACCTAATTAGGATCACAAGGAGGTTGGCACCCATGTCAGCCAACTCTGGGCAAGGGTGGCGTACACCCTAGACACCTCACCAGGCCACCGCAGGGCCAGCACTCACACATCCACTCACACTCACACCTACGGGTGATTTTGAAGCATAACAACTTGTTATTTATAATGTATAATTCACCTGAGGCTCATTTAAACCTTTTTTTTTTTCCTGTTGAAAATGAGATGTACTAACAAAAGCAATCCCTAGAGGGCCACATTAAAAAATTTAAAACCAATATTTTCATGGATAAGGAAGCCTAACAAGGTCTTTAAGAGGCAATAAATAAATTGGGTTATAAATTATTTATTTTAGGATATTTTTTTATCTGATTTGACATGGGTTAAAACCAACCTGTTAACATGTGAGGAAAGTTTAAAGAAGAATATGCATTAAATTTATGGCCTATGCTGCAGCATTCATCTATTTGTCATGTCGTTTCCTGACATTACGTATTCATTGTAGAAGTCGTATATGTATTAAGGGGATTTTATAATAGTTCGTTGTTCAGAGTTGTGCAGAATGAACGCACTTCCAGAAAACAACCTTAAAGAACTCAGGATAATAAAAGGACCAGAAAGTGGGTGAGGGATTTATCCTATATACTGTATTATATATAACTGTCTAATGTGCCTTGAACACTAAAACAAAATGAAATAGGAAAACTTTACATTAGAAATGAACAACAATTGCTAAACCCATTCCATATTCACTATACTATACAGTATGCACTATATAACATCTGGACTTCTGTGGTCTGATTAAAAAAATTGAAAGCAGTATGATGAAGTACAGGGATCCCTCACTTTTCGCGCTTAATGGGGACCGAGCCCCCCCACTCCCCCCGCAACCTCTGATTTCCACAAAGTAGGATCAACCCCCTGACTGACATATACGTATGTGTATATAATATCAATAAATACATATGCAACGCTATAAATGCTTATAATAACAATTAAACATTCAAAATAATGCATTAGATATAAATAAAATATAAATACACACACACACACACATACAGACGCGCCCGCACACACAGATGTGCACCTCACATAAAAATGTAAATACAGAGATCTCTCACTTTCCGTGGTTAATTGGGACCGAGATTCCCCCCATGACCGCCGAATTCTGGACTGCTGATCCTAAGGTTGGCGGTTCAAATCCCATTCTCCACAAGGTTGTCACTGTCCCCCCAGTGCAGCTAACTGGGTTATCAAAGGCCGGTCATGTCTCTCACTGTCTATGGTGTGAGGTTCATGTAAAAGAACCAGTGCTGACCTTTAACAAGAGTTGCTGCAAAGCCGTCAGCGTGTTTCTGCCCTGCGATGGCCTGGCGAGCTGTGCAGGGTGTACTCTGCCCTCGCACAGCGTCAGCTGGGATGGGTGCAAGCTTCCATGCAACCCTAATTAGGATTAAGCGGTTTCAGAAAATGAACTAAAATATAAATACACACACACATACAGACGTACACGTGTACACACATAAATACACGCCTCACATAAAAACGTAAGTTGTTTTGTTGGGGGGTTTTGATTTTTTTTTTTTTTTTTTTTTTTTTGGGGTTTTTTTTTTTTTTGCATAATTGGCTTTGTTTTGTGGAATTTTCCTCAACTTTTTCTCCAATTTTTCCTTAATTTCCTTATTTTTTAATTTTTCAATGAATATTTTTGAAAACCCGCGATGCATTGAAGCCACAGAAACTGAAGCACGAAGTAACGAGGGATCACCGTAATTGTTTCTTGATTTTTTTTGAAAACCTTACATAAAATAATAAGTCATATATGGTAAACAAACTGTGTATATTGTGCAGGATTCCGACCCACATTGTATCCAGATTCTATTCTTTAAACGCGAATCTTTGACAACATATGGTGCTGGTGAGATGATGAGAGCAGCTATTATAAATGCACAACGAAATTACATTAAACTTCACATCTTTTTTTAAGCACTCTCAGAAAATATACTGACCTTGTCATGGAACCTAAAATCACCGCTCAGTGTCACGGTGTTTGAATGCAAATGGAATAAAATAACATGAAAATCCAATTTGCACGAAAGAGATCTTGTCAAACAACCCTATTCTTTAAAGGAATTTCCATAAATGCCCCTTTTTAAAGCTCCCATACTTAGAGATGTCTTTCTCACATCAAAGATTTACTGAGATTGCAATCACACTTTCTTTGATGAAAGGAGCGTGCACACACACACACACACACACACACACACACACACACACACGCACCCTATTGTGGTTGCATGGATTCTGGACCCTGTCTCAGCCAACACTAGGCAAAGACAAGGTATACCCTGAACAGACTACGACACCACTCCAGGGTCAACATACTGTATACACAAATGTTGACACATAGGGGCAATTTGGAACAGCCAATTAGCCTAAAATGCATTTCTTTGGACTGTATACAGGAAAGCAGAGTATCTGGTTGAACCTACAAAAACAAGGAGAGGACATGCAGATGGCAACACCTTCAGTTGGCACAGGAGCCAAACCCAAGACCTTCTTGATGCCAGGTGGAGCTGCCCACTCACACTCTCACAGTCACTGAACAGTCATTAGTGATGTTTGCTATGACATGGAGAGAATAATTTGTGTGTATATTTGTGGTTTTGACACAGGAAACTGCATTAGTTGGTAGAACTTTGAAAGATAATACATTTAGTCCCGAGTCGGATCATTGTAAAGTCTGTACACAACTGCTCAGAAACTGTAGAGCCAGTTTTGTGTAACTTCTCTATCTTCCGCTCTGACAACCTTTCCAAATTGACTATTGATCTTTGAGAGGTAAAATATTTGTGCCATTTGCACAGAAGAGACTGTTATAGGCACCTTGTAAGTCCACACCACAGATTGGCTGTGTTGCCCTGAACTCATTAGACTCAATCTCCCATCTCTAGTGAGGCCAGTTGCAACCTGTAATTTTTTTCTCTAAGTTCCACATTTTCCCACGGATTTTAAATGTAAACAGACTCGGATCAGTCTGCGGCTCTTCGGTTGATTAGATAATAGACTGTCGGAGTGATCTATACATGCCACGGTCATGGCAAAACAAACTGTTTCATCTCACAGTTTATTTTGTACATGTGGATGCGTAGAATTGAGCATTCTGTGACCTGTAATGGCAGGTCGGTCTTAACTGGGTCTGTCAAACAGCTAATGGTGAAAAATTAAAAACAAGACCTGGTTCGACATAAAGTCTGCTGTCTTTTACTGAAAATAAACAAAACAGACCAACCATGGCAATGGAAGGCGAATCCTTTATCATTGAACAGCTTCAGTAACACAGAACTTTCATGACACACATTATTGGTAGTTATTTTATATTTGTAATTGTCTGTCTTCCTTTCGGCTTTTTCCCTTTTACTCGGGAGTCGCCACAGCGAATCATCTGATTCGCACGTTTGATTTGGCAGAGGTTTTTACGTCGGATGCCCTTCCTGTCACAACCCTTTTTAGCAAGGGACAGAAACACGCTGACGGCTTTGCAGCTACTCTTTACGAAAGTCAGCAATGGTTCTTTTACATGAACCTCTCACCATAGACAGTGAGAGACATGGCCCGCCTTTGATAACCCAGTTAGCTGCACTGGGGGGTACAGTGACAACCTTATGGAGAGTGGGACTCGAACCCCCAACATTTGGATCAGCGATCCAGCGCCCTATACCACTACTATAGACCACCACTGCCCCTCTATTTTTTATTTGTAACTATGAATTCTATATTGTAATATATGAGACAAATACAGGGATCCCTCGCTACTTCGCGCTTCAATTCATGCGGCTTCAATGTATCACGTTTTTTAAATTTTATTTTAAATATTCATCGAATTAAAAAAATAAGGAAATTAAGGAAGAATAGGGGAAACAGTTCAGGAGGGGCAGTGGTAGGCTAGTGGATAAGGCGCAAGATCGCTGATCCTAAGGTTGGGGGTTCGAGTCCCCACAAGGTTGTCACTGTCTCCCCCAGTGCGGCTAACTGGGTTATCAAAGGCGGGCCATGTCTCTCACTGTCTATGGTGAGAGACATGTAAAAGAACCATTGCTGACTTTCGTAAAGAGTAGCTGCAAAGTCGTCAGCGTGTTTCTGTCTCTTGCTAAAAGGGTTGTGACAGGAAGGGCATCCGGTGTAAAAACCTCTGCCAAATCAAACGTGCGAATCAGATGATTCGCTGTGGCGACTCCCGAGTAAAAGGGAAAAAGCCGAAAGGAAGACAGACAGACACATACATGTACGTATACGTCAGTTTGGGGTTGGGGGGGTTGATCCTATTTTGCGGAATTCGGTGATTGCAGGGGGATCTCGGTCCCAATTAACCGTGGAAAGTAAGGGATCCCTGTAAAACACTTCATGAACAATACTTCATGATGAAATGCTACCATGAACATGACCTTTTACTTCCTGCTCTGTAAAAGGGGGAAAATTTTAATCGGACAGCTATTTAAACCCTTTGAACTATATATAGTTATAGTGAACTACATATAGTGCTATAATAGTATCTTCTCTTCCTTTCGGCTGTTCCCTTTTTCTCAAGGCTCATCGCATGTTTGATTTAGCATAGGTTTTTACATTGGATGCCCTTCCTGACACAACCCTTTAGCAAGGGGTAGAAACATGCTGACAGCTTTGCAGCTACTCTTGAGTAAAGTCAGCAACGGTTCTTTTATATGAACCTCTCACCATAGACAGTGAGAGACATGGCTGGCCTTTGATTACCCAGTTATCTGCACTAACCGAGAGTGGGACTCGAACCCCCAACCCTAGGATCAGTGCTCCAGCACCTTTTACCACCAGACCACCAGGCCACCACTGCCCTGTAGTGAGAGCCGGTATCAGATCAAAATTAGTCTAGAGAGGTAGAGGTATGCACTAGAGAAGAAGAGGAATGAAACTCAGATGGGGTAAGACAGAGTAAAAATTGTGTGTGAATTAGAGAGAATGTGCTTTAAAAGTGCAGCTGCATGGAGCAGCAGTGATGAAGATCAATAATTTTAATATTTGGGGTCAACTATCCATGATAATGGAGAATGTGGTGGAAATGTGAGGAAGACAGTGCCTAGCGGTGGAATGGGTGAAGAGTGGCTGGAATGATTGTATGATAAAAGGATGTTTGCAAGAGTGAGGGAGAAGCTTTTTAACATAACAATGAAACCAGATCGGCTGCATGATTTTGATATGGTAGCACTGACAAAATGACAGGAAGTGGAGCTGAAAGGGTCAACGCTAAAGTTGCTTTGATTTTTTTTTTCTTTTTTTTGGAGTGACAAGAATGGACAGAATTAAAAATAAACAGAGGGGCAGCACAGGTAAGAGTGTTTGTGGAGAAGTTGAGAGAAGCCAGATTGAGATGGTTTGGACATGTGCGGAAGGGGAATGAAGGTGGTTGCGAATGTAATTGCCTGGTAAGAAAAGATAGAAAGTCCAAAGAGGAGATTTATAATTATGGGGGTGGACATGGGGGTGACTGGCGCGAGCTTTTTGTTTCTCCCTCCTGCTGATTGGTGCAGATGATGTGTACGCCTCTTTTTTTCTCATTCGCGCACATTGTCTCACTGTCTATGGTGAGACACATGTAAAAGAAACATTGCTGACTTTCTAAAAATGTAGGCTGCATAGCCATAATTTTTCTACCCTGAAATGGCCTGGCGAGCTGTCCAGGGTGTACTATTCCCTCACCCAGAGTCGGCGAAGATTGGTGCAGCCTCCCCGCCACCCTAACTAAGACTAAGCAATTCAGAAAACAAGAGCAGTTGTGGCCTGGTGGTAAAGGTGCTGGATCACTGATCCTAAGGTTGGGGGTTCAAGGCCCACTCTCAACAGGTTGTCACTGTCCCACCCAGTGCAGCTAACTTGGTTATCAAAGGCCAGCCATGTCTCTCACTGTCTATGGTGAGAGATTCATGTAAAAGAACCATTAGCTGCAAAGCGGTCAGCATGGCTCTGCCCTGCGATGGCCTGGTGAGCTGTCCAGGGTGCATTCTGTGCTTGCCCAGAGTCAGTTGAGATGGGCACCAGCTTCCCCGTGACCCTAATTGGGATTAAGTGGTTTCAGAAAATGAATGAAATTTAGGAACTCAAACTCTTGTGGACAAAAAAAGACAAGCTCACAAAACTTTAACACAGATATTTCCCTTTTAAACTCGGATACAAATGTAAACAAACAAACAAAATATAAAGATGAAAAAAAAAGAGTAAATAACAGTTAGATTGTGGAAATTCAGATAGAAATACTGTAATGGGCAGTGGTGGTCTAGTGGTATAGGGCGCTGGATCACTGATCCAAAGGTTGGGGGTTCGAGTCCCACTCTCCACAAGGTTGTCACTGCCCCCCCCCCACCAGTGCAGCTAACTGGGTTATCAAAGGCCGGCCATGTCTCCCACTGTCTCTGGTGTGAGGCATGTAAAAGAACCATTGCTGACTTTCGACAAGAGTAGACTGCAAAGCCGTCAATGTGTTTCTGCCCTGCGATGGCCTGGTGAGCTGTCCAGGGTGTACTCTGCCCTCGCCTGAAGTTGGCTGGGATGGGCACCAGCCTCCCTGTGACCCAAACTAGGATTAAGTAGGTACAGAAAATGAACTGAACTGAAATACTCTAATGCACAATATTACATGAAGATATAACATTGTGTTACAGTTTTAACATTTCTTTCAGGGACCCAACCAGAGAAACAGAATGGAGACAGATTGGTCTGAAAAATGCAAAGGCAGATACACACTTATCAGCCATAATATTACCAACATGTGACTGGTCTGTGGAGAGGCAGCTCTATATGCAGCAAACCGCAATTGACTCCGTGCTCTTACATGTTTCAATCATAGACAGCATTAATAGTTTCTGCATTCTGTGCTACAGTAGCATTTCTTTGGGATCAGATCAGATCTGTACACAGATCAGTGAGCCCTGGGCACCTATGGCGCTCTTGTCATTTCACTGGTTGTCCTTCCTTGGGCAGCGAAATTCCACTTCATCTTATGCCTTTTAGCAAAGACCTGCAGGTTTTGTACCAAAGCTCACTAGTATTGATCATAGAAACTGTTCATAACTTCATTAAAATCTCAGTTCCTGAAGAAATTGCTGCCCAGGGCATCATGCTACCCCACGCATCACTGTGGATATAATATGCCTCATTTTTGTGTGCATTATTGCTTTTGCTCCAAACACATCTTTTGGAATTATGACCAAAAAATGTGATCCTTGGTCTCATCAGACTATTTTGTTCACATACATTCGTGAGGTTTAATATAGTTTTTTTGTATACTTTATGTTGTAAACCCAAGTATATTTTATATTTCTTTGTTATACAAAGAATGTGTGATATGCAATAATTTCCATTGAATCTTAGAGTTTCTTTAATTTTAATGTAGACGTCATGACAGACTTTCAGAACAGTTTTCTTCTTGTCTTTTTCTAAACAATTTTTAATACAATTCTTTGCATTGTGATATATTTGCATGGTACAGTGGTACCTAACTTTACGAAAAAGTCTCACCAAACGAAAAATGCAGGTTATGAAACGCATTTTCCGAAAATTTTTGTCTCTGTATATGAAACAAGTTCATGTTACGAAAGCGACAGCTTAAAAATTCAAACCTGCCATTCAAACAATGCACAAGCTGCTCTCCCATCAATGACGTTCAAACATCCCACCCCGCTGGCCTTCCATTGGCTAACAACTGAGCTGTCATTCATGTCGTCTTCACTCGAGTGCCATCTTGGACAGGGATTGGCTAGGAGGGATGATTCAGCTATCTCCCACTGCCTATTATGGAGCTGAATTTACCATGATGCTTTTTCGTGTAAAGTACTGTTGTTTTATGTTTTATTTCTTGACATTTGCTTTTAACCTTCCATAAACATTTGTAAGATTATAACTCTGCTAAGAAGACATGGCCAACACGCGCACACACATGCACACACACACACACACACACACACACACGAGTGTGATTTCCGGTGCAAGAGAGAAGAAGAAACGGGCTCGAGTGATATCACACCACCAATTGCCTTTCACTCTTCCCTCAGAGATACCTAACTCATCACATAATGTGAACGATTTGATTCATCCAATCAAATGAATCACATTTAATTGTTCGTTTAATGCCTGATATATTTATCTCACCCCTTTACAAGTGCCATTGTAACAAACAAACAAACAAACAATTCTTTATTGTCAAAGTACTTTTTACATACATTGAAATTTGGTTTGTGCTCTGGGCACCTGTCGCCACTGTGCAGCGCCAGTTATTGCATTGTTCTATCCTTTTGATGCTGAGCGCCAAGCAGGAAGCAACAACTACCAAATTTTAACGTCTTATGGTATGACGCGGCCGGATTCGAACTCCGACCTTCCGGAGGATAAAGCGGACGCTCTACCAACTGAGCTAAATCCCCGGTCACTGAGCTAAATCCCCGGTCAGGGGATTGTATTGAGATAAGCAACATTCATCAGTTCACATTTTAATGGTTTTGATCTTTTAATCCAATCTATCTATCCTTACAGAAAAATTATGCTAATTTTTAGGGAAAAAAAACCAATCAGAATGAAAGCAAGAACAAAATCAAACAATATAATCAAAAAACAAACAAGTGCGCCTCGGTGGCAGTTAAACGTGGTTTTCACAATGATCTATTCAGTTCACATAGGCTCTATACAGCAAATTGGAAAGAAATGGATAAAAAGCAAAATGTCAGACTAATTAAACAAGGCAACATTAGTGTGATAGATTGACAGAAACAATCTCTGAAAATGAGATCAGTAAAATGTCAGGCATCAATCCAGCGGCAGGGGTGTCATGCATCTATGTCTTTTACAAAACATGCACACACTCCTACTTTCAAACTATTTCTATATTTCCAAAATCTGCCTCACACAGTTCTGTGCGGAGTTTGCATGTTCTCCCTGTGCTTTTTTGAGAGATTTATCCAAGTACTCCTGGAGTGTGTTGGACGCTCCATGGCAAAGTTTCCCACCTACACTAGTACGGAGTTGGCTCCAGCATCCCTATGACCTTAGTTTGATTAATCAGTTCGGCAAATGAGTAAGTGAGAGACTATTCTGCTACGGCAGAGGATACAGTTATGCAGAGAAGGGGGCAGGACACAACTGTAGATGGATCATTCATTGATTTTTATTCATTTTCTGTAACCGCTTACTTCCAATTTGGGTCGCAGGGAGGCTGGCACCCATCCCAGCCGACTCCGGCGAGTGCAGAGTACACCCTGGACTTCTCACCATGCCATCGCAGGGTGGAAACATGCTGACGGCTTTGCAGCTACTCTTGTTGAAAGTCAGCAATGGTTCTTTTACATTAGGGGTGCTCAATCCTGCTTCTGGAGATCGACCTTCCAGACTTTATCTCCAACCCTAATGTAGCCCATGTGACATGTAAGATCCAGTCATGTCTGAAGACATTTCAAAGTCCCTTGATTAGATGGTTTGGTGGGCATGATTAGGGTTGGAGTGAATGTCATCTGGAAGGTAGATCTCCAGAAGCAGGATTGAGCACCCCTGTTTTACATGAACCTCACAGCATCGACAGTGAAAGACATGGGTGGCCCAATTAGCTGCACTGTGTGTGTGACAACCTTGTGATGAGTGGGGCTGGAACCCCCAACCTTAGGATCAGTGATCCAGCATCTACTGGTATACCACTGGGCCACCACTGCCCTCATTGATTTTCTGAACCACTGAATCCTAATTAGGGTCACAAAGAAGCTGGCACCCATCTCAGCCAACTCTGAGCAAGGGCAGGGTATGCCCTGGATAGCTTGCAAGGCCATCACAGGGCAGAAACACGCTGATGGCCATCAAGACAACTCGTGTCAAAAGTCAGCAATGCTTCTTTTACATGTCTCGCACCACAAACAGTGAGAGACATCGCTGGCCTTTGAGAACTCAGTTGGCAGCACAAGGAGATAGCAGTGATAACTCGGTGATCGAGAGGTTCAGGTTTTGATAAACACAAAAGATGACACAAGATAACACAAACAAGTAGTCAATTAAGAAGTCATACCTTTTCAGCAACAGAACAAACCATACAAAGTGAAAAAAAGAAAGCATGTACCAGGTAACATCATAAAGAATTAATAATGAGAAACAAACTGACAGGGACAAATGACATCAATACCCTGGGCCAAAGTGAACAAACAGAGTCTCTTTATAGAGTTCAGATGATCAGTTCTCATTAGTGCATTTTGCTTCTAACGAGATACAGCGATGTGTGCACTCAGGGAAACCTTATATGATTTCAGCAGAAATATGTCTCAGGGGGTGGGGTGCTATGTTGAGCATTGCATCATTGGTAAGGTGGAACTGGTACCACTTTTGTATCTGGTGCAGGCGCATTCAGAGAACCTTTGACTCTTTTGGTTTCTGCTATTGTCAAGGGGTTTCCTGAGTGGCCACCATATTGCTTCTCTGTATCGTTGTTGATAAATTGGGCTTTATACAAGAGGTTCTCTTTGGGAGTAACAAGGATGGATAGGATCAGGAATGAGTACATCAGTGGGACAGCACAGATAAGAGGTTTTGGAGACAAAGTCAGAGAGCCTAGATTGAGATGGTTTGGACATGTACAGAGGAGGGATAGTGAGTATATTGGTAGTAGGATGCTGAGGTTGGAACTACCAGGCAGAAGGCCTAGAGGAAGACCAAAGAGAAGATTTATGGATGTGGTGAAGGAGGACATGAAGGTAGTTGGAGTAAGAGTAGAAGATACAGAGGATAGGGCGAAATGGAGGCGGATGATTTGCTGTGGCGACCCCTGAAGGGAAAAGCCGAAAGGAAAAGAAGACACCCGAGCCTAGTGGCTCATCAGGCCAGTGCTTATCTCCGGTTTCCATAGTATGAAGCAACTAGTTGTTCAACTCCTCCTGGATGGGACGCTAATCCATCGCAGGTTACCTTCCCAGTATATTTTCACTGGTACCCATTTATACTGCTGGGTGAACAGAGGCACACTTGTGGTTAAGACCTTGCCTGTGGATCTTAGCACAATGGGGGTCTAACTGGGATTTGAACACACAACCTCCCGATCATGAGCGCAGCACCCTAACCACTATGCTATCGGCCCCATAAATTGATGAATTTGATAAATTAGCTTAACATTAATCTACCTCAAACAACGTGATTCACTTTTATTGTAAGTTTTCGTTAATGTCAAACATCTACAGTATATGTTTTGGATGCTCATCTTTCTGGGTTGGTTGGATACGAACAGTGGTTAACCCCCAGCTGCATTTCTTCACCAAGTTAACATAGCGCTACATCAATATTGTGCCCAATGCACTCGAAGCAAACTGCTGGAAAGAGCCAAAGGACTCCTGAATGCTGTGGGTGCTTTCCTATGAATTACTTCTTGTGAGCAGACATTTTTGAGATGGCTGTGTCTTAAATTGTTCACTAATGGCAAATTATCCAGGAGGGAAAATTGATGGTGTCCTTCTTTCTTTGATCTTTTCAACATCTCTCTCTCTTGCTCTGTTTTTCTTGACAAATCTGAGAGAGAGGGAGAGAGAGAAAGAGAGTGTGCACATACATTAGTTAAGTGAAACCTCCATTCCCCTATCCATTGATATTAGCTAGCAGACTAATTCACCCGACTACTTTGAAGTCTCCTCCCAGATAGCCCAGAGCTTTTCTGCTCCATTTACATAATCAAGCTGCTGTGGTCCATCACACATACATCTATTTGTAGGAACTTTACTTCCAAGATAGCAATGTCATAATTTATGATTCCCCTCGGGATACCAAAAATGCATTTTATTTGCACTATTTATCTCTCTGTCTGTCTGGCCGTCCGTCTGTCTGTCTGTCTTATTAACAAAGAATTAAACATGCCATAGTGTGCTGAAAATAAACAAGAACAGATTAACTTACTGGTAGCACTTTAAAATAAAATATTTTAATTTACATCATGTCCTTAAGTACTTTAATTCTTTTAGTGACAGCATGATTGTGTGTTTGCATGTTCTTCCTGTGCTTGTTAAGTATGCACTCCAGTTTCCTCCCACAGTTCATATTAGGCTAATTGGCTGTTACAAATTGCCCCGAAGTGTGCATGTGAATGAATTTGTGTGTGTTGGCCCTGCGGTGGGCTGGTAAGCAGTTCAGGGTGTACCCTGCCTTTACCCACTGTTGGCTGAGATAAGCATCAGCCTGTCCTTGACCCTTATGGTATTCATCAGCTCACCAAATGGATGCATGGATGTATGGATGGCATGATTAGGGGTGTGTCCGTGCTTTGCTTTCAGCCAAAACAGTCACAAAGAAAAAATCCATTGCTGGACAGGGTATATTGTGTAGCCTTGAAATGCACAAACTAATAATTCATACTAAATGTATTAAGTGTTTCAGTTAGCATTGGGCTACATTTGTGTTTTCTGTTGCAATGTATATGTTTACTGAAGAGGGCTGCAAGCTCCCTGCAGAACCTGTTCTCTCGGACAGACATTCAAAAGAATGTTTAAAGGCCAAGCCCGACCAAAATATCATATTTGACAAATATATGTAAGAAAACTACATTGCATAATAATATGCTGATGAAAATATCTTTTTAAAAATATTACTCAAGAAAAACTACTCTGCGTATGCAAATGAGCCGATCACATCTCGAAAGTTGCTTGCTGGTTGTGACATCATTAGCAGAATCACAAGTTTTATTTACGTTCTCACCGACCCTGCATAGATCTCTATTACGTTTTGTTTACCTCATGAATTTTAATAATAATGTCTGACTCAGAGAGTTCAGTAGTAGACAATGATTACATGATTCTGGATCTTTACAATTGCCAGAGTTAATTATTCTTTGTTAATTGGTATCCACTGAATGTAATTAGCTGTTTGGGAAAGCCATGTAAAATTAGGAGACTTGGCCTTTAATTTATCAGACCATTGCATGTCTGTATCTAGAGGCTGTAGCTAAGAAGATGCCGAACAGGCTTGGAACACCAAAATAAATAGTAAGGGTGAAGTGGGAAAACGGGATTTATTCTGTCTTGACGATTTTCACTTCACACATCCAGCAGAAATTCATCTGCCAACTGATGGTGGATAGGGACACAGAGTTTGAATGGGGCATGTTCTACAACTTCATTGCTCGGGATGTACAGGGTTTCATCCAGAAGCTTGTTGTTACCTATTGTGCAGAAAAGTTAAAAAACAGGGGGGAACACACCAGTGGTGTAGGACGCCATCAAATGTGACTCTGGAGGCTGCTGACAGATAGCAGCAGGCCAATCAGACTGCAGTTTTGCCAGGTGCAAGTTTTTGCAGGAATGAAATGGTGTAAGAGGAATCTTCTGAGGCCGTAGAGCAGGGGGTCTCTAATCTTATCCATAAAGGGCCGGTCTGGGTGCAGGTTTTCAGTTCAGTTCATTTTCTGTACCCACTTAATCCTAATTTGGGTTGCGGGGAGGCTGGTGCCCAGACAGAAAAACCCCCACAAAATGCCACTCTACAGTTTTATTTTATTTTATTTTATTTTTCTGAATAGCTACCAGTTGGCTCTTGCTCCTCCTCCTCCTCCTCCTCCTCTTCCCCCTATCAAAATATACTCTGTTTTTTCCAGAGTACACCCTGGACAGCTCGCCAGGCCATCGCAGGGCGGAAACACGCCGACGGCTTTGCAGCCCACTCTTGTCGAAAGTCAGCAATGGTTCTTTTACATGCCTCACACCATAGACAGTGGGAGACATGGCCGGCCTTTGATAACCCAGTTAGCTCCACTGGGGGGGGACAGTGACAACCTTGTGCAGAGTGGGACTCGAACCCCCAACCTTTGGATCAGCGATCCAGCGCCCTATACCACTAGACCACCACTGCCCCGGGTGCAGGTTTTCACTTCAACCAAACAGTCGCCACACCTTCCACCTGTTTCTACCAATCATTGATCACCATCAAAAGGAAAAAAAATAGATTGGACATTACTGTTTCAATTCTGAAGTGGGGCAATCTTACTTTAAAGCAAGGTGATCTCACCAAGATGGCCCCACTTCAGAATTGAAACAATCTAATGTCCAATCTATTTTTTTTTCTTTTCTGTTGATGATCAGTGATTGGTGGAAACTGCTTTAAGGTGTGGCTACTGCTTGGTTGAAGTGAAAACCTCACCCACACCTGCCCTTTGTATTTTGTATTGGAGACCCATGCCCTAGAGCTTGAATTTTTTTTTTGGTTGGATCTGAAATGAATCTTGCAAATTGTCAGACAACTCAAGAGGGGGAAGCAGAGATTCCTCCATACTCTATACAGTACAGCTGGAGTGCTGCTGACCTGAACCCAGGACCCAGTCTGAAAATGAAATAAATATTTCATAGATCTCCTGAATACCTCTGTGATGTCTTTAATAGAGTAAGCATAGGGCACTGACTCAAAGGGATTTTCCCATCACAAGGGCTGAGGTTAGGGTAGTCTAAAGCCTCAGTGGGCAGGGCAGGGCTACATGGGTGTTAAAGATCCATTCTGAGTTCCTTAAGGCTGTGGATTTTGTTAGAATTCCATTGTTGACATGTATTTGCAATACTACATGGATGTCTAGGGCAGTGCCTTTGGATTAGCAAACTAGGGTTGAGGTTCCAATCTTTAAGAACTGGGGGGAGGGGGGTTACTTTAGGGGGCTCACACTGCTCTGTTCTCTCTCGCCCCTTACCATAGACCTTAATCTTGTGGTGCTGAATGGTGCATGGGACTTTACCCAACTAATCAACTCTTACTTGGTGCAAAAGGTGTACACCATGTCTCTTGGGGTCGCCTGTGGTGAGTGCTGATGAGGTATGTGATACTGAGCCTAATAATACCAGAGGTGTCAAACTCATCCCACAAAGGGTCATGTGGCTGCAGGTTTTTGTTTCAACCAAGTAACAGCACACCTGACTTTACTCATTTAAACTACTGATCTGAGACTTCATGTGGTTGATTGGTCAATCTATGTACTCTGTACGAGTTTGACACCCCTTCTGTAGACCATTCAGTACCTGTACAACTAGAGTATGATCTCAGATTTTATAGCTGTTTACAAGGCAAACTCATTGAATTTTAGACTCGATTAGGGCTGCCTTTTATCACGGATTTTGTTAATGTTTATGGACAGAGGCATGTCCAACCAGAAAGAGACCCCAGGGTCAATCCAGAATATGCTAGAGGGACTAAACTTTCGGCTGGTCCGGTAATGCCTTATTGTCCCCCCAGCAGAGCTTGAGCAATTGGCTGGAGAGAGGGATGTCTGTACATCACTACTTACGCTGCTGCCCCTGTGACCAGATGAAGATGAAGGTAAAGATGACGGTTCCTTGCACTGTTGCAGTTAACAGCTGAGGGCCTTGTTTAAAATTAGGGGGAGGATGGGGTTGGAAGATTGACAAGTTGAGCTCAAAGATGAAGCTGTTGGTATACTGATCAATCCTCATGCTTACCCTCACCTGTGGTCACTGGTGATGGGCAATAAAAAAAACAGTCCTCCCATTTTTATTCTTCTTTTGCTTTTTACCACTTGCTTCAATTTATTCCCACATTCCAGTACATGAGTCAGCTCTTGACATTTATCTCAAAGATTTGAATTTCTTCCAAATATTTTATGTTGCTAGCTTGAGAGTCAAGCATCAGTTAACTATTTAGCTCACCCAATAACACAACATACTTGATAATGCATAACATAAACATATCCAAGAAAGATAGTTACTAATATAAAATCTTTAAAATTTTAAATGGACTGAATAGGCATCAAAAATAGAATTTTTTTTTGGTTGTTGTTCACAATGTAAATACAGGGATCCCCCACTTTCCGCGGTTAATGGAGACTGAGCCCTCCCGCAACCGCCGATTTCCGCGAAGTAGGATCGACCCCCCCTGACTGATGTATACGTACATATACATGTGTGTATAATATCAACAAATACATATTCAACACTATAAACGCTTATAATAACAATTAAACATTGAAAAATAATGCATAAGATGGAAATAGAAATACACACAGATACAGATGTGCACACACTCAGATGCACACCTCACGTAAAAATGTAAGATATTCCTTAACTGTTTCCCTTTTTTCCCTTAATTTCCTTATTTTTTTTATTTTTCGATGAATTTTTTGAAGAAGCCGCAGAAACTGAAGCACGAAGTAGCGATGAATCACTGTATATGATGATACGTATTGCATTTGGGTTTATGGTAATTACAGAAATACTCATTCATTCATTTTCTGGACCGCTTGATCCTAATTAGGGTCACGGGGAGGCTGTTGCCCATCTCAGCTGACTCCGGGCGAGGGCAGAGTACACCCTGGACAGCTTGCCAGGCCATCACAAGGCAAAAACACACTGACGGCTATTCCGCTACTCTTATCAAAAGTCAACAATGATTCTTTTACTTGAACCTCTCACCACATACAGTGAGGGACATGGCTGCACTGGGGAACAGGAAGACTCTATTAGTGTGATTACTATGAAGTCTGGAATAAGAAAATAAGTATTAACGGAGAGGTCAGTTGTGGCCCAATATGACATAGCATGACAAATAAAGCAAAAATTGGATTATCTCCATTATTTTATTTCACAGTGCAGTGTTATATGGATAATTGATGCACTATCTCTGATTGTCTCTGCTATTTCTGCTGTGAACCAGGAATGTGACTACTGCACTGATTTCAAAATATCAAATATTATGTTTAGAAAAAATAAATAATAAAACATTTAAAAATACATAGCAGATTAAAGCCTCAGCGACATACATCTTGTGTGGAAAGAGATACAGTGGCACCTCACCTTACGAAATTAATCCATTCCAGAGGCGGTTTCATAACCTGGATGTTTCGTAAGTAGAACCGCATTTTACATGTAAAACGCGTGATTCCTTCCAAGGCCCCCAATACTACCCTTTAAAAATTATAAAACCATACCTTTTAAGGTATTTATAACTTTGTGTAACTTATTGTCTTGACCATGTCTTCTTAGCAGAGTTATAATCTTACAAATGTTTATGCAAGGTTAAAAGCCTGAGCCAAGAAATAAAATTGCAATGAGCACACTCGAAAAACTCATGAAACAAGCTGCTGCTCAACAAGGGAGCTGTGTCATCCCTCCTAGCCAATGGGAGGCCAGCGGGGCGGGATGTTGGGTTATAACCAATAGGAGGGCGCTGCGTCATCCCTCCTAGCCAATGGGAGGCCAGCGGGGGCGGGATGTTGGGAGATAGTCAATAGGAGAGCAACTCGTGCATTATTTTAACGTTTGAATGGCGTGTTTGGCGTGTCTTGTAAGGAGAACTTGTTTCGTACACAGAGACAAAAAATTTTGGAAAATGTTTTTCGTAGCCTGGATTTTTCGTTTGCTGGGACTATCGTAAGGTGACGTACCACTGTATTAGACTCACTCTATAATTCTCTCTCTCTGAGATCAGTTGTGTCAGTGTATCTGGAGAGATCTGCAGTGGGCAGGTCTTTTGGTCCTGTGATGGAGTTAGGTGTCCGAACCACCATGAGTCTCCACTGTCGTGTGTGCATGCCACAAGACGGTCAGTTAGAGTAGGACCTGTCTACCTACGCATGTGAGGTCTGGGTCCGGCTGATTGAGCGGAAGAAACCACCAAATTGGTTCAGCGGACAAGAAGGCAGATCCAGCAATGTGTCGTGGAGCCCAACCAGGGCACAAGTGAGACACAGGACACTGCTGGCCATCCAGTGCATCCTGACCTATCTCCAGCCGTCAAGACTATGTCGTTCCTCCGGACTCCGATAGACTGAGACGAGAGTGAGGCTGACGATCTGCGCAACTCTAAATCCAAGTCAAGTGGAACGTCACGACTTCACCCATACTGCAGATCATCGATCTGATATGAAGTCATGGACATCTTCGACCTCAAAGGATGAACAACAAAGCACACAATGTCATTGTATGTCATTTTAATGAGTACTCATACATCAGAGCAGTCAAGTAGTAATAATAAATAATAATCAGAAATTTAAAAACCTTTCCACTATAATTGAGCCCACTCTGTGTTTGTTTGGAAGCCTAAACAAATCATCATGCTAGTAACCTGCAGAAGCCTCCATTAAAAGCTTTTTTGCTGAATTGCTCTGTGGCTTGTCAAAAACATCCAGTGTAAAGGTTCAAACTTTTCCCTAGCATTTCCGCCAGTATTTGATAAACCTTGCTTTTGTAACAATACGTGATTCGCATTTCTAATATAAACTGTAGAAGTCTGTCCTGATTGCTAATTGTATCCTTTGGGGCTCGCATGCCTGCTGCATGTTTATTACTGTATCTGCACCCTGTCTCCACTGCTTTCAACATTTCCACTGCGTTCTATCCCCGTTTAGACATGTAAATCTGTTGTAGTTATCGAATCACAACCTAATCTGGTTTTAACTCTGGACAATCTACTTCAAATTATCACAATTGATTTAATTATAGGGTGGGTAGTGATGGCCTGGTGGTAAAGGTACTGGAACAGCTTGATCCTAGGTTGGGGGTTCAAGCCCCGCTCTTAACGGGTTGTCACTGTCACCCCCCCAGTGCAGCTAACTGGTTTATTAAAGGCCGTCAAGAGTAGCTGCAAAGTGCAAGAGTAGCTTTCGTCAAGAGTAGCTGCAAAGTCGTCGGCATGTTTCTGCCCTGTGATGGCCTGGCGAGCTGTCCAGAGTGTACTCTGCTGTCACTCTGTGTCGGCTGCGATGGGTGCCAGCCTCCCAGTGACCCTAATTAGGATTAAGTGGTTACAGGATTAAATTTGTATTTATATTTTTCTATTAAATTAAACCACGAGGGATCATGTTTTCTCTTTTTTCCCCAGTTAAAGCAAGACCTTTTTTCACAAATTTAAGAAGGAAATCTATATACAGTACTCTGAAACGATGATTGAACAAAATTAATATAAAAATAAAAATAAATTTGATCACAAACACAACACCATTTCCCCATTAGCCTTATCTAAATGACCACCCAACCACTGCTCACGCTTATAATATATAGTGACACAAAATGCACTAGGAAGTTCCAGAAAGTCAAATTTTGTGTTTGTGGTCAAGGCTTTAAATAAATAAATAAATATATATATTTTAATAAATAGAATTAAACTCTTCTTCATTAAATTTGGACAAAAGCTCATTGAATTATGAGACAGAGAATTATGAAATCAATTATAATCGTAATTTGGTATTACAGAAATCCCTCACTTTCCGCGGTCAATTGGGACCGAAATCTCCCCGAAGTAGGATCAACCCCATCTCACTGACGTGTACATACATTTATATGTGTATATAATATCAATAAATACATATTCAATGCTATAAATGCTTATAATAACAATTAAACATTCAAAAATAATGCATAAGATGTAAATAAAATATAAATACACACGAAAATGTAAGTAGTTTTGATGGGAGGTTTTGGGTTGTTTTTTGTTGTTAGTTTAAGGTTTTTTTTTTTTTTTTGCATAATTGGCCTTGTTTTTTGCAGCCTTTCCTTAACTTTTCCCCCTATTCTTCCTTAATTTCCATTTTTTTAATTCAATGAATATTAAAAAAACAACAAGAAAAACACCCCCCCTCCCCGCCAAAAAAACCCCGCAATGCACTGAAGCCGCATGAATTGAAGCGCAAAGTAGTGAGGGATCCCTATATACCAATTCTGGACATTTTTCATTCGAAGTAATTCCACTGACTATCAGGTAGCTTTCTAGTACTCACCACAGGTGAGTATACTATGATTCCCTTTGCATTTATAAATGTAAAACTGCCTATTTGGTTTAGTAGTTATCTTCATACAATCTTGACTCGCTTTTAATAGCTCTGTTAATAAATACACTTCTCCATTCGAGCTATGTGCCTTTTTGTATTTATTTAAAAATTGATGTATTGTGCATTGTTACTGGTGGAAAGCTTTTAGAGGGCACAATCTCTCGGCTACTTGTATTTATACCCATTTTCATTTGTTGAAATGTGACTTGAGCAAATGCCTAGCTTGAGATAGCAGGTTGAACTGCGATGGAGACTATAGCTCCAGATAAACAGGGAGAGCACTGATGAGTATGTGATCTGACCAGACATCAGTATTATTTACGCATTCTCTTTAATCAAAGCTGCATCGAGCAAAGCTGAGACAGGTTGGCACAGCAGTCTCGAGACTCCGATGGGTCTGTGTCGGCATCTCGCAAAGTGCACACTCTGCATTTCATTGCACCTGCTTTAAGAATGCTGTTTGCACTTCATTTTCAAAGCTGCTCTCACTGTTTCTGACATGCTGCTTGATTACTTGGCACAGTGGAATAGACACTGCTGATCTTCACTGACATGTCAGTAGGTGTGATTTTTTTTTTTCTCTCCCTAAAACCATCCTTAAGAAAATCAGACCTTCTTTGAGCTGCACTGCCCTGAAAAAAGTCACACCCTGATGGACTGCTTTTAGCTTTGATTACAGCGTACATTCAATGTAGTATTGTTTGGAACAACAATATGCAATCTGGACCTGCAATATCACAACTTTCCAGTCCAGATTTAAGTTAATTTATGACAGATTCCTTGTTTGGGACACAAGAGTCTCCAAGGCAGATGAACAGTTCGCTCTGTTTAGTTCATTAAAATAATATACCATATTCGACGTGATAAGTGCCCAGAGCGCTTAAAAATTGAGTGGATGGGCGCTTATGAAAATGTTACCAGTGGAGTGGAACGGTAAGTGCCTATTACCATCAAGGTGGAAAACATGAATAATAACAGAACAGTAAACATTTTTTACTGGTATTTGTATTATTCATTTTGTAGTATCAACCAAACTACTTACATGAAGGCTGAAAATAAACAGAAAACAGCATAAATTTAAAATAAAAGTCCCCTTACTTTTCCCTCCCGGTGCTGTTCCTTTAAACATTTTCCCGGAAGTAAAATCAAGCCAATCAACACGAATGTCAACTTTAGCACATGGTACGCTGAACCAATCAGCACGAATATAAACAAAAGCACATGGCCAGGAACGTCTTTAAATTTTTTAAGTTGGTGAGCATGAGAATCCGGTGAAAAATACTCATCACTTTCTGATAGGTCCATATCTGGCTCATCGCGCCATTCATTCAGAGCATCCGACAGTTTTGCTGTAGCAGTTTCTAATGGTTCATCGGTTCTTGGACATTTACCAAGAGAACACAGCAAACATTTTTTCTGTTTTTTAAAGCACGGCAGAACGATCAAATGTGTTGTTACTGATGAACATTATAGACAGTCCCCAGTGGCAGGGGGTCTTGAACTATCATGTAAACTCATGTTTACAGGCAGTGAACACCTCATTTTACCGTTACAGAGACTGATTGAATAAAATTGGTAAGTTTGATCTACGATTTTGCTCCCAGTACACATGGGCAGTTATTAGACGTAAGATCAAAAACACTGGGGGGCTTATTGGAGCAGGGTGCTTATTACGTTGAATACGATAGTTCATGTTTTGCAGAGGGCTGTAATTCATTATCAGTGTTTATGTGCATCAAAGCACACACACACACACGCACACGCACACGCTGCTCTCTGATACAGAAAACAGTATCTGTGACACCCCAACCCCCTGCTGGGCGAGGTAATCCGCTACCACTATCTTTGTCCTGGCTTGTGGACCACCTCAAACTTAAAGGTTTCAAGGCAAGATACCGAAAAGTGATGAGAAGACAGCCCTCTTGATGGCAGGACACTCTTTTTCAATTTCAATTGCTGTACACTCTTTCTCTTACAGAAAGCTTGGTGCTGATGTACAGAGCGGGGCATTATTTCTGCTTCATCACATGGAATAAAATTACATCTGGGCCTCAGTTTGATGTGTCTACCTCCTGGAAAAAGTCAGAGAAAAGTCAAGTACATGCAACAGCAGACCTCCATACAAAAGCAGTTTTACTTGGATGAAAGCTTTTTTGAATTGCTTTGTCCACTGGATCACATCTAGTGCCCCCTTTTTAGTGAAATCTATTAGTGGACTGGTGATGCTCTAAAACATTAAGTACCCAGGAACTGGTTCGCCTCTATTTTGGTCTGAGTACTTGTGCAGGATACAATCACTGACGTTTTCATATCTTAGGGGAATACCTACCTGTGGCCTAAGTGGTATTCCAGATACTATACCCCCAGCTGCCTAATTGCCCACTCACTTTTTTTGGCTTTGCAATGAGCCAAGCATGCCCAAGGAGGGCTTTTGGATCTTGTAAATGCTGCTGCCAATTTTCACTGTGTATTATAATTTCATCCATGTTTCAGGATAACGCGATCTCTTCATATGGTGATATTGAGATGCTGGCCCATTCCCCTGACCAATAAAAATCTTGAGTGTTTACTGGTAGACCCCAAACTTTTAAAGTACTTAAGGTTGCTATTCAGAATGCTGCTGTACCACTCAACATGACTTGCGCACATGTGGTATACTTCAGTAACTTCCTCCATGCCATCTTGTGTTAATCTCCAAAAACTTTGTGACCTTGCTCTGATCTTACCCATTGAGTTTGATATTCCAAAATCAAATTTTCTCTGAGGCACATGTGGGGTAGGGTTCTCACTAAGTTTGGTGAAAATTCGTACATGGCTGTAGTCAGATTTTTGCTCACTGACAAACAGATTAATGCTGGTGAAATGCAAACAGAAAAATGCAAAAAAAGGGGGCAGCAGTGGCCTAGTGGTACAGGTGCTGGATCACTGATCCTAAGATTGGGGGTTCAAGCCCCACTCTCCACGGGTGGTCACTGTCCCCCCCAGTGCAGCTAACTGGGTTATTAAAGGCCGGCCATGTCTCTCACTGTCTATGGTGAGAGCTTCATGTAAAAGAACCATTGCTGACTTTCAGTAAGTGTAGCTGCAAAACCGTCGGCATCTTTCTGCCCTGCAATGGCCTGGCAAGCCATCCAGGGTGTTCTCTGCCCTCGCCTGGAGTCGGCTGGGATGGGTGCTAGCCTCCCCTTGACCCTAATTAGGATTAAGCGGTTACAGAAAATGAATGATGAAATTCAAAACGAAATGATGATGCAATAGTAAACATGCTTCTGTGCAAATTTTTGTTGCATGAATTGCAAGCGTAAAAGTGTAATTTTTTAAATAAAGTTTGTTTACATATAAACACAACAAAACTGATCCGTAAAAATATTGAAAATGTTATTTAGTATTGTTTTTCTGTGAAATAAATTCTTTTCCCCCTCCCTGAATCGCCACCTTATCGTGGTGGAGGGGTTTGCGTGACCTAATGATCCTAGGAGCTATGTTGTCGGGGGCATAATGCCCCTGGTAGGGTCACCTAAGGCAAACAGGTCCTGGATGAAGGTACAGACAAAGTGCGATTCAGAAGACCCCTATTCAGAAGACCCCTATGCCATCTCGGAGTAAACATTTGAAGCAGTCTCCCTTGCCCGGACGCGGGTCACCGGGGTTCCCTCCTGGAGCCAGGCCCAGGGGAGGGGCTCGAAGGCGAGCGCCTGGTGGTCGGGCTTATGCCCATGGAGCCTGGCCGGGCCTAGCCCGAAAAGGAGACATGGGTCCGCCCTCCCATGGACCCATCACCCGTGGGAGGAGTTTTAGGGGTCGGGTGCAGTGCGAGTTGGGTGGCAACCAAAGGCATGGGTTCTGTCAGACCGATCCTTGGCTACTTACTCTGACCCTCGGGACATGGAATGTCACCTCTCTGGCGGGAAAGGAGCCTGATTTGGTGCGTGAGGTGGAGAGATACCGACTAAATATAGTCGGGCTCACCTCAACGCATAGCTTGGGCTCTGGAACCATCCATCTCGAAAGAGGCTGGACCTTCTTCTATTCTGAAGTTGCTCATGGGGAGAGGCGGCGAGCCGGTGTGGGTATTCTTGTTGCCCCCCGTCTCGGTGCCCAAATGTTGGGGTTCTCCCCGGTTGACGAAAGGGTAGCTTCCCTCCGTCTTCGGGTGGGGGGACGGGTCCTGACTGTTATTTGTGCTTATGCAACAAATGACAGTTCAGAGTACCTACCCTTTTTGGAGTCTTTGGGGGGGTGTTGGAGAACGCTCCCTCGGGAGACTCGCTCGTTGTCTTGGGAGACTTCAACGCCCATGTGGGCAACAATAGTGTGACCTGGAAGGGTGTGATCAGTAGGTATGGCCTCTCCAGTCTGAATCCGAATGGTGTTTCGTTGTTGGACTTCTGTGCTCATCATAGTTTGTCTATCACGAACACCATGTTCGAACATAAGGGTGTCCATAAGTGCACTTGGCACCAGGACACCCTAGGTCACAGTTCAATGATTGACTTTGTAGTCGTGTCATCGGACTTGCGACCATATGTTCTGGACACTCGGGTGAAGAGAGGAGCTGAGCTGTCTACCGATCACTACCTGATGGTGTGTTGGCTTCGGTGGTGGAGGAGGTTGCCTTCCAGACCTGGCAGGCCCAAGCGTGTAATCAGGGTCTGCTGGGAACGTTTGGCTGACTCCCCTGTCCGAGAGGCCTTTAACTCCCACCTCCGGCAGAGCTACAACCACGTTCCGGAGGAGGCGGGGGACATGGAATCCGAATGGGCCATGTTTCGTGCCTCCATTGCTGAGGCGGCAGCCCATAGCTGTGGCCGTAAGGTCATTGGTGCTTGTCGTGGCGGTAATCCCCGAACCCGGTGGTGGACACCTGCGGTGAAGGGGGCCGTCCAGCTGAAGAAGGAGGCCTATCGGGTTTTATTAGCCTGTGGGACTCCTGAGGCAGCAAACGGGTACCGGCAAGCCAAACGTGCTGCAGCCGAGGCTATCGCAGATGCAAAATCTCGGGCATGGGAGGAGTTCGGTGAGGGCCTGGAGAGTGATTATCGGTTGGCCTCAAAATGGTTCTGGGCCACCATCCGACACCTCAGGAGGGGGAAGCAGTTCTTCACAAACACTGTTTACAGTGGAGGTGGGGAGCTGCTTACCTTGACTGGGCATGTTGTTGAGAGGTGGAGGGAATACTTTGAGGACCTCCTCAATCCCACCAACACACCCTCCGTGGAAGAGGAAGACCCTGGGGGTTCAGGTGAGGGTCCGCCCATCACTGGAGTGGAGGTCACTGAGGTTGTCAAAAAGCTCCTTGGTGGTAGAGCTCCGGGGTTGGACGAGATCCGCCTGGAATATCTCGGGGCTCTGGATGTTGTAGGACTGTCTTTGTTGACACGTCTCTGCAACATCGCGTGGTCATTAGGGGCTGTACCTCTGGAAATTTGCAATGATTTGCTGGTCCATGGGTTGGAGCAGAGGGGTGGTGTTTGGAGGAAGGAACAGCACCTTTATGAATGCAAATTCGTCCAGGATATCATCTTTGAGGCCGGGTGGGTGGGCGGGGGCATTATCAAGGACAAGCAGACACTTGAGGGGGAGGTTGCTCTCCTTGAGGAACTTCTTCACGGAAGGGCCAAACACCAAGTTCATCCAATCAAAAAAAAATTGTCGGGTAACCCAGGCCTTGAAATTGGCCCTCCACATGACCATTCAGTCTCTCCTTGAGAATTTTGTGAGCTCTGAAGGCTCGGGGATTTTCCGAATGGTAGACTAGGAGGGGCTTAATATTACAATCTCCGCTTGCATTCGAACAAAGAGCAAGCATCAGGCGGTCCTTCATGGGCTTGTGGCCTGGCATTGTCTTCTCCTCAGCTGTGATGAAGGTCCGGCGAGGCATCTTCTTCCAGAAGAGTCCAGTCTCATCGCAATTAAAAACTTGCTGTGTAATGTAGCCTTCTGACACGACAAGTTTTTCGAATTTTTTTTATAAATTATTCTGCCGCCTTCTGGTTTGAACTCGATGCCTTGCCATGCCGTATGACCGAGTGGATTCCAGTCCTTCTCTTAAATCTATTGAACCACCCATGCGACGCTTTAAAGTCCGGGGGTTACTGGCTCGATGAACCCTCACCTCCACCGTCCTTCACGAGATCATTAAATATAGCGGTTGCTTTTTCAGAGATTATTGCCTGCATTACTGTATCTCCGGCAATTTCTTTCTCCTTTATCCAAAGGAGTAAGAGTCTCTCCATCTTGTCGTTCACTGACGATCTCTTTTTCGATATCGTAGAGAGACCTTTCGAAGGGGTCGTCGCCTTTAAGGTGTCCTGCTTCAGTATTGTCCCGATTGTAGAAGGGTTTCGGCCATACTCCTTTGTGATTTCGCTCAATCACACCCCTTTCGTATTTTTTTATTATCTCCTGCTTCATTTCAATTGACAATGGAGCCCTCTTCTTCTTCTCGGTATCTGGATTCACTTTCCTAGGACCCTGAATGGACTAAAATAAAACGATTGGAAAACGGATAAAACGACTGCTCAGCAACAACAACAAAAAAAAACGAGCCAACAGTCTTCTTCAACTCTTCTCACCCGTGTGGCTGAAAGTATGGGTACAGTAAAAGGTACAGTATAGGTCCCTTCCTGGCCAATGGGAGCCCGTCGGGGTGGGACTTGGGAAGACAGCCAATGGTGGTCCTTCATACGGCATATGTGTCCAAAGAGGCCCATTTTGCGCTTGATAATCATTTGCATCAGCATAGTTCTTGGTTTGATATACAGTGATACCTCTGCTCACGAACATAATTGGTTCCCAGAAAGTGTGTGTGAGGCGAAAAGTTCGTCTTCCGAACATTTATTTCCCATAAGAAACCATTAAAATGAGAATAATCCGTTCCCAGGTCCCCATAAAACATAATTTTCTACTAAATAAGCCTTAAAACTACACAAAAATATACCTTATTTTATGTATAATAAATGTGCTATTGTATTGTAATTAAAGAAATAAACTGTACTGTATAATAAAGTCGTTTTATTTACCTTTGTGATGGTAGTTGATGGCTTGATGGAATGGAGTGGGAGGAGGAGGGTGGGAGGAGGAGGGAGGGAGGGACTTACTGTTTGGAAGGAGAGTTTGGAAACGCCTACTGTTTGGAAACACGCATAGCCACACACGCACCCTTAATAGCTTCCTTGTTCTTAAGGATGGTGGTAGACTTAGCGTACTGGTACTGGGACGCTGAGTCACACAAACGCACACCTCGTTCGTGTTTTTCAATGATCTCCGCCTGTGGTGGGGTCTTTTTCGGTCCCATAATAGCAAAAGTACACTCAATATGGTCCAAAATGTCTATCAAACACAAAACACTTCCGCATTCAAAGAAAGGGGTGTGACGAACTGTGACGCCGTGAGCGTGCGTCAGCTTCTCGTGGCCGCCACCGTGGCGCTGTTCGACCGCGTGGTTTGATTCGTCCGCCGAAAACTAGTTCGTCAGCAGAGACAATATGCTCGCAAATTTAATATGTTCTTGAGGCGAAAAGTTCGTGAGCTTAAGCGTTCGTCAGCGGAGGTTTTACTGTATTGGAGAACTTCTAAATTGGTGACATGCTGGAACCAGCGGATTTGAAGATATCACGGTAGCAGTACATTTCAAATGCTTTGATCCTGCGGATATCATCTTTGTGGAGTGTCCAGGTTTCAGTTGCATTCAGAGTGAAAGTATGCATGACTTGAATCTTTATGATTTTGAATATGAATTTTGATTGCTGCGTTGTAATTATAAATGGCACCTTTCGTAAGACGGGGTTGTTTTGTATCCCGGGGACTGAAACTCAGGAAAATGTTTTTTTGTAACCTGGGGATTTCGCACACAGGGGTCTTCGTAAGTTGGGGGCCGAGTGTGTGTGTGTATGTGTGTGTGTGTGTGTGTGTGTATATATATATATACACACACACACACACACACACACACACACACACACACACACACACACACAGTCGGTCCCCAACTTACAAAACTAATCCATTCCAGCGCCTTTTTCGTAACATGGAGTTTTCGTAAGTAGAGGTGCATTTTACATGTAAAATGCGTAATTCGTTCCAAGGCTCCCAAGACTACCCCATAAACCCTTTAAAAATGATTAAAAGTACAACAATTTTGTATGAAATATGTGTTAAAAGTAAAAGAAAATTATTCATTAAACCGTTTAAACATTTCATTAATTAAACCATTATTAAACATTTTTTTATTAACCAATTTTTTTATTAACCAAACCAAACAATATTAAACATTATTAAACATTTGTGATGCTCTCTGCCAAGTGGGGGCAGCGTCACGGGCGACACTGGAGCTTTTGGGGCGGAACGCGACTTGTTCAGACCTCCGACCTGTCAAGCAGGCAAGTGCGCTTTGAAGACTTGTTTAGTACTCAACATTCACTCATCTGCTTGAGGGATCAGAGGTCCGAATGAGCTGCGCCCTGTCTCGGGGACTCTGGTGTCGATTGCAATGTCGCCCACACTCGGCAGAGCACGCCACATTTGTGGTGCCCTCCACCAAAGACGCCGGAGCTTTTGAGACAGGCTGCGGCTCATCCGTACCTCCGATCTGTCAAGTCGGAAAGTGCACTTTGAATACTTGTTTTAATACTCAATATTCACCTGTTTCCTTGTGGGATCAGAGGTCCGGATGAGCCGATAATAAGATTTAATATATATATTTATATATATATACACACACACACACACACACACACACACACACACACACTGTATATGTGTGTGTGTGTGTGTGTGTGTGTGTGTGTATTATAAAGTTTGAGGTGAATAATTATTTTAGTATATATAAGAAAAGCAAAATAATTTTGATTTTTAAATATTTATTTTTATAGTTTAATATTGTGACGGTGGTTACTCACGCTCCATTATGGACCTTTAAAAAATAAATCTAAAGATTTAGGATCCACTCCATTCATTTACCCCTTTGGGTACATCACCTAGCCACTATTCAAAAGATCAATTTGTCCATTATAAATTTGTATTTTTAGCCATATTCTGCGAATTGGCTTGGATGAAGACATCTGTAAGTCTTTGGGTGGAAAAATGAGACTGGGATTTTGATTAAATATGAAATGGGCTGATTTAATAATTCATCACATATCAATAATAGGATGAGTTTGTTTATCCAGGCACTATATGATGAATTCTTCGAGGGATTTTTTCCTATTTGCTTTTGAGGAAAGACTCTATTAGGCTTTTGTCATAGATTCTAATATATTCATTCATCATTTTCTGAACAGCTTAATCCTAATTAATTGGGATCGGTAGCGTAGTGGTTAGGGTGGTGCGCTCATGATCAGAAGGTTGTGAGCTCAAATCCCAGTTCGACCCCCACTGTGCTAAGACCCCTGGGCAAGGTCTTAACCACAAGTGTGCCTCTGTTCACCCAGCAGTATAAATGGGTACCAGTAAAATATACTGGGAAGGTAACCTGTGATGGACTAGCGTCCCATCCAAGAGGAGTTTTGATAAACACTGGCCTGATGAGCCACTATGGCTCAGGTGTAAAAAGCCCAAAGGACTTTACCTTTTAATCCTAATTAGGGTTGTGGAGAGGCTGGCGCTCATCTCGGCCAACTCCAAGCAAGGGTGGGGTACACCCTGGACAGCTCGCCAGGCCATCGCAGGGCCAGATTGAAAAGTATTCAGAGTAAATTCTATATAATATATTTTCCCTGATTTGCTCACATTAAAGTCAGATTGTGTTTACATGAGAGAAAAATATAGAATGAAATATGTCATCATAATTAAAGTATAAAAGTGTAGCTGAAATAAGTTTGGGCAATATGAAAAAAGTTTGGGTTACACATCCCAAGATTGTGGGGTTCAAGCCTCATTGTCAATGCTTGTCACTGCTGTCCTAGTGCAGCTAACTGGATCATCAAAGGTTGGCCATGCCTCTCACTTGCTGTAGTGAAAGGCATGTAAAAGAACCATTGCGACTGCAGAGGTGTCTGTGTGTTTCTGCTCTACCCTTGCCCAGAGTCAGCTGAGATGGTCACCAGCCTCCCCGTGACCCTAATTAGGTTTAAGCAGTTTAGAAAATGAATAGATCATCTCCCTGTCTTTAGAGAAACCTAGAAATCAGTCCTTCTAAAAAAGTGAACACCTCTTTGATGCTTAAACCTTTTAACCTTTTTTTGGTCTCTGTACAGTACAGATGTTTACATGCCTGCAATATACTAAGCACTGTAATTCCAAAAAAAAACAAAAACAATCCAGAGCCGTTTAGGCTGGGTTCATTCCTTTGCCCAGCATGCCAGCCATTTTTCACCCCAGTCAAGCCTTCATTGGGACAGCTTTTGCTCTCCCTGTAGTGACATGATTGTGGATGCTTAGTGGAGCTGGTTTACCTGATCTGTCTGTCTCCTCTTGTGTGCACTGCCAGTGTGTAATTGGTCCATCTGCTCCAAGTGTTTTGAGGAATTGGTTCACCTGGCAGGAGGTGCAGAGTAAGATTTGTTCACACTCAGTTGGGCTTTAATGACTGACAGTAATATGAATTGCTTGAGACAGTGCTACGTTCAGTCATTCTGTATGCATCACTTTACACGTTGTAGCCGTCTGCTGCTACAAAAAAATGTATATAACTTTTCTTATGGAGTCCATAAAACATTTTGGATGTGCTATGTTAAGCAAGCCTAAGTTCAACATTGTGAGCATATCATGTCTACCGTACATTATGTATGTACAAAACAAAAAAGTATGACTCATATCCGATGCTGTCAGGCAGCATGGGGGCATAATAGTTCGCACAGCCACGTACAGAAAGAAACTCCTGGAATTCAGTCCCTTTTGTCAGCATACATACATACATACATACATACATACATACAAGGATCCCTCGCTACTTCACACTTCAGTTCCTGCTGCTTCAGTGCATCGTGGGTTTTTCAAAAATATTCATCGAAAAAATGTAAAAAATGGGGAAAAAGTGAAGGAAAAATGTCGCAAAACAAGGCCAATTATGCAAAAAAGCCCAAAACAAACGAAAACACCCCAAAACTCCCCAACAAAACTACTTACATTTGTATGTGAGGCGCGCATCTGAGTGTGTGTGGGTGCACGTCTGTATGTGTGTGAATTTAGATTTTATTTGCATCTTATGCGTTATTTTTGAATGTTTAATTGTTATTGTAAGCATTTATAGCATTGAATATATATTTATTGATATTATATACACATATACATGTACCTATACTTCAGTCAGGGGGGGGGGTCGATCCTACTTTGTGGAAATTCGGTGGTCGTGTGTGTGTGTGTGTGTGTGTGTGTGTGTGTGGGGGGGTTTATCCTCAGTCCCCATTAATCGCGAAAAGTGAAGGATCAGTGTACATACATTAGCTAGTTCTTCTTCTTCTTCTTCTTCTCTTCCTTTCGGCTGTTCCCTTCAGGGGACGCCACAGCAAATCATCTGCCTCCATCTCACCCTGTCCTCTGCATCTTCTTCTCTTACGCCAACGTCCTTCATGTCCTCCTTCACCACATCCATAAATCTCTTCTTCCTCCAAGCCTTTTGCCTGGCAGTTCCAGTCTCAGCATCCTACTACCAATATATTCACTATCCCTCCTCTGTACATGTCCAAACTATCTCAATCTAGCCTCTCTGACTTTGTCTCCAATACCTCTAACATGTGCTGTCCCTCTGATGTACTCATTTCTGATCCTATCCATCCTCGTTACTCCCAAAGAGAACCTCAACATTTTCATCTCTGCTACCTTCAGCTCTGCCTCCTGTCTTTTCCTCAGTGCCACTGTCTCTAAACCATACAACATCGTTTGCCTCATCACCGTCTTGTACACTTTTCCTTTAATTTTTGCCAATACCTTCCTATCACACATCACACCGGACACTTTTCTCCAACCATTCCAATCTGCCTGCACACGCTTCTTCACCTCTTTTCCACACTCGCCATTGCTCTGGATTGTTGAGCCTAAGTACTTAAAATCCTCCGCCTCCCTTATCTCTGCTCCCTGTAACATCACCGTTCCTCTTGGGTCCTTCTCATTCACACACATGTATTCTGATTTTCTGAGGCTAACCTTCATTCCTCTCCTTTCCAGGGCATACCTCCACCTCTCTAGATTTTCCTGCACTTGTTCTCTGCTCTCACTGCAGATCACAATGTCATCTGCAAACATCATAGTCCATGGAGATTCTTGTCTAACCTCCTCTGTCAGCCTGTCCATCACCATAGCAAACAAGAAGGGACTCGGAGCTCACTCTTGATGCAGTTGCACCTCCACCTTGAATTCTTCGGTCACACCGACAATACACCTCATCACTGCCTTACATCTCTCATACATGTCCTGCACCACTCTAACATACTCCTCTGCCACTCCAGACTTCCTCATGCAATACCACAGTTCTTCTCTTGACACCCTGTCATATGCTTTCTTCATATCCACAAAGGCACAATGTAGCTCCCTCTGACCTTCTCTGTACTTCTCTATTAACATCCTCAAAGCAAACACTGCATCTGTGGTGCTCTTTCTTGGCATGAAACCAAACTGTTGTTCACAAATGTTGACCTTTGCTCTTAGTCTACCTTCCACTATTCTTTCCCATAACTTCATCGTATGGCTCATCAACTTTATCCCTCTGTAGTTGCCACAACTCTGCACGTCTCCCTTGTTCTTAAAAATGGGCACCAGCACACTTATCCTCCATTCCTCTGGCATCCTCTCACTCTCTAAGACCTTGTTGAATATTCTTGTCAGAAAATCTACTGCTACCTCTCCTAGACACTTCCATACCTCCACCGGTATGTCATCAGGGCCAACTGCCTTTCCATTCTTCATCCTCTTCAATGCCCTCCTCACTTCACCCTTACTAATCTTTGATACTTCCCGGTCCTCAACGGTCACCTCTCTCTTTTTTTCTCTCTCTCATTTTCCTCATTCATCAGCTCTTCAAAGTACTCTTTCCATCTTCCCAGCACACGTCTGTCATCAGTCAATACATTTCTCTCTCTGTCCTTTATCACTATAACTTGCTGCATGTCCTTCCCATCTCTATTTTTCTGCTGTGCCACCCTATATAAATAATTTTCTCCCTCCTTACTGTCCAATCTAGCATACAAGTCATTATACGCCCTCTGTTTGGCCTTTGACACCGCTACCTTCGCCTTACGATGTGTCTCCCTGTACTTCTGTTTACTCTCTTTGGTCCTCTCAATATCCCACCACTTCTTAGCTAACTTCTTCCTTTGTACACACTCCTGCACTTCTTCATTCCACCACCGAGTCTCCTCATCTACTTTCCTTCCAGAGGACACAACAAGTGCTGTCCTACCTGTCTCCCTTATCAAATTTGCTGTGGTTGTCCAGTCATCTGGAAGCACTTCCAGACCACCCAAAGCCTGTTTCAACTCCTCCTTGAAGACAACATGACACTCTTCCTTTTTCAGCTTCCACCACTTTGTCTTCTGCTCTGCCTTTGCCTTCTTCACCTTCCGCACCATCAGCGTCATCCTGCACACCACCATCCTATGCTGTTTGGTAACACTCTCACCCACTACTACTTTGCAGTCACTGACTTCCTTCAAATTTTGCCTACACAAGATGTAGTCTACCTGTGTGCTCCTACCTCCGCTTTTGTAAGTCACCATATGCTCCTGTCTTTTCTGGAAGAAAGTATTCACCACAGCCATTTCCATCCATTTTGCAAAATCTATCAACATCTGTCCTTCTGTGTTCCTGTCCTGGATACCAAACCTGCCCATCACTTCCTCGTCCCCTCTGTTGCCTGCACCAACATGTCCATTGAAGTCTGCTCCAATGACCACTCTTTCACCTCTTGGGGTACTCTGCATCACTTCATCTAACTCACTCCAGAATCTCTCCTTCTGTTCTAGCTCACATCCTGCCTGTGGGGCATAAGCACTAACAACATTAAACATCACGCCTTAAATTTCTAACTTGAGATTCATCACTCTGTCTGACACTCTTTTCACTTCTACAACATTTCTGACAAACCCCTCCTTCAAGATGACTCCTACTCAATTTCTCTTCCCATCCACACCATGATAGAACAGCTTAAACCCTGCTCCTAAGCTTCTAGCCTTGCTACCTTTCTACATGGTCTCCTGAACACACAGTATGTCAACCTTCCTCCTCTGCATCATGTCAGCCAGATCTTTACCTTTTTCTGTCAAAGTTTCAACATCCGGTATGGAGGTAATATTTGTGATTTGCATATTTGATCTGACTCAGGTTTTATGTCGGATGCTCTTCCTGACACAACCCTCTGCATTTTTCCGGGCTTGGGACCGGTATGATTGAGAGCACTGGCTTGTGCCTCCCTCATAGCTGCATTCTAGCTAGTTAGCAGTTCCAAATTGCCCCTAGGTGTGAGTGTGCATGGGAATTGTGTGTGGGCTCGCAGGTAGTCCATGGTGGACACGAGCTTTGGCTGATCTGGTCCTAGTAGGATTAAATGGTTCTGTTAATGAATAAATCAATATGCTGCTCTTACACATTGGTGCTCCCTGTGTATGTAAGAATTTGTCTCCCTTTATTCTTGATCGGTATTAATTAAACCTAATGAGTCTAATACAATGAAAGGCATTGATAAAGCCAAATAGTTTTAGATTGTCTATGAAGAAACTGGAGATGCATTCACAGATGTACTATTATCCCAAAAATGGATTATTACAACTTGGTATTGTCATAATGTATTTTTCCTAGCGGGCATCAAATTTACTCCATATTAAAGACATGAATTTTTGGAGGGAATTTTGTAATTTTTTTTTTTTTCCCCATTTTTCTCCATGCAGGGCTCACCTCCAAAATTTTATCGGTTCCTTCCAAACCCCACCCCTAAACTAATTTTGAATTAATTAATTAATGTTTTTTTCAAATATGTAAAACTAAATAAATAAATAAAAATTTAAATACTAGGTAAGAAATAATACTTATAAAAAAAGAAACAATAACAAAATAAATCTATTAATATATTCTTTAAAAAAAACATGTTTTGATAATTTTGACTTTAAAAATAATGAGATTGTGTGATCCCATACTCAGTGTTATGATTCGTATTGGGTTTTTCTTGGAAAATCAAAAGTGAATGTAACACACTTTTGTAATTATTTCCCTAGGCTTAAACACACTAATTGAAATATGTTAAAACGAATAAACATTACAGAATGTGGAGTGACGTATGATCTAGGCCCGGGGTGTCAAACTCATGCTACAAAGGCTGCACACATGTGGCTGCAGGTTTTTGTTTCAACCAAGCAGCAGCACACCTGACTTGGCTCATTTAATCAAGTGATTGGACTCTTCAGACAGTTCATTGGTCAGCCTCTGTACAGAGCACAAAGATTGACCAATCAACTGCCTGAAGACTCAAATCAGTTCATTAAACGAGCCAAGTCAGGTGTGCTGCTGCTTGGTTGAAACAAAAACCTGTAGTCACATGGCCTTTTGTGGCATGAGTTTGACACCCTGATCTAGAACTTGCTTTGCTTTGTTTAATACTTAAATGCACCTTAATACAGTAGTTTAGTTGGTATATATTTAATGTGTGATTTCCAGTTGATCTATAATTAGCCACAAAAATATTTCCATGAACCCTTTCAATTTCAAATCCATCAATTTTTATCTGTTCCAGTATATTCATTCTATAGTTACCAAATAGTATTATTTTTGTTGCTTAAAATGTAATGATAATTTATTTATACCAAACCACATCTTTATTTTGCTAATTTCTTCTTTAATCTGCAGTAGTTGCTGTAAAATATATTCTTTTCTTGCCCCAATTAAGTCAACTCTCATCACAAAATGGCGTGAAGGACCGATTGCAGAGATGGAAAAGTTGCTATACACGTGGTTGGAAGATAATAGGCAAAGAAATGTGAAAGTGATGTTGCGAGCAGTGCAGAGTAAGGCTACAAGTTTATTTCACATGTTGAAAGAACGTTCAGGTGAACAATACGCTTCACATGAATTCATAGCAAGTGCTGGTAATTTGGGATTTCGTTGTTTTAAATATCTGACTTACGACTGGTTGGTCGAAATCAATCTAGGTCATAACTCCGATAGTTTTAAATATCCGACTTACGACTGGTTGGTCGGAATCAATCTAGGTTGTAACTCGGATAGTGAGTGTGTATATATATATATATATATATATATATATCTTGCTGTGAGGCGGACGTGCTAACCACTACGCCACCGTGCCGCCTTATATATATATATATATGGCGGCACGGTGGCGTAATGTTAGCACGTCCGCCTCACAGCAGAAACCGGTTCGATTCCCGGCCTGGGCATTTCTGTGTGGAGTTGCATGTTCTCCCGTGGTTGTGCGGGTTTCCTCTGGGTGCTCCGGTTTCCCCCGCAATCCAAAGACGTGCACTGTAGGTTAATTGGCCGTTCTAAATTGACCGTAGTTTCTCTCCTGCAGCGGCACTGGAACCCGGTCGTATCGGCACTTGCCTTTCCATTGGATCCTTCCGGTGGCGCCGAGACAGGGGGGGGACTTGCTGCTTGGGTAACAGCCTGTCCCTCATTACTCCCTACCCGGGCTCTGCGCACTGGGGAGTATCACCAGTCGGGATACTGGCCAGAGCGCAGCCATAGTCCTTCGGGACTGACGGAGGCCTACCATATATATATAATAATAATAATAATACATTTTATTTATATGGCGCCTTTCTCAGCACTCAAGGTCGCCTCACATCATATATCATACATCTTACATCATTACATCATACATCTTATAACTAGCTTCCATCTGTAGTCCCTAATTTAGAATGGCCAATTAACCTACAGTGCATGTCTTTGAATTGTGGGAGGAAACCGGAGCACCCGGAGGAAACCCACACAAGCACAGGGAGAACATGCAAACTCCACACAGAAACGCCCAGGTCGGGAATCGAACCCGGGCCTTCTTGCTGTGAGGCGGACGTGCTAACCACTACGCCACCGTGCCTCCATATATATATATAATATATACTGTATATATATAATATATACAGTGGCGGGCCATGCATTTCACACCAAGGCCTTCAGGAGTGCTCCATCTGAATCAATTCAACCCTCAATAACTATTTTATAGCTATAAAACTTTTACTGCAGCTACAGCTGCGACACACAAAAAAAACACATCAATAATAACCTCATAAAATTGCAATATTATTTAGGAATATAGCCACATTTTACTCACCAAAAATCCTCCTTTCTTTCCTCAAGATGATTTCAATTACTCTGTCATACAGATTATCCGTGCGTTTCAGTTCATAAAATGATATGATAAGACCTGCAATGTCATTGGATCACTTCCCACTGGTAACATCTTCAAATCTGACAAACTGCTCATTGACACCTGTGGCCGTTACATAACACAGAACCAGCACGAGCTGCGCTGCGTTACTCGCGTCTGTCGTCTCATCCACCATAACAGAGACAAACGGTACTTTATTAATTTCCCTTCTGATCCCTTCCCCAACACTTCAGCAATAGCAGTGATCAGGTTGTTTAGTATTTTGCTCAATGTCCAACTAAACACTTTATTAGTGGACAGGTGGTAATGTAAATCCGTGTTGCTCTCAGCAATGAGAGAAAGAAGCTCCACATAGTTTCCTTTGTTTTTGGATCCAGCACTTTCATCGTGTCCAAATGAAAGTTCCTGCTTGCCAAAAAAAATGACACCGTCTATCAAACAAATTCTTTTCCCGGTTGTGACAGGCTTGCTAGCTTCGGAGTTGCCCGACCTTTTTTAACAATGTCCAGCTTTTCTTGAAAAGTCCATCTTGAAAATGGCTTTGACAGTAAATCTGCAACCAAATCCATGTCTTCTCCTCCTTCAGCCATTGTGGGTTGACAAAACCGCTATTAAATCAACACAACAATATATTTGCTTGTGCAGCTCGCGACAGATGCAGTTTGCTAGCTCTGGCTAGTACACTCTCTCACTATCCAATCATAGGGTGTGACGTTTCCGTACGTCTTCTAGAAGGCCTTGGTGTTGCCAACTCTAAATCTGGTTGGTTAAAGAAGCAGTTTTCCCAACACTTATTTTTATGCTACAGAGCCCACAGAACTGATTATGAAGGCCTCCAGGTAGATTTCTGACCCTGGCAACAAATAATGGCTGAAATGTGATTGGTTAAATACCACACATCTGGAAGCAGGGGAAACGCAATGATAGGAAGTTGACGGACACTTTGGAATTATTTAATAAGTATTCATGGACAAAATATAATTAAGATCAGTCTGTGATTCAGATATTTTTTAGGCCAGCAGAGGCCCTGACGGCCCACCACTGTGTGTGTGTGTGTGTGTGTGTGTGTGTGTGTGTTTATATATATATATATATATATATATATATATATGTCGTAACTTGGATCGTGACTATTATAAGAATATCAGTTTCAAATTAATATTAGGGTGGCGAAACAATTTTTTGCAACAAATTTTAGAATAATAAAGTTTGTAAATCTAGATCTTGGGGCAGTGGTGGTCCAGTGGTATAGGGCGCTGGATCGCTGATCCAAAGGTTGGGGGTTCGAGTCCCAGTCTCCACAAGGTTCTCACTGTCCCCCCCAGTGGAGCTAACTGGGATATCAAAGGCCGGCCATGTCTCTCACTGTCTATGGTGTGAGGCATGTAAAAGAACCATTGCTGACTTTCGACAAGAGTAAGCTGCAAAGCCGTCAGCGTGTTTCCGCCCTGCGATGGCCTGGCGAGCTGTCCAGGGTGTACTCTGCCCTCGCCCGAAGTTGGCTGGGATGGGCACCAGCTTCCCCGCGACCCAAATTAGGATTAAGCGGGTACAGAAAATGAACTGATGATGACTCTAGATCTTGACACAACTGACACTCAAGAAAATTGGTTATACATCGTTTTTTAATTGACATCACATTTTCTTTTTCCCCAGTGTAGATTACTTGCAGATCACCTCTCATGTACATCACAATGCCATTAAAGGACCTAAACAATGTGACGACTCCTGTGACCCTGTCACTACTGTCTTAGGTTTTAAGTGCATCATTACCCAGAAAGCCCCTCTCTAACCAAGCACAGAATTCTTAGGTGTAAGGAAACATTCTTTCCAGACTTCTGGAACATAAACGCCTGACACTTACACAGTACTGCTCTGTCTCCTATAATAGCTGTTAATATTTTCACATCCAACGAGCTCATCATCAAAAGATCAGTATTCATAATTATGCAAGCATAATTCATAGTATATATATATTTTTACTGGTATCCATTTATACTGATGGGTGAACAGAGGCACACTTGTGATTGACACCTTGTCCAGGGGTCTTAGCACAGTGAGGGTCTCAGTGGGATTCGAACACACAACCTCCCGATTATGAGCGCAGCACCCTAACCACTACACCACTGGAACCACCCCCTCCAATATAGTCATATGCAATTCCTACCCATCAGATAGTGATATCTCTTTCTTTGTGTGCATGAGCTCATAGGCATCCAAGGATTGGCAGGGTCACTTGTAAATGACAAGCGAGAGAGCATGTTCCAACCTTGCCTCTCTGAGAACCCAACTCGGAGCTCCTAGTCACAAGTGGCTGTTGTATCACCCTGGGCTTGGATTTGGGATGATGGCAAAGTTTTTTCAGTAGCTGAGAATGTGATAATAAATATACTTGGTACATGCTTGGTAAATGAAGGATAGAACATCTGGCAAGATACTCCGATCATTGCAGAAGAACTTGGATCCAATAGGCCGATAGGAGGATCTCTTCTACTGCTATATTGCCAGGTAACCTCAATGTGTAGTGTAGGAACTGGGGTAGGGCTGAAGGTCTGGAAGATTTTTTTTTTTTCAATTTTCTTTTAGAAAAACATGGCAAAATGTTTAGCAATCATGAAAAGAGGGAACAGCAGGAGCCAGTTGGTCAAATAGTTTGGAGATGTTGTAAAGATGTTGTGGAGCTTGAAAGGATCTTGTAGAGACGAGAAGACAAACTAATCAGAAGTTACATCACATAAGAATGAAAAGAAGGGTGAGGTAAGAGATCAGATCTGTGTTGAGTTGGGATTTATACAACTTTCTCTCTGTTGTTCTTAATTTTCTCAGACTACTGCATGAAACACCTGATAGTCAAGGAGCAGGGCAAGAAATCTTCCTGGTTTTAAAAGATAGATGGCAGAGGAGATCCATGAATGAGAAGCTATGGATGAAGTGTAGATATACTTTATCAATGTTTATCAAAACAACATTGATAAACTATATCTACACTTCATCCATAGCTTCCTTCACCCTGTTATTTCGTTATCGCTCAATCCTTTCCTTCCCTTAATTTTTACTTTCCAAAAGTAAAACCTTAAAACTAAGACCTTCCTCCACTTGCTGTTCTCATTCATGGATCTCCTCTGCCATATGTGATTCGTGCATTTTATCATCTTCATCTGCCTCATGTCTGAAACTCTTTTTTTCTTTTAGGACAGAAGCCAGACACCGATGGCATGATGGCCTGGTGGATAGCATGGCTGCTTCATAAGTTTGAATCCCGGGCTTGGCAAGTGCACTTTCCTTGTTCTTGCCGTGCTTATGTGGCTTTTCTCCAGGCACTCTGGTTTCCTCCAACAATCCAAAAACATGCACATTAGGCTAACTGCGTCTTCCAAAGTGCCCCTGAGTGTCAACATAAATTGTTGTGTATGTGTATATGTGTTGACCGTGCAATGGACATGCATGCTTTTCAGGATGTACTTGCCTTGACCCTGTGCCAGCCTTGTGACCCTATTAGCGTTAAGCAGGTCATCAAATGAATGGATGAATGGGTGAAGGCCAGATACATTGGTCAGACATGAAGGTAGCAGTCTGTGATGTCTGCCTTTAGTCTCAAGGGCGTAGGCTGGGGGGGTGGGGCAGGGTGCAGACACACGTGCACACACTCAGATGCTCACCTCACAAAAATGTACCTAGTTTTGATGAGAGGTTTTGGGTTGTTTTTTGGTTTTTGTTTGTTTGGGTTTTTTTTTTTTTTTGCATAGTTAGCCTTGTTTTTGTGGCATTTTCCTCAACTTTTCCCCAATTCTTCTTTAATTTCCTTATTTTTTTTTAATTCGATGAATATTTAAAAAAAACAAAACCTCGATGCACTGAAGCCGCATGAATTGAAGCGCAAAGTAGCAACGGATCCCTGTATACCCACAGTTATTCAGAAAACAAAATCTTCAATGCCCAGGTAATTTGTGACGGGCCCATTTTGAACCAGCATTACAGTTACGACTATTTTTTTTCCACAGTGATTTACACAGAGTTCGAATTTATATTTATTCATTAAAGTATGCCACATTGCACAGGTCTTCTTCTTCTTTCTTCTTTTCCTTTCGACTGTTCCTTTCAGGGGTTGCCACAGCAAACCATCTGCCTCCATCTCACCCTGTCCTCTGCATCTTCTTCTCTTACTCCAATGACCCTCATGTCTTCCTTCACCACATCCATAAATCTCTTCTTTGGTCTTCGTCTCGGCCTTCTGCCTGATAGTTCCAACCTCAGCATCCTACTGCCAATATACTCACTATTCCTCCTCTGTACATGTCCAAACCATCTCAATCTAGCCTCTCTGACTTTGTCTCCAAAACATCTTACATGGGCTGTCCCTCTGATGTGCTCATTTCTAATCCTATCCATCCTGTTTAAAATGTTTTGGAATGTCTATAGGTTTCTATTATTGTTTACATTACGACACACAAAGACTCCTGGGAATGAAAACTTGTGCTTTGAAAAGTAAAATTCTACTTATAAAAACATCACCAAAATCTCATTTCTCCTGATAAAAAGCTTTGGCCTCTTAACAATACATTTAATTTGTTGCTTACAACCGTTCCTGTATGAACCCGTGTCAGAAGGGGAAGTGATCGAGAGATGATTAATGAGGATAGAACCAGAAATACAAATATCTTTATACTTCTACAGAAATTTCATTCTGACATTTTTACAACACAAACCTGAAATTTGATTCATCATGAAATTTAATAATACCACTTAGCACATTAATCGGCAACAAAACCATAGCAACAGCTGCATACAAGCCTCAAATTTTGGAAATATCTTTCTGTAAATGTGTGAGCTCTTGATTCACTTAAAGGCCATTGCACAACAGACTCAAATTAATTAATTAATTCTTTTTGTGAATCCTATTAAGGTTCGCAGGGAGGCTGGTGCCCATCTCAGCCGACTCTTGGCAAGGGCAGAGTACAGTCGGGATAGCTCACCCAGCCATCGCAGGAAAGAACCATGCTTACAGCTATGCAGCTTACACTTTACGAAAGTCAGCAGTGAGTTTTTACATACCGCTCACCACAGACAGTGAGAGACGTGGCCGACCTTTGATAACCCAATTAGCTGCACTGGGGGGACAGCAGTGACAACCCGTTGAAAGTGGGCCCTGTACTCCCGACCTTAGGATTACTAAATCAGCACCCTACCACCGGGCCACAACTGCCAGCAGACACAAATAATAATGTATAAAATATGTGCATGAAATGTTCATACCCCAAGCTTACACATCATCTGCAATGTAAGTTTCTTCATATTTCACATTTGATTGCACCACTAGTGTCCCAAGTAAACATGGAGTGAACTAGTCATGAAGAAAGCATTATATACAGAAGTAAAACCATGTGGTCAAGCAAGAAGGTGTTGGGTACGATCCTCATGCCTGGTGAGGGTTTCCTGTATGGGGTTTGTATGTTCTCTCAATCGTTTCTGTGGGTTTCCTCTGGGTACTCCAGTTTCCTCCCTTAGTCCAAAGACATGCACAGTAGGCTAATTAGGTATTCCAGATTGATGCTATGTGTGAATGTGGGTGAGAATGCTTGTATGTGTTGGCCTTGTAGTGGTCTAGTGAGATGTTTTAGAGTCTACCCGGCCTTTACTCAAAGTTAGCTGGGATGGCCTCCGGCCTCCCCAGGACCCCATTAAAGGATAAAGCAGTGCAAAAAAAATAACATGACACGGCTCGACCATACTCTTTGAGACAGACTGGCAATGACAAAGGACTTTATGACTCAATCTGGAAATGATGACAAGTTAAATGAACAGACTTTCTATACATTCTATATTTTTCTGTGACTAACTGATCCTATCACTCTGTCCTGGTGACTAATACCAACTGTGCTTCAGGGTGGAGAGAAATGCCATCAATAAACTTAAAAACTGTTTATCTGTAATTCCACAGTAATTTAAAAAGGTCTTCAAGGAAAAGGACTTTAGAAAATCACTGAAACTTGGATTTCAATGAAACTGTTAAAATTGCACAGTTGTGCAAGAGAGTGAATGAGACTTTTATCAAGAGTGAGAAGAGTCATTATTTTATGCATTAAAATGAATTTAGTTGTTTATCATACATGTTGGTGGCAAGGTGGCATAGTGGTTAGTACATCTACCTCACACCAAGAAGGATTGGGTTCGATTCCCATATTTGGCAGTGCTTCCCATATTCTCCCCATAATTGTGTGGGTTTCCTCTGGGTGCTTTGGTTTCCTCCCACAGTCCAAAATATGCACAGTAGGCTAATTGGCTGTACCAAGTAACCCGCAGGTGTAAGTGTTGGCCCTGGGATGGTGTATACACCTATGGCCCAGAGTAGGCTGAGATGGGTGCCTCATTAACACTTACTTAATTAGGATTAAAAGGCTTAGAAAGTAAATGAATGCTACATGTCTTTTTATAGATTAGTTCAATTCAGTTTTATTTGTATAGCACGTTTTACAATTGACATTATTGCAAAACCACTTCATCATCAGTTCATTTTCTGTAACCGCTTCATCCTAATTAGGGTCGCGGGGAGGCTGGTGCCCATCCCAGCCAACTCAGGGCGAGGGCAGAGTACACCCTGGACAGCTCGCCAGGCCATCGCAGGATGGAAACACGCTGACGGCGTTGCAGCCTACTCTTTACGAAAGTCAGCAATGGTTCTTTTACATGCCTCGCACCATAGACAGTGAGAGACATGGCCGGCCTTTGATAACCCAGTTAGCCGCACTGGGGGGGACAGTGACAACCTTGTGGAAAGTGGGACTCGAACCCCCAACCTTTGGATCAGCGATCCGACGCCTTATACCACTTGACCACCACTGCCCCTGCAAAACCACTTTACATCGTAAAAACAAATTTGGTAAAGAATAAAAACATTTCATGACAAACCCGACACATCCCTAATGAGCAAGCCTGTGGTGATGGTGACAGGGAAAAACCCACCTTAGTCGACGCAAGGAGGAAACCGGAGTACCCGAAAGAAGTGAACCATGAGGGAAAAAAATGAATTCAAATGCATCAAGGTTGTTGAATTTCATTTAGTTTAATATTAATGTAAAAAGAAAAGCTAGAACTGCAAAGCTTACCCTTTGTAATAACCCCGGTCTCTCTAACATTTTAACAAAGGTAAAAACATAACGCTTTCACATTCTGTACAAATGATGGTAAGATGGGTTAAACCCTTTACTAGGATTGAAAGCTAAATTCTTCATGCTAAATCGAATTGGGGCAGTGGTGACCTGGTGGTAAACGTGCTGGACTGGATCACTGATCCAAAAGTTGTGGGTTCAAGCCCCACCCTCAATGGGTTGTCACTGCCATCCTGTGCAGCTAAAGTGGTTATTAAAGGTTGTCATTGTCTCTCACTGTCTATGGTGAGAAACATGTAAAAGAACCATTGCTGACTTTCATTAAGAGTAGCCTGCATAGCCATCAATATGTTGCTGCCCTGCGATGGCCTTGTGAGCTACTCAGGTTGTACTTAAGTGGTTACAGAAAATGAATGAATTATGTATTTGCTTTCTCATAAACAAGGAGCTCCCCTGAGTCTGTCATGATTTTAAAAATGTAAAGTTAAAATAATAAAAAAAATTTAATTCTTCGTTTACTTGGAGGTTTTTTTTTTGCTCAAATTCCCAGGCAGTATGAACTAAAACTTATATATACACATACATGCACACACACACACACACACACACCGTATGCAACGTGATAAGCGCTCAGGGCGCTTAAAAACTCGGAGTGGGTGGGCGCTTATTAAAATTTTTTAAAAGCGGAGTGAAACGGTAAGTGCTTATTACCATAGAGGTGGAAAATATAGGTGGAATAATAACAAAACAATCAAAGAGTTTTACTGGTATTTGTGTTATTCATTTTATAGTATCAACCAAACTACTTGCATGAAAACTGAAAATAAACAGAAAACAACATAATTAAAAAAAAACAACCAAAAAAAACCCCCAGACCCTTTAATTTTCCCTTCCCGTACTGTTCCTTTAAATATTTTCCCCCAATGTAAAATCGAGCCAATCAAAATGAATGTCAACCAATCAACACAAAGGTCAACTTTAGCACATGGCCCGCTGAAAAGTACATGGCCAGGAATGTCTTAAATTTATGAAGTTAGTGAGCAGGAGAATCGGGTGAAAAAATACTGGTCATCACTTTCTGATCGGTCCATATCTGGCTCATCGCTCCATTCATTCAGAGCATCCCATAGTTTTGCTGTAGCAGTTTCTAATGGTTCATCTTGTTGGACATTTACCAAGAGAACACAGCAAAATATTTTCCTGTTTTTTAAAGCAAGGCGGAAGAATCAAATGTGTTGTGACTGCTGAACATTATAGACATTCCCCAGTGACAGGGGGTCTTGAAATACCATGTAAACTCACTTTTACAGGCATGTCTGTCTGTCTTCCTTTCGGCTTTTTCCCTTTTAGTCAGGAGTCGCCACAGCGAATCATCTGATTCGCACATTTAATTTGGCAGAGGTTTTTACGTCGGATGCCCTTCCTGTCACAACCCTTTTTAGCAAGGGACAGAAACACGCTGACGACTTTGCAGCTCCTCTTTACGAAAGTCGGCAATGGTTCTTTTACATGCCTCTCACCATAGACAGTGAGAGACATGGCCCGCCTTTGATAACCCAGTTAGCCGCACTGGGGGGGACAGTGACAACCTTGTGGAAAGTGGGACTCGAACCCCCAACCTTTGGATCAGCGATCCAGCGCCCTATACCACTACAGGCATGAACGCCTCATTTTACAGCTACAGAGACTGATCGAATAAAGTTAGTAAGTTTGATCTACCATTTTGCTCCCAGTACACATGGGCGGTTATTAGACGTAAGATCAAAACAGGGGGGTGGGGGGTAAGTATTACATCGCATACTGTGTGTGTGTGTGTGTGTGTGTGTGTGTGTGTGTGTGTGTGTGTGTGTATGTGTGTGTGTGTATATATATATATATATAATTTTAATAATTGCATAATTTTTCTCAGCTAAATATATAATTATTTAAATATTTAATAAATATATAATAATATTTAAAATTGTATGATTTTTATATTTAAATTACTTCATATACAAATAAGACACCACAGAGTTCAATTCCTTATAAGACTTATAAGTTAAGAGATTTAAAAACAAATATGATCACCTAATGATGTTTTCCTTTCATCATAGCTCCATGCGATTAATAAATTAGTTTTATGTCCTGAACAGAACAATAATAATATCAAAAACATAAAACATATATATTCCCAGTGACCTCACAGCAAATACTGTATAGTGTGAGCGATAATATGTTGCTTGTCTGCAACCCGTTTTCTTTTGGTCAATAAGGGCCGATTTTATCAAGATTTAGCTGGACATAGCTTTTTGTTGCTCTTTCATAAAAGAGAAGAATTGTCAAATTTTTACACGCATTACCAATTCTCACAATAATGTTTGCTCTGCTGTAAGCTCAGCATACTCTCTCGAGACATGGCTTAGCAGACTCATTTCACACTCTTGCCACTGTAAAAACCAATTGAGGCGAACATGAAATATTTAAGAGTGCACATAAAGCCTTTCCACAGTGATAATTTGCTCTTCTTAATTTGCCAAATTTTGTTCTCAAGGTCTTTAACTAGATATCCTAAAAAGGACCTGTAAAAGGTGCTGGTTAATATTGTGACTCGTCATCAGTAATAAGTTTCAGAGCCGTTTTCTGTAATGAAATGGATAATTGAAATTATGTGCGGTAGAATAATAGGCCGAAATAAAGGTTGTACATTTATTGTTTGTTGTTGCTGATACCGTTTAAAGTACAGTACTAACTAACATATATGCAGAAAAGTTTGGATTTTTTTCTTCACACGGTCAAAAACATCCACAGTAGGCTAATTGGCTGATCCAAATTGCCCCTGGGTGTGAGTATGAGCGCGATTGGTTGTGTGAGTGTTGGCCCTAGCCCGGAGAGCTGTCCAGGGTATACCCTGCCCTCACCCAGAGTTGGTTGAGATGGGCACCAGCCTCTCTGTGACCCTAATTAGGATTATTAAGTTGCCAAGATGAAAATAAAGCAAAACATGAATAAACATGTATCAGTCCTTAGTTTTGGGAATTCTTAGCATATCAATGAATTTATGTGAACGATATTTTAGTAGTAGCAAAATAGCTTTTAATATTCTTAAATCCCAACGTATTCCACTAGAATAAGGACATGCTTTTCATAGATACCATTGAATTCTGGAAGGCATGGTGGCTTATCACATACAGAAGGTTCTGGCTTTGAATCTTGCAACTAAAGCCTTTCATTTTGGAGATTGTTCATTCATTCATCATTCATTTTCTGTAACTGCTTAATCCTAATTAGGGTTACGGGGCGATTGGCGCCCATCCCAGCCGACTCCGGGTGAGGGCAGAGTACACCCTGCATAGCTCGCCAGGCCATCGCAGGGCAGAAACACGCTGACGACTATGTAGCTACTCTTGTCGAAAGTCAGCAATGGTTCTTTTACCTGAACCTCACACCATAGACAGTGAGAGACATGGCCGGCTTTTGATAACCCAGTTAGCTGCACTGGGCGGGATGGTGACAACCTGTGGAGAGTGGGGCTTGAACCCCCAACCTTGGGATCAGTGATCCAGCACCTTTACCACCAGGCCGCCCCTGTCCCCAATTTTGGAGATTGCATGTTCTCATTGTGCTTGCATGGGTTTTCTCACGCTACTCTCTGGTTTCCTCACAAAGTCCAAAGACATGAGGTCAACGAGTTAATAGGGTTTGATGGCAGTTTGTCTCTTTTGTTAGTATTATAAGAGTCTGGTGACCTTCCAAGGATGTACCCTACCTCTTGACTTGAAGTTAGCTGGGATCTCCTGCTTCTTCAGTGACCGTGAAGGAGAACTACTGTATGTTGAGGTACAGAGCACACATAATACTTCTGTATGTTGTTCTGCATTGTTTTTTCTGTGTGTGTGGAAAGATTCCTAAAACATCGGTACCTAAAAAAATTCATGTCAGTGTATTTGTATGTAGACAATTTCTATTCTTTGGATTTGAGCCGTTTGTGAGTGAGCGGACATCACATTCCTGCCATTAGCATCTCATTTATCTGCAGCTGTGCTCTTTGCTCTGGGCTCAGCGGAAGTGTGTCATCTGGAGTACAAAGAGTTTTAATACACTGAAAAGAAAAGAAAACACACATTATGTTTTACTTTACGCCTGCAACAGACATGCATCAAATATGTCATACAAAGGTATGAATAAAAAAAGAAAATATATCAATTATGAAATACTGTACACTGCCCTGCCAAAAAAAAAAAAAAAGTCAGGCAGCCTCATATTTTCTTTTTTGTCTCTAGCTTCAAATGTTCATGCACATTCCAAAGATTCTCGTTGGGGTTAAGATTTGGATTCTGTGGTATAAAAATGATTCCTTATACCCCCATTTCAGTATTTCAGCCCAATTTTTTTAAATTCATGCCATCAGGGAAGGAAAAACTCCATTAATGGAATTAACCCGGTTATTCAGTGCACTGAAGTCAGCTGACTTTTTTTTGCCACTGCTGTGCCTCGACTTGACCAACTGAACAACTCTGGACACTTTGACACACCTATTGCTCTGAGATCGGATAAATCTATATGCACCAATCACATCACCTGTTTCCATCGCTGCATTCTACTTACGACTCTAAATCATCCACTTAACTCCGTCAAGCTGATTTCCAATCATGACAGTCAAGAGGGAGTTGGCAGGTTAACATAATCTTAGCCTTATATCAACTTTATTTGAATAAAATGTTGGACAAAACTTAATCCAATTTTAGTAATTCTTTCATTTTCTGACCGCTTAATCCTAAGTAGAGTCGCAGGGAGGCTGACGCCCATCTCAGCCAACTCTAGGCGAGGGCAGAGTACACCCTGGACAGCTTGCCACGCCACTGCAGGGAAGAAACATGCTGATGGCTGTGCAAAGTACTCTTGACGAAAGTCAGCAATGGTTCTTTTACATGAACCTCTCACCGTAGTGGGGCCGGTGGTGTAGTGGTTAGGTTGCTGCGCTCATGATTGGGAGGTTGTTTGTTCAAATCCCAGTTAGACCCCCACTGTGCTAAGACCCCTGGGCAATGTCCAGCAGTATAAATGGGTACCAGTAAAAATAAGCACCGGCCTGATGAGCCACTGGGCTCGGGTGTAGAAAGCCCAACTAACTTTACCTTACGCCTTACACCATAGACAGTGAGAGACATGGCTGGCCTTTGATAACCCACTTAGCTGCACTGGGGAGGGGGGAGAGGGGGGGGGCAGTGACAAAGGCTTGAACCCTCAACCTTGGGATCATTGATCCAGCACCTTTACCACCAGGCCACCACTGGCCCTAATATCAGTAATTTCATGAGTTACAGTCGGCCTCCGACTTATGAAATGAATCAGTTCCAGCGCCTTTTTCGTAACGCTGGAGTTTCGTCAGTCGGGGTCGCATTTTACATGTTAAACGCCTGATTCGTGCCAAGGCTCCAAAGACCCTTTAAAAATGATAAAAGTACACCAATTTTGTATGAAATATGTGTTTAAAGTCAAAGAAAATTTATTAAACCATTTATTTAGCATATTTATTAATTAAACCATTATTAAACATTTTTTATTAACACACACACACACACACACACACACACACACACACACACACACACACACACACACACACACACACACACACATCCCTGTCTTGCTCTCTCTCTCTCTCACACACACAGCCACACATACTCATTAAATGTGTATTGTATACACATTAAATGTTTATTGTAGCGCTGCGAGCCACGCCCACAACACTTGGAATTCAAAGTGCATTCCCTGCTTGACAGATCAGAGGTCCAAACTCCACTTTAACTTGATTCCTTGAGGGATTGGAATTCCAGATGAGCTCAAATGCGCCACATTTATTAAACATTTACTGAATTAAACAACTTAAAAAAATAAAAACTAATGAGTTAAGCTTCCTTCTCTCTCTCTTTCTCTCTCTCTCTCTCTCTCACACACACACACACACACACACACATATGGCCGGGATGTTTTATTTAAAGCGGAATTTCAGTACCTGTTTGAAAGATCAGAGGTCCTCACTATATTTCTGCTTTAAGGTCTCCTTCTGGTTCTGTGTCATCCCTCCTAGCCAATGGGAGGCCAGCGGGGCGGGATGTTCAGAGACAGCCAATGAGAGAGCAACTTGCGCAACGTGTGAAATTTTAATTGGCGCGTTTGAATTTCTTTTCTTAAGTGGGGGTTTTCGTATCCTGGGGATGAAAACTTAGGAAAATGTTTTTCCTCGGAATTTTCGTACCCAGGGCTTTTCGTAAGTTGGGGGCCGACTGTATTTTATTTGCTTTGATGGAGAGTAATAATTTGACCCGTCTGAAACATAGTGACATTCTTTCCACAACCAAAAAATACATCTCCTGATATAGCTGTTTAAGAAATGAGCAGGGAACTCACTGCACAAGTTAAGGTTAATGCCATATGAAACATGTTAGTCTCTAGTATTGATCAAATCTAAATCTGCTGCCTATTTGTTAATGTAAATCCTTTGGTGACTTTATTTTTGGTAGGGCAGTATTGTCTACAATAGTTTTTCCTTACCTGTCTTAGTGATCCTTTGTGGGTGTATAGTTTCACCAAACCCCATGTAATGACCATAACAGGGGAAATTAAGACCATGAGCCATCCAAGAGCATAGGCCCAGTTTGGATATACGTAAACATTGTTATATGTGAGTGGCTTATGTTTTGCCAGGTAAAAAATTAAAGCTCCCTAAAAGCAAAAGAAAGATTAAGTAAGTAAAATTAACAAGATAAACGCATGATGAGGTTGATGAGGGGGGGGAAGGGGGGTAATGATAAACTCTGCATGTTATACATAGTTCATAAACAGTGCGTATTTACTATAATTTTTCTCATATGAGATGTAGCCCAACAGGAAAAATTATAGTTACCACCCCACAGTTGATTATTTTTTTTATTATAATAATAACCGCACCGAACTAAACTGAACTGCTTCCTGAGCCGTTTAGTGAGGAATATATTTTTATATTTATAGAAGAACAACACACTGATTTTACATAGTGATGGTCACAGTTAATGTTCTGCAATAACCAGCGAACATCCTCGTTCTTGTCATATTATCATTATAATGAAATAAGGTATAAAAGCGAGAGGAAAATATCTTCACGTTTCTTTTTTCACCAGCCTCTGTTTTTACTTCCCCCTTAATTTTGTGTTCAGCAAACGTTTAGCTACTGTTTTATTTATGATTGTAAAGCACAGACTCAAGAGAGTCCTTACTTATGCATTTGTTCCAAAAATTATACCCATTTTAAAAATCAGTTGATGCGGAGCATCTGCCATACGATAACTATAAAAACTATTTGATTCAGACTGTTCAGAATGAAAATTAGAGTTATGCTGTGTTAGGGTGTAAGATAAATAACTTACAAGGCACATCAGTGGTGTGAAATAACGCCAGCAGTATTTGAAAAATGCACTGGGTGGTTTATCACACATATCCTCAATGACATCAAACATGCGATCGGGTCCTAATTTAAATAACACAATAAGACATGTTCATTTTGCATTACAGTAGTGTATCCACTGTATATAGGAAATTACTTGTAAGAAATAAATAGAGACACATACCAAATATCCAGCCAATTATTACAGTTTCAATTAGGCCCATAAAAAGCAGGCAGGCACCACTACCTCCATAAAAATCAATAAGGTGGAAGATATAGACACCCCCCTAGAAAAAGAGCAAAATAATGGAAATCTCTCTCTCTCTCTCTCTCTCTCTCATATATATATATATATATATATATATATATATATAAAATTTTCTTAGATCTTTCCGCAAGAGAGTGCTCAATACTTCAATAGAAAGTCTTTATCCTGTCCTTTTATTTTTCTTATATAATTTATATATATATATATATATTTTTTTTCTTTTTTTTCTGTGCTAAGACCCCTGGACAATGTCTTAACCACAATCGTGCCTCTGTACACCCAGCAGTTTAAATGGGTACCAGTGAAATATACTGGGAAGGTTACTTGCAATTGACCAGCGTCCCATCCAGGAAGAGTTGTACTCCTAGTCGGTTTACGCTATGGAAACCAGGGGAAGGCACTGGCCTGATGAGCCACTCGGCTCGGGTGTAAAAGAAAAAAAAGAAAAAACAATATACATAATATTATACAAGTAAATTTGGCATAGCCTAGCCTACGCTAGCCTAGAGACAAGCTAATTTGATTTAAGTGGTTTTTCTACTTTAGTCGTCTTTCCTGGAACCAATTAACGATGTAAGCCAAGGTATACCTGTATATATAAATTATATGATCTTAAATGTGTGGAACATCAGATAAATCAGATATTGTATAAGTCAAGTTCCTGATCTCCCATATTTTATGTTGAATGACCATCTGATTGTATTCTCATCACAATTTCAGCAGCTGTTATAAACACCTGGTCCTTCACCATGCGTGTTTCTTCCTTCTCCTGAAGTTTATCTGCAATCCACTTTCCATATAACTATGAACGACCGGCTGCAGTTAAAGTCGTGATGAGAGTGCAATCAACTAGGAATTTGGAATCAGGAACTTAGGCAACATCAAAATTGTCTGATGTTATTCCGCTGATTTAAATCCAGTCAGTATAAATTAAGTACTACATGCATAGAAAACAATATACATTTATAAATCACAATTTTAAGTAGACATGCTTATAAAACAAGAAATAGCTGAAATAATTTTTGTTCAGTGGTTTCAGGATGCGAGTTCTGGTACGGTTACTAATCTGACTGGAAGTGTATCTGTGAACATACAGAAACTTATTCAGAAGCTACGGCCTAACTTTGTTATGATTGTTTTCCATTTGTTACTTCTTGTTTACTTGTTTAGTGATCTTTTAAGCTGATTGGAAGGATTCCACTGTGGGCAATAAGCCCATTTCAGGACACTTCATGTGGAAGGATATTTCTAAATAAACAGAATCATACCTACTTCTTTACCATGCTGAAAATGTTATTTAGAGTAAGAAAACCAATCTTACAGAACCTTGTGAATAACTGTGAGTTTTAATTAATGGTAGGCTGCACATTTGCACATTTGCAGAGCACCGCTACAACAACGAGTGAGCTTACAGCCTCCAGTTGGCAGCATATCCTCTAAACTCATCTGCCAGCCCTTCACCTCTGTGTCCTGAGATATCACAGTTATTCCCATGGAACTCTATGCAAATAATCAATCGAGCTGTGCTTTACTGCTTCTGCAGGGCTGAAAGGATGCAAATTTCTTCAGTTAATAAAAACATACAACATGCCAAAAGCAACTCTGATGATGTGATCATGCCTAAATTCCCACGACGGTGGCTTTGGGTGCAACCTCCCCTTGTAAATAGTACACATGGTAATGTGTGTGTGTGTATATATATATTATAAAATATAGTTAATATATAATATAAAAATGAAAAATAAAAATAAAATATATTTGCTCTACGAAAAAGTATTGAGCACTCTCTTACGGAAGGATCTACTCAGAAAATTTTATTTATATGTATGTATGTGTGTGTGTGTGTGTGTGTGTGTGTGTGTGTGTGTGTGTGTGTATATATATATATATATATATATATATATATATATATATATATATATATATATATATACATATTATTTATATAATATATAAATGTGTGTGTGTGTGTGTGTATGTGTATATATATATATATATATATATATATATATATATATATATATATATATATATATATAATATTATGAATAGTATTACCTGGGTTGTCATTAAAATTTGAAAGCAGAAGCAGGCAGTGCAGAAGAATAAAACGAAGAGCTCCCTCCTGTAGGGCCTCCGCAGCACAGTTGGGAATACATCAACTGCAGAGGATATTAACAACTCCAGTCCAACAAACTAAAAAGAAGTAAAAGAGGGTTTTTTTGTTTTTTTGTTTGTTTTAAACAATCTCATGCAAAGCAAAATGAATGATTACCTGTGTATCCAGGCCCAAGAAAATCAACATAATAAAGAAACCGGCTGACCACAGTTGTGGCAGTGGCATCATGGCTACTGCCTGAGGGTAGGCAATAAATGCCAAGCCTGGACCTTTAGAAAGAAAGAAACTTTATATTTTGTGTACTAATTTGAAAGCATTTGCTACAAATATGGTAATTTTAGAAATTCTGAAATATGTATAAATCTTGTACAGTAGGCCCTTGACCATTTGTGGTTTTGTACTCGCACCCCCGAATACTCGAGGATTGCTGACAAACCCGGAAGTAACTGGCATGTGATTCAAATTTAGCTAATGGCTGAGAGGTTTTATTTCTCCCTCCTGCTGATTGGTTGAGATGATGTATACGCCCCTTTTTTCTCATTCGCGCACAAGTTGTCAATGTGCATTTTTTTTGTGTGTTTTTAATTACTAATGTAATTTATTTTGTGTGTTTAATTAAAAACTCTTTGATGCCAAGTAAACGCCATGCATCTTCTCAGGCTTCTGGAAAAGAGCCTAAGCACCAGAAAAAGGTTATGACGCTGCATGAAAAAGTAGAACTGCTAGATATGATAAGGTAAAGTCTGTTGGGCTTTTTACACCTGAGCCATAGTGACCAGTTGGTGGGGCTGGTGGTGTAATGGTTAGGGTGCTGCACTCATAATTGAGAGGTTGTGTGTTCAAATCCGAGTCAGACCCCCACTGTGCTAAGACCCCTGGGCAAGGTCTCAAACACAAGTGTGCCTCTGTTCACCCAGTAGTAAAAATATGCTGGGAAGGTATGGGGTCTAACTGGGATTCGAACACATAACTTCCCAATCATGAGTGCAGCACCCTAACCATTACACCACTGGCCCCACTGCGTGATATGATACAGGAAGGAAAAAATGAATGCTGCAGTAGGGCACCATTATGCAGTGAATATATATATATATATACTTTCTATTGAAACTCCATTTATCACTACAGATCTGTTTCGAGGGGTGGTGAAACCATCCTCTCTCTTCAGGTGATTATAGAAGAAAATCCTCTATATATAGATATATATATATATATGTGTATATATATATGTATATATATATATATGTGTGTGTGTGTGTGTGTGTGTGTGTGTGTGTGTGTGTATATATATATATATATATATATATATATATATATATATATATATATATATATATAGATATATATAGATATATATATATATAATATGAGTAAGACTGTCCGTAGAATGTGTTTCAGAAGCATATTTTAGCACATGTAATATGATATATAGGGTTTTTCTTCCGGGTAAATAACTCGCGGAAATTCTTCATCCACGTGAATGCCTGGAACCGAACCCCCGCGAAAAATGGGAGCCTACTGCATTTTGAAAAATATGTGCACACCACCTGGCTGAGCTGCATCTTCAATGTCAACCCCCAACTTCTCTGCCATGAAACCCATAACAGAAAAGACCACAAATCCAGCGATGAAACTAGTGCAGCTATTAAGTGCACACAACCAAAGGCTGGTTCTACAAGTCAATTTAAACATACAGTACATGCATTTAGTTGTTATTCAGTGTAAACAAAACATGCAAAACTTTCCGAGCATTATCCGTTTTTTGCTGAGTGCTTACCTATAGCAGTTGGTTTTGTAACTATTATAACTTCCCAGCACAGCTAAGCTACCAGTTGCCAAACTGTAGGAAAAGAAAATTTGAGTCGCTGCATCAATCCAAACCTACGTGAAATGCAAAATAAAAGTAAATACTGTAAATATTTTTATAGCTTTTTTGTGCGTGAATTTGTAAAATACGTATCTTAAAAGCCAGGATTCCATTACCTGTGAATCTGTGAGAAGTGATACTTGAGGATACAGGTAATACTTTATTCCAGTCAGTGCGCCTGGCAAAGTTAGTCCTCTTAACAGCAGCAAGAGCAACATCACATATGGAAAGGTGGCTGTAAAATACACTGCCTGACAAAAAATCATATATATTACTGTTATGTATCTACAAATCAACTTATATACAGTACTCGCGGATTTTCATTCATTTTCTGTCACTTTATCTTAATTAGGGTCACAAGGAGGTTGGTGCCCATTTCAGCAAATTCTAGGCAAGGGTGGGATACTGGCTTATCTAGCCATTGCAGGGCCAATCCTCACACAACCATTTACACTCACACCTAGGGTTGATTTAGAATAACCAATGAAGTTACTGTGCATGTTTTTGAATTGTGGGAGGACACCAGAGTTCCTGGAAGAGGCAGTAGTGGCCTGGTGGTAAAAGGTGCTGGATCGCTGATCCTAAGGTTAGGGGTTTGAGTCCCACTCCACAAGGTTGTCACTGTCCCCCAGTGCAGCTAACTGGGTTATCAAAGGCCGGCCATGTCTCTCAGTCTATGGTGTCCGGTTCATGTAAAAAAAAAAAAACATTGCTGAGTTTCATAAAGAGTAGCTGCATAGCCATCATCGTGTTTCTGCCCTGCGATGGTCTGGCGAGCTGTCCAGGGTGTACTCTGCCTTCGGCCAAAGTTGGGCGCCAGCTTCCTGACGACCCTAATTAGGATTAAGCGGTTACAGAAAATGAACTGCTGATGAACTGAATCCGACCTTTCCTGTTGACTTGACTCCTTTCCAGATGCAGAAAAAACACATCACCCAGCTAGCCAGTAAACAGAGACAAATCTCCCAGTTCAAATCACCCAGCATCTCAATACCGTGGCTTATACTCAGCACTCGTTTCCTGGTAGTCAGCAGAAGAAATGTTAGTGTGAATTCATATGATATACGGTCATTATTTTCAAATAAGTTTATTAATTAACATACTCCCAGAATTCAATAACAGAAGAAATACTGTGATTTCCTTGCGTGCTGTTCAGAATCATGTTGCTCTGGTTAGATGTAAGTTCTACACAGTTCACTAACAGGAACAGTGAGAGAAATGAAACATTAGGCAAAACATAGCATTGTGTTCTCACAGAACCATACAGAACCTCACTCCTCTTTTGTTGATGAATGAATGAGCCTATTGGGGGTTCTGTTTCAAACCCAGTTATCATATTGTGGAGTCACTTGTATCTATTTAACGTGATTATCATCATAATGTTTGCAGAACTAGTATCAATTTACAGAAGAAACTAAAAGGTTGTTGTTGTGTGGAAGCTGCTTCTGGAGTATAGATCTACAAACCCGTCTCCAGAAAAGAAAGATCCACTGTGTTAGAACAACACAGCAGAACTGTCTGGCACACACACATTGGATTGACATCAACGTAAAATAGCACAGCAGAGTCTGGACTGAACTCCAGTGGAAGTGTCTGGGATGTGCTGGAGAAGACATAGCAGTTTGTTTGTCTCTTCCAAGCTCAGCACAAGATCTCAGTTAAGAAGGTATTTAGTGCTGGACAGAAATAAAAAAAAGTGAGATTGCATCAAAATAATTCCACAGCAGATGTCTGTGTAATCATGGCTATTAAAATATTTCAGTGTCTTTAGTTATAACGTTTTATTTTTTGCCGAATAGTGTTGTTTGGCACAATAAATTGTATGATTCTTACTTATTCTTTTCTTTTCATTATCATATACAGGGATCCCTCGCTACTTCGCGCTCCAATTCATGCGTCTTCAGTGCATCGCGTTTTTTTAAAATATTCATCGAATTAAAAAATAAGAAAAATTAAAGAAGAATAGGGGAAAAAGTTAAGGAAAATGCCACAAAAACCCCCAAACAAACAAAACAAAAAACAACACAAAACTTCCCATCAAAACTAGTTAAATTTTTGTGAGGTGCAAATCTGAGTGTGTGGACATGTATCTGCGTGCATACGTGCGCATGCGTGTGTCTGTATGTGTGTGTACGTATTTATACACTGGTACCTCAATTTACAAAATTACTCCATTCCGGAAGTGGGTTCGTAACCTGGATTTTTCGTAAGTTGAACCGCATTTTACATGTAAAACATGTGATTCATTCCAAGGCCCCCAATACTACCCCCTAAACCCTTTAAAAATTATCAAAGCATAACTTTTAAGGCCTCCTTCTGCCTCAATATCGTACCGACGGTAGACGGGTTTGGCAATATTCCTTTGCGATATCACTCAACCGCATGACACAAGCCTGCTTCTTCTTTTCACTCGCACCGGGAATCACACGCGCGCACATGTGTCTGTGTGTGTGTGTTTGTGTGTGTGCGCGCGCGTGTATTGACCATGCCTTCTTAGCAGAGTTATAATCTTACAAATGTTTATGCAAGGTTAAAAGCCTGAGCCAAAAAATAAAGTTGCAATGAGCACACTCAAAAAACTCATGAAACAAGCTACTGCTCAAGGGAGCTGAGGAGGCCAGCAGGGCAGGATGTTGGGAGATAGCCAATGGGAAGGAGCTGTGTCATTCCTCCTAGCCAGTGGGAGGTCAGCGGGGCGGGATGTTGGAAGATAGTCAATGGGAGAGCAGCTCGTGCATTGTTTGAATGTTTGAATGGCGTGTTTCGTAAGGAGAACTTGTTTCGTATACAGAGACAAAAAAAAATTTGGAAAATGTTTTTCGTAACCTGGATTTTTCGTTTGCTGGGACTATCATAAGGTGAGGTACCACTGTACTTTATTTACATCTTATGCTTATTTTTTAATGTTTAATTGTTATTATAAGCATTTATAGCATTGGATATGTATTTATTGATATAATGTATATGCCAGTCAGGGGGTGATCCTACTTTGCGAAATTCGGTGGTCGTGGGGAGATCTTGGTCCTAATTAACTGTGGAAAATGAAGGATCCCTTTATTGTTGCTTTAAGGTAAAACACGTTAAAGTGCACCTCAGAAAAATGGATCGGTCTGCAGCACTTTGGTCAAATAACTATTTTCTTTTGTTCAATTCCTGCAGTTGTAGTTATAATTGGCCATATGGATCTGAAAGGTCACTCACACACAATGACCAAACATGTCTGCAAGATAATTAGACGAGTTGGATAAGCTGTTTTTAGTCCTCCATGCCCTTCCACAGGTATAACTAAAAGAAAAAAACAACAGAACCTTAAAACAACTATACCAGCAAGTATATAACCAGGAAATGCTGCAATGCAACGTTTTGGAAAGAGGAAGAGACCAGCAATGCTGCAGCCTAATTGGTCCATCACAAGGCTTCATCCTGCAAAGCTAATCTTTCAACTGTTATTTGAAAAGATTGACACCAGCTTGGATAATAATTAATGAATGTCCACGCTTTATATAAACTGATGTATCCTCCCCACAGACACTGAGTGATTCTGTATATTTTCTTTCATTACACTCAGGGAAAATATGGGGGCAGTGGTGGCCTGGTGGTAAAGGGCGCTGGATCGTTGATCCTAAGCTTGGGGGTTCGAGTCCCACTCTCCACAAGGTTGTCACTTTCCCCCCCAGGTGCAGCTTACTGGGTTATCAAAGGCCGACTATGTCTCTAACTGTCTATGGTGTGAGGCTGTAAAAGAACCATTGATTTTTCTTCTTAATTTCCTTTCGGCTTTTCCCTTCAGGGGTCGTCACAGCGAATCATCTGCCTCCATCTCACCCTATCCTCTGCATCTTCTTCTCTTACACCAACTACCTTCATGTCCTCCTTCACCACAGCCATAAATATTCTCTTTAGTCTTCCTCTAGGCCTTCTGCCTGTTAGTTCCAATCTTAACACCCTACTACCAATATATTCTCTATCCCTCCGTTGTACATGTCCAAACCATCTCAATCTAGCCTCTTTGACTTTGTCTCCAAAACCTCTTACATGTGCTGTCCCTCTGATGTACTCATTCCTGATCCTATCCATCCTCGTTACTCCCAAAGAGAACCTCAAAAACTTTCATAACGAGTAGCTGCTCAGCCGTCAGCGTGTTTCTGCCCCATGCTAAAAGGGTTGTGTCAGGAAGGGCATCTGACGTAAAAACCTATGCCAAATCAAACATGCGAATCAGATGATTCACTGTGGTGACCCCTGAAAAAGGGAAAAAGAAGAAGAAACTCAGCAGGAAAATATGTCATTAATTGAAAGAATTAAAATTTAAAGTAGTTTAATTGTTCCATGAAGCCAGAATGTCCAGCTATTAAACTGTTTACCAGAGGTATTAGATGGGCAATGAGCCATTGAGGTACACAGAGCCTGTCACAGCATTTAGTGAATAAACTAGCCGTATTATAAAATGCTTATTGCTTTGTGAGTGTCAAGGATAGTTTAGCTTAAGGTCAAAGGTAACATAAGCAGGTGATGATCATCTACTTTTGGCCTTCAGTTTGGGTGCAGCTGATTTGGGTGCAATGGTTTGCTGCACCTATACAAAGCAAACGTGTTGTACAGTGAGCCTGAAGAAATGGCAGAGGTGGTGTTGGCAGGAAACAAACCAAGCCTAAGATAAGGATTTTCCCTCTGTGGCAAAGAGAGCATTTTGATGGCTCTCTGGCTGGAAGTGATGATGGGTTCTCAGGTTGTGAATCATAGCAATGAGACTTAAGTGGATGATTACCCTGTATCTGTATCTGTCTTTGAGTGTTTTAAACTATAGAATAGTGGTCAATAATTGGTCAAAAATCGGTTGTGAATGCTTGACTTTAAAAAAAAAAAATAGCTGTGAGCAATATGGTTTCTATTACTAAACCTGTTTGCAATATTCAAAAAAGTGAGCTGTGAAGGCACATACTTTTGAGATATTGACAGTAAAGACAGGTACAGAGAAGGAGGCACAAAAGGAGATGAGGTAAGACCATACAGAATCATACATCTAATTTAATGACAGGCCAGATTGCATATTTCGTGGGCAGCAGAGAGCACATACACTTGCAGGGTTGTGTTTATTCTAGCACAGTGTGATTGAATGGGGCAGGTCAGGCTGGTTGGCACTACCTCTGGGAACAGCTGGAAAATTTTTTACAGTTGAATCCGCGTTATCACCTTTTTAATTTTTTTCATCAGTGTTGTTTAATCAGCTACAGTGATCCCTCGCTACTTTGTGCTTCAGTTTCTGCGGCTTCAGTGCATTACAGGTTTTTCAAAAATATTCATCGAAAAAAAAAAAAGGAAATTAAGGAAAATAGGGGGAAAGTTAAAGAAAATGCCACAAAACAAGGCCAATTATTAAAAAAAAAAATCCAAACAAACAAAACCAAAAAAACAACCCGACAAAACTATTTACATTTTTATGTGAGATGCGCATCGGAGTGTGTGTGCGCGCATCTGTATGTTTGTGTTTATATTTTATTTACATCTTAAGCATTATTTTTGAATGTTTAATTATTCTAAGCATTTATAGCGCTGACTATGTATTTACTCATATTATATACACATAGTGGGGCCGGTGGTGTAGTGGCTAGGTGACTGCACTCATGATTGGGAGGTTGTGTGTTCAAATCCCAGTGAGACCCTCACTGTGCTAAGACCCCTGGGCAAGGTCTCAACCACAAGTGTGCCTCTGTTCACCCAGCAGTATAAATGGGTACCAGTAAAAATATACTGCGACGATAATCTGCGATAGACTAGCGTCTCATTCCGGAGGAGTTGAACTCCTGGTTGCTTTCACGCTACGGAAACCGGGGATAAGCACCGGCCTGATGAGCCACTGTAGCTCGGGTGTCCAATAGACTTTACTCACTTTTACTACACACTTACATGTATGTATACGTCAGTCTGATGGGTCGATCCTACTTCATGGAAATTGGTGGTCGCGGGGAGGGTCTCGGGCCCCATTAACCGTGGAAAGTGAGGGATCCCTGTACGGTCGGCCCTCTACTTACGAAAACCTCTGAATACGAAAAATCCAGGTTACAAAAACCATTTTCCTAAATTTTCACCCTCTGTCCACAAAACAACTTCTTCTTACAAAAAGCGCCAAACGCGCCATTCAAAAATTCAAACGCGCCATTCAAAAATTCAAACACGCCATTCAAAAATTCAAACACGCCATTCAAACAATGCGCGAGTTGCTCGCTCATTGGCTGTCTCCCAACATCCCACCCCGCTAGCCTCCCATTGGCCAGGAGGGAGCTGAACTGTACTCATTCCAGTACCTATACTTCCTGTTTGTCACACGTGTAAAGGAGAGTTGAACAGGACTGTTGACTCGTGAGTTTTTTTGAGATTGATCATTGCAGTATTATATTTCGTTATCCATCATAGACCCCAAGAAAGTGATTCCCGGTGAAAAGTGAGAACTGGAACATCTCGGTTGACCAGAGCCTGAGCCTTAAAGAGAAATGAAACGCCGACTAAATAAGTTGGCGGTAGCTTAAGTATAGTTTATTGAAGCGACTGTGGCTTAAATGTTATTTCATAAATAAACCATTGCACACACAGTGGTTTTGTTTTATGTACTTGTTGTATAAGTTATCGACCCGAAAGCCGCCATTGCTAAGTGCCTGCCTACACAAAGTTACCGTGATGTCACTGAATTGATACAAAGTACCACATAAAATATAGTTCATGCATGTCGCAGCATATGATATAAACAACATGGAATCTCACGCCAACAACACTCACAGTTTTTCAGCAGAAGACAATTCAATACGTAAAGCAAGTTGTTTAAGACATAAAGCAAGGTGATCTCACCAAGATGGCTCCACTTCAGAATTGAAACAGTAATGTCCAATCTAGGGTTTTTTTTTTCCTTTTCTTTTGATGATCAGTGATTGGTGGAAACAGGTCAAAGGTGTGGCTATTGTTTGGTTGAAGTGAAAACCTGCACCCACACTGGCCCTTTGCAGATTGCCCATCCCTGCCCTAAACCCTTAAAAAATGATAAAAGCATACCTTTTAAGACCTCCTTCTGCTTCAATATCGTACCGAAGGTAGACGGGTTTTGCCATATTCCTTTGTGATATCACTTGAACCCGTTTCTTCTTTTCATTCGCACCGGAAATCACACACACACACGTGTGTGTGTGTGTGTGTGTGTGTGTGTGTGTGTGTGTGTGTGTGTGTGCGTGTGCGCGCGCTCGCGTGTGTGTTGACCATGTCTTCTTAGCAGTTATAATCTTACAAATGTTTATGGAAGGTTAAAAGCCTGAGTCACGAAATAAAGCATAAAATAACCATAACTCTGTCCTTTTACACGAAAAGCATCATGGTGGATTCAGCTCTATAATAGGCAATGGGAGGTAGCTGCATCATCCATTCTGGACAATGGGATCCCTGTCCAACATGGCGTCAGGTGGACCTGTCCAAGATGGCACTCAAGTGAAGGCGACATGAACAACAGCTCAGTTGTTAGCCAATGGGAGGCCAGCGGGGCCGGATGTTTGAACATCATTGATGGGAGAGCATCTCGTGCATTATTTTAATGTTTGAATGGCGTGTTTGAATTTTTAAGATGGCAATTTCGTCACATGAACTTGTTTCGTATTCAGAGACAAAAATTTTAGAAAAATGCGTTTCGTAATCTGCATTTTTCGTTTGGTGAGACTTTCGTAAAGTGAGGTACCACTGTATTAAAACTGACGAGTAAATCGCTTCTAATAAAGTCTGGAAAATTTTTGGACTGCTACGATAACTGAAGGAGAGCCTATCTGAGAAATACATTTTTCCTTTCATTTAATGTTAAATAAGTGCCATTTTGAGGTGTGTAAAGGAATTACTTTTAAGGTAATCATAATTTGCCTTTACTGCCCATGTACCCTTACCTGCCTCCTTGAGAAATTTGATGCCATTGTCAAATGAGGCATGAAACGAGGTAGGAAAGGTTGATTTATGAAACGAGCCAATCGTGAATCCTTCTGTAACATCCCTTTCCAGTAATGCACAAACTATCTCAGGTTCTTTACAGCAGATTGTAAATTATTGCAAACATAAAATTTAAGATGTTTTGAAACTGAGTCACACCGGCCATAAACACCTAAACCAGTCATTTAATTAAATAATTGACAAAACAGCAGTTGGGATGCTTGGTTAGAACTTTCCTCAGGACAGATGACTTTATTTTTGTCCTTTTAGATTTCACACAAAAGGGGTTCTTCAAGGATAGATCCCCCCCTTTAGGCGCCCATCCCTGTAATAGCTGATAGCATGAATGTATTTACAGTTATGCAACCTGCCTATAGTTTTGCCACCATCCTTAAGTATGACTGATACATTTCCATAATTCACAATATGCCTGTCACTCAGCTATGAGCACAGCAAGATTTTAACTAGATTAACATCATTACCTGCTCGGATCCGGCTTCTCAGGTGGGAAGAAACTGCAACAGCAAAACTGAGAACTGGAACCTCGGTACTTCAATCGGACTGCACGTCCCTGTGATTTTTGTGGGACTATAATGTTATTAATATTGTGATGTTATTGATACCACCACACAGCATCAGGTTCGTTGCTGAGGTGGAAGGTTGACTGGTTGAAGCCAGGCTTGACCCTGTTAAAAAAAATATTACGTCTATTGGCCATGCTGCTTGCTGCTTTGAGGTTGAGCCTCAAGTAAGTGAGACTGTTGAAAAATTTCATGAGCTTTCTTTTCAACTACTTTCATGAAAATGAAATTTGAACGACCCGATGGAGGGGGACTGATACAAGTACAGGTCCCTCATTTTCCACGGTTAATTGGGACCGAGATCCCCCAACTGAATTCCACGAAGTAGGATCATCCCCCCCCTGACGTATACATACATGTATAAGTGTATATAATATCAATAAATGCATATTCGATACTATAAATGCTTATAATAACAATTGAACATTCAAAAATAATGCACGGGGGCAGTGGTGGTCTAGTGGTATAGGGCACTGGATCGCTGAGCCAAAGGTTGGGGGTTCGAGTCCCAGTCTCCACAAGGTTGTCACTGTCCTCCCCAGTGCAGCTAACTGGGTTATCAAAGGCGGGCCATGTCTCTCACTGTCTATGGTGTGAGGCATGTAAAAGAACCATTGCTGACTTTCGACAAGAGTAGGCTGCAAAGCCGTCGGCGTCTTTCGACCCTGCGATGGCCTGGCGAGCTGTCCAGGGTGTACTCTGCCCTCGCCCGAAGTTGGCTGGGATGGGTGCCAGCCTCCCCGCGACCCTAATTAGGATTAAGCGGTTACAGAAAATGAACTGAAAAATAATGCACAGGATGTAAATAAAATATAAATACACACACATACAGATGCGCGTGTACACACTCAGACGCGCACCTCACAAAAATGTAATTCGTTTTGATGGGAGGTTTTTAGTTGTTTTTTTTTTTTTTTTTTTTTTGCATAATTGGCCTTGCTTTTGTGGCATTTCCTTAAGTTTTTCTCCTATTCTTCCTTAATTTTCCAAATTTTTTAATTAGATGAATATTAAAAAAAAACAAACAGACAAAAAAAAAAAAACAAGATGAACTGAAGCCGCATGAATTGAAGTGCGAAGTAGCGAGAGATCTCTGTATTATTTGTGAACAATATGAACAGCCTGCAATGGCCTGGTGTGTGTGAGTGTGTGTGTGTGTGTGTGTGTGTGTGTGTGTGTGTGTGTGTGTGTGTGTGTGTGTGTGTGAATAGAAAAAAAACAAACATTTGTTTTACCAACTGGCATCATAATGGACTAGTCCTGTAGAATTAAATTGGGTTAATTGATCATGAGGACTTTCTGTCCCTCTTACCGTCAGTCATCTCAATATAATTGAGAAAGGTATCTTTTATTGCCAGTGAAGCTCGTTTTCTTCTTTGACGTGCTCTATGTCATCCACAACAAGCCGATTAAGGAGCTTTTCAAAGAAGTTGTTTACCATATATGTGGTGATTTGGGAGAACTTTGGGTGTGGCAGTGCGCAAGTACATCACTGAAGAAAGTGTGGGATTTGCTTACAGCTGTTCATAAACAGCGTGATAATTACCCGTGTTCTGGTGCTTATGGGTAATTCTTTTCCATGATATAATTTTTTTTTCTGTGCCATATATAAGACCCTATAAGATTAATAAATTCTTAAAAGGTTTCCCAAGATCATATAACACATATATTTCTAATCTATATAACATCTGGATTCACTCTGGATAAGGTCCAAAAATGTAAGGGATAAGACAGTGAGCTCAAAGGTGTTAAATCTCTTCCAGACACTACTTCATGACACTCTTTTGAGAGATAGTGGTTTGCTGTTGCCTTTATTAAATTAAATTTGAGGTTTTGGATACGCTTCTTTGACATTAATCTATTTTATTAAGGCACATTTTATGTCTTACTCCGTTTAGCCTCATTTATATTTGTACTGTCTCCTTAATAATTATTTGAATTGCACTTGTCTTCCATTTGCATGTGTTATACACTTTGGACTTAATGTCTTTTAATCTTGTTTATTATTGCAATTTTTTTGCATTAATAGTTCAGGCTAATGCTAATGTTTCCCCTCTCCTTCTGTCTATCAGGCAATTTTCCAGCAACACCATGAACTAGTTTTTTTGCGTGTACACTACTTCTCACAATGCATTATGAGGTACACTGAGTGCACTAAAGTAATCACTATACATTCAGCCACTACTACAACATGGCAACCTCACTATATAGTGCTCTATACCAGTGGTCCCCAACCCCCGGTGCCGGTCCGTGGATCAATTGGTACCGGGCCGCGCAAGAAATGATTATTTACCGTATTTCTGTTTTATTTATTATCTGAGTCTGAACGATCTTTTATTTTTGAAAAAACTTTTATTTTGCAAATGACTGAATTGTCTCGGTTACATGTCGGTCATTTGAGCGCTAAAATGGAACCCACAAGGGGACGGCACATGAACAGAGGCGAGTTGGACATGTTTCAAACAATAGCCGGGATTTCGGGTGAGACTGGGTCTGAGCCTTCATTCTACCAGCTGGTGCACCATCACCTGTGGATTTTTTTTTTTTTAAGAAGAGTTCGAGCTCAATTAAAAATGTAATGCCTAATCCTGATTAGGGAGGCTGGCGCACATCTCAGCCGACTCTGGGATATTATATTTACAATATAAACAAGCTACTCCTAGTGCTGTAGTGGTGGGTACACGCCGGTACACGCCATGTACGCACTTGTTTTAGTGGCTGAGTTGCGTGTACTGACTTAATTTGGTCTACTTTACAGTTGATCAACGTAAATTTCCACGATTGTGTAAATAAAAAGCGTAGATGAAGTGCTAAATAGTTTCAAAGCCAAAGCCGCACCCTCCCCGCGCTCCGCGCACCTCAGCACACTTTGTGCGAGCCTCGGTCACTTCGCTGCCATCGTGTACTCACTTATTTTTTGACCACTACAGCACTGGCTAACCCCCCGTCCCAGGCCGCGAGAAAAATTGTCAAGCCTTGACCGGTCTGCGGTGATAAAAAGATTGGGGACCACTGCTCTATACAGTGGGTACTGAGTGATGTCATACACAGGGTCAGTCTGTGTACAGCTATAAGTCATTAATAGTACCTGTGTTCCAAATATGATCGCAAGTGGTCCATGGTAACTGGGAGTTCAATGATGCAATGAAGTAAAAAAGAGCCCAGGCCAGGAGAATATTGTAGCTGATGCAACTATACAGTGAAACTACACAGCTTGCATGACCAAAACCTGCCAAGAACATTTCGTTTTAATGCACATTTGCAAAATGTTCTGTGTAAAGTAAAAAACCTGGTAAATAAGCTGATGCTCATTGACCAGGCATAACGTTTCTCATCAATTAATAATACCGACAATAGTAAATAATATCCTACTTTTATTCTTTAAAGAATAAATGGATGAATGCAGTGATTAATTACCTTCTGCCAATGGACAAAGTCTTCCCCAGAATTTTATTGGACTCTGTTTTGTGTACTGGCCAATACAAATATCCAGTATGAATAGAGGCACACCGCAAGTCACAGCAAAGAGAGTGTAAGGTATCAAGAATGCACCTACACGGACAGATTACACAAACACAGCATATAAAAGCAAGTCATGCTGCTTAAATCATTTACATTTCTCTCAGATCTTTACCTCCTCCGTTTTTGAAACACAGATACGGGAATCTCCAGATGTTTCCTAAACCAACGATATTCCCTGCCACAGCCAATAGAAACTCCACTTTGTTGCTCCATTGGCCTCTTTCACACAAATCTTTAATTTCAGCTGTTCTTTTCTCTGATCTTCCCATTCTTCACTCATCCCAGTCAAAGAGAACGAAAAAACTAAATTCACCCCACTACAGTATGTCTGAAACATAATCTTCCAAGGAACACACAAAATTTGCATATTTATATCACCTGTCAGACGATGTGCAAATCAGTGTTTGGATTTGATTCTGGGAACAACAGTGTGCTTATTATTATGTGTCCTGGAGTCTGACACTCGAAGTATAAATGTGAAAAATTATTTAAGATAAGCGCAGTATCAAAGAATGCATTGACATCTGTTATTGGAGTGAAATATAAATGAGATAAATATTCTGAATGAGTATTATATGGACACTGAACATAATTTAAGCCTTTTAATGGATTCTGTAGAACGTTTTCTGTAATACTGCTAAAATAACATAAGCTCCTCCATTTAGCTCTGAGATATTGCTAAAGTAACATTGTTTGATAATTAATTTCAAGATGGAGAAAAAAGAGGGAATCACTATATTTCTTTCAATGCAAATAGGAACTGACTTGTTTTATGGATGCCTTGTATTAGATATCAAACTTTAATTGTATGATATATTTCTATTAAAGGGCCCATTCACTTACCAGGCATATTAAATAAACATGAAATACAGTGTTATCTCTTGGAAATACAATGTAATTGTCCCCAATGTTTTTTTTTTAATTAAAAAAAATTTTATTATTATTTTTTTATAACCAATTGCCTACTCTTGTTCATAAGTGTCAACAGCCCCTGAACCAGATATGATGATATTATTAAACATTGACATATTCTTGAAATCATATGCCATCTTCTGTTTCTTTACACATATATTAGTATAATAATAAGGGGCAGTGGTGGTCTTGTGGTATAGGGTGCTGGATTTCTGATCCTAAGGTTGGGGGTTCGAGTCCCAATCTCCACAGGATTGTCACTGTCCCCCCCAGTGCAGCTAACTGGGTTATCAAAGACGGTCTGTCTATGGTGAGAGGTTCATGTAAAAGAAACATTGCTGACTTTCGTAAAGAGTAGCTGCACAGCCATCTGCATGTTTCTTCCCTTTGCTAAAAGGGTTGTGTCAGGAAGGGCATCTGACAAAGAAACCTATGACTAATCACACGTGCGAATCATACGCTGTGGTGACCCCTGAAAAAGGGAAAAAAACGAAAGGAAATCTCATTCTCTCTCTCTCTCTCTCTCTCATGCTAATATAATACTACTAATATAATAAAAAATAAATGTATAATTAAATCATATTATGCTGTCTATATGTATGTATGTATGTATGTATCATCGGCGGCACGGTGGCTAGCACGTCCGCCTCACAGCAAGAAGGCCCGGGTTCGATTCCCGGCCTGGGCGTTTCTGTGTGGAGTTTGCATGTTCTCCCCGTGCTTGTGCGGGTTTCCTCCGGTGCTCGGTTTCCCCATAATCCAAAGATGTGCACTGTAGGTTAATTGGCCGTTCTAAATTGACCATAGATTCTCTCCTGCAACGGCACTGGAACCCAGTTGTATCGGCACTTGCCCTTCCATTGGATCCTTCCGGTGGTGCCAAGATGGGGGACTTGCTGCTTGGGTAACAGCCTGTCCCTCATTACTCCCTACCCAGGCTCTGCGCACTGGGGAGTATCACCAGCCGGGATACCAGCCAGAGCGCAGCCATAGTCCTTCGGGACTGGCGGATGCCTACAAAAAAATGTATGTATCTGTATATCTGTATGCATATACAGTCAGCCCCCTACTTACAAAAACCCCTGGGTACAAAATACCCAGGTTACAAAAAACATTTTCCTAAGTTTTCATATGAAAACAACTCCCTCTTATGAAAAGAAATTCAAAATTCAAACACGCCAATCAAAATTTCACATGATGTGCGAGTTGCTCTCTTATCGGCTGTCTCCCAACATCCCGCCCCACTGGCCTCCCATTGGCTAGGAGATCTTAAAGTGGAAATACAGTGAGGACCTCTCATCTTTCAAACAGGTACTGTAATTCCGCTTTAAATAAAACATCCCGTGTGTGTGTGTGTGTGTGTGTGTGTGTGTGTGTGTGTGATAGAGAGAGAGAGAGAGAGAGAGAGAGAGAGAGAGAGAGAGAGAAGGAAGCTAAACTCTTTATTAGTTTTTAGTTTAGTTTTTAAGTTGTTTAATTCAGTAAATGTTTAATAAATGTGGGCGCATTTGAGCTCATCTGGAATTCTGATCCCTAAGGAATCAAGTTAAAGTTGAGTTTGGACCTCCAATTCCACGTCTTGTGGGCGTGGCCCGCAGCGATACAATAATTAATAAACATGTAATGCGTATGTGTGTCTGTGTGAGTGTGAGAGAGAGAGCGAGAGAGAGAGAGAGAGAGAGAGAGAGAGAGAGCCAGGGGTGTGTGTGTGTGTGTGTGTGTGTGTGTGTGTGTGTGTGTGTGTGTGTGTTAGTAAAAAATGTTTAATAATGGTTTAATAAATATGTTAATAAAATGGTTTAATAATGTTTAAATGGTTTAATAAATAATTTTATTTGACTTTTAACACATATTTCATCCAAAATTGGTGTACTTTTATCATTTTTAAAGGGTTTATCCAGTCGAAAGATATATATATATATATATACACACACACACACACTATGGGCAGTGGTGGCCTGGAGGTAAGGTATTGGATCAGTGAGACAAAGACTGAGGGTTCAAGCCCCACTATCAACAGGTTGTCACTACCCCCCAGTGCAGCTAACTGGGTTATCAAAGGCTTGGTACAGCCAATTAGCCTACTGTGCATGTTTTTGGACCATGGGAGGAAACTGGAATACCAAGAGGAAACCCATGCGAATACGGGGAGAACATGCAAACTCCGCACAGAAATGCCCAGGCTGGGAATCAAACCCAGGCCTTCTTTCTGTGAGGTGGAAGTGCTAACCACTACGCTACTGTACCGCCCCTGTATGTATACATACACAAAATATAATATTTCGCATTATTGATTATTTCGACATAACACACCATGCAAACTTAATATCTCATTATGAATATAAATGGTACTTCATGCCTCACATTAGTGGCTGTTGAACTGTGTATATAGCAAAATAGATACATTTTTGATCTGAAATGCATATTGCATGAATCAACTTCTGTAGTCACACATATCTCTTTAGTTCTATAGTTAAAACTTATTGCCACATGCTTGCATGAAAGTACGATAAAAGTTCTCTGTCCGCATAGTAGACTACAACCAAAAGTATCATGGCATGCATATAATATTGTAGCTAGCAAATAAACAGCCAGAAGATGAGTTATAACATAACCAAGGTTATGTTTTTTCATTCTATATTAAGCCTATCTACAGGGATCACTCACTACTTTGCACTTTAATTCATGTTGCTTCAGTGCATTGTGTTTTTTTTTTTTTTTAAATAATCATCGAATTAAAAAATAAGGAAATTAAGGAAGAATAGTGGAAACAGTTAAGGAAAATGGTGCAAAAACAAGGCCAATTGTGCAAAAAAAAAAAAAAAAAAAAACAACAACCCATAAACAAACACAACACAAAAAACTACCCAAAACCTCCCATCAAAACTACATAAATTTTTGTGAGGTGCGCATCTGAGTGCGTGCACGCATATCTGCATACAGTCTGCCCCCTACTTACGATATTAAAGTGTTCCAGTGCCTTTTTCGTAACGCAGGAGTTTCATAAGTAGGGGCGCATTTTACATGTAAAACGCTTGATTAGTTCCAAGGCTCCCAAGAGTACCCCATAAACTCTTTAAAAATGATAAAAGTACACCAATTTTGTATGAAATATGTGTTAAAAGTAAAAGAAAATTATTTATTAAACCATTTAAACATTTTATTAACATATTAAACCATTTAATTAACATATTTATTAATGAAACCATCATTAAACATTTTTTATTAACACACACACACACACACACACACACACACACACACACACACACACACATCTGTCTCTCTCTCTCTAGCTCTCTCTCTCTCTCTCTCTCTCTCTCTCACACACACACATACACACACACACACACACACACACTACAGTACACATTAAATGAGCATTTTAAGACGTGGAAATCAAAGCACATTCCCTACTTGACAGATCGGAGGTCCAAACTCAACTTTAACTTGATTCCTTGAGATATCGGCAGTCCCAATGAGCCGTGTTTTGCTCACATGTGGCACATTTATTAAACATTTACTGAATTAAACAACTTAAAAAAACTAAACTAAAAACTCAAGAGTTAAACCTCCTTTCATTTCTGACTGGCTCTCTCTATCTCTCTCTCTCTATCTCTCTCTCTCTCTCTCATACACACACACACACACACACACACACACACACACACACACACACACAAAACTCGCGCCCCGCCCACATGCAACACGCAGCTGATGGAACAATTGTATTTAAATGTTTAAATGGACGGGATGTTGTATTTAAGCAGAATTACAGTACATGTTTGAAAGATTAGAGGTCCTCATTCAATATTAACTTGCTTCCTTGCGAGATCGGAGGTCTTCTCCCACGGAGCACTCTATTTTAATATTGTGCCGAAATAATTGCCTCCGTCACTGTGTTTCCACTTTTAAGGTCTTCTTCTGGTTCAATATCATCCTGATTGTAGACGGGTTTCAGCGATAATGAAATATAACGCTGCATGATCAATCTCAAAACAAGCCAACAGTCAACTCTCCTTCATGCGTGTGACAAACAGGAAGTATGGGTACAGGAAGTATGGGTAACGTCAGTTGCCTCCTGGGCAATGGGAGGCCAGCGGGGCGGGATGTTGGGAGACAGCCAATGGGAGAGCAACTCGTGCATCGTGTGACATTTTGATTGGCACGTTTAAATTTTGAATGGTGCATTTGGCGCTTTTTGTAAGAGGAGGTTGTTTTCGTATCCCGGTAACGAAAACTTAGGAAAATGTTTTTCGTAACCCGGGGATTTCGGACCCAAGCGGTTTCGTAAGTAGGGGGCCGACTGTATTTACATTTTATGCATTATTTTTTAATGTGTAATTGTTATTATAAGCATTTATAACATTGAAAATGTATTTATTGATATTATATACACATAAACATGTACGTATTTGTCAGTCGGGGGGATGGGGGGTTGCGGGTGATCCTACTTTGCGGAATTTGGAGTTCGTGGGGGGTCTCGTTCCCAGTTAACCGCGGAAAGTGAGGGATCCCTGTACTTTTGTCCAGTGTAGTTCTATCTCTAATAAATTGTTTTATGTGTCCCTATTACATTAGGCTGCTGTAGCTTATACTAGTTTGTTGTGTCATGCACAGACACACACCTGTTTACCACATTCATATGGTAAGGAGGTGCTCAAAAATACCTGATTTACCTAATGTGTTTTTGGATTGTGTGAGGAAACTGGAACACCTAGCGGAAACCCACACATGCACATTGAACAACATGCAAACTCCATATATAAAGACATTAACCAGGCACAGGACTCACACCCAGGAGCTTTATTTTTATTTTTTTCTAGTGCTCTGTTTAATAAAACACCGCTAACTTTAACTTACAGTAAACGTCAAGAACATTTTTTCCATAAACAAAGGCAAGTGTCTGCACTCTTTGTTTTGAGAATTCCTCAGTTGTTTTTTTTTTACATTTTTGTTTATTTCAGCTGTAAGACTCAACTTTTTTAAGGGACTGAAATTCTAAATTTTATTCCATGCACGCAACAATTCATCTACTTTGTGTACACCTGACTACTTAAAGACTTACTGTATTATATGTGAGTGTCTTCTTGCCAGTTGTACTGAGCCTTAGTATTTTCATTGTATTTTCTGTAAACCTGTAACCCAGTCTGTTCCACCAATGCCAATTTCCTGCTTAGTCTATTTTGTTTCTGTGTATGACCTTTGCTTGACATGAGTATTCTGGATTATCTCTGCTATGCTGGTTGATCATTTGACCTCCGCCTGATCCATGAGTATGAAATTTCAGCCGTATTTTGTATTGTTTACCTGAGCTGCATTATTAAACCGTTTTTATCTGAAAAAACTTCCACACTGTCTGCAGCCAATTGTGACACAGTATTATAATAATAATAATAATAATAATAATAATAATAATAATAATAATAATAATGTGTTGGGCAGAACAGTAACCCTTCGGACTCCTTTGCCTGGATGAAGTCGGCTGGTCTGAAAAGTGAAACTGAGGGCTTTCTTTTTGCTGCTCAGTACCAGTCACTTCCAACACGCAATTGTCAACGTAATATTATAAGGGAAAATGTAAATCCCAAATGCCGTTTGTGTAGTGAATTTAGTGAAACTGTCCAACACCTTGTCAGTGGTTGTCCTGTTTTGGCACAAACGTCTTATGTGAAAAGACATGATGGCATGGCACGTTGCTTTTATTATCGTCGCCATCATGCGTGCGGTTTTGACTCAGAGGTCCATCCATGGTACGACCCTGATCATGTCCAGGGCGTCATGGAAAATTATCATTTCAAGCTTCTTTGGAATTGGCCCATATACAGCCTGAGGAGAATTGAAGCCAACAAACCTGATCTTATCCTTTTTGATAAATCGAATGCGGACCTCGCCTTTGAAATGTCTCGCTTGTATCTAAAGTACAAAGTTGTCCGACTCCCCATTGTTCTCAGCGCCCTCGGTTTGGTACCTCCCGATCTATTAACACAGATCAAGCGTGTGCCTGGGTTTGCTACCGGGAGCACAGCCATTCTGACAGTCTGGGCAATGCAGAAGGCTGCAGTGTTGGGGAGTCTCCATGTTCTCCGGAAAGTTCTTGGTGGGTTTGACTAGGCAGTGCTTCCTGGGAGAAGTCACATTCGCTGTCTGGGCTGCGTGTGGAGGGGGTGAGGGCCCTGAGCTGATGATGAGCCTAACCAGCCTGAATGTGCCAGGATCACCTGATCCTTCTCTGCTACATATAAATCTTTACTGTAAATAATAATAATAATAATAATAATAATAATAATAATAATAATAATTATTATTATTATTATTATTATTATTATTATTATTATTAATTATTATTATTATTATTATTATTATTATTAGTTAATTAACTGTAAATGCAGTTTAAGTTACAGAGAAAAAAGTAACGCAAGAAATATTTTCAGTGTGAGTTATTGAGTCAGCACCACAACAGCAATGCTCTGCACTCTTTCTTTTAGTGAAAGCAGGAAAACAGTTCACTTTCTTTTGAAATTGCTTCCAATTACTCATCCTGCAGTGAACGTCTCTGAGGAAATGCTATGTGTTTTTTGTGAATGTATGTTGCATCCATGCATTTTCAGCATATTATGAAAGGGAACATTAACAACATGAATGCGGTAAATTAATATTAATAGAGTTCAGTTCTTATTTTCTTAAATCATTTGTATTCATTCATTCATTTTCTGAACCACTTCATCCTAATTAGGGTCACAGGAAGGATGGCACCCAACACAGTTGACTCTGGGCATGGGTGGGGTACAGCATTGTCAGCTCGCCAGGCCACTACAGGACCAACACTCACACACCCACTCATACTCACTCTCACACCTAGAGTCGATTTGGAACAGCCAACAAGCCTACTGTGCATGTTTTTGGACTGTGGGGGGAAACCAGAGTATCTGGAGGAAACCCTACAAGCACAGGGAGAACACAGAAACACTTGAGCTGGGAATAAAACCCAGGACCTTCTTGCTGTCAGGTGGATGTGCTAACCACTACGCCACCAAGCGTCATTTGCATGTCGTTTAATTGTTAAATTAGATAACTGTGTCCCTCACATTTCTTACATTTGTCTTGTTTGTATTTTCTTTTGTGAATCTGGCTTTGAATAGACTTGTGTACACTGACACTTAAAATGCTGATGGTGCCTAATTGTAATAATAGCAGTGCATTTTAAAGAACTGCCTTTAGTTCACTATAACTGATTGTAAAGTTTTTAATGTTCTCTTAGTGTTTACTCCAAACCTGCTGTCCCTGTGTTTCATCATGCTTATGTCTACCTTCATCCTGGTAGCTGGATTATAGGTGGGTTATGAAAATGGGTGGGTGTGAATGTATATGACTGGCGTATACATACATGTATATGTGTATATAATATCAATAAATACTGTATTTGACATGATAAGTGCCCAGGGCACTTTAAAAATTGGAGTGGGTGGGCGCTTATTAAAATGTTACCAGTGGAGAGGAATGGTAAGTGCTTATTACCATCGAGGTAGAAAACATGAATAATAACAGAACAATAAAATAGTTTTATTGGTATTTGTGTTATTCATTTTGTCGTATAAACCAAATTACTTACATTAGAGCTGAAAATAAACAGAAAACAGCATAATTTTTTTTAAAAAAAAGACCCTTTAATTTTCCCTCCTGGTGCTGTTGCTTTAAATATTTCCCCCCAAAGTAAAATTAAGCCAATCAACACAAAGGTGAACTTTAGCACCTGGCACATTGAAAAGCACATGGCCAGGAACTTGCTTAAATTTATGAAGTTAGTGAAAAATATTCATCACTTTCTGATAGGTCCATATCTGGCTCATCGCTCCATTCATTCAGAGCATCCCATAGTTTTGCTGTAGCAGTTTCTAGTGGTTCATCAGTTGTTGGTCATTTACCAAGAGAACACAACAAAATATTTTCCTGTTTTTTAAACCATGGCGGAACGATGAAATGTTTTGTTACTGATGAACATTTATAGACATTCCCCAGTGGCAGGGGGTAAACTCACTTTTACAGGCAGTGAACGCCTCATTTTATGGTTACAGAGACTCAAATAAAATTGGTAAGTTCGATCTACCATTTTGCTCCCAGTGCACATGGGCGGTTATTAGACATCAGATCCAAAACACACGGGGTGTTGCTTATTGGAGCAGGACACTTATTACGTCGGATACTATTCAATCATAAATGCTTATAATAACAGTTCAACATAATTACATTCAAATAAATCTAAATACATTAAAAATAATGCATAAAATGTAAATAAAATATAAATACACACACATACTGACGCGTGTCTGTATGTGTGAGTATTTATATTTTATTTATATTTTATGAATTATTTTTGAGTGTTTTATTGTTATTATAAGCATTTATAACATTGAATATGTATTTATTGATATTATATACACATATACATGTATATATACGTCAGTCGGGGGGAAATCGGTGGTCGCGGGAGTCTCGGTCCCCATTAATCACAGAAAGTGAGGGATCCATGTATAGTCACAAAGAGTGAATAATGAATAAACAATCACTCCCTCACTCACTCACTGATATGCTGACACATTAGTGTTGCATCTTATCTGACTCTGGGCGAAGACGAGGTACACTCTTAACAGTTTGCCAGACCATCACCGGGTGAACACCTACAACCACTCACACCTAGGGCCAATTTGGAACAGCTTGAGGATGTTGTGCAGGTCTCTGGGCTGTGGAAAGAAACCTGGAGGTACCCGTGCTTGCATGGGAAGAGCATGCAAACTCCATGCTGAGGCAGACTTTCTAACCACTATGCCAATGTGACAGTTATAATAAATCATATGAGATTCAATTGCAGTGCACATACATATGCTTTATGGGATGTAGGATTTTAAGTAAAGTAAGTAAATAAAAACATGCTGCAATTTAATTCCTCTAGTGAATGAGTTCATGAATGTATTGTACACGCTGAGCTGTAACATTGAAGTGTTGCTCTCTCTCAAGTAAAGCTGCTCTCCCCTGCAGTCTACAGGGAGAGATAAAGAGAACCAGCAAAGCAAAATTGCAGTGTCAGTGTATTGTGTTTATTCAAGTTCACACCATCTTTACTTCACATCCAGTAATGTAAGGGTATGGTTGTGTCTCTGGGGAACCCTTACAGATCGAACCCTACAACATTCATTCATTCATTCATTCATATATTTTCTGAACCGCTTAAATCTAATTAGGGTCGTGGAGAGGCTGGCACCCATGACAGCCAACTGGCCAAAGGTAGGCTACACCCTGGACAGCTCACCAGGCCATCACAGGGTGAACCTTACAAAAATTATTTTTATTTATTTACTGATTTATTTGTTTATTTATTTTTACAACGGAAGTAGCAATCAGTCAATGAATTATTGGAGTCACTTTCCTTAAAGAGTGTATATTTCACTTTACAACACAGTTTCACTGTAATTTTCAGTCAGAGAAATTTACACTCCTTAACAATCTCAAACTATTAATGATTCTTCAGTGTCCTTTAAACAGCTTGAGGTTACCATCTTAAAATTGATTACCTAAACTTAAAGACAGATGTGTCAGTAACTAAAACAGTAAATAATAATATACCACAGTCAGATCCGGAACTAGAGTGTTTTCACTCCATTCAAAAGATAAAACTGACCTCATGAACTTCCTCATCTACAGTAAATCATCAACCTGTGTGCTTGATCCACTACCTGCATATTTTGTTAAATAAACATAGAAGTAGCATTTATTAAATGTAATTAATACTTCCCTTAGTACTGGTTATGTACCTAAATCATTTAAACTAGCAGTTATCAAACCTCTGATTAAAAAACCTGACCTCGACCCATATCAGCTGTCCAACTACAGACCAATATCAAAGCTCCCTTTCATCTCTAAGATCTTAGAAAAAGCTGTAGCGCAGCAGTTATGTTCATATCTTTGTAGGAATAACATTCATGAAATGTATCAGTCAGGATTTAAGCCTCATCATAATACAAAGACAGCACTCATTAAGTTGATAAATGACCTACTGGTGGCCTCCAACTATAGATGACTCTCCATATTTGTGTTACTTGTCCTTAGTGCAGCGTTTGACATTATTCATCATATGATTCTCCTTGACAAATAGAAAATGTTGTTGGAGTTAAGATAACAGCCCTTTCCTGGTTTAAATCATATTTAACTGACCGTTATCAGTTTTTATATGTAGATGATTTTGCTGTGTGTTCTAATGTTAAGTTTGGTGTTCCACAAGGTTCTGTCCTAGGCCCGTTGCTTTTTTCTTTACACATGCTTTCTTTAAGTCATATTATGTTTGAACATGGAATTAGCTTTTGTTATATATTTTCAGTTATATATTTCAGCAAAGCCAGATTAGAGACATCCGCTTAATAAATTTGAGAATTGTGTAAAGGACATCAGACACCGGATGTTTACTAACTTCCTCTGATTAAAACCTGATAAGTACTTGTACTCGGATCACTGGCTGCTAGAAATAAGGTTTCTGATTATGTACTAAGTGTGTCTCAGTTTCATTATGTGTAGTAGTAGTAAAGGACCTGAGTGATTATTGACCCTGGTCTTTCATTTGAAGCTCATGTAGATAATATTACTTGGGTAGCCTTCTTTCCCTTCAGGAATATTGATAAAATAAGAAATATGATGTTACTGCATGATGCAGAAAAACATGTTCATGCTTTTGTTACTTTGAGATTTGATTATTGCAATGTGTTACTGTCTGGATTTTCTAATAGGTGCATAACAAGCTCCAGCTTGTCCAGAATGCAGCAGCAAGAGTCCTTACTAGAACCAGAAGACATAAGCAGATCACCCCAATCTTATTTACACTGAATTGGCTACCAATTAATTTTCGAATTGAATATAAAATACTACTTTTAACCTATAAAGCACTTAATGGTCTTGAGCCACATGTCGTTTATGATCCGGCACGCCCCTTAGATCAAAAGTTGCATGCTGCTTAGTGATACCGCAAATAATGAAGAGTACTGAAGGGTGCAGCCAAACAGCAATGGAGTAACCTTCCAATTAATGTTTGGGACTCGGGCACAGTCTCTGTTTTTAAGATGATGCTGAAAACGTACTTGTTGAGTTAAGCATTTTATTAATAGGCTTTTATTATGAAAAAGAGCAGATCTGGGAGTCTCAGGCATAGAGAGTTCTTGTAAACTGTAATGTTGTGGTGCTGTTGCTGCCTATTTCTTCATGCTTACCCAAGTCTGTTGACAGTGGAGTGGCTGATTGTCAGTTGTCACAGGGCGCCCTCATGTCTGCCTTCCTTCTGGTTCTCTCACTTAGTTATCTTAGTTATGCTTCCATGGTGAGGAGCCATGCCCTGCTTGCACTCAGCCATAATAAATTCTTCGATTACCCTGCTCTCAGGTGTATATGTGTGTGTGTGTGTGTGTGTGTGTGTGTATTTACCTGGCAACCTATTCAGTGTGTACCCCATATTCAATGGGGGCTGGGTTAGCTTCAGCCTCATCTCGACCATAACAAACAAATAAAACAATTTAGAATATGACATGACCTGGAATGGTTGCTATAGCAATGGGGGTACGCTACCATAAAGACCACAAGATTTTTTCTGGTTTCCAAGAATCAGAAATATGTATAATACAGTAATCCTCCACCATTTCGCGTTTCTACCTTCGCGTCCCCGCAATGTTACAGGATTTCCCATTGGGAAATTAAAAAATTAAAGATTATTCAAAATTCACGCACACTACAGCATTACATGTACATTTAACTACGCTACCCAACATGCTCTGTTCTCCTGCTTGACTTGAGTGTTCTCTGATTGGCTGTGAATCCAGCACGCTGATTGGTCGAGATTATATTTCCCAGCATCCAACACATCTTTCCTCTTTCATGAAACAATGACTTTTATTGAGCTCAAAGGAAGCACTGGAGTGCGGGAAAAATTGTGTTCACCATAGTGGTGAGGGAAAAACAAAAACCAAAATCACTGGGAGAGTATCAACACGGAAACTGGTTGAGCACGAAGCTATTTATAGTGCGCTGATGGCTGAGTGAATTCAGGTGTGCTCTTTGGATTTCGCATGCGGTTAACAGCCACGCCCCTCACCAGTGCATGCTGTATATGAGGAAAGAGAGAAAGAGAGTTAAATGCCGCCAACTAGCACAGACCATAACAGTTGGGAAAATGCCTTATCATTGTGGATTACGGACTGTCGTAAAAATAATGTGAGTTTGGAGACTAACATGATACATACTGAAGCAAACGCTCTGGAGGCGTGGATTTGTTATTTATAAGGTTTGTTATACAGTATTTATATATATTTATTGTCAGTATAAGGTGTGTAATTTATTAATATTAATACATGTTGCCTGTATGACATTAACATGCATAGAACACTTTAAAATTAACTTCTATATAAAATTTGTATAATATAGGTGGGTGGGGCAGTGGTGGTCTAGTGGTATAGGGTGCTGGATTGCTGATCCAAAGGTTGGGGGTTCGAGTCCCACTCTCCACAAGGTTGTCACTGTCCCCCCCCAGTGCGGCTAACTGGGTTATCAAAGGCGGGCCATGTCTCTCACTGTCTATGGTGAGAGGCATGTAAAAGAACCATTGCTGACTTTCGTAGAGTAGCTGCAAAGTCGTCAGCGTGTTTCTGTCCCTTGCTAAAAGGGTTGTGACAGGAAGGGCATCCGACGTAAAAACCTCTGCCAAATCAAACGTGCGAATCAGATGATTCGCTGTGGCGACTCCCGAGTGAAAGGGAAAAAGCCGAAAGGAAGACAGACAGACAGGTGGGTGGGTGTCCTGAAGAAGTGGAAGAAGTCATTTGGCGGTGTTTCGCATTGTGCGGGGGGTGTTTATGTTTTTATATATATGTGTGTGTATGTGTATATATATATATATATATATATATATATATATATATATATATACACACACCCGTGTGTGTGTGTTTATGTATAGTATAATAATATATTAAAGAAAATTGTTTAAAAAAGCATTTAAACCTATGGAGAAACATTTTTGTAAGAGTGGAACTTGTGGTGTGGGATAAACTCCAACTTATTTGAAATATTTTTATCTTAATACTGTACAGAAATTAGCTGAGCAAACCCAGCACTAACGCCAGCGAACGTCTAGTCTGGTAATATACAGAAAAACTGTCATAGCCCAACAGTAGACAATCAATATGTGTGTGTGTGTGTGTGTGTGTGTGTGTGTGTGTGAGAGAAAGAGAGAGAGAGAGACACACACACACACACACGCACCTTCTTTACGAGTCTGGCGCTAACAGAGGTTAATGCATTGTGCTGCAGTATGACACATGCCTGCCACATTCTTCTCCTGTGCATTATCTTCAGTTCTCAGAGGCATTAAAGCCTGTAAGCTCCTCAAGCTGCTGCTGCTACACACACACACACACACACACACACACACACACACACACACACATAAACAGCCTCCACTTCCTCTCACCATAAAGAACAAGGGCACAGAGTCATATGCAAATGACAATCTGTAACTGTGACTCAAGAGCTTAGGGCCCTGCTGTACAAAAAAAAAAAAAAAAAAAAAAAAGGATGCACTGATGGAGTGCATGCGCATGCGTATGAGGGAGATCATGTTTTTGTCTTGGAGGAGACCAGATGTCCCTACAATAATAGGGATAGCCAACAGTTTTGATACTGTCTGAGCATTTAGTAGCTTTTAATTAAACAATTTCAAGAATTTAAAAACAATCATTATCGACAACAATTTCACTGGTGAACAGCTCTGTATCTGTTTTCCAGCATCTTGAAACCATGAATCAATGATAAAGTTCATAAATGTACTATTGAACCATGTGAGTGAGTGTGTAGTTTTCAGTGGGGCTGGGGCATATTGGTGAGAAGAAAACATAAGAGAAATAGAGTTGTGTCTTCAATTTAAATGTTCTGCCTGAGAGGAGAGCACAGTTGCCATAAAGCAGGTGATTGCCAGTGCGCCTATGATTAGGATACTCAATTAATCAATAAGACTTTAAATACATTTGTCAAGTAAGCATCATGTGATCTCTCTTGAACTCTCTTTATTGTCCAGGGGTGGACCAATGGCCCAAAGGTGGTAGAACATTTTGTTCTTATATTACTATGATACAGTAAGATGAATTCCCAATATTATTCGTACCCATGACTCAATTTTAATTTCGATCCATTTATATCGTGGACATCCAGTACTGCACCTTCAAAATCACAAGCAACTACAGGGATCCATCACTTTCCACGGTTAATTGGAACCGAGATCCCCATGTGACCACCGAATTCCGAAAAGTAGGATCCCCCCCCCCCCCAACTGACATACTGTATACGTACATGTATATGTGTATATCTTCTTCTTCTTTTCCTTTCGGCTGTTCCCTTCAGGGGTCGCCACAACAAATGATCTGCCTCCATCTCACCCTATCCTCTGCATGCCTCCATCTCACCCTATCCTCTGCATCTTCTACTCTTACTCCAACGACCTTCATATCCGCCTTCACCACATCCATAAATCTTCTCTTTAGTCTTCCTCTGGGCCTTCTGCCTGGTAGTTCTAACCTCAGCATCCTACTACCAATATACTCACTATCCCTCCTCTGTACATGTCCAAACCATCTCAATCTAGCCTCTCTGACTTTGTCTCCAAAACATCTAACATGTGCTGTCCCTCTGATGTACTCATTCCTGATCCTATCCATCCTCGTTACTCCCAAAGAGAACCTCAACATTTTCATCTCTGCTACCTCCAACTCTGACTCCTGTCTTTTCCTCAGGGCCACCTTCATTCTTGCCGATACTCTCCTATCACACCTGACACTTTTCTCCAACCATTCCAACCTGCCTGCACGCACTTCTTCACCTCTTTTCCACACTCTCCATTGCTCTGGATTGTTGAGCCTAAGTACTTAAAATCCTCCACCTTCTTTATCTCTGCCCCCTGTAACCTCACCATTGCTCTTGGGTCCTTGTCGTTCACACACATGTATTCTGTCTTACTGAGACTAACCTTCATTCCCCTCCTTTCCAGGGCATACCTCCACCTCCCTAGATTTTCCTCCACTTGTTCTCTGCTCTCACTACAGATCACGATGTCATCTGCAAACATCATAGTCCATGGAGATTCTTGTCTCACCTCGTCTGTCAGCCTGTCCATCACCATAGCAAACAAGAAGGGGCTGAGAGCTGACCCTTGATGCAGTCCCACCCCCAGCTTGAACTCTTCTGTCACACCGACAGCACACCTCACCACTGTCTTACATCTCTCATACATGTCCTGTACCACTCTAACATACTTCTCTGCTACTCCAGACTTCCTCATACAATACCACAGTTCTTCTCTCGGCACCCTGTCATATATTTTCTCCAGATCCACAAAGGCACAATGCAGCTCCTTCTGACCTTCTCTGTACTTCTCTATGAACATCCTCAAAGCAAACACTGCATCTGTGGTGCTCTTTCTTGGCATGAAACCAAACTGTTGTTCACAAATGCTGACCTCTGCCCTTAGTCTAGCTTCCACTATTCTTTCCCATAACTTCATTGTATGGCTCATCAACTTTATACCTCTGTAGTTGCCACAGCTCTGTACATCTCCCTTGTTCTGAAAAATGGGCACAAGCACACTTCTCCTCCATTCCTCTGGCCTCTGCTCACTTTCTAAGACCTTGTTGAATATTCTTGTCAGAAAATCTACTGCTACCTCTCCTAGACACTTCCATACCTCAACCGGTATGTCATCAGGACAAACTGCTTTTCCACTCTTCATCCTCTTCAATGCCCTCCTCACTTCATCCTTACTAATCTTTGCTACTTCCTGACCACCCAAAGCCTGTTTCAACTCCTCCTTGAAGACAACACGACACTCTTCCTTTTTCAGCTTCCACCACTTTGTCTTCTGCTCTGCCTTTGCCTTTTTCACCTTCCTCACCATCAGCGTCATCCTGCACACCACCATCCTATGCTGTTTGGTAACACTCTCACCCGCTACTAGTTTGCAGTCACCGACTTCCTTCAAATTACATCGTCTACCTGTGAGCTCTTAGCTCCGCTTTCATAAGTCACCCTATGTTCCTGTCTCTTCTTGACGAAAGTATTCACCACAGCCATTTCCATCCTTTCTGCAAAATCGATCAACATTTGTCCTTCTGTGTTCCTGTCCTGAATACCAAACCTGCCCATCACTTCCTCGTTCCCTCTATTGCCTGCACCAACATATCCATTGAAGTCTGCCCCAATGACCACTCTTTCACTTCTGGGGGTACTCTGCATCACTTCATCTAACTCACTCCACAATCTCTCCTTCTCTTCTCGCTCACATCCTGCCTGTGGGGCATAAGCACTAACAACATTGACCATCACGCCTTCAATTTCTAACTTGAGACTCATCACTCTCTCACACTCTTTATACTTCTAGAACATTCCTGACAAACCCCTCCTTCAAGATGATGACTACTCCATTTCTCTTCCCATCCACACCATGAGAAAACAGCTTAAACCTGCTCCTAAGCTTCTAGCCTTGCTACCTTTCCACCTGGTCTCCTGAACACACAGTATGTCTACCTTCCTCCTCTGCATCATGTCAGCCAGCTCTCTTTCTGTCTATCTTTTCCTTGCATAGTTCCAACATTCAAAGTCCCTACTCTCAGTCCTAGGCTCACGCATTTCCTCTTCTCTCTCTCTGCCTACGGACACTCCTCCCGCCTCTCCTTCTTCGACCAACAGTAGTCCAATTTCCATCAGCACCCTGTTGGTTGACAGCACTGATGGCGGCCGTTGTTAACCCGGGCCTCGACCGATCCAGTATGAATTTTGTGTTGATCATTTGCATGGGGAATGTGGCAGAAGTTTTACGCCGGATGCCCTTCCTGTCGCAACCCTCTGCATTTATCCAGGCTTGGGACCGGCATAAGGGGGAGAGACACTGGTTAGTCCCCCCCCCCCCCCCCCCCGCCTCATGGCTGCATTACATGTATATGAATGTGTATATAAGATCAACAAATACATACTCAATGCTATAAATGCTTATAATAACAATTAAACATTCAAAAATAATGCATAAGATGTAAATAAAATATAAATACACTCACATACAGATGCGCATGTGCGCACTCGGATGCGCATGTGCGCACTCGGATGCGCATGTGCGCACTCGGATGCGCATGTGCGCACTCGGATGCGCATGTGCGCACTCGGATGCGCATGTGCGCACTCGGATGCGCATGTGCGCACTCGGATGCGCATGTGCGCACTCGGATGCGCACCTCACAAAAATATAAGCAGTTTTGATGGGAGGTTTTGGGTTGGTTTTTTTTTTTTTTGCATAATTGGCCCTGTTTTTATGCCATTTTCCTTCACTTTTCCACAATTTTTCTTTAATTTCCTTATTTTTTAATTCGATGAATATTAAAAAAAAATGTAAAAAAGGCCATGCACTGAAGCCGCATGATTTGAAGCGTGAAGTAGCGAGGTATCCCTGTATATGCACCAAGTGACCAGGGGTTTGTTTCCTGAAGACTTCTTATTGCTGTTATTTGTATGTTAAACCTGAACCATTATCTTAATGTTAGGATGTGTTTATCAAAACACAGAGAAAATTGTAGCATATCTGGGAGATTTCACAAAGTTGCTATGAACTTAGCAATCCCTTATCCATGTCAACTCACACCATTAATGGTCACTGCTTACTGGAGTGGATGCCTCTGAAATCAGCAGCTACACTTGAATTATTTGTCAAACTATTCCAGCTATATGCACACTAATAATTCCCAAGCTATAGTTGCATCATACTGTTGAGGAGCAGTGGTGGTCTAGTGGTATAGGGCGCTGGTTCGCTGATCCAAAGGTTGGGGGTTCGAGTCCCACTCTCCACAAGGTTGTCACTGCCCCCCCCCCCCCCCAGTGCAGCTAACTGGGTTATCAAAGGCGGGCCATGTCTCTCACTGTCTATGGTGAGAGGCATGTAAAAGAACCATTGCTGACTTTCGTAAAGAGTAACTGCAAAGTCGTCAATGTGTTTCTGTCCCTTGCTAAAAGGGTTATGACGGGAAGGGCATCCGATGTAAAAACTTCTGCCAAATCAAACGTGCGAATCAGATGATTCGCTGTGGCGACTCCCGAGTAAAAAAAGGAAAAAGCCGAAAGGAAGACAGACAGTTGCATCATACTGTTAATAACTATGCAATTTTCATGGAAATGCTTTCGTCCAACATATAAAGTGTAGGCCTGTGGGTTCCTGATGCACTTTATTGAACATGTAGTGAAATTGCCCTTCCAATGATGTTTCCAAAATGATTAGCTGGACACCAATATACAGGCGGAAGGGGTACGAGTCAAGATATAGGCAATTATTAAGGTAATTATGGTAACAGTATATAACATTGCGCAATATAAGCATCCACAATAATAATAATAATAATAATAATAACAGTACAGCCAAACATGTCGGGTTAACTGTGTTAAATCAATATCGTGCTATACTCATGATAGCAGAGTGCTGGATAATTTTTTCCTTTCACTAAAATTTGGACTTTGGGGTCTTCAGGGTTGTTTTGTTTTAATTTTTTAACAAATAAGTGCTATATTTTGAAGTATTTCTGCACGTTTTGACTGATAAAAAAAACACCATTTCTGTCATAATGGAGTCACATGATTGCTGTCCCTGGGGAATAATCAACTTCTAGCCATCAATATTAACAAATACATTGCACATACAAAGTTATCTTTAAAACAAACCCTTCAGAAGTTGTTCAGGAATTAAGTATACATAACCCATAAACCCATAAACAACCTTAATAAGGTATAACCCGTTTTTTCAAAATGCTAAAAGAGACAAATTCCACCTGTGTTCTATAAAAGCTATTTATTTAATTAATTTATTAATTCCTTTCCCTTTCTGGTAGATGTTTCCAGTTCCTGGTAGGTGTTGCAGTGACAACAGGTCAGCCAAGACTTTTCTATGCTGCAAATTCTGGGTCTGCCCTGAGGTCATGTCTGATGGGGCGTTAAGGTTCTCCGCTATATGGCAGGCATCTCACCCTATTACAGAAAATAAGCTGAACAACCTGCCAAATATCTTCTTTTTTGCAACCTGTGCTCTCAACCTTTCATTTTACAACCACACGTGTGATGGGAGGGATGTGGATTAAAGATTATACTCTATATACAGATACCCACCTCACATAAAAATGCAAGTAGTTCTGTTGGGGGATTTTGCGTTGTATTTTGTTTTTGTTTTGTTTTGTTTTTTTGTTTTTTTTTGTATAATTGGCCTTGTTTTACAGCATTTTCTTTAACCTTTTCCCTATTTTCCCTTAATTTCCTTTTTTTTTTTCCCAATGAATATTTTTGAAAAACCCATGATGCACTGAAGCTGCAGGAACTGAAGCACAAAGTAGAGAGGGCTCACTATCATCACAACATTTGAGTACCTTTTTTTTTTCTCAATAATCTACTGACAATGCCTGCTGAATCAAGTCTATATGGTGCCTTGGGTGAACTTGGCTGGGGCGGGGGGGGGGTTACGGACCATTCATAATTCAAAGAATTAAAAAATATATATATTTATATATATACACAGATGCTCCCCAACTTACGTTTTTAATTGGTTCTGGACGGCCGAACGTAAGTTGAAAGTGAACGTAAGTTGTTAGTGATGTATGACGTGTGACATATGATGCTCAAACTGTACTATACATCCATAAATACCATTACTGTATCTCATAATACACCCCTAAATCAATTATTATAAACATAACATTGTAAAAAATACATATCAAATAATATCAACATTAATTTCAAATAAATCACTTATTTATACCGTGTCATTTTACATGAAGCTTAAAACAGTCAATCAACGCTTACAATATGTGAAGCACTCAATAACGAAAGTAGTGTACTTGCAAAAGTAGTGTACTTGCTGTGGGTTATACAAACCTCCAGTCTTTCAAGTGCACAAGGGTGCCGTTGAACTCGTTTAGAACACAGCCTGCACTGATGTGAATCACCAGCAGAGCGGAGAGTTCTTTTTTTTTTTTTTTTGTGTAAGTAAGTAAGTAAACTTTATTCATGAGATGAATACAAAGAACAAGTACAAATCCTAATGAATATTAATATAAAATAAGTATACACTCTTAGGATTCTGCTAAAAGATAATAAATATATTTAATTGTTCTGTAATTTCTGCATTCGTGTTTTCATTTTACAACTCTTTTTGCTGAACTGAGTATGCATGGTAGAGTATGCATGGTGCTGATCTGAGCAGATCGTTAATTCATCTCGATGTATGAGACTTGCACCCATGCTAATAGGCTTACAAAATCACTAGAATGGGATATGCATGAATCAGTTCATAGAAGACAAAAAAAAAATAGCAAAATTAACAGTATATAGATATTAAACTAACAAATCTTATCTAAACTAGTGAACTTCTGAATAAAAGAAAACGATGAAAAAAACAATAGTAAGAATGGCATGTTCCAGTGTGCAAAGGTGTATAGAAGTATTTAAGCTTTTATTAAGTTTGAGTTTAATTTTCTTTATTTGGTGTAATTTACTTTGACTTTACTTCAACACTGGAAATGGTAAATTCTTGCAAGAACTTTCAACGTCATTTAACCAAAGTAAAAGTTTTCCAGCTAACAATTTCTGTTTTACTAACGTCACTACAATGCTTCAAAGAAAAAGCGATAATGTTTTCAATAATTATTTACATTTTTTTTTGTCAGATTACTTTTTTAAATGCTGTATGAACAGTAGTTATAAATATATATACTTTAGGCTTAATGACTAGTATGGACTAATGAAAGGAGCTGTGTGTGTGTGTGTGTGTGTGTGTGTAACAGAATGTGTGCTAAATGATATTCCTATTTGCCTTCAGCTCACCTCTTGTAATAGGCAAAACAGGGAAGGATGAAGGTGAAGGAGGGTATCATGATGGACATAAAGGAAAATTGCCTGGGAAAATGTCATGTGTTCACTGCTGGTATGTCTGTTTGCATCAGTGAACCCATCCCAGAAGAAGTTTGCTTCTAAAATCATCTAGGATATATTTCAGCAGAATAAGCAAAAGAAGCAAAACACACACACACACACACACACACGCTCATTTTATGTACATACATTTCATACATTCATGCATGACTGCAACATGAGTAATTGCATTTTGGTTAGAAAAGATCGTTTTGTATTTAATTCAAATGGAAGTTTTTTGTAAAGTTCAATTAACAATAATGTTATTGTGAAGCAGTTATATAGAAATCAGATTATTATTATTATTATTATTATTATTATTATTATTATTATTATTACCCTGACGAACAAATCAGAGGTACATGTGGCAATGACCGGGTCCCTGAATTAACAAGAGGGAGAAACTTTGAGAGGACCTGGAGTTAAAATAGGCCCAATTTCAATCTGGTTGACAATGCAGAGTGTGATAATGAATCCATGTCTATAACTGTATATTATAAAGCATTCATTCATTCATTTTCTGAACTGCTTAATCTTAATTAGGGTCACGGGGAGGCTGGCGGCCATCTCAGCCAACTCTGGGCAAGGGCAGAACGAACCCTGGACAGCTCACCAGGTCCTTGCAGGGCTGAAACACAAAAACTATGCAGCGTCAGAAATGGTTCCACCATAGACAGCGAGAGACCTAGCCGGCCTTTGATAACCCAGTTAGCTGCACTGGGGGTGGGGGCAGTGACTAGCTGTTGAGAGTGGAGCTTGAACCCCCAGCCTTAGGATCCAGCACCTGACCATCAGGTCACCACTACCCTTGCTATAAAGCAAGCTATGTTAAATTTATTTTTATGTACATAGTCCGAAATCATAATAGTATTCATAATGCAGTTTAATGGATGTGATTTATTTATTTTATTTTATTTATTTTTTTATTGCCATTGTTGAAATTTATTTCCTGTCTATGTACAGTATAAAAAGATTAGCATTTAAATACCACTGCATTGGTGGCCCGGTGTTAAAGGTACTGGATCACTGATTGTTGATGATTGTTGACAGTTGGGGGTTCGAGCCCCACTCTCCACGGGTTGTCACTGCCCCCCCCAATACAGCTAACTGGGTTATCAAAGGCCGGCCATGTCTCTCACTGTCTGTGGTGTGAGGTCCATGTAAAAGAACCATTGCTCACTTTTGACAAGAGTAGCTACATAGCTGTCAGCGTGCTGCTACCCTGAAATAACCTGGAAAGCTGTGCAGGGTGTACCTCTGCCTTTGCCCAGAGTTGGCTGGGATGGACACCAAGCTCCCCGCGACCCTAATTAGGATTAAGTGATTGCAGAAAAGGAATTATGAGAAAGAAAAGGAATGATTAATATTATGGCAATTTGTAAATAATTACTGTTTTTTTTTTTTTTTTTTTTTTAATTAATGTTGTGTTTATATATTTCTTGTATTTCAAGGGTCATATCAAATTCATATCAGGGTACCAGATTCGGAAACAAAATCTTTTTTTTTAATTTATTTTTTTTTATATTGACCCTACATAGCATAGTCTTAATATTGCTTAACATTTGACATTAACCAAAGTCTCAAAGGACAGCCTCATAAGCTGTCCAGGGTGTACTCTGCCCTCAGCTGAGATGGGCGCCAGCCTTCCCATCATCCCAATTAGGATGAAGTAGTTCAGAAAATGAATGAACAGATGAATAAATGAATTATTATTCAATGTGTTGGTATGCCCAACCTTACAAGCACTTCTAGGCCAATCAGGTGATTTTCTTTGCAAAGTTAAGCCTGTTGCTCTGAAATTCTCAACCCACCCAAGATGGATTTCCTATCTGGAACATTTTTGCTCTGTGGAATATTGAAACATTCGAGATATCGTTGGCATGGAAATCACAGAGCAGAGCAATGCCTCAACATCAAAAGCATGGTATGCTTCCAAACCGGTCATGTTGGTCCTCAAAAGATATTTACTTCTGTTGGTCAAAAGTATTTGAATAGCCTATAGCTGTATACTTATTTTATAATGTTTAAAGGGATGAAAGGGTATACATGGATGGTGATGTCATTTTCTAAACTGCATTATCCTGTATTCGGGTCCTGGGACCCAATCCCACTGAAGGGAAATTTGGAATATCCAATTAGTGTCATTTGTATGTCTTAGGACAGTGGGAGGAAACCTGAGGACCTGAAGGAAACCCGTGTAAGCATGGGGAGAGCGTGTACACTCCATACACAAATCCTTTCCTGCACCATCTCGGGAATGACTTGCTTCAGGCAGAGTAACACAAAAGTCTACAATGCACTTGACTTGAGTGCATCCTCAGCTCTGTGCTACTGAGAGCTGTGGTAATTAAAGCAGAAATATAAATTAAGGCGTCTCCTGAGAATTGCCACAGCAAAGAGCCCCACTCCCATTACCCCAGCGCTCAGGAGCTCAAGCTGAGGTTGATGCATCCAGCCATCTGTGTCCAGTAGCCCATGAGTGCTAATTGGCTGAGCTCTCGGGGAAGGAGGTCAGCAAGTCATACATTTGCTTAACGGTCACTTAAATTAGCACTAGCTTGTTTTTCCACCAAATAAACAAACAAATAAGTAAATAAATAAGATGGAACGGTGGCGTAGTGGTTAGCATGTTTGTCTCGTAGCAAGATGGTCTTGGGTCCGATTCTGTGTGGAGCTTGCATGGGTTTCCTCCCACAGTTCAAAAACATGCACAGTACGTTAACTGGCTGTTCCATATTGCCTCGAGATGTGAGTGGGAAGCATGAATGGTTGTGTCAGTGTTGGCCCTGCGATAGACTGGCAAGCTATCCAGGGTGTACCATGCTCTCTCTCAGAGTCGGCTGAGATGGGTAACAGTCTCCCTGTGACCCTGATAGGATTAGCGTAGGCCTCCGTCAGTCCCGAAGAACTATGGCTGCGCTCTGGCCAGTATCCCGACTGGTGATACTCCCCAGTGCACAGAGCCTGGGTAGGGAGTAATGAGGGACAGGCTGTTACCCAAGCAGCAAGTCCCCCCCTGTCTCGGCGCCACCGGAAGGATCCAATGAAAAGGCAAGTGCCGATACGACTGGGTTCCAGTGCCGCTGCAGGAGAGAAACTACGGTCAATTTAGAACGGCCAATTATCCTACAGGCACGTCTTTGGATTGCGGGGGAAACCGGAGCACCCGGAGGAAACCCGCACAAGCACGGGGAGAACATGCAAACTCCACACAGAAACGCCCAGGCCGGGAATCGAACCCGGGCCTTCTTGCTGTGAGGCGGACGTGCTAACCACTACGCCACCGTGCCGAAAATAGGATTAAGTGGGTCAGAAAATGAATGAATTGTTGAATTGAAATAACTAAGAATAAAAATATGTATAACACACACACTAAACTAAGGTGAGTATAGGTCCGATAAATATTTGGACATGCATTAAGATATGATAATCACTGTGTGAAATAAACATTATTAATTATACATCAAACATCTCTTCATACTAAGTGCAGATCACATGTTTTTTTTTTTTTTTTGGTGTGCAACATTTACTTTATTTTGGGAGCATAAAACGTGTATGAAACATGAATTGAAGAACTCTAAAATAAGGAATGTAAGAAATTGTAAACATTTATTGGAAGAATTTAGATTGACTTGAGAAAAGAAATTGTAAATAAAGGGCAAAATTGTGAGGCATGTCAGATATTTATGTTTTCTGTTTCACACAATGTCTATTACCCAGTTCATTAGTATATGGAACAGCTTAACAGCTTCATCGTTTAATTGTTCCTGCCTTTATTAAAGCACTCATTTAGAACCCCGTGAAGATCTGAGAGCAAGCAGTTAATAAGTTGCACAAAGATTTAGGTTTCCTGATTTAACTGCTGTTCTGTACCATTTTTTTTAGTCTTTGCCAATAATAGTGATTGCACTGTAAACAAAAAGCATAAACCGCAGGCTTTCAGAAACTTGCACGTACAGTGTACCGCCAGAAATAGTCCTCAAAACAAGGATAGATGGACAAATTTGGAATAAATCATGTTAAATGAAATACAGGGATCCCTCACTTTCTGCGGTTAATGGGGACCGAGGGGCCCCCCCGCGACCGTCGATTTCCACAAAGTAGGATTGATCCCCTGACCGACGTAAACGTACATGTATATGTGTATATAATATCAATGAATACATATTCAATGTTATAAATGATTATAATAACAATTAAACATTCAAAAGTAATGCATAAGATGCAAATCAAATATAAATACACACACATAGAGACGCGCGCGTGCACACACACACACACACACACACACACACCTCACATAAAAATGTAAGTAGTTTTGTTGGGGGGTTTTGGGTTGTTTTTTTTTTTTTTTTTTTTTTTTTGCATAATAAGTCTTGTTTTGCGGCATTTTCCTTAACTTTGTCACTATTTTCCCTTAATTTCCTTTTTTTTTTTTCTATTTTGATGAATAATTTTGAAAATCCCGTGATGCACTGAAGCCGCAGAAACTGAAGCACGAGGTAACGAGGGATCACTGTCTTACCAAAGCCATGATGCTCAGTTACTGATATGTATTTACTGGTTCTAAGATTTGCATCTGCTTTGAAAATTTGAAATGCAATTTTACACATAATTAACTTACCGTTCCAGGCTCTAATCTTCTTCTACTTTTCCTTTCGGCTATTCCCTTCAGGGGTCGTTACAGCGAATCATCTGCCTCCATCTCACCCTGTCCTCTGCATCTTCTACTCTTACTCCAGCTACCTTCATGTCCTCCTTCACCACATCCATAAATCTTCTCTTTGGTCTTCCTCTAGGCCTTCTGCCTGGTAGTTCCAACCTCAGCATCCTACTATCAATATACTCACTATCCCTCCTCTGTACATGTCCAAACCATCTCAATCTAACCTTTCTGAATTTGTCTCCAAAACATCTTACATGTGCTGTCCCACTGATGTACTCATTAGTGCAGTGGTTAGGCTGTTGGGCTCGTGATCATGAGGTTATGTGTTTGGATCCCAGTTAAACCCCCCACTGTGCTAAGACCCCTGGGCAAAGTCTTCACCACAAGTGTGCCTCTGTTCACCCAGCAGTATAAATGGGTACCAGTAAAAATATACTGGGAAGGTAACCTGTGATGGACTAGCGTCCCATCCAGGAGGAGTTGAACTCCTGGTCGCTTCACGCTACGGAAACCGGGGATGAGCCACTAGGCTTGGGTGTAAAAAAGAAAACCGAAGGAATTAAACAGCCATTGTTGTTGTTTAACAGCTGTTGCATGTCCGTAACCTCATAGCATTCTGTTTTATAAAACCCATGTCAAGAACAGTATACACATTCTTCAGAGGATGTGATTCTAAAAAAATTATCATGTAATCCTTTGCTTTGCGTTTATTGAATAGATTCAATTACAGTTTAAAATAATTTCAAACGGTGCTTATTTTCAGTCCTATTTTAATAAACATATGCCCTGGCCTCGAGTGAACTGAGCAGTTTGTGCTATTTTCTCTTGCTACTTCTCAGATGAAACTTCAATTAAGTCTGACGTGAAAAATGCCTCCCACAGTCTGACATCAGTAATGAATTTAAGCAACACTTTCCAATCTTTCCAAAAGCTCACTCAGTCATAATTCTACAGTCTGAGTAGTAGTGAGATTAGATCCTTTCAAGTAATTGATTTACGGATCATGCTAAGTGGATGGCCCATTTTTAAATATCTAACAATGGAGGCATTCAAAAAAAAAAAAAAAAAAAAAAAAAAAAAAGAGACTCAATATGACTGCCATAATGCAAATATGAAATAGTAGAATAATACGGGAAATTCACTCATTCATTCATTTTCTGAATTGCTTGATCCTAATTAGGGTCATGGGGAGGCTGCAGCCCATCACAGCTGACTCCGGGCAGGGGTGGGGTACACCCTGGACAGCTTACCAGGCCATCGTAGGGCTACACTTACACAACCATTCACACCAATGGGTGATTTGGAGCAGCCAATTAACCTACTGTGCATGCCATTGGACTGTGGGAGGAAACCGAAGTACTCGGAAGAAACGTACGCAGGCACAGGGAGAACATGCAAACTTCACACAAATGCCCAGGCTGGAACCTGAACCAATGTCTTCTTGCTGTGATGCAGTTCGTACTAACCAATATGTCACTGTGCTGCTCTCATATGTGAAATGTTTTTGAGGCTTTTTTTTTATTTTTTTTATGCATTTTCTGCAGAAATTTCAGATTAAACACATGACACAATGTACAGACAGTGCAAAAAAAAAAAATTCCATATGAGTTTGTTATTATGTAACACATTTAGTAAAACGTGACAGATGTGCTGTGCTTTTCATGACTTTGCAGGCCAGAGGATTTTAATAGCCCTTTGGGCAAATTTCTCCAGATTACTTTAATGGTTTTTAAAGTTTTTCGAGATGTTTTATACTTTCTCGGCTTTACTGCTTTAAAGATTTTTGGCTTTGGTGAATTATGGACTGCCTATGATAGGAAATATCTTTCTGTTTGTTTGGATTTTATGAAGGATGCAATGGCAGCTCTGTTACACTTCATCCCTTACAGTGTGGAATTCTGCTTGCATGTCCTATTATTTGCATAGGTTTCTGTTTTCTTCTGCAATCTAAAGACATGCAAACTGGGAAAAGTGCACACATACCTACCTCGAACATAAACAAGAATAATCATCATCATCATCAACTTGGGTACTGTACTGGAATAATAATTGAAAAAGACTTTAAAACGAGTGCTTTACAACAGTATATGCTGTATAATGTTTATATTTTCATCATCATCATCATCATCATCTTCCGCTTAGTCCAGGTTCGGGTCGTGGGGGCAGCAACCTAAGCAAAGAGGTCCAGACGTCCCTCTCCCGAGCCACTTCCTCCAACTCTCCCGGGGGGACACCGAGGCGTTTCCAGACAAACCAAGAGACATAGTCCCTCCAGCGTGTTCTAGGTCACCCCTGAGGTCTCTTCCTGGTTGGACATGCCCGAAACGCCACACCAGGGAGACGTTCAGGAGGCATTCTCACCAGATACTCGAGCCACCTCAACTGGGCCCTTTCAATGCAGAAGAGCAGCGGATCTACTGCTCTGCTCTACTAGAAGCAGTCCTAATAATTAAGGCATACTAAATGTTCATGTATGTCTCCACATATTTGATTCCAATTGTATTTATTAATCAAATTTTTATTATTATTATCAGTTGTGGTTTTCTTATACAAATAATAATGTTCATGTGATTCATTTTAATATAATCTAGTTCAGGTATATTGGTCCATATATAATAACAGGTGAAATCTATGTGATTTTTCTGTCCAAATTTTATGTCAACAAACATGAGTAGTTTTGTGAAGAATGGGAGACGACTGTAGAAGGATTTTATTAAACTCTGTCACCACAGAGGAGCTTACAGTTTGTACAAGTGTAGGTTTTAGATGCTCAAAATCAGTCAATACATTTATTTGGAATTTGAAAACAGTTTCTTTCATTAATTCATCTTTCTGAACTGCTTAACCTAAATTAGGGTCACAGGGAGAACCACACCTATCTCAGCAGATTCTGGGCGAGGGCAGAGTACACCAAGGACAGCTCACCAGGCCATTGCAGGACAGAAACATGCTGACAGGAGTGCAGCTTACTGTTTTTTTAAAAGTCAGCAAGGGTTATTTTATATGTCTCTCCCCACCGACAGTGAAAGACATGGATGGTCTTTGATAACCCAGTTAGCTACACTGGGGAGACAATCTGTTGATAGTGGGGCTTGAACCCACAACCTTTGGATTACCTCAGTAATCTAGCACCCTACCACCAGGCCACCACTTTGATGATTTTTTAATTTATTATTACTTTGTTTTACAACAAATTTGAACAATTAAAGAACTCTCCAACAAAGATGATGCACTCTTTTTTTACTTTTTTTTTTTATTTGAATGAAATACACCAGATGGAAATCATCACATAGGGTCTAATGATCTCAGTAATTGATATTATATAAAACAATGATTGAAAAAGCTAACCTCTCACTTATCAGCATCAACTTTATTAAAGAAGTGAAATGGTTTGCTTCTCAAAATATGTTGGAAAGTCAATATTTTCATGGGATGTAATTATTTCACTTAATTCATCACTGAGAGTTTTCTTGGACTGTAATAAGGATGAAAAGACCAAATACCCACAGATTTATTTAACTTTTCTTCACTCAAAATTTTAAATGTACTCATAAAATCTTAAACTCAAGCAAGGACTCTATTCAAATAACTTCAGCAAAACCAACACAGAGAGGAACAGCAAACACAATTTTTAATTAAACCATTTTGACAATCCTGGGCTGGGTGCCAGTCTTGTGCAGAATTTATAGACAGTGAAGTAAAAATAAATAAACAAATAAAAATCTTATGCATGTAAATATATATTGGGAACTTCATGGGTTCACTGTTAATTATTAATTCATTTTTATTTTGCATAAGTTTGCATCCCCAACATTCAAAGTAATTGATAAAAGACAGATTTCTAGGCTCGGGCATTTATGTGTGGAATTAAGGAAGTATGAAGGATGAAGTAACGGTTGGGGCAGTGGTGGTCTAAGTGGTATAGGGCGCATGATCGCTGATCCTAAGATTGGGGGTTTGAGTCCCCACAAGGTTGTCACTGTCCTCCCAGTGCAGCTACCTGGGTTATCAAAGGTGGGCCATGTCTCTCACTGTCTATGGTGTGAGGCATGTAAAAGAACCACTGTAGGCTGCAAAGCCGTCAGTGTGTTTCTGTCCCTTGCTAAAGGGTTGTGACAGGAAGGGCATCCGACATAAAAACCTATGCCAAATCAAATGTGCGAATAAGATGATTCGCAGTGGCGACTCCCGAGAAAAGGAAAAAAGCCGAAAGAAAGAAAAAAGGAGGAAGTAACGGTGGTAGAGATGAGGTCGGCTACTCTTTCAGCACCATGGACAACGACACCGGCGTTTTAACGGTACCTAACAAGATAGAGTTAAAAGAAGACACGTGGTGTTACAAGTTCAGCAGACTCCCTTAAAGCAACATTCATTGAACATTTCATTTGCTACCCCAGTCAACTATTCTTGCAAATTGTACCTTTGCACTAAAGAACCAGCTCTGATGAAATTTAATTGGTGGCTCATCTTTACAAGGACAAACAATAACACTGGCATGTACTGTCTGCCTCTGGAAGGATTCACATTTTAGTGCCATTACTGGATTGAGAGTGGGGCCGGTGGTGTAGTGGTTAGGGTGCTGGGCTCATGATCGGGAGGTTGTGGGTTCGAATCCCAGTTAGACCCCCACTGTGCTGGGACCCCTGGGCAAGGTCTTAACCACATGTGTGCCTCTGTTCACCCAGCAGTATAAATGGGTACCAGTAAAAATATACTGGGAAGGTAACCTTGGATGGACTAGCGTCCCATCCAGGAGGAGCTGAACTCCTGGTCGCTTCACGCTACGGAAACCGGGGATAAGCACCGGCCTGATGAGCCACTAGGCTCGGGTGTAAAAACCCAACAGACTTATTACTTTTTACCTTTTACTGGATTGAGAACTAACCCAGCAAAGACCCTCCAAATAAATACTAATAAAAAACAGAATGTTATTAGCACAATGTAAAAACATGAAACATTCTGTACGGATTAATTTAGTTGTAATAAAAATAAATATGGCCATTAAAAAGATAAATAAATAATTTTGCATCTAAGAAAACGAACAAAAAAAAAAGCAAAATTTAAAAGACTATATGTGGCGGCATACTGCAGTAGCACAGCTAGACAAAAGGACAGATAAGACGCAGTGAAAACACCTCACCTGAGAGAGAGAGAGAGAGAAAGAGAGAGAGAGAGAAAGAGGGAGAGAGAGAGAGAGTTTAAGATGATGTGAGCTTTAGTGACATTTAGAACTCATTTTTTCATTTAACTCGCTTCAGGCTGTGTTTTGAGAATAAAAGCCATCTGTGAGCTGCATTGGCTTGATGAATACTCTCTGAGTGAACCATGAACCTTCTCCTTTTTGTTTGTATATTGACTACAGCAAAAACCAACGCCTCCTCTATAAGTGCAGTCCGGTCACAGTCAGACACTGGGAGAAGGGAGAAGCATAGAAGCAGGTGATGTAAAACACGGGTACGTGAGGAAATTAAAGCAGCAAAAATAAATGTCTCTCTTTAAATCTCTATTAATATTTCTTTTGACAGATAACAGAACCATTCATTCCTCCAGACATTGAGATTTAAGACAGCATAAAAAGCTTTAATATGTCTTTTAGGCAAGGGCACATTTTGGACCTCAGAAGTCTTCCTTTGACAAAATAAAATGTCTATCTCTGGATACAAGATACGTCTTTATATGAATAAAAAAGAGGTATGTTGTGTCCATAAAACTGATATAGATTAGCTTAACTCATGACCTTATTTTATTATTTTGTGGACATTATTAAATCACATGACCTCAGTGTCGCCTTATCCTTTATTAGGATGGCAGGGAGGTTAGAATTCATCCCAGCTATTCCTGGGGAAGGCAGAGTATACCCTGAGCTAACCAGACTACTGCAGAGCTAATACAGACACACACACACACACACACACACACACACACACACACACACACACACACACACATACACACACACACACATCTAGGGGCAATTTGCAATAGCCACTTAGCTTAATGCGCAAGTCTCTGTTTGTGGAAGGAAACCAGAGCACCTGGGGAAACCCACACAATCACAGGAAGATCATTCCACAGTTAAACACACTTGCCAGGCACAGGGCTGAAACCCAGAACCTACTTTTTGTACTTGTGGTAAGGCAGAAGAGCCAATCACCATGCCACCACATATAAAGTACATCTTCTTCTTCTTCTTCTTCTTCTTCTTCTTCTTCTTCTTCTTCTTCTTCTTCTTCTTTTCCTTTCAACTGTTCCCTTCAGGGGTCGCCACAGCAAATCATCTGCCTCCATCTCACCCTATCCTCTGCATCTTCTTCTCTTACTCCAACCACCTTCATGTCCTCCTTCATCACATCCATAAATCTCCTCTTATGTAAAGTAAATAAGAAACATAATTAAACCATAATGGCAACTGGTGTACTTTTTAAAGCTGTAAACTCTGTCAAGCTAATTAAAGGTACACGCTCTTCCCATGGGGTGGCGCAGTGGTGAGCACATCTGCCTCCAACAAGAAGGTCCGGGTTCGATTCCCAGGTTCAGGTTTATTTGTGTGCAGTTTGCACGCCCCCCCCCCGTGCTTGTATGGGTTTCCTCCAGGTACTCTAGTGTCCTCCCACAGTCCAAAACCATGCCTAGGCTGATTGACCGTTCCAGACCACCTGGGAGTGAGAGTGAGTGCGTATGTGTGTTGTTCTGTGATATTCAGGGAGCTCTCAGTTAAGACTCCGGCCTCAAAGAGATGATCCTAATTAGGATTAAGTGGCTTGAATGAAAATGAATAAAGGAATGAATGATCTTCACATGTAGAAGTTACAAAGTTGAAAAATTGGTACCACCCCTTCAACAAGGGTCAGTGTAGAACCCTTATCTCTGACAGATAGACCAAGGCAATAATGGCCATTCCTGGGACAAATAGAGCTGCATTCACCATACACATTTAACAACAGTGCACCATCCACACGTCTGCCTTCCTGTTCCTCATTTTAAGACTTTTTTTTTGTATGTGTGTGCTTCATTTTGTTCTCACACGGAGGTTTTCTATCAATTATGGACTGCAGAATCATTGAAACACAAGTTCAAGCCTGGCCAACGGTTCAAATGGTTCTTATCTACTGTCCATTGTTGTATTGAGAACGAAGACCGTAGACCTCTGGACAGAATTAGAAGCGATTACTCACTCGACCATTAATCTTTCTCCATTATGAAAAGGGTTCTGATAGCAGCCTAAAGGAAAGCACGACGGTGGGAAAAGGCGCATGTGAGCGTGCAAGCTCCCGGTAGACGCTTCTTTCTACACTGTCCAGGGTTGCCAGTTTGGGTCTAATGTGTCTCCAAGAAAGACCTTGAAGACCCCAAAGCCAGTAATTCATTCATTTTTAAGCCAATTAATCCTAACCAAGGCCACGGGGAGACCAGTACCTATGTCAGCCAACTATGGCTGTAGACGTGGTACACCCTGAACAGCTCAGCAGGCCAATTCCTGGGATAACAAACATACACATCCATTCACATCACACCGTGGGGGCAATTTGGAGCAGCCAATTAGCCTAGTGTGCTTGATACTTGGACTGTGGGAGGAAACCGGGATGCACGGAGGAAATTCGCGTGAGCAGAGGACACCATGCAAACTTCACATAGAAATGTTCTCGCTGAACTCGGAACTTGAACCCAGGACTTTCCTGCTGTGAGGTACACATGCTACCCATTACACCACTGTGCTATGTGGCTTCTTCTCCTCCTTTCAGCTTTTCCCCTTTTTTCTCAGAGGTCGCCACAGTGAATCATCACATGTTAGACTTGGCATAGGTTTTACCGTCGGATGCCCTTCCTGACACAACCCTTTCGCAAGGGGCAGAAACACACTGTGAATTGTTCCTTTACATGAACCTCACCCCATAGACAGTGAGCGACATGGCCGGCCTTTGATAACCCAGTTATCTGCACTGGGGGCACAGTGACAACCTTGTGGAGAGTGGGACTCGAACCCCCAACCTTAGGATCAGCGGTCCAGCACCCTTTACCACCAGGCCATCACTACACTGTTGTGCTAGCTGGCTAGCTTTTAATTTAAAGTTAAAAGTTAAATTTATGAATTTTTTAATGCAATGTTTACTGATGCCACTAACACTTGTGTAATTACTTGTCTGCACAAGATAACGTCTCAAAAAAATTACAAAAAAATAACCTCCAGGATTTTGGAAGCACTTTAACATGCAGTTTATATGACACAAATTAAGAGAATAAATAAAAATTTTGCATAAAACGTTCAGCCCTACCCGCAGCAGGCCAGGTTGAGCGAACCTCCACTTCACAGGAAGATGGTCTCCGATTCCATTCCCAGGCTCGGGGCGTTTTTGTGGGGGTTTCTTCTGAATAATCTGGTTTCCTCCTACAGTCCAAAAACATGCTCAAGGGCAGTGGTGGCTTACTAGATAAGGCAATGGAGTGCTAATCCGACGGTCAGCTGTTCAATCACCACTATCACCACTGCAGAACCCTTTGTGCAAGTCACCTTACCCTCAATTGCTCAGTTGCATAAGGGCCTTGCACAAGGGCCCAGTGATAGCGGTGATTAAACCGCTGACTGTTGGATTAGTGATAGTGTTGGCTTAGTAGATAAGGCAATGGATTGCTAATCCAACAGTCAGCGGTTCAATCACCACTAACCCTTAACCCTCAATTGCTAAGTTGCGTAAAGGCCTTGCATAAGGGCCCAACAGTGGTGGTAGTGCTGATTGAACCACTGACCATCGGATTAGCAACCCACTGCCTTATCTACTAAGCCATCACTATCATCACTGTTGGGCCCCTGAACCCACAATTGCTCAGTTGCATAAGAGCCTTGCACAAGGGCCCAACAATAGTGATAGTGCTGATTGAACCACTGACCGTCGGATTAGCAACCCATATCCTTATCTACCAAGCCACCACTATCATCACTATTGGACCCTTAACCCTCAATTGCTCAGTTGCATAAAGGCCTTGCACATGGGCCCAACAGTGGTGATAGTGCTGATTGAACCACTGACCGTCAGATTAGCAACCCAGTGCCTTATCTACTAAGCCATCACTATCATCACTGTTGGGCCCCTTAACCCTCAATTGCTCAGTTGCATAAAGGCCTTGCACAAGGGCCCAACAATGGTGATCGTGTTGATTGAACCGCTGACTGTTGGATTAGCAACCCAGTGCCTTATCTACTAAGCCATCACTATCATCGCTGTTGGGTTCCTGAACCCTCAATTGCTCAGTTGCATAAAGGCCTTGCACAAGGGCCCAACAGTGGTGATAGTGATGATTGAACCGCTGACTATCGGATTAGCAACCCATTGCCTTATCTACCAAGCGAAGACTATCACCAATGTTGGGCCCTTGTGCAAGGCCCTTAACCATCAAATGCTCAGTCGCATAAATATATAATTGTAAATCGCTCTGGATTACAGTGTCTGCCAAATGATGTAAATGTATACGAAGAGAAAATAAAATAAAGGCTGATTGGTGGTTCTGAATCACCCCCAGGTATAAGTGTGAGAGTGAATAGTTGTATGTGTGCTGGCGGTGTCATAGCCTGGCGAGCTGTACAAGCTGTACCAAGTCTTTGCCTGAATCGGCTGAGATGGTCCCTAGCCTCCCACGACCCTAATTAGAATTTTTTTTTTTTTTTTAATGAATGAATAAATGTAAAAACATCTCTAGTACACACACAGAGTGTAAATTGAGGCAATCTGGCAACACGGTGTGCCGCGCTCCTCCACTCCCCACCCCTTGTCTTGCATGTGGAGCGTCTGCTGGCGGACGGACTTTCTGCACCAGGGTTCGCGCCACTGCGGGGGGAAACAGCAGCAGCAGCAGCAGCAGCAGCAGCGGCGGCGGCGGGGATGGAGATGGATTGTTGATATCTGCCCGTCCCGTTTTCCGTTCCCTTCTCACCCGGCTGACGTCATGCTCCACGTCTCTCCATAGTTTTATCCGAACAAAATGAGGATTTCTTGCCATCAGCTTTTACTGATATTTTCCTGCGTTCGGGGACTCGCCATGGGGGCTTTTCCGAGCAGCGTTCAAATCGGTGAGTTCCGTTACGCTTCCCTGGAGACGTGAAAGGCGCTTCATCCTCCATCTCCTGCCATCAAGTCTACACGCATGAATGCGCGTGCCAACTTTCATGGGGCTCATATTAAAAAAGAACCAAACTGTGTGTGTGTGTGTGTGTGTGTGTGTGTGTGTGTGTGTGTTAGACACAACAATCTATTTAGTAATGTTAATCGATCGGTTGAAATCCTACCATCCGTTCACTGTCACGTAATCCACCGAGCGCCTCCGCAGTGCGCCCTGAACGGGACAAACCGGGATGTTCTGCCTGCAAACAGCAGAAAGGACAATACAACCAGAACCGCGAATAAAACAGAAACTTTACAGGCTTATTATTTATTTATTTGTTTGTTTATTTATTTATTTATTTGTTTATTTATCTGCTTGCTTTCACTGTGCTTCTCCATTACGCAAAAAATTCCCTTGTTTGGAATTCATCACGCGTTTTCACGTTTCCAGCCAGTTCCCGTTGCGCGCGCATTCCTCTGTCACTCCAAAGTGCCTTCATTAATTGTATTCCGGTACTGCATCAAGCTCTCTGTGTCACGTTTCGTACACCGTCCCCCTTTTACTTAATAAATAAATAAACCAATCAATTCAACGGATGTCATTCATGACGGCCTGTCCCATGGGTGCGCATGATTTATCCATATGCTGTTTGTTAAAATATATATATATTGTAGTGTTATAATTCAGTTGGGTGGCATGATGGCACGAGTCCCAGGCTTGGCATTGGTGTTTCTGTGTGGATTTGGCATGTTCTTCCCATGCCTGGGTGGGTTTCCTCCGGGTCCTCAGGTTTTCCTCTGACAAACCTTGGAAATGTACATCAGGCTGATTGGCGGTACCAAATTGCCCCTTGGTGTCAGAGTTCTGTGTTTGTTGGCTTGCAATGGCCTGGTGAGATGTTTAAAGCGTACCCCGCCTTCATCCATAGCCAGCTGAGATGTGCCCCATCCTCCCCATGACCTCTAAATCGCTTATAATTAAAGGAATGAGTGGCTATATAATTTAATTCAGTGTTTTTTCCCCTCCATGTGGTCTGTCCCATGGTTTTGTCTGATTTAATAAAATGGTACATTTGAAAAAAAAAATATTATTGTGTTATAATTAATTTGGGCATCAGGGAGGTTGGGTAGCATAGTGGTTAGCACAGAAAGAAGGTCCTATGTTTAAAACCTGGGCTCAGTGTGTGTGTGTGTGTGTGTGTGTGTGTGTGTGTGTGTGTGGGCCCCTGTGATGGTATGCCTTACCTTCGCACACTGTTGGCTGAGATAGACTTCAGCCTCTCTGGAACGCTAGCAAGATGAAGCGGTTCCACAAATGAATGAATGAAGAAATATAATCCTGTTTAAAAGCACTCAGTCGCTCAGTTCTAAATCCCTGCTGTGTTCACTTTTCATTTTCCCGGCTTTCATTTTTGCTTTGGTTTTATTCGGCTCACATTTTGGGTGTTAATCATTAAGCCATTTCTCCCATCCATATAAAACCAAGAATCAAAGAGCTCTTCTTTAATTTGCCACAAAGTATAATCTTCTCTTTCTTTCTCTCTCTCTCTCTCTCTCTCTCTCTCTCTCTCTCTCTCTCTGTCTCTCTCTCTCTGTCTCTCTCTCTCTCGCTCTCTCTCAAACCCCTGCAGGCGGGTTGTTCATCAGAAACACAGATCAGGAGTACACTGCCTTTCGTTTGGCCATATTTCTGCACAACACGAGCCCCAACGCATCGGAGGCGCCCTTTAACCTGGTACCCCACGTGGACAACATTGAGACAGCTAACAGCTTCGCCGTCACAAATGCCTGTGAGTCTGATCTGGAGGTGCTTTCAATATATTAACAGCTGTATCCATTCGAGCTGTGTAATTAGCCTGGGGAAGAACTGAAGAGATGTCACTTGGGCAAGGTCTTGTCAAAAGGCTGGGGGTTGCTTGGAACTGAGCAGTTGCTAGAAACCTGAGACTCGTTAATGGAGACTGGTGTGAACGAGAGAGAGAGAGAGAGAGAGAGAGAGAGAGATGATCATCAGAGGCGCATGGGGCAGGGTTGCTAACTTAGAGTAGTAGTGGTAGTTGGTGGCAATGGATGCTACACTTGCTGGCTTTTGTCCAGCGAGTGCTCGTGTCTCTCTGGGAGACCTGTCCTCCGGCGCTTTACTGACACAAATACAGACTAAGTGCACTCACAAACAGTGAAATGACTCCATGCTGTGCACCATCCCCCAGTTTAAACAAAACGCTGCTCTCAGCTGATGCGAGCTCACGCTAACATTTGTGTTTGCAATGTGTATGTTTGTTTTCATCTATTTTGTGTTTGTCCACTGGCCTCGGTTTAGATGTCAAGCTATGTCTGACACGCTTTGTCAGCTGGTACACCTCATGCTGTACATGCATACTCGAGAACAGAGAGAACGGTGCATTGCTAAGAAGGCTGAACCACACCCCGGGGGGTGGGGGTGGTGGTGGTGGTGGTGGTGGGGGGTGGTGGTGGTAGTGCAGTCTAGGCCAGGAAAGGCCTTTTTCATGCTGCGTTCACAGCAAGACTCCCCAGCCATCCTCTGCAACATTCAGGCTTTTGTCACATTTCATCAGGATCAGGCACACTAGCGTAAAGTAAGCACAGAGTAGGGGCAGCCATCACATCAGCCATCCACAGTCTGCCCTGACCCACACGCCAGCCTTAGCTTGTGCTTCTTCTATTTCTTTTTCTTCTGCCCCACACTGAGCTTTGCTTTCCTTTTATTTTTTTCCTGTCCGCTTCATCTGTTGTGGAACGTTCAGGAATCAAGGCAGTGACAAGCTTTTTCAGTCTGTTGGCTGTGGCGCGTAATAGAGGTGAAAAACATGGAACAGACTTGTCTGTTTGTGTCAGACTAACAGACACATTAATTTATCAAAGCCATCTTTCTTTATATTGGTAAATGCGGATTGCAGAGATGGTCTGTCTTGCCTGAATAAAGCATGAATAGAAGCCTTCATAAGGTCAGAATAAGAGCTTCGTTTGGGGAAATCGAGCAAATCAGTTTGTCAAAAGTCAACCAAATCCATACTGATTTGGAACACACCCGCTGTACCCTTTCTCACCAGCTCTTCTCAAATGCGTGCATTTTGTCAAGCCTCCTGCCAGTCTTCACCTCCTTCAGTATAATGGAACAAAAGCATACAAATTCCGTTCGGTGATAGTGGGAACAATGTCTATCAGTGTCATAAAGGATGGGAGGTTGTGTCTTCTTGGAGAAACTTGAGCACACAAGGTATCACAATATTAAGCCAAAAAAAAAAAAAGTACATGAAAATCAAACTTGTCCCGGCGTGTTCAACTGTTCCCGGCTCCGATTAGTCCTTCGTCTTCAGTGCCACCATTTTGTTTGAACAGACAACACGCATACTTACTGTCTGTATACCAGAATTGACATCATGTACATCATGCTGAAAACAGAACCTTGGGGCCCATGGGTCAAGTTGGCATGAGTGGCATAATTGAACCGTTTTATTAAATAAAAACAGATTTTTTTTTCCATACACGTGATGGAAAGTTTTTTTATAAGTCTCACAAGTCAAGGTTACAGTCCTACGATATATATATAGAGGATTTTGGAGACAGATTGCTCCAGAAATTTGACATTATCATTTATCTCCCACTCACTCGCTCACTTCTTACCGAACCATCTAATCCTATTTGGGTTTCAGAGAGGCTGATGCCTATTTCACCCAACACTGCACAAAAGCAGGCTACATCCAGAGCATCTTACCAGACCATGGTAAGCCTGACGCACACAACCATTCACACTCACATCCAGGGAGAATTTAGAACAGCCAGTTCATTTAATGTGCATGTCTTTGGAATGCGTAAGGAAACCAGCGTGCCGAGAGAAAACCTGGGCAAGCACAGAGACAGCATTCAAGGACTGAAACCATGAGACTTCTAGCTATGATGTGGTCATGCTAACCACTACGCCACCGTGCTGTCCACATTATCCATTCATCCATTTTCTAAACCGCTTGCTCTTAATTAGGGTTGCGGGAATGCTGGCGCCCATCTAAGCCGACTTCAGGCGAAGGCAGGGTACACCCTGAACAGATTATCAGTCCATTGTAGGGCCAACACACCTCAACACACGTAAAACCATTCACAAACACTCTGACACCTAAGTGCACTTTGGAACAGCCTATCCATGCTTTTGGACTGTGGGATGAAAACGGCGTACCCAGGGAAAACCACGCAAACACGGGGAGACCATGCAAACCCCATTAAGAAATTCATTTATATATGTTCTAAGCTGCTTAATCCTAATTATGGCTGCAGGCAGGATGGTGCCCATCTCAGCCGACTATGGGTGAAGGGAGGGTCAACAAACATTCAACCATTCACTACATCTAGTGATGTCTTAGAACACCCAATGAGCCTGCTGTGCATGTTTCTGGACTGTGAGAGGAAACCAGAATACCTGGAGGAAAACCACACAAGCATGGGGAGAACATGGAAACTCCATACAGAAACGTACTGAACCTGAGAATCAAACCCGGGACCTTCTTGCTGTGATGTAGACATGCCAACCATTGCGCCATCATGCTACCTAAAGAAAAAGCTTCTCTCTCTCTCTCTCTCTCTCTCTCTATATATATATATATATATATATATATATGTGCAGGGATCCCTCACTTTGCGCTGTTAATGGAGACCGAGACCCCCCCCACGACTGCCGATTTCCGTGATGTAGGATCGACCTATATATATATATATATATATATATATGTATTTACACATACACACACACACACACACACACACACACACACACACACACACACACAGACGCTCCCTGACTTACGTTCATTCGTTTTACGTTTTTTCGCTTTTACGCTTTTTTTTTTTTTTTTTTTTAAAGTAAAATTTTGAGTTTAGACGTACCTAAGTAGTATGCTGACGTAATGACGCTGTGTCCATTGTTTACAAATGACAGACTGAACGTGCCCCTCCTTCCCAGTTCAGTGATATATATATCGGTTTAAAAATATACAGACGCTCCCCGACTTACGTTTCTAATTGGTTCCGGCCAACTGAACGTAAGTTGAAAGTGAACGTAAGTTGTTACAATGACTTATGACGTGTGACGTATGACGCTCATACTGTACTATACATCCATAAATACCATTGCCGTATCCCATAAAACACCGCTAAATCAATTATTATAAACATAACATTGTAAAATAATATCAAATATATCAAATAATATCAACATTAGTTTCAAATAAGTCACTTATTTATACCGAGGCACTTTACATGAAGCTTAAAACAGCCAATCAACGCTTACAGTATGTGAAGCGCTCAATACCGAAAGTAGTGTACTTGCAAAAGTAGTGTACTTGCTGTGGGTTATACAGACTTCCGATCTTTAAAGTGCACAAGGGTGCCGTTGAACTCATTTAGAACACAGGCTGCCATGTGAATCCCAGCAAAGCGGAGAGTTCTTTCTTTTGTGTAAGTAAGTAAACTTTATTCAAGAGATGCATACAAAGAACAAGTACAAATCCTAATCAATATTAATATTATAGTATACACTCTTAGGATTCTGCTAAAAGATAATAAATATCTGTAATTGTTCTGTAATTTGTGTTTTCATTCATATTACAACTCTCTTTGCTGAACTGAGTATGCATGGTAGATTGTGCCGATCTGAGCAGATAGTTAATTCATCTCTGTGTATGAGACTTGCACCCATGCTAGTAGGCTTACACTTCTGACCAACCGTATTTGCTTAGGGTTACAAAAGTCCACAAAACAGTGTAAACACAAAGATCACAGAGACGACGTCTTAACACAAGGGTAACACGCTATATAACTGAGATATTTATACAGTGTCTGTCTGTCTTCCTTTCGGCTTTTTCCCTTTTACTTGGGAGTCGCCACAGCGAATCATCTTGATTTGCACATTTGATTTGGCAGAGGTTTTTACGTCGGATGCCCTTCCTGTCACAACCCTTTTTAGCAAGGGACAGAAACACGCTGACGACTTTGAAGCTACTCTTTACGAAAATCAGCAATGGTTCTTTTACATGCCTCTCACCATAGACAGTGAGAGACATGGCCCGCCTTTGATAACCCAGTTAGCCGCACTGGGGGGACAGTGACAACCTTGTGGAGAGTGGGACTCGAACCCCCAACCTTTGGATCAGCAATCCAGCGCCCTATACCACTAGACCACCACTGCCCCACATTTATACAGTGTGTGTGTGTATATATATATATATATATATATATATATATATATATATATATATATATATATATATATATATATATATATATATATATATATATATATATATATATATATATATATATATATATATATATATATATATATATATATATATATATACACACTCAGTCTGTACTTTGTAAACAATCCATGGAGCATCATTGCGTCATTACGTCAGCGTACTACGTAGGTACGTCTAACCTCAAAATTTGCCTTTTGTTTGGGAAAAAAAAACAACAACGTAAAATCAAAAAAAAAAAAAAAAAAAAACGTAAAACAGATGAATGTAAGTTGGGGAGCGTCTGTATGTATATATGTACTGTGAAAAATCCCTTACTAAAAAGTAGTTCAGTTCAGTTCCATTTTCTGTAACAGCTTAATCATAATTAGGGTCGTGGGGCGGCTGGCGCCCATCCCAGCCGACTCCAGGCGAGGGCAGCGTACACCCCGAACAGCTCGCCAAGCCATCGCAGGGCGGAAACATGCTGACGACTTTGCAGCAACTCTTGTCGAAAGTCAGCAATGGTTCTTTTACATGCCTCACACCATAAACGGTGGGAGACATGGCCGGCCTTTGATAACCCAGTTAGCTGCACTGGGGTTGGCTAGAGTGGCTGGGGGTGGGGTGGGGTGTAGTGACCACCTTGTGGAGAGTGTGACTCGAACCCCCAACCTTAGTATCAGCGATCCAGTGCCCTATACCACTAGGCCACTACTGTCCCCTAAAAAAGTTTATTTTTTATTAAAAAGAAAAAAAAAATCACAGGTTCACAATTATTGGCACCCTTAGCAATTCCGAGTCAATAAATGCAATTGAAGTATTTCTGTCATTTCTAGAATAGTTTACAAAGTTGAGCCTGGGAATTCAACCAATGACCTTCTTGCTATGAGGCAGATTTACTGAACACTGTGCCACTGTGATGCTCAGTATTATTTATGATAAAAAAACAAACAAATCAGACATAAGTAGCTATGCTGCTAATATTTACATGCCAACTCTCTAACAATAACGAATCATGATCCCACCCCTGACCTGCTTTGCTGTATCAGTGTCATTACTAATTTGTATATTAAAATAATATACCATGTTGCCTCTTTCAACAGCATTGCTATTATGCCCTCAGCTTTATACCTTTTATTTCCTATGCCTTGTCTTCCAGTCGTTCAAGGGCCTGTTCATAAAGATAGGAATCCTTCTGGGCAATAATGACGGATATGTTGGAAATTTATGTGGCTCGTTTAATTTGCTTGTGAGATTAAATGCACATAGTGTGCTATCAGTAATTCACGGCAGCCTGATAAGTGCTGGTGTCATTACTGTGTATGAACAATCAGTTTCAGTTAAGCAGATTAGCCGCTTAGTCAATTACTCGCCATTTTGGGACCTATGTAAATCACAGAGGAGAAGCAACATTTTTTTTCCAACTGCGTGTGTGTGTGTGTGTGTTTTGTTATATTTCAGCAATTTAGTGTATTATGGTTTATCCACAACATTCCACCTTCCTTCCTTCATTCCTTACTTCCGCATTTCCTTTTCTGGGTAAAAATCTGATTGCAGTTTGTTGCAAACAAAAGCTTTTATTCCTCACTAGGGAGTTGAGGCTACCATGGAGGGATGAGTAGAGGAAAGATTTTTTTGTTTCTGACGTTCTCTTTTCCTTCTGCAGTCTGCTGCAGTTCTTACCCTAATTTCTTCTCCTGTTGATACTCCTTTATTTCATTCAATCATTCCAATCAATGGTTAAATTAAACAGGGAGCGCTGAGCACGTGCAGTCAGGCGTGACTGAGAGGCGTTTGACTGCAATACCCCAGTAGCCAGGGTTCATTTGACCTTCATGGGGAAATTGTCAGAGTTGGTCATGGTTGCCGCTGTTTTCAATGTAATTCCGTTGTATCAGCACTCCAGTGCTATCGCTTCGTCTGATAGCATCATCCCTCTGCCGTTTTCTCGTTTTCCTTTCTCACTGAGAGCAGTGTAGTCACAGCATGGGGGAAGCCAACTGCTCTCCAGATGTATGGTTTTGAGAGGTCCACTACAAGAGAGGTGATATTTGATATGTATGCTTCTAATCATACTTCTTTTCTTCTTTTCCTTTCGGCTTTTTCCCTTTTTCAGGGGTTGCCACAGTCATGTTTGATTTGGCGTAGGTTTTTACGTAGGATGCCATTCCTGACACAGCCCTTTAGCACGGGACAGAAACACGCTGATGGCTATGCAGCTAATCTTTACGAAAGTCAGCAATGGTTTGTTTACACGAACCTCTCAACATAGACAGTGAGAGACATGGACCGCCTTTGATAACCCAGTTAGCTGCTCTGGGCTGGGGTGTGTGTGTGTGTGTGTGTGTGTGTGTGTGTGTGTGTGTGTGTGTGTGTGTGTGTGTGTGTGTGTGTGTGTGTGTTCTTCTGTTCTGAGGTTTGTCGAAACAAGTAAATGAAATGGAAATTTGCAAGAACATGAACAATTCTCAACCATATTTGGATATTGTCATATTAACCTTTCTCAATCATATATGCATGAGTGGGGCAGTGATGGCCCAGTGGTAAGGTGTTGGATTTAGTTCATTTTCTGTAGCCGCTTAATCCTGATTAGGGTCTCGGGGAGGTTGGCACCCATTCCAGCTGACTCTGGGCGAGGGCAGAGTACACCCTAAACAGCTTGCTAGGCCTTCGCAGGGCAGAAACTCACTGACGATTTTGCAGCTACTCTTGTCAAAAGTCAGCAATGGTTCTTTTACATGAACCTCACACCATAGACAGTGAGAGACATGGCCGGCCTTTGATAACCCAGTTAGTTACACTTGGGGGGGGGCACCCGTTGAGAGTGGGACACGAACCCCCAACCTTAGGATCAGCGATCCAGCACCTTTACCACCAGACCACCACTGCCCTAGTTGTTGGATTACTGCTCCCAATGTTGGGAATTCAAGCCCCACTGTCAACGGTTGTCACTGCTGTCCCCCCAGTGCAGCTAACTGGGTTATCAAAGGCCTGCCACGTCTCTCACTGTCTATAGTGAGAGGCTCTAAAAGAAGCATTACTTACTTTTGTCAAGAGTAGGCTGCATAGCTGTCGGTGTGTTTCTGACTAGTGATGCTGGCGAGCTGTCCAGGTCTTATTCTACCTTTGGTTCAGAAAACGAAGGAATATATATGGTTTCCATGATAATTATTCATAATCCTGAACTACTTAATCCTAATTAGGGTTGCAAGGAGGTTGGCACCCATCTCGGCCGACTCTCTGAAAGGGCAGAGTATGCCCTGAGCAGCTTGCCAGGCCATTGCAGGACAGGAAAATGTTGACAGCAACTCAGTGGACTGTGAAAGTCACCAATGATAGCCACCATCTGAAATCCATTCCCAATATTGATAAATAAAAAAAAATTATACAGTAAAACCTCCGCTGACGAACGCTTAAGCTCACGAACTTTTCGCCTCAAGAACATTAAATTTGCGAGCATATTGTCTCTGCTGACGAACTAGTTTTCGGCGGACGAATCAAAACACGCGGTCGAACAGCGCCACGGTGGCGGCCACGAGAAGCTGACGCATGCTCACGGCGTCACAGTTCGTCACACCCCTTTCTTTGAATGCGGAAGTGGTTTGTGTTTGCTAGACATTTTGGACCATATTGAGTGTACTTTTGCTCTTATGGGACCGAAAAAGACCCACCACAGGCGGAGATCATTGAAAAACACGAACGAGGTGTGCGTTTGTGTGACTCAGCGTCCCAGTACCAGTACGCTAAGTCTACCATTGCTCCCATCCTTAAGAACAAGGAAGCTATTAAGGGTGTGTGTGTGGCTAAGGGTGTTTCCAAACAGTAGGCGTTTCCAAACACTCCTTCCAAACAGTAAGTCCCTCCCTCCCTCCTCCTCCCACTCCATTCCATCAAGCCATCAACTACCATCACAAAGGTAAATAAAACCACTTTATTATACAGTACAGTTTATTTCTTTAATTACAATACAATAGCACATTTATTATACATAAAATAAGGTATATTTTTGTGTAGTTTTAAGGCTTATTTAGTAGAAAATTATGTTTTATGGGGACCTGGGAACGGATTATTCTCATTTTAATGGTTTCTTATGGGAAATAAATGTTCGGAAGACGAACTTTTCGCCTCACACACACTTTCTGGGAACCAATTATGTTCGTGAGCAGAGGTATCACTGTAGTGGCTTTCAGGAGGACACAGATGTGTTTCCCAGACTGTTAGCTCTCATACTCTGAAGGAGACCAGTAGTAGGTAACAGCAGAGCTGACGCCACAAAACAGAAGAAAAGGAAAAAAGCGTTGAGTTGCTTTTGGGACATCAGGAAGAGTCTATAGCATATGTCTGTCTGTACCTCCAGCGTACACATTAGAACACACTCATTTGCGGTCTGGACAGCGCCACATGTGTATATGATGCCAGATGTAGCAACGGGTCTAACGTAAGTACGTATACCTCAGACAAGTTTGAAACATAGAAAGGAAAAACACTTCCTATGAGAAGAGTGCTAAATAAAATATACAAACAGAATCACATGTCAACACTTTGAATTATTAAAGCATTTCTACTACAGATTTTATATCTCAGAAAAGGAAAAACTTTTCATTCATTTATTTATTTGGTGCCCATCTCAGCCGACGCTGAGTGAAGGGATTGTCAATACACATACAACCATTCACAGTTACACCTAGTGATGATTTGGAACAACCATTAGTCTGCTGTGCATGTTTTTGGACTATGAAAGGAAACCAGAATCTTCTTCTTCTTTTCCTTTTGGCTGTTCTCTTCAGGGGTCGCCACGGCGAATCATCTGCCTCCATCTCACCCTATCCTCTGCATCTTCTTCTCTTACACCAACTGCCTTCATGCCCTCCTTCACCACATCCATGACTCGTCTCTTTGGTCTTCCTCTAGGCCTTCTGCCTGGTAGTTCCAACCTCAGTATCGTACTACCAATATACTCACTATCCCTCCTCTGTACATGTCCAAACCATCTCAATCTAGCCTCTCTGACTTTGTCTCCAAAACCTCTTGCATGTGCTGTCTCTATGATGTACTCATTCCTGATCCTATCCATCCTTGTACTCCCAAAGAGAACCTCAACATTTTCATCAGAATGCCTGGAGAAAACCCAGACAACCACGGGGAGAACATGCAAACGCCATACAGAAACGCTCTGAACCCGAGAATCAAACCTGGGACCTTCTTGCTGTGATGTAGACATGCCAACCACTGCGCCATCATGCCACCTAAAGAAAAAGCTTATCTGGGAGAGATTAATACTGTATAGAGAACAAGAGGTGTATAATAGTCGGATCATGTGATGTGACATCAATGCTAATCAGTTTCTAAATGGTGTACTCTACATGTTGAGACTAAGATTCCATGTTTACTTACTTCATTTTTATTTGCTTCTATAAACAAGTTATTATAATGATTGAATCTTGATATATGTAGGATAATATATGGGGTTTGAGAGTTCCCAACAAAAACTTGTCACGTAAAGGAAATCATATGGGAGGTCTGCTTTAAGCAGTGCTTAAATCGATGTATTAGGTGGCAATGGGGAATTTGAAATGAAACATCAATCTAATTCCGAAAGTTGAGAAGTGACTGTGACAATATACATATATACAGGGATCTCTCACTTTCCGTGGTTAATTGGGACCAAGATCCCCCTGCGACCGCCGGATTCTGCGAAGTAGGACCCCCCCCGACTGACGTATACGTACATGTATATGTGTATATAATATCAATAAATACATATTCAATGCTATATCAGCTTATAATAACAATTAAACATGAAAAAAATAATGCATAAGATGTAAATAAAATATAAATACACACACATATATATATATATGCATGCGCACACTCAGTTGCGCACCTCACATAAAAATATAAGTAGTTTTGATGGGAGGTTTTGGGTTGTTTTTTTGTTTTTGTTTGTTTGGGTTTTTTTTTTCTTTTTGCATAATTGGCCTTGTTTTGTGGCATTTTCCTGAACTTTTCCCCCAGTTCTTCATTAATTTCCTTATTTTTTAATTCGATGTCTGTCTGTCTTCCTTTCGGCTTTTTCCCTTTTACTCGGGAGTCGCCACAGCGAATCATCTTGATTCGCATGTTTGATTTGGCAGAGGTTTTTACGTCAGATGCCCTTCCTGTCACAACCCTTTTTAGCAAGGGACAGAAACACGCCGACGACTTTGCAGCTACTCTTTACGAAAGTCAGCAATGGTTCTTTTACATGCCTCTCACCATAGACAATGAGAGACATGGCCCGCCTTTGATAACCCAGTTAGCCGCACTGGTGGGGACAGTGACAACCTTGTGGGGAGTGGGACTCGAACCCCCAACCTTTGGATCAGTGATCCAGTGCCCTATACCACTAGACCACCACTGCCCCTCTTATTTTTTAATTCGATGAATATTAAAAAAAACCCGCAATACACTGAAGCCGCATATAAATGCATATATTTATATACTATAAAAAAAATCCTTGACTAAAAATAATTATTTGTCATAAAATTGCAGTTTCACAGTTATTAGCACCTCTAACAATTCCTAGGAAATAAATGTAATTGAAGTATTTCTGTCATTTCTACAGTTTACAAAGTTCATTAGCATATCTAGGAACATTTAATTAATAATGCATCACTTCCTGCTTCCCTGGGGCATAAATATGATGTGACACAGGCAATTTCTCTTATCCACTCTTCAGCATGGGAAAGACAAAGGAACACACCATTCAAATAAGGCAGATGTGTGCCGACCTTCAAAAAAAGTTAGGCAACGGCTACAAGAAAATCTCCCCTCACCTGCACCTGCCAATATCTACTGTCAGAGGAATCATTAAGAAGTTTAAAACAACTGGAACAGTGGTAAACAAGCTTGGACAAGGATGCAAGGTTATTTTTCCACCACGCACAGTAAGGAGGATGGAAAGAGAAATAAAAATCGTTCCAAAGCTCACTTTTAAAGGATTGCAACAAATGGTGGCATCTTGGGGTCACAGGGTCTACAAAACGACCATCAGGTGCTATCTACATACCAATAAGGTGTTTAGGAGGCTTGCACAGAAAAAAAAAAACTTTTCTCACTCACAATCATGAACGCAAATGTCTGGAGTTCGCTGAGCGGTACTGAGACCTCAACTGGGACACTGTCAGATCAGACCAAGATCGTGGCAACAAACGCTCTAAGTGGGGATCGCGGAACACAAAAGATCAGTATGCAGAAAAGCACCTCATGGCTACTGTGAAGTATGGGGAGGATCGGTGATGCTGTGGCCTGTTTCTCTTCCAGAGGTCCTGGGATCCTTGTTGGGGTGTAGGGCATCATGAACGCTTTAAAGTACCAGAGCAGTTTAAATCAAAATCTAGTGGCTTCTGTCTGAAATGTGAAGATGGGTCATCAGTGGGTCTTTCAGCAAGACAATGACCCTAAACATGTAGCCAAATCTACAGAAAAATGGTTCACCAGACACAGAATCAAGCTCCTCCCATGGTCATCTCCGTCCCCAGACCTCAACTCCATTGAAACCTGTGGAATGAGCTGAAGACGAGAGCACTGCAGAGGAGAGGACCCAGGTCGCTGGATGATTTAGAGAGATTGTGCAAAGAGGAATGGTCCAAGATTTTTCTTTCTGTAATCTCCCATCTCGTGAAACATTATAGGAGAAGATTAGGTGCTGTATTGTTGGAAAAAGGAAGTTGGATGAAGTATTAACATCAGGGTTGCTAATAATTGTGGCACACATGATTTGATGTAAAAGAATCACTGTATTTCGTAATGTGGTATTTTTTTCCCACTGAATAAATGAACTTGAATTAAAGGTCGAATTTTCCTCATTTTTCATTGTGGTCTGATATTATTTAGAAAAAACTGAATTCATTAGAAGCTAAAGAACACATCTTAGCCAGGTGTGCAATAATTGTGAAGGACAGGGTATATATTTATATATATATATATATATATATATATATATATATATATATACATGGCATCTGCTGTGCTGCAGTGGCACTCTTGCCCTTGTCTTGCATCTAAATTAGCTACCAAAAATCAAAGGCAAGTGCAAGAGTTGAGTATTAACATACAATGCCTAAGACTTTTGGACAGCTGTTTCTGCAGATATGAACTGTATGAGTACTGTGTTCTTTTCTTCTATGGTGCAGCACCCAATCTCTTCTGACCTGTCTCTCCTCGTACTCTTTCATTATTGTTCAGGTGTAGTGTTTGCATAAGTCAATGGTACTGTAATTCCTCCTTCAACAGTGGCATATTGCAGCAATGTGTAGCAGTCAGGGGTGGTTTGATGCTGTTTGATGCGGATGTGTGGTGTGGGATGAATGAAAATTGGGAATGTGATTGCCGGGAAACTCTTTTTCACTGATTTTTCAGAGCCGGATAATTTTTTCTAAACACTGCAACCTATGTTGATCTTCTGTAACATCATGTTAATAATGACATCATGAATTGCTCAACTGCCTTTAAGTATATTTATAAGTCATAATAACACACGTGGGACTTTGCTTTTATTTGGAAAAAAAAAGCAGTTAAAGTTTTCATCTTGATTGGTACAAAGTGTTGTCACTGAAGGTTCCTCAAATAAGGAAAAACAATTTGAGTCCCATTGTAGGCTGTTACTATATGGAAACAATAACGCATTAGAAATATTAGTCCCCTGCGATGACCTGACGAGCTGTCCAGGGTGTACCCCGCCCTCGCCCGAAGTCGGCTGAGATGGGCGCCAGCCTCCTTGCGACCATAATTACAATTAAGTGGTTCAGAAAATGAATGAATGAATTATTAGTATTAAACTCTGATTTGCACATGGAACTGCTGCTGGAGCTGGTGTCAAGAAAATCTGACCAATCAGATTTGAGAAATGAATAGTATATTGTGTAAAAACGGGATAAAAAAAAGCAGGCATTGACAACTCATAAACTAGAACGACTCTTCTTCTTTTCCTTTCGGCTATTCCCTTCCGAGATCGCCACAGCAAATCACCTGCCTCCATCTCACCCTGTCCTCTACATCTTCTTCTCTTACACCAACTACCTTCATGTCCTCCTTCACCACGTCCATGAATCGTCTCTTTGGTCTTCCTCTAGGCCTTCTGCCTGGTAGTTCCAACCTCAGCATCCTACTACCAGTATACTCACTATCCCTCCTCTGTACATGTCCAAACCATCTCAATCTAGCCATTAGTCTGCTGTGCATGTTTTTGGACTGTGAAAGGAAACCAGAATCTTCTTCTTCTTTTCCTTTTGGCTGTTCCCTTCAGGGGTCGCCACAGCGAATCATCTGCCTCCATCTCACCTATCCTCTGCATCTTCTTCTCTTACACCAACTGCCTTCATGCCCTCCTTCACCACATCCATGACTCGTCTCTTTGGTCTTCCTCGAGGCCTTCTGCCTGGTAGTTCCAACCTCAGTATCGTACTACCAATATACTCACTATCCCTCCTCTGTACATGTCAAAACCATCTCAATCTAGCCTCTCTGACTTTGTCTCCAAAACGTCTTGAATGTGCTGTCCCTCTGATGTACTTATTCCTGATCCTATCCATCCTCGTTACTCCCAAAGAGAACCTCAACATTTTCATCTCTGCTACCTCCAGCTCTGACTCCTGTCTTTTCCTCACTTAAACTAGAACAATGGGTAAGTAAAATATCTCATAGATTTCTTGAACCTTTGTATCAACTTTCCATGGGAACTTAAGCTGGGAAAGTTTAGAAATATTTCATTTGAAAATGGGAGTCTCGCATAGTTGATGTAATTTATACAAACCCTATCATATAAAAATATAAATATAAACGTTCTTGTCATAAGCAGATATGCATACAAACATTTCCCATATTTCTTAATGACAGTTTTGTTGTTGCAAGATGTTTTTTTTTTACCTCCATCTTTTAGGAGAGAAGGTTATACCCTCATTTCACTGGAGCACGGCAGATTTACGAAAGCAAAAAATGATCCGCAAATGTTCCGCAATTATTCCCCCAATCTTCCATGTGATTCCGTAGTTATTCCTCAAGTCTTGCTCCACTTCCGTATGCCTCCGGTGGGCCAAAATATTCAAAAGCACATTCAAAGAAAAAAATTCCGTGAGTATTTCGTTGGGTCACTTTGGCGTACTTTGCCGTACCTGTTCCACACATGCTGTGAATGTTCCGAGAGTGTAAGAATTTCCACTTTTTCGTAGGATTTTCACCATTTTCGTGTAAAAATCCCAAAGCTCTTCTGTAGACTGCATTACGCGCCTTTCAGCTACACAATCCTTGCATGCCGTAGTCCAGTGAAACGGGAGTATACAAATTTCCACTTTTCCATAGGGTTTTCTGTGTAAAAATGCCGAAGCTCTTTCATAGACTGCGTGCTGCGCCTTTCCGCTACGATCCTCGCATGCCATAGTCCAGTGAAATGGGGCTATTATATACTCACCAGGGTCTGTTTGTTTGTTTTCCTGGTTGCAGGGTCACACAAAGACTACAAAACCCATTTTTACCAAACTTGGTGGAGGAATGAGGAATGAGCCTAGCAAAAGCCTGGAACAGGCCCAGGAACTTATTAACAGCTTTTACCAAGTATTTATTGAAGGATCTTTTTTTTTTTCTGTGAGAAAGATTACACAAAAACTACTGATCTGATTTTCATTAAACCTGGTGAAGTAATCGGATGTAGGTCTGGGTAAGAACCCATTAAATCTTAGAGCAGATAAGGATCATGATCCGGATCCAGGATTTTTATGAAAGAATTATTAAAGAGAGCTGTCCAGGTACCTCGCCCTCGCCCTGAGTCGTCTGAGATGGGCACCAGCCTCCCCGCTACCCTAGTTAGCATTAAGCGGCTTAGAAAAGGAATGAATCAATTATTAAAGAATCTTGTCCTGTAGCAGGATTATGCAAAAGCTACTGTACCAATTTTCATAAGACTTGATGGAGGGAAGTGGTATGGATCTGGGAAAAACCCATTAAACTTTACTGCACATCTGGATCCAGCCCCCAGTGCAGCTAACTGGGTTATCAAAGTCCGGCCATTTTTCTCACTGTCTATGGTGTGAGGCTGTAAAAGAACCATTGCTGACTTTCGTAAAGAGTAGCTGCATAGCCGTCAGCGGGTTTCTGCCCTGCGATGGGCTGGCGAGCTGTCCAGGGTGTACTCTGCCCTTGCCCAAAGTCAACTGGGATGGGCACCAACCTCTTAGTGACCCTAATTAAGATTAAGTGGTTACAGAATATGAATTAATGCATCTGGATCCAAGATGCAGGAATTATTTAAAGGATTGTTATAAACATTCAAAAGCATTTAATACCTTTTCACACATCTCCGCACCCAAACAGGTAAACATAGGCATAAACGGTCCACACAGTGGATGTTTACCCACTGCCCCTATGCTTATTTTATAGTTGAACTTTCAATTTGTTATACATAGTCCTAATAATTTACATACGTATATTCCTGGGTATTATATGTAGGTATTCTGACAATATCCAGAACAATGAAGAATGTGAAACAGAGGTGAAGAAGCGTGTGCAGGCAGGTTGGAATGGTTGGACAAAAGTGTCCGGTGTGATGTGCGATAGGAAGGTATCGGCAAGAATGAAGGGAAAAGTGTACAAGACGGTGTTGAGGCCAGCGATGTTGTATGGGTTAGAAACAGTGGCCCTGGGGAAAAGACAGGAGGCAGAGCTGGAGGTAGCAGAGATGAAAATGTTGAGGTTGTCTTTGGGAGTAACGAGGATGGATAGGATCAGGAATGAGCACATCAGAGGGACAGCACATGTAAGATGTTTTGGAGACAAAGTCAGAGAGGCTAGATTGAGATGGTTTGGACATGTACAGAGGAGGGATAGTGAATATATTGGTAGTAGGATGCTGAGGTTGGAACTACCAGGCAGAAGGCCTAGAGGAAGACCAAAGAGAATATTTATGGATGTGATGAAGGAGGACCTGAAGGTAGTTGGAGTAAGAGTAGAAGATACAGAGGATAGGGTGAGACGGAGGCAGATGATTTGCTGTGGCGACCCCTGAAGGGAACAGCCCAAAGGAAAATAAGAAGAAGACAATTCTGACAATATCTAGATCAAATTGTGACGGCATTATAGTTTTTATTTCCAAAGGGATTCTTGATATCATTTTTTGATGATTTTATCATCTAGACAGAGCAAACATTAGAGAGGTGTAGGAGAAATATTAACGTTATGGCTGAGGTGACATTGTAAACAACTGTAAATAAACAACACAGTACTATTTATTTCTCATGTAAACTTAAGATACCCTGATTGCATTTGTTTTTATTTTTGGCTGAAACTGATTTGAGATTTTCTGATAAGTCAATGCCAATACCAATTCTGGCCAAATCCTATTATCTTGGTTTAATAATTGTAGTAAATTATACGTCGTATAATATAAATTATAAGAGAAGTCTGGGTGGCACAGTGGCGTAATGGTTAGCCCATGCACCTCACAACAAGAAGGTCCTAGGTTCGATTCCCAGCTCAGGTGTTTCTGTGTGGAGTTTGCACATCCCCCACGTGCTTGTGCGGGTTTCCTCCGGGTACTCCGGTTTTTTTCCCATAGTCCAAAAACATGCAGTGTAGGATAATTGGCTGTTCCAAATCACCCCTAGATGCGAGTATGAATGGTTGTGTGAGTGTTGGCTCTGTGCTGGCCTGGTGAGCTGTCTAGGGTGTACCCTGTCCTTGCCCAGAGTCGGCTGAGATGGGTACCAGCCTCCCCGCGACCCTAATTAGGATTAAGCGGTTCAGAAAATTAATGAATACACCCATTCATCATGCAGACCACTGTGATGTTCTAGCGGTGTGTGAATAGGGATCCTGTTCAGGGATACAATGCCAGAATACCTGCATTTGCTCCCGTTGTTAAAGCAATGCTGAAATGCTCATATTTCTGTATGTTTTTAGTCGGTCCTCATATAAAGCGTGCATACGCTGTTGGCAGAGGAAAAACTGGGGTATGTGTTGATTGAAACAGATTTGGGAAAAGTGAATGATATTTGCGTATACATCCAGCTGTTCTGTAAATTTTTGCTAAATGCTAGTTGGTGGTATAAGTTGTTGGCTTTAAATTATCTTTAGGTGTTATGGTTAGATTTTTGGCAAGGGAAGATTGAGATTTTTTCAATAACGTTGCAAACATTTTCAGTAAACTGGCAATATTTGGTGTAGTTGGTTTATCACTAATCAGTGGGGGAGACCGAGGAGACAAGGAATCCTTGGGACAGGGTCATTACTGGGAAATTACATTAGCAGATGGGATTACGGTTTACATTACATTTAAATGGCTACAGTGAATGCCAGGATGCAGAAGGGTCCTTTTCACAAAAAGTATATTGACCTACTTGAAGCCAAACACTGTATACAGGGATCCCTCACTTTCTGCGGTTAATGGGGACCGAGATCCCCCCCGCGACCACCGAATTCCGCGAAGTAGGATCAACCCCCAACCCCCTCCTAACTGACATATACGTACATGTATATGTGTATATAATATCAATAAATACATCCTAGTATTCAATGCAATAAATGCTTATAATAACAAGTAAACATTAAAAAATAATGCATAAGATGTAAATACAATGTAAATACACGCATACAGATGCTCTCGTGCGCGCACACAAACGCAGATGTGCGTGCACGCACTCAGATGCGCACCTCACAAAAATGTAACTAGTTTTGATGGGAGGTTTTGGGCTGTTTTTGTTTGTGTTTGGTTTGTTTTGTTTTGTTCTGTTTTGTTTTTTTGTTTGTTTTTTTGCATAATTTGCCTTGTTTTTGCGGCATTTTCCTCAACTTTTTCTCCTATTCTTCCTCAATTTCCTAATTTCCTAAAAAAACTGTTATGCGCTGAAGCTGCATGAATTGAAGCGTGAAGTAGCGAGAGATCCCTGTATAATGTTGTTATGGTAACAAGTATATGCGTATTTTTTTGCAGATTTTTTTTTTTATTTCCCCATGTTTCTAATACAGTGATACCTCTGCTCACGAACATAATTGGTTCCCAGAAAGTGTGTGTAAGGCGAAAAGTTCGTCTTCCGAACATTTATTTCCCATAAGAAACCATTAAAATGAGAATAATCCGTTCCCAGGTCCCCATAAAACATAATTTTCTACTAAATAAGCCTTAAAACTACACAAAAATATACCTTATTTTATGTATAATAAATGCGCTATTGTATTGTAATTAAAGAAATAAACTGTACTGTATAATAAAGTCGTTTTATTTACCTTTGTGATGGTAATTGATGGCTTGATGGAATGGAGTGGGAGGAGGAGGGAGGGAGGGACTTACTGTTTGGAAGGAGTGTTTGGAAACGCCTACTGTTTGGAAACACCCTTAGCCACACATGCACCCTTAATAGCTTCCTTGTTCTTAAGGATGGGAGCAATGGTAGACTTAGCGTACTGGTACTGGGATCGCTGAGTCACACAAACGCACACCTCGTTCGTGTTTTCAATGATCTCCGCCTGTGGTGGGGTCTTTTCGGTCCCATAATAGCAAAAGTACACTCAATATGGTCCAAAATGTCTATCAAACACAAACCACTTCCGCATTCAAAGAAAGGGGGTGATTTAACTGTGACGCCGTGAGCGTGCGTCAGCTTCTCGTGGCCGCCACCGTGGCGCTGTTCGACCGCGTGGTTTGATTCGTCCGCCGAAAACTAGTTCGTCAGCAGAGACTATATGCTCACAAATTTAATGTTCTTGAGGCGAAAAGTTCGTGAGCTTAAGCGTTCGTCAGCGGAGGTTTTACTGTATTAGAATTTGTTTTTTTTTGGAAAATTGCCCACTTGCTTGGGGAGACTTGGGACTATGGATGAAATCCACAAATTTCTGCAGTTAAGCAAATGTTTCAGAATTTCAAGTTCAGCATTTGGATGTTTGAAGTGAGTTTTGCATTATGTAGCTCTAAAATATTTTCTATTCTTATATCGAAACATTTCACACTTAGGCCTGGAGTTAAGAGGTTGGCATTTCTAAATATTAATTATGTATTTTTCTGTATCCGCATTACATTACAAGAACTTGTGAATGTAAACAGTACTCAAATGATGTTATAGTTGCATACTGAATTTTGCATCAATGTAGCCTTTATTTATGTAACACCTCAAATAAGTTGCGTTATATCAGTAAAAATCCCGATGTAACGTTGACTGTGTGGGGTTTTTAGTTATTTGTGGTTTAAATGTGTATTAACAAATTTGTTTTTCAATAAAAAAATGTGTATTGAAAAAAAAACGACTGTATGTTATAAGAAAATAAATGGTTGTTCCAAGTCTCCTCAGGGTGTCACAGGTCGCCCTTGGCTGGTCCCCCCACCCCCAGGTCGTCCCAGCTCTCTGAAAATTAATTTAGTACTTTTTAATCATGTGTATTGGGTCACCATTTCTGACTTTTATAAAGAGTAGTGTGTGTAGCCGTTAGCATGTTTCTACCCTGCGATGGGCTGGCGAACTGTCCAGGGTGTACTCTGCCCTCACCTGGAGTTGGCTGAGATGGGCACCAGCCTTCCCGTGACCCTAATTGGGATTAAGGTAAAGTCTTTTAGGCTTTTTACACCCGAGCCTAGTGGCTCATCAGGCTGGTGTTTATCCTCGGTTTCTGTAGCGTGAAGCGACCAGGGGCCGGTTGTTCAAAACACGGTTATTTTTTAACCACTGGTTAAGTAGAGTTAACCGACCATTAAATTTAATGCTGCGGTTATCTTGTTGTTAGTAACTTGGTTAAGTTTATCAGAGTGTTAACTTGACGTTAAAGTTAACACACCTAAGGACCGCGGTTAAATTTTTAACAGTGTGGTTGACTTGCAAGATGGTGTTCATGGCTAACGCTGCATTCATGATGCCGCATCAGCAGGGGTGGATTTTTATAAATATTATTAATATTATAGTTCAACCAAAAACATTCTCAAATATATTTCAAACTACATCTGCAAGCACAGGTGCTAAATACATTTACAAATTGAGCTAAAGTTATTTATCTATTCAAAACCACAAACAAATATTAATACATATTTACAGCACAAAGACACACTATTTTTTATATATTTTATTATATTTTTTATATATGTTATTAAAATATATTTTATAAAAGTACTGAGCATGAGGCTGCAGATCCAGGCTGGATGGCTTATGATTATTTTATCCATTCATTCTCTGTGCGTCAATGTTTGTGTTCTAACACATGTGCAGGAGGCGGTACTAACAAATTGTGCTTTATTCCCACACTCGCACTTTGTTTGATTGACAGTGTTCAGCTATTATTGCTTACTGATAATATTATGTTTGTTGATTGGTCAGCTCAGGCGTGCACATGCGCAGTGCCCGTTACATGTTAACTTCCCGTTTACGTCCTGACTCTAGTCATGTGGAACTTATCTCCGACTTTCTCTTCAATAACAGTCATTAAGTTTATTTATAAGATTGTGAATACACATCATTTCTTGTCCAGCGGAACTCAACTCCTGCTGTGGGGGGGTGCACGTGCACCCTGTGCACCCCCTCCAGCTTACGCCCTTGATCAGCTGCCTTCTGATGTTTCAGCAGCTGATACGGGGTTGGGTAGTATTTGTTGAGACTTTGCAGATATGCAACACCGCAGGTGGTTGGCGAATCGCGCCTTGAGAGTTTCAAACGTACAGGTAAAAAAAAAAAAAAAAAAAAAAAAAATATATATATATACATATATATATATATATATATATATATATATATTCATGAGCATGTGTATTATTGTTGATTGACATTTTTATAATATTAAAAAGCGTACACTGACATCTTACCCCCTCCCCGCCTCGCGTATGTTTTGTACAGTTAGGAAAATGTTGAATGACCTCTTCGTGCTAACCAGTAAAGTTAACCACACTGTTTACTTTGACGGCAATGTTAACTAACAATGTGACTAACCATGCTTTGAACAATGCATATTTAACGGTTGGTTAACTAATGGCAGGTTAAAAATTGAACCAGCTGTTAGAGGTTAACCGGTGGTTAAAATAACCGTGTTTTGAACAACCGGCCTCAGAAGTATAACTTCTCCTGGATGGGACGCGAGTCCACTGCAGGTTACCTTCCCAGTATATTTTTACTGGTACCCATTTATACTGCTGGGTGAACAGAGGCACACTTGTGGCTAAGACCTTGCCCAGGGGTCTTAGCCCAGTGAGGGTCTAACTGGGATTTGAACACACAACCTCCCGATCATGAGCGCAGCACCATAACCACTACGCCACTGGCTCTAATTAGTTGGGATTAAGCGGCTCGGAAAATGAATGAATGGATAAATGTATTGGGTCACTCTTTTAATACTTTGAAATAACTTTGGGTTATTATATAATATTTTTATAGAGGTTTCTGACTGCCATGAAGATTTTTGTCAATAGTTCAGGATTGTCCATATAGGGACGTTTTCGTCCATTTTCTAAAATGTCTCCCAAGTCACCCTGGTCTCCTTTACCCAATGATGAAAATTAGGTTCCAATCACTGGCTGATCAGTCAGTTCATTTTTAATAAAAACAAAAATTGATAACCCACCCTGTTCTTGAGTTAATAAATAAAGCATTCATAGCATATACAGTAAATATGACGATATGTTTTTACTGTATGTGCAGGTTAGCTATCATTACTGTTCTGTGCTAGTTCCCAAACAGGTGGGTAACTTCTTAGCGCTTTAGGCTGATTTATTCGAATATAACAAATAAAAACATGTATGCAGTGATCTCTCGCTACTTCATGCTTCAATTTCTGTGGCTTCAGTGCATCGCGGGTTTGCAAAAATATTCATCGAAAAATAAAAAAATAAGGAAATTAAGGAAAAATAGGGGAAAAGTTCAGAAAAATTCCACAAAACAAGGTGAATTATGTACCCCCCCCCCAAAAAAAAAAAAAAAAAAAAAAAAAAAACAGCCCAACAAAACTACTTACATTTTTACATGTGAGGTGCGCATCTGAGTGTGTGTGTGTGTGTGTGTGTGTGTTTATATTTTATTTACATATTATGCATTGGTGGGCTTGTGGTATAGAGCAGTGGTCCCCAACCCCCGGGCCACGGACCGGTACCGGTCCGTGGATCAATTGGTACCGGGCTGCACAAGACATAATTATTTATTTCTGTTTTATTTATTATCCGAGTCTGAACGATTTTTTATTTTTGAAAAAACTTTTATTTTGAAAAATGACCGGATTCTCTCTGTTACATGTCGGTCATTTGAACGCTAAAATGTAACCCACAAGGTGCCGGCACATGAACAGAGGCGAATTGGACATGTTTCAAACAATAATGCGGATTTCGGTGAGACTGAGCCTGAGCCTTCATTCTCCCCTCTGGTGCACCATCACCTGTGTTTTTTTTTTTTTAAGAAGAGGTCGAACTCGATTAAAAATGTAATGCTTAATCCTGATTAGGGAGACTGGCGCACATCTCAGCCGACTCTGGGCAAGGGCGGGGTATTATATTTACAATATAAAAAAGCTACCCCCCCCCCCACTCCCTGGGCCGCGGTAAAATTGTGAGGCGTTGACCGGTCCGCAATGATAAAACAGGGTTTTCACCCCCCCTAGTGCAGCTAACTTGGTTATCAAAGGCCGGCCATGTCTCTTGCTGTCTATGGTGAGAGGTTGATGTAAAAGAACCATTGCTGACCTTCACAAAGAGTAGCTGCAAAGCCATCAGCGTGTTTCTGCCCCTTGCTAAAGGGTTGTGACAGGAAGGGAATCCGACGTAAAAACCTACGCCAAATCAAACGTGCGAATCAGATGATTCGCTGTGGCGACTACTGAAAAAGGGAAAAGCCAAAAGAAGAAGAAGATTTACATCTTATGCATTATTTTTGAATGTTTAATTGTTGTGCTTCTAATGTGTATACATGCATGTATACATCAGTCGGGGGGTGTCGATCCTACTTTGCGGAAATTGGCGATCATGTGGGGGGGGGTCTCTGTCCCCATTAACCGTGAACGTGAGGGATCCCTGTACGTACTCACAGTCAGTTCATCAACTATGTACGAACAAGATTTAAATCTTCTTTGCTTTGGTCTGAAAGCTCTGTTCAATTTTACTTTATCTGAAAGTTAGAACGTGTGGCTCATGCTGTTTTTCACAGTCTTCTGAACCGTTTCGTCTCTCGCCCCTCGTGGCATGACTCGGAGCAGCCTTTAAGTGCTTGGGATTCTCTTCCTGATTAGGGCTCTCAAGTGGCTGTGTCTCTGTGGGTCGAGTCTGAAGTTTGGAGAAGCAAAGATCATCTGTGTCTATGAGGGCTGAAGCACATATGAGTCTCTAGGAACTGAAGGTGGAGGTTGGTGCTGCGGGGCCTGTTGTCGGAACGATTGTGGTGGAACAATGGTTCATTCTAATGAGAGATTAATGTGGATGGGAAAAGTCATGAAGCCCACAGACTCTTTCGTGTTTTCAGACACACACACACACACACACACACACACACAATCACACAAAACCAGACAGACATAAAAATTCATTGGCCATTATTCCCTTCACATTCATAGTTTTATTTGAGCTCTTAGTGTTAGCTGTCTATTTTCCTAACCTAGAACCTCAGTGTGCGGTGAACTTAGTAAAATGGGGGGGCGGGGGTGTCTTTCACTGATTAAATGTCTCTGCATGTCCTTCATAGCCCTGACCATAAATCCTTGAACTAGGAGGAAGATATGTTGTATTCATTTTATTCACCATTCGCATCATGGTTTGCCATTTTTGAGACAGGCAAAGTATCACCACTGATACATGGTGCCATTTCTGATAAAATGTGGCTGAGCAGCTGCTTCTGTCATGTTTGTGTAGGATTAGTCAACTCAGATCTCCTCTGAAATTCTTTCAGAAGTTGTCTCCAGGACAGCAAAACTCCTGCAACATTTGCAGATAATTGCAACATCCGTACTGTTACATTTGAAAAATCAGCAAAACCGTGCTGAAGTGATGAATCGCCAAAGGGCTTCACATACAGACTTGCTGGCAGGGAGCAATGAGCAACGTTGACATTAAAGACAGGAGCTGCCAGTCAAGCTTCCTCTGGCATCACCCGTGCTTTGTCAGCTATTTTTTGCCTTTTTAAAATATGAATACAGTCCCTTTATTGTCGTTGTTTAAGTACAGTGTTACTCAGTGAGAAACGGAACAGTGTCTGCCAGTAGATTGAGAATAGATACGCTGAGAATAATGTATGTAAATACAAAAACCTCGGTCTTTGTTCTAGACTGTGGAGTGCAGCAGCCAAATCTTGGTGAAAATCATGGTGCATGAGTCTTTTTCTTTTAGAAATGCAAGGTCTCTGCTTATTCTAAGATGTCTCTGCCCATTCAGCTCATTCTTTTTATTTGGGGAAAGCCGGGCATTAATGAGGAAAAAACTTGAACAGTGGGTTGTGTAATGAGCTGCATAGACTACCTTCAGTTCATATATACATACACATCTCTCTATCTATCTATCTATCTATCTATCTATCTGTCTGTCTGTCTGTCTGTCTGTCTGTCTGTCTGTCGGTCTGTCTGTCTGTCTGTCGGTCGGTCGGTCGTTCGGTCTGTCTGTGTTTTTTTTTTTTTTTTTGTACTCTTATTATTTTGACCACAATGTGAAAACTGATAAAAAAGAGATATGAAAGAAAAGGTAGCTTCGGTTTGGGCAGCCATCTTGAGTAGCCATCTGGCATGCAGTGAATATCTTGAGTGAATATCTCCACTTAGCAAACAGATTTCACAAACAGATTTTCGACACATGTACCCTTCAAATGAAACTATTTAGACTGATCCATCTTTAGAAGTTGCCAGTAGTCCACAAAAGCAGAATGGGATGTCCTTTGTAAAACGTTTTTGATGGTTCTCCCACTTCATATGGAGCAAAATGAATTCACTCGCTGTGGGTTAATAAAATTACTTTATCCATACCCACTGGATATGAGCATTCATATGCTCTGTGATATATACGAACTAGAATATGACTGCGTATAGCATTAGTAATTACATCAGTGCAGTAAAAAAAAAAAAAATGAATTGGTTGTGATGCATGGCCGCATTAGATATGACTGATGGCCAGTTCAGGTCTTAGTTTATAGCCTGCTGTATCAGTGAATACATGATTTGAGTTGTGGAATAACTCGGAATTATCCTGAGTGGATAATGATTGAATAGAAATGGATGATAAACACTCATGGCTTGTTATGGTCACTGATTCAGAAATCCTAAAAATTTGACTAAACCGCCCCCCCCCAAAAAAAAAGAAAAGAAGAAAAGAAAATGTCTCTCAAAAGATTCCTTTATGAAGCGTCCCTGAACAGTGTGATGAAACAGATTGCATGATTATTATAATGCTTGAAATCAGAAGAATAGAACCTAAAAACCTTACGTAAGTTTACCTTTCTTAGATGGAGCCGGTGGTGTAGTGGTTAGAGTGTTGGGCTCATGATCGGGAGGTTGTGAGTTTAAATCCCACTGAGACCATTGACCCCTGGGCAAGGTCTCAACCACAAGTGTGTCTCTGTTCGCCCAGCAGTATAAATGGGTACCAGTAAAAATATACTGGGAAGGTAACCTGCGATGGACTAGCGTCCCATATATATATATATGGGGGCAGTGGTGGTCTAGTGGTATAGGGCGCTGGATTGCTGATCCAAAGGTTGGGGGTTCAAGTCCCATTCTCCGCAAGGTTGTCACTGTCTCCCCCAGTGCAGCTAACTGGGTTATCAAAGGCGGGCCATGTCTCTCACTGTCTTTGGTGAGAGGCATGTAAAAGAACCATTGCTGACTTTCATAAAGAGTAGCTGCAAAGTTGTCAGCGTGTTTCTGTCCCTTGCTAAAAGGGTTGTGACAGGAAGGGCATCTGATGTTAAAAACCTCTGCCAAATCAAACGTGTGAATCAGATGATTCGCTGTGATGACTCCCGAGTAAAAGGGAAAAAAGCCGAAAGGAAGACAGACACACACACATATATATATATATATATATATATATATATATATATATATATATATGATGGATAGGATTAGGAATGAGCACGTCAGAGGGACAGCACATGTAAGACGTTTTGGAGACAAAGTCAGAGAGGCTAGATTGAGATGGTTTGGACATGTACAGAGGAGGGATAGTGAGTATATTGGTAATAGGATGCTGAGGCTGGAACTACCAGGCAAAAGGCCTAGAGGAAGACCAAAGAGACGATTCATGGATGTGGTAAAGGAGGACATGAAGGTCGTTGGTGTAAGAGAAGAAGATGCAAAGGATAGGGTGAGATGGAGGCAGATGATTCGCTGTGGCGACCCCTGAAGGGAACAGCCGAAAGGAAAAGAAGAAGATATATATATATATATATATATAATTTTCTGAGTAGATCCTTCCATAAGAGAGTGCTCAATACTTTTCCGTAGAGCAAATATAAGTAGAAATAAAAGGACAGGACAAAGACTTTGAAGTTTCAATAAAAAGTCTTTGTCCTGTCCTTTTATTTCTACTTATATAAATATATGTATATATCCCTCTTGCTATTTTGTGCTTCAGTTTCTGCGGCTTCAATGCATCAGAGGTTTTTCAAAAAATACCCATCGAAAAATAAAAAAATAAGGAAATTAGGGAAAAATAGGGAAAAAGTTAAGGAAAATGCCACATAACAAGGCCAATCATGCAAAAAAACAAACAAAAAACAAACAAACAAAAACAAAAATCCGACCCAAAACCCCCCAACAAAACTACTTACATTTCTTGTGAGGTGCACATCTGAGTGTGTGTATGTGTGTCTGTATGTGTGTGTGTGTGTGTGTGTGTGTGTGTGTATTTATATTTTATTTACAGCTTATGCCAGGGGTCACCAACATGGTGCCCGAGGGCACCAGGTCGTCCGCAAGGACAACATTTTTTAGAACAGACTCGCGGCTCCACAGCGCCACTCTCCATTGAGTTGCATCCAAATTTTGCTATAAAAAAAAAAAAAAAATCAATGTGTTTAGATAGATGAATATCATTAATTATTAGTATATATATTTTTAAGTCTGTTGGCTTTTTACACCCGAGCCAATGGCTCATCAGGCCGGTGTTTATCCCAGTTTCTGTAGCATGAAGCGACTAGGAGTTGAACTCCTCCTGGATGGGACGCTAGTCCATCGCAGGTTACCTTCCCAGCATATTTTACTGGTACCCATTTACACTGCTGGGTGAACAGAGGCACACTTGTAGTTGAGACCTTGCCCAGGGGTCTTAGCAATTATTAATAATAACATATGATTAAAGGTAAATTGAGAAAATTTGTTATTTCAGAAGTGTGTATCGACCTGGTCGCCCTTCGCATTAATTGGTACCCAAGAAGTATCTCTCAGTTTCAAAAAGATTGCTGACCTGATGGCTTATGCATTATTTTTGAATGTTTAATTGTAAGTATAAGCATTTATAGCATTGAATATGTTCATCATCATCATTTTCTGTAACCGCTTCATCCTAATTAGGGTCACGGGGAGGCTGGTGCCCATCCCAGCCAACTCAGGGCGAGGGCAGAGTACACCCTGGACAGCTCGCCAGGCCATCGCAGGGCGGAAACACGCTGACGGCTTTGCAGCCTACTCTTGTCGAAAGTCAGCAATGGTTCTTTTACATGCCTCACACCATAGACAGTGAGAGACATGGCCGGCCTTTGATAACCCAGTTAGCTCCACTGGGGGGGACAGTGACAACCTTGTGGAGAGTGGGACTCGAACCCCCAACCTTTGGATCAGCGATCCGGCGCCTTATACCACTAGACCACCACTGCCCCGCATTGAATATGTATTTATTGATATTATATACACATATACATGTACGTATACGTCAGTGGGGGGGTTGATCCTACTTCACGGAAATCGGCGGTCGTAGGGGTCTCAGGAATCCCTGTATCTGGAAGTAACATCTCATTCTGAAAAAAAACCAGGAAGTTTTTTTATATCATTTGACCTTGCTGTAACCTTGACCCTGTTTGTGTTCATTCTAAACCTGAATTTGTTATTCTTCTGCCTGACATCCAATCATTTGTTCTTGAAACAATCAACTGAGGTGAATTTTGGAACGATGTATAGGTGCACGGAGAACTCACAACATGATGCCGCCATCTCTTAGTGGAAAGCCGTACCAAAAAAAAAAGAAAGAAAAAGAAAAAAGATTCTCTGTAACTTTTTTGGCACTATATTATATTTCTAGTGATATAGTGATTTATCTATTTGCAGGAAGCTATGAATTGGATATGACAAAAGAGAGTGGAATTTAAGTAAAATGTCACACAATGTTTTATTTTGGGGAGTCTGAGCTACTTCCTGGTGGCACAGAGGGTCAAGATATTAATATTTTCCTTCTAGCTCCTTTTCCTTAAGTTCATGTGGACTCAGAGGGATCTGACCTCACGGTAGCCATCTAATAGGTCATGATAATAGAATAGACTTTATTTAATTAATAGCCCACTCAGTGTTATATTGGGGGGAAGGGGAAGCTGTTGAAGCTATTTTGAAATGAAAAAATATCAAATAATGTGTTTTTCCAGAATAAATGAAACAAGGAGACTTTTACAAGCAAAATGATGAAATTTAATTGAATACAGACAGCACACACGGGGCAGTGGTGGTCTAGTGGTATAGGGCACTGGATCGCTGATCCAAAGGTTGGGGGTTCGAGTCCCACTCTCCACAAGGTTGTTACTGTCCCCCCAGTGCTGCTAACTGGGTTATCAAAGGCCAGCCATGTCTCTCACTGTCTATGGTGTGAGGCATGTAAAAGAACCATTGCTGACTTTCGATAAGAGTAGCTGCAAAGCCGTCGGCGTGTTTTCGCCCTGCGATGGCCTGGCGAGCTGTCCAGGGTGTACTCTGCCCTCGCCCGAAGTTGGCTGGGATGGGCGCCAGCCTCCCCGCGACCCTAATTAGGATTAAGCGGTTACAGAAAATGAACTGAACTGACAGACAGCACACGTGCGTTTTAGTATTTTTGTTTTTAAATCGTATTTATTTAAAAAACTATGAAATATCTAATAGTAAACAGTATAATTTAACCCCCCCCCCCCCCCAATTATTACTTCACTGCCCTCCTCGTCCGTCGCCTCTTCAGTGACTGAGTCTAAACTTGTCTATTTTTGAAACGAATGTCACACTTGGTCTTTTGAAATAATGACTCATGGGTTTTTATACTTTATACCAGTTCCAAAACAGCTGGGACTTTGTGTAAAATAAAAATAAAAATAGAATGCAGTGATTCACAAATCTCATAAACCCATAAAAAATATATTAAATGTCGAAGTGAGACATTTTACAGTTTAATAAAAAATACTGACTTAGTTTGAATTCGATGGCAGCAACACGGTATATCGATCTGTAAAGATATAGTGATATATTTTCATATGCAATATGGGACAATACTGTTTATATTGATATAGCAACATAAGTATGAAGTTGGACACAAAGGCGTGACGAGCGACCCAACAGGAGCGGGTCAAATGAGCAGCAGAAGAATGCACCCGGTAAAGCACGTTGAAAGCGACAAGCAACCCTGCAAAGCCAACGAACACTGATGAAATGAGCCGTGAGAGGCGAAATGGTCAACTAATCAGAAGTTTCACGTTTCTCACAATTCAAGCAATAAGCTTGAGTTTAATAATTCTGTCGACATCATCACGAAAGAGGAACACATTATTGTTTTGTGCTTTATGACTACAAACAGTTCATCATCATCAGTTCATTTTGTGTAACCACTTAATCCTAATCAGGGTCGCAGGGAGGCTGGCGCCCATCACAGCCGACTCTGGGCGAAGGCAGAGTACACCCTGGACGGCCCGCCAGGGTGGAAACACGCTGACGGCTTTGCAGCTACTCTTGTCGAAAGTCAGCAATGGTTCTTTTATAGCCTCACACCATAGATAGTGAGAAACATGGCCGTCCTTTGATAACCCAGTTAGCTCCACTGGGGGGGCAGTGACAACCTGTGGCGAGTGGGGCTTGAACCCCCAGCCTTAAGATCAGCGATCCAGCACCCTGTACCACCAGGCCACCATTGCCCGCCATTGGTTTTATTCATTTTTATATATTTTAATTTTTAAAGTTGGCTGCTCTAAGCAGGGGTCAAAGTTCACCAACATTGACATGGGCTTTTAAAATAAATCAAGCCATTCACCGCTGCAAGTACTCATTCGGTGTAAACCAGGGGTGTCAAACTCGTGCCACAAAGGGCCATGTGGCTGCAGGTTTTTGTTTCAACCAAGCAGCAGCACACCTGACTTGGCTCATTCAAACAACTGATAAGAGTCTTCAGGCATTTGATTGGTCAGTCTGGCTCATTCAAACAACCGATAAGAGTCTTCAGGCAGTTGATTGGTGAATCTGTGTGCTCTGTCCAGAGACTGACCAATCAAACGCCTGAAGACTCTTATCAATTGTTTGAATGAGCCAAGTCAGGTGTGCTGATGCTTGGTTGAAACAAAAACCTGCAGCCACATGGCCCTATGTGGCACGAGTTTGACACCCCTGGGTGTAAACAATCTTGAACAGGAGACAGGTGGCACTACATGTGGTTTAAGCTGGAGGTTTGTTTTTATGTTTGTATTGTGCTTTATTTGAGAACTTCTCCAGCATTCTGATACGAAACACACTGTGTTTACCTTAATTATACCGTTGTCAAGCACCGAGTACTCGGATGCTTGAAACTATGAATTAAATGAGCATTTCAGAGAGAAGTTTATGATGATTCAAAATGTTTGGGGCAACTCCATAATATCTAATCAAAAATTTTGCACAAAATGTGGCGAAAGTAAGTAATACACCCATTTAGAGCAATTACCCGTGAAACACTAACTGAATGTTAATGTGTAATAGTTCAATTCCAAGTTTCAAGCATCCGGGTACTTAGTGCACCACCAGCCAACCAACCATTACCAACAGTGAAGTACCAGCATGACAACACTATACAACTCCAGTGTCATTGTTGTGTGTGGTACAATAACATGCCATGTAAACGAACACAGTGGATACGGTTACTTTGAACAGTTTCGCAATAGTAATATTATATTGATCAATACCGTTTTTTTAGTGACTGTCAGTTGACAACTGGAGTTAATGTTGAGCGATAATAAATAGCTCGAGCCATGTCCGATGCTAATGTTAATGTTATGGTTTATGAGTCTGTCTGTCTTCCTTTTGGCTTTTTTCCCTTTTACTCGGGAGTCACCACAGCGAATCATCTGATTCGACATTTGATTTGGCAGAGGTTTTTACGTCGGATGCCCTTCCTGTCACAAACCTTTTTTGCAAGGGACAGAAACACGCTGACGACTTTGCAGCTTCTCTTTACGAAAGTCAGCAATGGTTCTTTTACATGCCTCACACCATAGACAGTGACAGACATGGCCCGCCTTTGATAACCCAGTTAGCTGCACTGGGGGATGGGGGGGGGGGGGGGCAGTGGCAACCTTGTGGAGAGTGGGACTCGAACCCCCAACCTTTTGGATCAGCAATCCAGCGCCCTATACCACTAGACCACCACTGCCCCTTCACTACAGATCACTATGTCATCTGCAAACATCATAGTCCATGGAGATTCTTGTCTAACCTCGTCTGTCAGCCTGTCCATCACCATAGCAAACAAGAAGGGGCTGAGAGCTGACCCTTGATGCAGTCCCACCTCCACCTTGAACTCTTCTGTCACACCGACAGCACACCTCACCACTGTCTTACATCTCTCATACATGTCCTGCACCACTCTAACATACTTCTCTGCCACTCCAGACTTCCTCATGCAATACCACAGTTCCTTTCTCGGCACCAGATCCACAAAGGCACAATGCAGCTGCTTCTGACCTTCTGACTCTGTACTTCTCTATTAACATCCTCAAGGCAAACACTGCATCTGTGGTGCTCTTTCTTGGCATGAAACCAAATGATTGCTCACAACTGCTGGCCTCTGCCCTTAGTCCAGTGCTTCTCAATTATTTTCTGTTACGCCCCCCCTAGCAAGAAGAAAACAATTCGCGCCCCCCACCACCCACTTTCCGCCGCAACTATAAATTATAACTTTTTTCTATAATATAGTTACAGGTATATCTCTTCATTATATCGTATCCTTGTTAACATAAATAAAACAAAAAGAAAGAGATATAGTTCAACTTACAAGAATAACTTTTTAACATTTTTATTAGTCTGTAAAAGAAAGTGCATCAATTTGCCTTAAATTTAAAAATAATAATATCCTTGTTACATTTTTGACAAACTTACCACACCATTTGCTGCTGAAAATAAAATCAATAAATAATTAATTCAAATTGACTTCAGAAACATTAACTCAGGAGCACAATATATAAACACTTTAACCTACAAAACAAGAACAAATAGAACAATTTGTGCTGATTTTTTTCTCAAAATGAGGAAGCCAAGATTAATGGCTACAATGAGCACGTTTTGCAGCGCACAGCTTCTCAAAGCGAGGTTTGAAGCATGACACTGCAACTCTCAGCTCCTGCTCAATGTTTAGCTGGGACCTGTACTTGCTGCGCACAATGGGCAATGAGGGCGCCACTGCCAACTACTGGAGTGGATGTGCAATTACACTTTCTTGTAGTACGGCGGAAAAAAGCATGTTCTCCTGGGTCACACGCGCCCCCCTCAGCATCCCATCGCGCGCCCCCAAGGGGGCGCGCCCCACTATTTGAGAAGCACTGCCTTAGTCTATCTTCCACTATTCTTTCCCATAACTTCATCGCATGGCTCATCAACTTTATCACTTTTTGTTTGTTTTCTTTGTTCAAATGCCACAGATTGATTTCATGTTGGCCGTTCAGTTCATTTTCTGTAACAGCTTAATCCTAATTAGTGGGGCCGGTGGTGTAGTGGTTAGGGTGCTGCGCTCATGATCAGGAGGTTGTGAGTTCAAATCCCACTGAGACCCTCACTGTGCTAAGACCCCTGGGCAAGGTCTTAACCACAAGTGTGCCTCGGTTCACCCATCAGTATAAATGGGAACCAGTAAAATATACTGGGAAGCAACGTTCCCTCTAAGCTGCGCAATGGCGCACCGCTCGAACACTCTCAGCGCACAAGAAAACCGATCCAGCGCAGTGAACGCGCTGCAGATTAATTACATACACGGTATAGAACTTTCAGTGAGTGACAGGTGTCCAGCCAATCGCACGATGCGATGCAATCACGCTACGCAGCCAATCACGACACCGTCACGTGCTGCGCTCATACACGCTCCATAAGAATAATAACAGTGCTGCTGAGTGAAGTGATGCTAATGCTAACCCCGTTATCATGACGAAACGAGCGGCCAGGGAATATGATACGTCGACTCCCCAAACCAAAGTAAAAAAAGAACTGCGCAAAGTCTGTGAGTACAGCAGAAAGCTGGCGAAGCAAAAACTATACCTTTCAATTTGTGAATCAATGAGAGAGTGCAGAATGAGACTATGTGTGAGGTTAAAAATGCACCCTGGCACACCCTGATAGTAGATGAGAGCCAGACATGACAGGACACAAAATGCTCGTCATATATTTCAAATTCAGGGAGGAAAATGATGTCATCTATAAAACTGTGTTTAATAAGCCATGAAACTTTCAATGATCCCAGGTGTGATACTGGGGTGTGGCCACAGCGAGCACTTGTGATGTTGCTCACAGTGGGCCTCAGTGTGCTCAGGGAGGTTGTCTGTATGCCCAGACAGAGGAAAAATTACAGGGAACATTGCTGGGAAGGCAACCTGTAATGGACTTGCGTCCCATCCAGGAGGAGTTGAACTTCTAATCGCTTCACGCTCTGGAAACCAGGGATAAGCACCAGCATGATGAGCCAACGGACTTTACCTTTTTATCCACCATTGTTGTACTTATAAACTTAAGCTACGTAGCTTTTTCACCACATGTTCACATTTAGTTTTATTTATTTATTTTAGAGAAGGCTCTTCAGTAAACTTCTGGTTTAGCACAGTGACTGTGTTTTTGTTGCTATTAATCGAAATTTAAGAAAAATAACTAGATCAGGGGTGTCAAACTCGTGCCACAAAGGGCCATGTGGCTGCAGGTTTTTGTTTCAACCTAGCATCAGCACACCTGACTTGGCTCATTCAAACAACTGATAAGAGTCTTCAGGCAGTTGATTGGTCAATTTGTGTGCTCTGTCCAGAGACTGACCAATCAAATGCCTGAAGACTCTTATCAGTTGTTTGAATGAGCCAAGTCAGGTGTGCTGATGCTAGGTTGAAACAAAAGCCTGCAGCCACATGGCCCTTTGTGGCACGAGTTTGACACCCCTGAACTAGATACTGTGCTGGGTTTTTAGAATACTTTTTCTTTGCAGATATGCTTTGAAATACATTTTTAAGTTTGCACCCATTTATTTTTTGTTGGAAATATGAGTGAAATTTTCACACTTTGAAACCCTGGTTCTGTGTCACCACTCAAGTTCTTCCAATATAAAGTTTCTTTATGTTCAGGGGTATTGCCATGCTGGAGCAAGTATAGGTCTCATGGTTTCAGTGCAATAAAATTGTAATGTTATAGCATACAAACACATCGTAGACAACTGTCCATGAAGACCCATATGGCTACGGGGTTCAAGCCCCAGTTGGGCTCTTGAGGAAGGCCCTTGACCCTCAATTTTTCAGTTGTATAAAAATTATAAATGTAAGTTTATACTCTGGATAAGGCTGTCTGCCAAACACCATAAATATAAACGAAAATATGGGTGTGATTGTTGAGTGTCCATATAATTTTGGTAATAAAGTGCACAAAGAACATGTTGTGATGAAATTATGATGTCATATTGCGTGTTTGTTTATGCAGAACATCTGCAATGTCCTTGACTTTTAATATAGTTGTGGAGTGAGGACTCCCACCCATCCTTAATGTTTCGCAAGACAGAAAAACTCTGCTGCTATCTCAATCATCTACTTTTGTTTGACTGATGACATGAAGCAAGACAAAAAGCACTGGATGAAGAATGAGAAAGTGGAATGCCAGAAAAAGCTGACATGGGATCGAGAGTGAATAAAAAGTCTTTGCTGAAGGAACGTGTAGCTAAATACACTCGACAGACTTTTGCCTCGAGGCTTTGTTGTGAATTGTTCTTCTGTGTTTTGAAAGATAAACATTTTCCCCTGATATAACAGCAGTGCTGAACTGTGGGATTGTTTTGTTTCTTAGATGTTGTTGTTGATTAATTTTCTATCACTGCACCTCGTACAATATTTCTGCCAGCAAATTTTATATAAAGAGCAGGTTTTAGAATAATTGAGCTTTTACAGCAGCGTACTGGTTTCATGCCCATCTCACAACAAGGAAGTCCCAGACTTCAGTGTTTCTATGTGGGGTTTGCCTGGTCCCCCTGCGCGTGTGTGGATTTCCTCTGGACAACCTGGTTTCCTTCTATATTACAAAGTGAAGCACATTAGGTTACCTGGTTGTTCCAAATTACCCCTAGGTGTCAGTGTGTTCATTAAAAAAAGGTTTTCGTCCTAACACACTAACTACTCAAAAGTGGTGGTGGTGGTGGTGGTGGTGGTCTAGTGGTATAGGGCACTGGATCCCTGATCCAAAGGTTGGGGGTTCAAGTCCCACTCTCCACAAGGTTGTCACTGTCCCCCCAGTGCAGCTAACTGGGTTATCAAAGGCGGGCCATGTCTCTCATTGTCTATGGTGATAGGTTCATGCAAAAGAACCATTGCTGACATTCGTAAAGAGTAGCTGCAAAGTTGTCAGCGTGTTTCTGTCCCTTGCTAAAAAAAGGTTTGTGACAGGAAGGGCATCCGACGTAAAAACCTCTGCCAAATCAAACATGCAAATCAGATGATTCGCTGTGGCGACTCCCGAGTAAAAGGTAAAAAGCCGAAAGGAAGACAGATAGACACTAACTACTCAAAAAACCTAACTGGAAATAAATATAAAAAATTACTAAATATTTCTATAACATTCTAATTATGCCTATAACTTTATAAATATTCCTTTTTATGTGCTCAAATACATATACAGTAGGCCCTTGATCAGTCGCGGTTCAGCGCTCGCACCCCCGCATACTTGCGGATTGGCGACAAACCCGGAAGTAACTGGCACATGATTCAAATTTAGCTAATGGCTGAGAGTTTTTTTTTCCCTCCTGCTGATTGGTTGCAGATGATGTGTACACCCCTTTTTTGTCCTTTGCGCACAAGTTATCAAATTGATTGCCTGAATTGCGAATTTGATTTTTTTAGTGTGTTTTTAATGATTATTTAAACCCTATGATGTCACTCAAGTGCCCTGCATCTTCTCTAGCTTCTGGAAAGGAGCCGAAACGCTTTATTTATTAATAAATATTATCACAGTACTAAATTAAAAAGTTTTTACTTAATCATTACTACATTTTATTGCATTATTATTATACTCTCGGATTACCGGCAAACCTGGAAGTGACTGGCACGTGATTGAAATTTAGCCAATGGCTGAGAGCTTTTGTTTCTCCCTCCTGCTGATTGGTTGCAGATGATGTGTACACCTCTTTTTTTTTTTCCTTCAAACACATGTCATCAACGTGATTGCTTGACTTGTGAATTCACGTATTTTAGTGTGTTTTTAATGATTATTTAATCCCGATGATGCCACTCAAAAGCCCATTTTTTTCTGTGGCCAGATGGTGGTGCTATAAAGGGGTGTCATCCTAGGGGTTAGGAAGGCAAAATGACCTAATGGGAGAATTTTGTAAATATATCAGACAATAATGGGCCATTTGTGCTCTCAATGGGCCATATCAAAAAAGTAATGGGATATTTTCCATTCATGAGTTTTTATCTATCAATAATCATAACATCGTCTGTAGTATAAGATTACATGTGGTATAATTTAAGCGCCTGCTTTTATTTTCATTTTACTCAAATAGAACACTGAAAAAAAATGTCTTTTGTCCTTTTTCGGGGGAAAATAGTTGTTTGTTTGGAGGCATAGCAGCAATCATGATCTAATTATACTTACAAATGGTTTGATTTTTTGATGTATGAAATGATCACTGTGATTGGCTGAAAGCCTTACTGTTATCCAATAGCATTGACTGTATAAAGGAGACATTCTCCATGCAGTTGATTTTTCAGGTTTTTACTATTCGGTGACACTTCCACTCCCGTCTTGTGAAATGGTGTTTTGTTGAAATAACTGGGCGAGAGTTGTGGACATATTAACATACCGTAGGTGTTTTTGATATCCAGTTAATACAATAAAAAGTGGGGCCGGTGGCGTAGTGGTTAGGGTGCTGCGCTCATGATTGGGAGGTTGTGTGTTGAAATCCCAGTTAGACTCCCACCATGTTAAGACCCCTGGGTGAGGTCTCAACCACAAGTACGCCTCTGATCACTCAGCAGTATAAATGGGTACCAGTAAAATATACTGGGGAGGTAACCTGCGATGGACTAGCGTCCCATCCAGGAGGAGTTGTACTCCTAGTTGCTTCATGCTATGGAATCTGGGGATAAGCACCGGTCCGATGAGCCACTATGGCTCGGGTGTAAAAAGCCCAACGGACTTTACCTTTTACAGTAAAAAACTTAGAATTTTTAAAGCGCAGAGGTTCGTGTGTTTAATGGGACATTTCCAGCTTTGATGCACATATGGCGCACAGCCTTCCAAACCCCTGCACTCTGGGCATCATTAAAAGCATTACGTTAAACAGTGAAGTTTGAGCTCTATCAAGGAATGCATGGAGTCCGTATTCTCTGTTTTCTGGAAAAAAAAAAAAATACATTTTACATTTTATATATGGTGGTATTATAGAGTGACAAGACCACATCTGGGGCCATATGCACCAACTGTGAAATGCACCAGTGCGTAAAAGATTTCGTGTGTTTTCACCGATAGGATCCAGCTTAAAAATAGCTTGGAAAGGCTTGAATCATGATGGGTCCAATAGGGCTTCAACGAACAACAACAACAATAGCAACAACAACAGCAAGAACAATAACGTGGTGATTAGCACATCTGTCTCACAGCGAGTATGTCCAGTTTTGAGTTCCAGGCTCAAATGTTTAATTATTTATTTATTTTAAAAATATACTGTATTAATCCCATAAGGGAAATTTGGCTCTGCCGTTCAAAGTAAGCACACGCGTAATTACTCAGAGCAATGGGTGGCCCACATTGTGGTTCCTGGAGAACAGTTGAGGGTTAGGCGCCTTGCGTAAGGGCACTTCAGTCATAAGGGTGGAGGAGGGGAAGGCGAAAAGAAGGTCCTTCCTCGCCACCACGTTTTTTTTTTCTGCTGGTCCAGAAATTGAACCAGTGGTCTTTCAGTCTGCTTATGTATCACTTCGGCTACGGTTTACCCAGTGTAGGGCTGTATGGAGTTTGCATGTTCTTCCCATGCTGGCAGGTTTCCTCAGGGATACTTAGATTTCCTCTCACAGTCCAAAGACATTCAATGCTCCAAATTGCCTCTGGGTGTAAGTCTGAATGGTTGTTGATGTGTTGGCTCTACAGTGGGTCTGGCGGGTTGTTCAGGGTGTACCCTGTCTTTGACTAGTGTCAACTGAGATAGGCTAAAACCGCCCCAAGAGTGAGAGTGGCAAACAATATTATCCTCTTCACCTTTCATGCTCAGGCCTGAAATGGAGAAAGGTTCAGGGCAGAAGTGATGTCCAAGGAGATCATATGCAAATAGGTCTTATGTTATTGAGTTAATGAGTGACACTGAGTGGCCGAAGTGTGAAGTTTGAACACTGATAAAATCCCAGCTCTCAATGTCGTCTTCTCTTGTGAACAATTAAAAGCAGTTTACTGTGATGGCCTGATTGTTTCTTTACCCTGCAATAAAGTGTTTCACAACGAGCATCAACATCTCTTTAATGTTTATGGGAAGAAAACATGGTGAGGAAATGCTGTCAAGAAATTCCAATGGCGAGACAGTGAGAGTGATTGGGATGACATTTATGTGCAATTGAGATAGACTAACCAAAGTTGGTGAAATTAGAGGTTCACAGCAGGCCTCTGCTGACCTGTTCAATGTAGATGCTAACGGTATATAGCAGATAAAAAGGCACTTAAAACCAACGCATATACTATGCAAAATCATTCTACAACGCAAATACACATCTTTTCTAGGCAACAAATTTGACAGACCAGCTGCCTTGCAATTACCTTTTTGGGTTGAAGCATTTCAAAAATAGCAACAGCAATAACAGGATGGCACAGTTGTTCAGTGTTTAGCACAATCGCCTTACAGTGAGAAAGTTCTGGTTCAGATCTCAGCCAAACACGTTTCTGTGGGAAGTTTGGATGCTTTCCTCATGCTTGTGTGGTTTTCCTCCAGGCTCTCCGCTTTCCTCCAACGGTCCAAAGACATGCACAATACGCTAATTGGATATTCTTGATTGCTCCTAAGTGTGAATGGTTGTGTGTCTGCATTGCCCTCCTCTGGCATTGTAAGCTGTTCACCTGGAGATAGGTATGATGGTCTTCAGCCTTCCCGCGAGCCTAAATCCGGATTCACTTTACCACTGATTTCTATGCGAAATTGTCTGTTTTACATAGTCCAGTGAAGTGAATGGGAAACGGTTTTAAGGGGAATTTAGAGATTGGTGGCATCTATTAATCAATGGAATCTTTAAGCTCTGATTGGTTATTGCTTGAATTTCTTGAATGAAAGTTCGGCGAAGTTAAACTGTGTGCCTGTCCACTTCACATGATGAATATAATTTTCTGTTGTCACCTATTTTCGCACAAATATTGGGAGTGGCAATGCCACATGTCTGTGTATTTGGTCCATGTAACATTTTGATGAATATCATTATAATTAACATCAGAAAATATCCTCATATAATATGTAGGTCATATTAGATATGTAAGGTAATGTGGGCTTTTCACACCTGAGCCTAGTGACTCATCAGATCGGTGCTTATCCCCGGTTTCCATAGTGTGAAGCTACCAGCAGGTCAACTCCTCCTGGATGTGATGCTAGTTCATTACAGGTTACTTTCCCAGTACAGTGGCACCTCACCTTACAAAATTAATCTGTTCCAGAGCCTTTTTCATAGCCTGGATTTTTCGTAAATTGAACCGTATTTTACATGTAAAACGTGTGATTTGTTCCAAGTCCCCCAATACTACCCCCTAAAACCTTTAAAAATTATAAAAGCGTACCTCTTAAGACCTCCTTCTGCTTCAATACAGTACCGATGGTAGACGGGTTTGGCCATATTCCTTTGCGATATCACTCAACCGCATGCCACGAGCCCGCTTCTTCTTTTCACTTGCACTGGAAATTGTGTGTGTGTGTGTGTGTGTGTGTGTGTGTGTGTGTGTGTGTGTGTGTGTGTGCACGTGTGTGCGCGTGTGTTGACCATGTCTTCTTAGCAGAGTTATAATCTTACAAATGTTTATGGAAGGTGAAAAGCCTGAGTCAAAAAATAAAGCAGGAAACTCATGAAACAACAGTAACTCTGTCCTTTACATGAAAAGCATTATGGGAGATGCAACTCCATAATAGCCAATGAGAGGGAGCTGCGTCATCCCTTCTAGCCAATGGGAGGCCAGCGGGGCAGGATATTGGGAGATAGTCAATGAGCGGTAGCTGCTTCATCTCTTTTAGCAACTGGGAGGCCAGCGGTGCGGGATGTTTGAAGATGGCAATGGGAGGGCAGCTCGTGCATTGTTTAAATGTTTAAACGGTGCATTTGAATGTTTGAATGGCGCGTTTGAATGTTTGAATGGCGCGTTTTAATTTTTGAATGGCACATTTGAATGTTTCAGTGGCACCTTTGGCGCGTTTCGTGAGGAGAACTTGTTTCATACAGAGACACTTTTGGAAAATGTTTTTTGTAACCTGGATTTTTCGTTTGCTGGGACTATTGTAAGGTGAGGTGAGGTACCACTGTATATTTTTACTGGTGTGTGAACAGAGGCACACTTGTGGTTAACACCTTGCCCAGGGGTCTTAGCACAGTGGGGGTCCAACTAGGATTCAAACACACAACCTCCTGATCATGAGCCCAGCACCCTAACCACTATGCCACCGACCCCACATATATAGTCATATTGCTTAGCCCTAAAATAATACAAGTGTTTTTTTTGTTTGTTTGTTTTTGCCATAATACCTCAAATGAAATTGACTGTGAGCTGGTGGGGGAGGAAGCATGCTCAGTGCTCGCACTATTCTTTATGTTCTCTGTTCATTCCTTGCACAATTGAACTATTCTCTAACTTAACAAATTTTTTTACATGCTCACTTCACTGCTCTTCACTCGTGAATATCTTTGTGCAATTAATGCAGTGGTTCTCAAATAGTGGGGGAACACGCTTTTTTTTTTTTTTTTGCTGTATTAGGATAAAGTTCTACATCCACTACAGCAGGTGGCAGTGGCATCCTCACTGTGAGAGTGTGCCCAGAGGTAAAATAAAAAGTGAAGTTAATAAACCCACCATGGAAATTTTAAACAGGGACGGAAAGAAAGGGGAAGACAGTGAGAGAAATGAAAGTCTCCCGAAAGCAAAGTCGAGGAGGTATGATGAAGCAGATGTAGCACTTGGCTTCACTGTACTGCGGTGAGAAACGAGGAAAGACCGCTGTGTTTACCGTGTCTGAAAACATTGGCAGTGGACAACATGAACCCAAATTAATTCAGGCGTCACTTAAAGACATCACACCTCGATCACATGATGAGCTGCGTGAGTTTTTTCAGCGAAAACCTGCCGAATATTGCCAACAACCATCCCGCTTTGTGAATGCTACTCCAGCAAACCAGCGAGCTCCGTTAGCATCAGATAAGGTGGAGTACCAAACTGCTCAGTGCAGAAAACCCCCACAGCACAGCAGTGGAACTGAGCCTACTTGTAGCACACACGGTCTCCGTCATGCTGGATGACGTCACTGCTGAGAAAATAAGTCCAGGTCCCAGTTCAGCATTGAGCAGGAGCTGAGAGTTCAGTATCGTGCTTTAAACCCGGCTTCGAAAAGCTATGCACTGAGAAATGTGCTCGTTGTACCATTAATCTGGACTTAATCATTTTGACAACAACAACAACAACAACAATAATAATAATAATAATAATAATAATAATAATAATTGTTTTATTCATTTTTGTTTTGTAGATTTGTAGTGTTTTATATATTGTGCTCCTTCGTTAATATTGCTGATCAATTTGAATTTATTATTATTTATTGATTTTATTTAATTTTATTTTTCAGTATCGAATGGTTCAAATTGTTGGCCAAAAACGTTAACAGTTTAAATAAGGATACCTTTTTTTATTTCAAGCAAATTGATGCACTTTTAGTCTTTTGGTTTAAAGACTAAAAAATTGTTCATAAAGTTATTCTTTGTTGTAAATTGATCTATATTTCTGCCTTATTTTGTATTCCATAATGATAATAACAATTTATTATGTTAATAAGGATACAGTGTTAGGGGTCATTCAACATTTTCTTAAGCATACAAAACATACGCTTGGGGGGAGGGGGTAAGATGTCTCTGAACGCTTTTTAATATTATAAAAATGTCGATGAACAATAATACATGCGGTCGTGAATATATATATATATATATATATATATATATATATATATATATATATATATTTATATATATATATATATATTTTTTTTTTGCGTGTACATTTGAAACTCTCAATGTGCGATTCGCCCAACCACCTGCGGTGTGCATATCTGCAAAGTCTGCAATGAATACTACCCAACCCAGTATCAGCTGCTGAAACAGCAGAAGGTAGCTGTTCACAAACTGAAGCTTGGCCATCCAAAAGCCAATGACCAATAAAAAAAATGCAGACATTTTGAATTACTATATTTTAATATAAAATAATATTATTAAAAACAATGTCATTTTTATTATTAAAAACCAAATGTCTTAATATTGATATTAAAGCAGGTGTCATTAAAAATAATTCTTTAAAAGTATAATTTTTTATTGATTTCATTATTATTTGACTGCTGTATAAAAGAAGTATTGATCAAGGAAATACATTGATTTATTTTATAAAAGAGGTTTGACCATTGTTTTGTTTAATATTTTATTAAAAAATTCTGCCGAGAGATCATCAACATTTATTTGTACACTTTCCGGGGGGTCAAAAAAAGAGTACCCTATATACACTTGGGAAAATATTGAAAATGTTGAACCGCCCCTATGCAGAGGATTACTTATAACAATTTTTAGACAAATAGCACTATTTATATTTGGGGGGGGGGGGGGGTATTTTTCCTCTTCCGGGGTGGGGTGGGGGGTGAAAATAATTGAGAAGCACTGAGTTAATGGCACTTTGCACTCATTTTAATGATCATAATTGCTAATACTGTTCTGTGCTCTCAAGATGGCTGCCATTGTTTTTGAGAATAACAAAGATCTACAAGGCATTTTTAAATGTATACAGTGTATATGCACACACACACACACACACACACACACACACACACACACACATACATCGCATTCGACGTAATAAGCCCCCCGTGGTTTTTTTTTTTTTATCTTACTTCTAATAACCGCCCATGTGTACTGGGATCAGAATCGTAGAATTTTTCAATGAATATTTTTTAAAAACCTGCAATGCCCTGAAGCCACACGACTGAAGTACGAAGTAGCGAGGGATCCCTGTAGTACAAAAATGAATCTCTAGTTTATATAAAAAAAAGATCCTGGAATAGAATGATGTAGTTTCCTTGTTAAAAGTAGCGATGAGTCTCTGTGTAAGGTCATATAGAATGTGAATAAATATTATTTCTTCTGTGCAGTATGCACAACGAGTGTGCCAGTTAGCAAGGTGGAGTGTGTGGACTCAACCAGCTGTCAACATAACCGAAGTCAGCTCACCAGAGATTGTTTTATTACACCTGAGTGGTACGTATTTTAGAATAATTTTCTCGGGTTCATATCCAGTGAGGCAGATTACTGTTGATGGGGTTCATGCTAGCTTTGTGGTTAGTATAGTTGCCTGACACCAAGAAGGTTCTGGGTTTGAATCTCAAACAAGGGCATTTCTGTGTGGAGTTGTGCGAGTGCCCTCTAGGTACTTATGCACATTTGTTTACATGACTACTACGATTTTTTCAGTTCAAAATGAGTTTACATTGAACCATATAATCAATCCTCCCATGATTTTTAAAATTATTTTTAATAGTTGTAAGCGAATAACAATTACCCGCATATGGGGAGAAGGAACACATTAGTCCTGATCTCATGTACTGAATATTAAACAGTCAATTATTAAATAAACAAGGACTAAGTGTATTAATGAAAGAACGGGGCAAATGAGTCATGGTTGCATGCACCATCTCACTCAAAACTCACCAGGGATTAGAGGACACTGAGCTTTCGAGGACATTGGGACAGATTTTACCCACATGCAATTATTAGGTGTTCTAGGCAAAAGAGCAGAAACATTGCCACAACAAATAATTTTGTCAGCACTTCATAGTGCTAATTTCTTTTGACCTTTCGAAGGACATACATCTGCAATCATAATATGATTAAAGTTGTTCAGAAAAGCATTTATTTGTGCTTAGAACACATAACCACGGTGTAATCAGTAATTCAACTTACTGTATTTGACGTGATTAGCGCCCAGGGTGCCTAAAAATTGGAGTGGGTGGGCGCTTATTAAAATCTTACCAGCAGAGTGGAACGGTAAGTGCTTATTATCATTGAGGTGGAAATCATGAATAATAAGAGAACAATCAAAGAGTTTTACTGGTATTTGTGTTATTCATTTTGTGGTATCAACCAAATTACTTACAGGAAAACTGAAAATAAACAGAAAACAGCATGCCTTTTTAATAAAAGTCCCATTACTTTTGCCCCCCAGTGCTGTTCCTTTAAATATGTTCCCGGAAGTAAAATTGAGCCAATCGACACGAATGTCAACTTTAGCACATGGCACGTTGAACCAATCAACACGAACGTCATTAAATTTATGAAGTTAGTGAGCAGGAGGATCGAGTGAAAAATTCTGGTCATCACTTTCTGATTGGTCCATATCTGGCTCATCGCTCCATTCATTCAGAGCATCCAATCGTTTTGCTGTAGAAGTTTCTAATGGTTCATCGGTTGTTGGACATTTACCAAGAGAACACAGCAAAATATTTTTCTGTTTTTTAAAGCACGGTGGAACAATCAAATGTGTTGTTACTGATGAATATTATAGACATTCCCCAGTGGCAGGGGGTCTTGAAATACCGTGTAAACTCACTTTTACAGGCAGTGAACACCTCAATTTACCGTTACAGAGACTGATCGAATAAAACTGGTACGTTTGATCTACGATTTTGCTTCCAGTACACAGTACACATGGGTGGTTATTAGACAGAAGGTCAAAAACACGGGGGAGGGGGGGTTATTAGAGCTGGGTACTTATTATGTCGAATACAGTAATTCAGATGGGCCGTCACTACCAAACATCTACAATCAAAATCTGGCTACCACTCATTACTACAGTAATTAGTAAAAAAAAATGTAATAAATTGGTACATTCTGTTTTGTGGGCCAGCTACCGCCTGGTGGTAATGTCGGCTGGATCACTGTTCCTAGAGTTGGGGGTTCAAGCCCCACTCTCAACAAGTTGCCACCATCCCTCAGTGCAGCTAACTGGGTTATCAAAGGCTGGCCATGACTCTCACTGTCTATGGTGTGAGGCTGTAAAAGAACCATTGCTGATTTTCATCAAGAGTAGCTACATAGCCATCAACATGTTTCTAATCGGAAGTCGGAGTCCCCTGAGGCAGTTTGTTCACAGCAATGTTCTGGCAACTCCTGCAGCGGCACTGGAACCCAGTAGTATTGGCTTCTGCCCTTCCATTGGATCCTTTTGGTGGCGCTGAGAGGGGGGAGACTTGCTGCTTGGGTAACAGCCTGTCCTCCATACTTCCTACCCAGGCTCTGTGCACTGGAGAGTATCGCCAGCCGGGACACCAGCCAGAGTGCAGCTCCATAGTACTTCGAGACTGACGGGGGCGTCCTACTACTACTGCTACTGTTCTGTGCAGAATTGGTTCAAGAATAACAAGTGAGAATTAATTCTAGACAACAAATTGTGTTTTGTGCTTTTCTGCAAATAAGTGGTTGCTTATTGGTTAAGGCTCTGGGCTACTGCTTTAGAGGTCATGGGTTTGCATTCCTGTACCACCATGCCGCCACCGGCAAACTTTTGAACAAGGTGATTACCCATCAATTACCCAGTTGCTTAATTATAATAAATGTAATTTTCTCTGGATGAGGGTGCCAATCAAATGCTGTAAATGTAATGAAGAATGTAGCCCTACTTTCTTCTACTGGTGATCAAAGGATAGAAATGATGAAAATTAAATAATAAAAAAAAATCACAGAATATTATGAATTAAATTATACAATTTCTATAACCTTCTTCCGGTGGAGGTTGAAGGTGTGCTGGAGCCCATCCCAGCTCTCCCATGATCTGAAAAAAACAAACAAACAAACAAAAAAACATCTAGTAAGTCTTGACTTGCTACGTATTTTTACAGATCAAAACACACTAAAGTGTGACTCCATCTTATATTTTTTTATCTGATTTCGCATAATGTAGTATGTACAAATTTGAGTCCAACTTAAATCTGACTTACTAGGTTTGTTGGATCAGACAATAAAGTAAAATTAAAAAATGGACCAGATATACCAAATTTCTCTTCTTCTAATTGTCAGGATTAGTCTATGGTCTTTTAGAGTCTACAATGAATTTTACATTGCTTATGTGACACAAAGCAATTCTGATCAAAGAATCCAAAGAAAATTCCATTTTCCAGTGTGGGAGCTTTAAGTACATTTTGATTACTTCACATTTAATATTAACAGACAGTGCGTGAAATTAAGCATTCACATAATCTCCATTGAGTGAATTGGAGGGCTTTTTAATCTCTGCATTACACACTGAGGTTCTATTGATTATATTTTGATGAAGCAAAAAAAAAAAAAAAAAATATATATATATATATATATATATACAGTATATACCAACTGCCGATTTCTGAAAAGTAGGATTGACCCCCTTTGACTGACATATGTCAGTCATATGGTAGGTAGGTAAAGTCTGTTGGGTTTTTACACCCGAGCCTTGTGGCTCATCAGGCCAGTGCTTATCCCCGGTTTACATAGCATGAAGCAACCAGGCGTTCAACTCCCCCTGGATTGGACACGAGTCCATCACAGGTTACCTTCCCAGTATATTTTTACCACTGGGTGAACAGAGGCACACTTGTGGTTGAGACCTTGCCCAGTGGTCTTAGCACAGTGAGGGTTTCAGTGGGATTTGAACTCACAACCTCCCGATCATGAGCACAGCACCCTAACCACTACGCCACCACACCACCAGTGTCAGTCATATACATGTACATTTTATTTATATATATATATATATATATATATATATATATATATATATATATATATATATATATATATATATATATATATATATATATATATATATATATATATATATATATATATATATATATATATATATATATATATGCAGTGGTGGTCTAGTGGTATAGGGCGCTGGATCGCTGATCAAAAGGTTAGGGGTTCGAGTCCCACTCTCCACAAGGTTGTCAATGTCCCCCCCAGTGCAGCTAACTGGGTTATCAAAGGCGGGCCATGTCTCTCACTGTCTATGGTGAGAGGCATGTAAAAGAACCATTGCTGACTTTCGTAAAGAGTAGCTGCAAAGTCGCCAGTGTGTTTCTGTCCCTTGCTAAAAAGGGTTGTGACAGGAAGGGCATCCGACGTGAAAAAAACCTTTGCCAAATCAAATGTGCGAATCAGATGATTCGCTGTGGCGACTCCAAAGTTAAAGGGAAAAAGCTGAAAGGAAGACAGACAGACATACAGACGCACGCATGCACACAGTTGCGTGCGCACACACTCACACATAGTTGCGTGCGCACCTTACATAAAAATGTAAGTAGTTTTGTTGTGTGTTTTTTTTTTTTTTTTTTTTTTTTTTTTTTTGCGTAATTGGACTTCATTTCCTTATTTTTTATTTTTCTATGAATATTTTTTAAAAATCTGCAATGCACTGAAGCAGCAGAAACTGAAGCTCGAAGTAACAATGGATCACTGTACACACACACACACACACACACACACACACACACACACACACACACACACACAGTATATAGCGAACATTTTAAACCCATAATGTAAGAGTTCATTTATTAATTTGCTGAACCGCTTAATCCCACTAAAGTCGCCAGTATAGAACCTATTTCAGACAATTCTGGGCGAAGGTGGGGTGCACCCTGAAAAGATCACCTGCAGGTATAGACTTTATATTTACATAAAACAGTCCACTAAATTAAGTCATACATGACCTATAGACCCAGTGCAGCTAACTGGGTGATCACAGATGAATGAACGAATGAATGAATGAATGAACAACAGAACTGAGTGGAAAATGGTTCTGTTATATTCAGATCCCCTGGGATTTAAGGATTTTCAATTTTTAAATTTTAAATTTATCAGAGGCATTCAGCTTTATTAGCAACATAAAAACAAAAGTTAAAGCAATGTCTATGGTGGATAATTCAATTCATGCTCTTAGTGTGAAACATGAGGGCTGTGGTGGCCCGGGAGTAGAGGGCTCTATTTCTGATCCCAAGGTTCACCTATCAACGGGTTAGAGCTGCTGTCCCCAAGTGCAGCTAACTGGGTTATCAAAGGCTGGCCATGTCTCTCATTGTCTGTGGTCAGAGGCCTGTAAAAGAACCATTGCTGACTTTCGTCAAGAGTAGCTGCTACTTTCGTCAGCAAGTTTCTGCCCGACCGTGGTTTCGCCATTTGTCCAGGGTGTACTCATCCTTCGCCCAGAATCGGCTGAGACGCAGGCTCCTTGTGACCCTAATTAGGATTAAGTGGTTTAGAAAATGATTGATTGTATGAATGAATGAGTCTGAAACACTTTTGTTACAAATTTTGTCGCTTTTTTATTGTTTTGTCAACTTTTGTTTTCAAGTACAGGAGGCCTGGCAACTTGCCCTGCCATATTTGTTTTTCAGTAATCACAGTACACGAGTTGATGTCCAAGTGGCCGAGCAGCCAATCAGAATGTGCAATTGCTCATATCCAATGGGTGTGGATATAATAAATTCTAATACAGTCGGCCCTCTACTTACTAAAACCTCTGAATACGAAAAATCCATGTTACGAAAAACATTTTCCTAATTTTTCATCCTCTGTACACGAAACAACCTCTTCTTTTGAAAAGCGCCAAACGTGCCATTCAAAAATTCAAACAATGCTCGAGTTGCTCTCTCACTGGCTGTCTCCCAACATCCCGCCCCGCTGGCCTCCCATTGGCTAGGAGAGATGATGCGGCTCCCTCCCATTGGCTATCGCTCAACATCCCGCCCCGCTGGCCTCCTATTGGCTAGGAAGGGATGACACTGTCATTCCAACTTTGTTCAAGTTTGTGTGTGAACCGTGTTCATGTTTGTGTGTCATTCCAACTGTATTTTATGGCTCAGGCTTTTAACCTTCCATAAACATTTGTAAGATTATAACTCTGCTAAGAAGACATGGTCAACACACACACACACACACACACACACACACACACACACACACACACACACACATACGCACACGCACGCGTCTGATTCCCGGTGCCATTGTCATTGTAAGATTATAACTCTGCTAAGAAGACATGGTCAACACGAAGTAAGTACGTTTAAAGCTATGCTTTTATCATTTTTAAAGGGTAGTCTTGGAAGCCTTGGAATGAGTCACGCGTTTTACATGTAAAATGTGCCTCTACTTACGAAAACTCCAGGTTCCGAAAAAGGTGCTGGAACGGATTAATTTCGTAAGAAGTGGGCCGACTGTATTCTACTTACTTTTATTATCTCATTGGAGCCAGGCAGTGGTGACCTGGTGATAAAGGCGCTGGATCACTGATCCGAAGGTTGGGGATTCAAGCCCCATTCTCCACAGTTAGTCACTGTCCCCCCAGTGCAGCTAACTGGGTTATTAAAGGCCGACCATGTCTCTCACTGTCTATGGTGAGAGGCTGTAAAAGGACCAATTACTGACTTTCAACAAGAGTAGCTACATAGCCGTCAATATGTTTCTGCCCTGCGATGGCCTGGCGAGCTATCCAGGGTGTACTCTGCCCTCACCCGAAGTCAGCTGGAATGGACACCAGCCTTGCCATGACCCTAATTAGGATTATGCGTTTACAGAAAATGAACAGATTAATCTCATTGAAGTACATTTCGATTTGATTCTTGTGCAAACTGACATTTCTTTCACTGTAGCATTGTTTTGACAAACAACGCATCAAAGCATCCTTTTAATTTATTTTCATCAAGAGTTTCCTTTAATTTTCCCTACAGATCTTGCATTAATGATGGGATAGTCAAACTACTACAACTAGACTGTAATGCTTTTTTGCAATATATTGCAGAAACATTCAGTTTGATTAATATCAGGACTCTGATGTGTACTGTGGTGTCAATTAATATGTGAAAATAATTCCTCAGGCTCATTAAACAACTCTTTCAAAGTATGTGCCTGAAGAATTCTGGAATTGTACTGCTTGAAATATGCTTCTTCTATCAGGGAAAAAAATCTATTGACTTCATTTTTATGGCAATGTTGCTGACATTGGCTGCTTTCATGATGGATACATTGCTTCATGCCCTTTCCTTGTTACTCTGATGTGATCGCTGGTCTGTACTCAACAGACATTTTTCTATTAGTTGAGATACCAATCGTTAGTTTCATTTTTTGCTCCATTGCAAATTCAAGTTTGTTGTATTGTGTTGTATGTGGAAATTTTCTAATTTTTATGAGTATACACGTTAATTTTTTTCCCAAGATTTGACCTCACTGTGAATTCAAGAGATCTATGATTGGAGTCACACTGGATTTTTTTCGAACCGCATTTTTCACCATGTGACGTTAACAGTTAACACAGACTTTAATACTCGACGGTGCTTAAATCAGGTCGAGGAATTTTAACAATTTCCTTTGTTGTTTTGTTTGCCTTATTTAAGGCAAGTAATTTGTCCATGCTGAATCATTGTGACAAAATGTTCATGATCCCAGAATGGTGGTTGAAGAAAGAGAAGGTTCTCACTGCATCGGTTAGGTCAATCATTTCTTATTTTCTGGTTGACAGATTTTTCAGCACACATTTAGTGATGTCAGAGGAAATAAGGAAAAAAAAATAAGGCCACTAGATTTAAAATATTCATTTTCTGTACCCGCTTAATCCTAATTTAGGTTGCGGGGAGGTTGGTGACCATCCCAGCCAACTTCGGGCGAGGGCAGAGTACACCCTGGACAGCTCGCCAGGCCATCGCAGGGCGGAAACATGCTGACGGCTTTGCAGCAACTCTTGTCGAAAGTCAGCAATGGTTCTTTTACATGAACCTCACACCATGGACAGTGAGAGACATGGCCGGCCTTTGATAACCCAGTTAGCTCCACTGGGTTGGGGGCAGTGACAACCTTGTGCAGAGTGGGACTCAAACCCCCAACCTTTGGATCAGCGATCCAGTGCCCTATACCACTAGACCACCATTGCCCCCAATTTAAAATATTATTGTTTACAATTTTGAAAAAAAAGTGTCTGAAGGAAAAAAAAAAAAAAAAAAAAAAAAAAAATATATATATATATATATATATATATATAGTTGTTATTTTGTTGATATTAATAGCACAGGAAGGTTTCGTCACTTAAATTTTTTTCATGTATAATGTCTGGTTAATGACTCTAGAAGTGCTGGGAATATCATCAAATATGGTGTACAAATTCCATATGTCTCAATACAATGCATTATCTGTTCATTACCGTCGCTCATAAAGCATGCTGGGAGTCTCGACTCACGATACCTGATGCGAGAATTCATTTGGATATACAGTAAAGATGTAAGCGTGATCTCGAAGGTGAACACACAAAATTATGCATAATATTTAAAGATACGATTTTGTGTCTGATATAGATTTTTTTATAGATTTTTCACATCGGCATATAATACAGAGATCGGCGGTGAAAAAAATAATAAATTGAAAAAGTTAAAAATTATTTTTAGCGGCACTTTTTGCCAGCGCTTCGGCAGATCCATCAACCAGATAATATAAAATGAGTGATCTTAGGGTTAAAAGAATTGTTGTCAGCTGAAACACTGTTCTTGCTCCCTACAATAATTATCCAATCAAGTACAGGGATCCCTCGTTCCTTCGCCCTTCAATTGATGCGGCTTCAGTGCATTACGGTTTAAAAAAAAATAAAAATAAATAAATATTAATTGAATTAAATAATAAGGAAATTACTACTAATAAGGAAAATATAGTATAACTTATAAAGGTTAAGGAAACTACTACTACGACTAATAATAATAATAATAATAATAATAATAATAATAATAATACAGGGATTCCTCACTTTCCGCAGTTAATTGAGACCGAGATCCCCACGCGACCATCAACATCCGTGAAGTAGGATCACCCCCCCCCTCCCCGATTGACGTATACGTTCATGTATACGTGTATATAATATTAATAAATACATATTCAATGCTATAAATGCATATAATAACAATTAAACATAAAAAATAACAAGATGTAAGTAAAATATAAATACACACATATACAGATGGTATTGCATGAGAAGAAGACGACACATACATACGAACGCACGCATGCAGATGTGCGTGCACACAGATGCAACAATGTAAGTAGCTTTGATGGGAGGTTTTGGGTTGTTTTTGTTTTGTGTTTGTTTAGGGTTTTTTTGTT